>OU892289.1:12752394-13443381 GCA_917834065.1 Ceutorhynchus assimilis
TACTCGGAGAAGAAAATGAATATGATCAAATTTCAGAATTTTCACTGAGGGGGCTGGGAGAGATTCTTGGGAGCTCTGTAGGTCTCTCCTGGTAATGGAGCAAAACTCGCCATTAATGGAGCAAAACTCGCCGATAATGGAGCAAAATGGAGCAAAACTCGGAGAACAAAATGAGCATGTTCAAATTTAAAAAATTTCATCGGGGGGGGGGGGGCTAGGAGAGATTTTTGGGAGCTCTGTAGGTCTCTCCTGGTAATAGAGCAAAACTCGCCGATGATGGAGCAAAACGGAGCAAAACTCGGAGAACAAAATGAACATGTTCAAATTTAAAAAAATTCACCGGGGGGGGGCTAGGAGAGATTCTTGGAAGCTCTGTAGGTCCCTCCTGGTAATGGAGCAAAACTCGCCGATAGTGGATCAAAATGGAGCAAAACTCGGAGAACAAAATGAGCATGATCAAATTTCAAAATTTTCACCGGGGGGGGGCTGGAAGAGATTCTTAGAAGCTCTGTAGGTCTCTCCTGGTAATGGAGCAAAACTCGCCGATAGTGGAGCAAAATGGAGCAAAACTCGGAGAACAAAATGAGCATGATCAAATTTCAAAATTTTCACCGGGGGGGGCTGGAAGAGATTCTTAGAAGCTCTGTAGGTCTCTCCTGGTAATGGAGCAAAACTCGCCGATAGTGGAGCAAAATGGAGCAAAACTCGGAGAACAAAATGAGCATGATCAAATTTCAAAATTTTCACCGGGGGGGGCTGGAAGAGATTCTTAGAAGCTCTGTAGGTCTCTCCTGGTAATGGAGCAAAACTCGCCGATAGTGGAGCAAAATGGAGCAAAACTCGGAGAACAAAATGAGCATGATCAAATTTCAAAATTTTCACCGGGGGGGGCTGGGAGAGATTCTTGGAAGCTCTGTAGGTCTCTCCTGGTAATGGAGCAAAACTCGCCGATAGTGGAGCAAAATGGAGCAAAACTCGGAGAACAAAATGAGCATGATCAAATTTCTGAATTTTCACTGGGGGGGGCTAGCGTTAATTCACCCCCCCCCCCCCCCCACCTAATAGGCCACATAGTCTCTCCACTGTAATGGAGCAAAATTCGAAATTAGTGGAGCAAAATGGAGCAAAATGAGAGCAAAATTATGGGATAATTTTTATCCAGAAATGTTTTATGGGGGGGGGGGGCTAACTTAACTGACCCTTTTTCGTTTCATATATAGGGTCGCCAGACCAGAACTTTCTTATTTCAAATGAGACGCCAGGTATATTTTTCCTCATTTTAATAGAAAACATTACGAGTACAATGACACCTCATTTGTCACTTTTTGACATTTCATCTTCAAATTATTTAAATTTTTACTTTTTAATCTAGAGCGCCATGAATTAGTTAAAATGCTTAATTTTCCTCCAAGGAACCTGGGAATAGTATATTTCCTAACAAGTGCGCAAAGTAAGTCTTGTTCGTACGCTGACTGCAGTTGACCGAATGACGCGGAGCGGAGTTCGGGCAGCAGTCAAGTGCGAACAAGACACTTTGCGCAAGAGTCAGGAATAGTATTTTTTCTACGAGCGAGAAGATTTATAAAAATAAAAAATGAGACAATAAATTTGAAAAAAGAAATAAAAATATTCAAAACAGAATACTCAGAAGCAACTAACAAAAACTAATTGGGAGTGAATCCTACGCCTACCGGTAGGTCCTTTGTTATCCAACGATCGTACGCCTACCAGTAGGTCCTTATTCGTCCACCGATTGTGCGCCTACTGGTGGGGTGGGTCCTTTTTCGTCAATTGATCAAGCGCCTACTGGAAGGTGTTTTATTACAGCTACCAGTCAGCTCTTGCTAATGCTGAATACGTTAATAAAATTTTGTTTGTTAGTAGTAACAGCAACCTATTAAAAATCCTTCTGCACACACCTTGAATTTGTTTTTGAGTCTTCGATTGCTCACTACTCTCGCCAAACCTCAAAGAGAGGATCCTAAGGAGCGCAAATCGACCAAAAACGTGAAAACCCTTTTTCAAATATATCATCTCGTTCAAAATATTTTTGAGTCTCCGATTGCTTGCTTTGCTGGCCGAATCTCAAAGAGAATATCCTCGAAACGTGAATCCACCAAAAACGTGAAAAACCTTCCATCAAAAACGTGAAACCTTTATTATATAAAACACCTTGAAATTTTAATAATTTTTGAGTCTCTGATAGTCTCTCTTCCCTCTCCAGACTTCAAAGAGAAGATCCTCGGAAGCATTAATCCACCAAAAACGTGGAAAACCTTTTTCAAATATGCCACCTTCTTGTAAATGTAGGTATAGTTAGGTTAGATAGGTAAATAGAAAGTAGGTAGGGTATGTGACGGATTCTTGAATTAATATGAACCTACCGGTAGGCTCAGGATTCTTTTTACAAAGAGAACCTACCGATAGGCGTTATATCATGTGGCAATTGGGGACCTACCATAATGTTTTAGCGTTATACATAAACGGTAGGCACACAATCAATGAAACAAACGGCACCTACCGGTAGGCGCAGAGTTCACTCCCAAACTAATTATTCATTTGATTATTGTAAACGATATTGAAAGATTTTTGGGATGAACTTTGGGCTCATGCAGGAACTGGCGGCTCTATCTAAAATATGTTAAATATGTTCTGGTATTTCCTGGTTCTATTGTGCTTCAATTTTTTTTGGAGTATCTAGGTTTAGGCTCACAATGTAGATAAAATAATGCCTAAAGAAAAGATGATAAATTAATTTGTTTGACACTGACGTGACACTGACCAATAAACACTGACAGCAAATTTCATGCAATCATTTAAGGTCTGTTTCCACAGAAATCAAAAACCAGTCAGAGCGAATTTCATTGGTTAAAAATAGTCAGGAAACTTCAGTGGCGGCCAGTGGCAACCTAGTGTGGTTGTGCGGTCTTGGAAATTTTTTTGGAGGTGCCACGTCCTGTTTTACAATTATTTTGTATGTTGATTTTTTTTCTTTTTACTTTAGGAAAAATCGAGAACAAAAATATATGTATTTAAATGAGGCTTGAATGTTTGTATTCTAGCCATAATACATAATTGATATTGAAATTTATAATTAAAAAAAAAAACCGCGAACAACAGAGTTGTCAAACCGCCAAAATGGTGAAAAAACATCGAAATATTCTCGATTGAGTGGAAACAACATTGGAAGTGTGTATTCAAATAGCACACGGCGCATCCCTTTCATCGGGCGACTTACCGTATATTCCCGATCAATCGCACAGCGAGAAAACACATTTACCCAGAGCGCCGAACGATTCCACACCGACCACCGGACCACCAGCACAACCAAGCGGGAGAAAAAAATATACAAGACAGGCGCAGGGCGCGCTTTCGTTCCGTTCGTGCGAATTTAAAAATAGAAAAATGAGTAGATATTTATCCTAATTTAGAAAATTGGGTAGGTATTTTTTAATTGAAGTTTCTTTTCTTTCCAAAATTTTAATTTTATTTTCTTGCTTGGATTTTGGAGGCAGTGCGCGCGCACGAGCGCACTTATTGAGAAGCCGTCCCTGGGAAACTTGATGTTGGCGATTTGAACGAATCAAAAACGCTCTAACTGGTTTGTGATTTCTGTGGAAACAGACCTTTAAGGGTACATGAATATTTTTACTGGTAATTTGTCAAAATTGAATGTGGTCAGCACCAGTGCGCAAAATTAACTCTTGTCCGCACTATTGCGCAAAAGTGAATTTTGGGCTGCCAACTGCGTGTGCAAAGTACCTACTTTGCGCACGCTCGTAGAAAAAATTTGTTTTGATTTTATTTTGTATTTTATATCCTCTACAGACTCATTAAAAAATAGTAGAAGTGCATTTTTGTAGTTATCTCAATTTTTTCAAATGGAAAGGGCATGGCTCATTACAATATTCCAAAAGAGCGTTTTCTAACGAGCAATTTAGTACCACACACAGGGCCGGATTTAGGCACAGGCAACCGAGGCAACCGCCTAGGGCGCCACAATTAGGGGCGCCGAATTGCAAACAAATTTATTTCGAGTGAACAAGTTAATAAAAAAAAATGTTTTATGCCATAAGGATAATAGGAAGATAAAAAATCCAACAACATTGTCCGGTAATAGTTAATTTACATCATCACTGTCATTTGTCAGCGCTCATCAAGAAACTTTCGATCCTTTTTGTCTCAAAGCAGATTAGATTGAATAGACTTTCGCTCTAAGAATTGAAAATGTTATAACCTTCGACCATTGAATACACTTGATGGTTATAATATTCGATGGTGTAGATTATAAGTCTGTTATCACAGAAATCACAAACCAGTCAGAGCGTTTTTGATTGGTGCAAATCCCCAACAGGCAACAGCCAGTTTTATGTCTATTTTAATCCAATGAAATTTCCTCTGACTGGTTTGTGATTTCTGTGAGAATAAACCTATCATGGAACTCATCTCTGACACTGCAAGACGTAAAGCCAGCCGGGTTCATCTTTGACATCTTTAGTGTTAATAATCTAATTAGTTTCGAGCAATTATTTTTGTGTTTAGTTAATACATATTATATCTACAGTATGTAGATCTGTTCTCATAGATATCACATGAGTACCTATTAGAGCGAATTTCATTGGTTGTAAACTATCAGAAAACTGGTATCTGGCGATTTGCACGAATCAAAAACACTTTGACTGGTTTGTGATTTCTGTGAAAATAGGCCTCATGTAATAAGTTAATATATGATATACTTATTTGAAAAAATGAAGATACTTTTTTTTAATCTTATTCTCCTACTCTCTAAACGATAGCCTAAAACTCATTGTTTATCATATTGATCCGAGTATTGATCTTTAATCATTTTGACAATACAATTTGAGAAGAAGGGGCGCCAGAATGGAACTTTGCCTCGGCAAATAATAGCTATTGGACCGGCCCTGACCACACAATCTCTAGTTCTTCACTCAAATGAAGAATTTTCCTAGCATTCTAAATATTTTTGGAAAAATTTTAGTTCAATATTTGAATAAACTAGCAATTGTGTGGTACTGAATTGTTCGTTTGAAAATGCTTTCTCGGAATATGCTAATAAGATCAAAACAAATTTTCCCAGGTTTCTTGGAGCAAAATTAAGCATTTTAACTAATTCATGGCGCTCTGGATTGAAAAGTGAAAATTTAAATAATTTGGAGATGAAATGTCAAAAAGTGACAAATAAGGTGTCATTTTATTCGTAATGTAGTTTTCTATTGAAATAAGGGAAAATATACCTGGCGTCTCATTTAAAATAAGAAAGTTACGGTCACTTCCGGTCAATCCGGAAGTGATAATAAAAAAATGAATACGTCTAATAATGCACATCCGGGTCATAAATAAGCACACCAAATTTAATTTGTTTATTTGGAAAAATAAAAAAGCTATAAGGGTGAGCGGGTTTTGAAAAACACCCGGTATGTAGAGTAATAAATTCTCCTCCACTTTCTCGTTTTTTCCAAACTTTATGTACCCATGTTCGTTTCTTTACTTGATTTTCTTCCTCTTCCTCTTCCTCTTCCTCATCTAGTGCTATAGCAATAATAGCCAATTCTTTGTTAGTAAAAAAAACCATCTCTGGATTCTGATATTTCACTGAAAGCAAGGTACGGGCTACGGACGGATGTGTGTGAATTGTCACCACTGATGAAGCACGAATAGCACTGATACTAAACTGACGCGGCACTGATACGGAACTGATGTGTGTGAATAGTCCTTTAATCGCATTCTTTGCAAGCGAGGTGTTATTGAAGCTAAATCTTTTTTCATTATGGACTCTAAAGGCTTGTGATCAGAGTTTATTTTGACATTTTTTAGACCGTAAATGAAAAAGTGAAATTATTAAACTGCAAATATTATGGCCAGCATCTCTTTCTCAATTTGAGCATATTTCTGTTCTGTGGGTGTTAAGCTTCTCGAAGCAAATGCAATTGGATGACCTTTTTGTAATAAGGACGCACCCAGACCGTCTTTTGAAGCATCGGTTTCAATTTCCACATCTTTTGAGGAATCAAAAAATTTTAGTACAGGGGCACTTGTTAAGAAATGCTTAAGTTGAGAAAGTGATTGCTCTTGCTCGGTAGACCAGTGGAATGTGCCATCTTGCTTTGTCAACTCCCGGAGAGGCATAGTAACTTGGGACAAGTCAGGTAGAAATTTGCCCAAAAACTTGGCCATTCCCAAAATTCTTAAAATTCTATTTTTGTCAGTCGGAGTTGGCAAATCTATTATAGCTTTAACATAGTTTTTGTTGGGTTCAACACCATTCTTAGCATAAATTTGACCCATGAACTTGACAGATTCTGATTTAAATTGAATTTTTGAACTATTGAATTTGATGTTGTATTTTAAAGCACGTTCTAGAACTAACTGAAGGTTTCTGTCATGGTCAAGCTCATTACTGCCAGTTATAATTAAATCATCAAAGTAAAGGCCCACTCCTGTTAGGTCACCAAATATTTCAAAGTTCTTTCTCTGGAAGACTTCAGGCGCAGAAGAAATGCCAAAAGGCAACCTAAGAAATCTATAACACCCAAAAGGCGTACCAAATGTTGTATAATTCGCGCTCTGGACATCAATTTTTACCTAGAAATAACCATCTTTCATGTCAAGAACTGTAAAGTATTTTTTTGTCACACAATTTGACAGAAATTTCTCCAGCTGTAGGTATCAAAAAATGTTCGCGTTGTATCGCATTATCTATATTTAGGGTCTAAGCAAAGCCGCAAGTAATTTTTTTTTTTCTCGACAATTACTAGTGGGTTCAGCCACTCAGTAGGACGTTCAATTTTTTCAATTACACCTTGTGCTTCGAGTTGTTCTAACTTGCATTTTAATCTGTCATGGAGTATTTTAGGAACCCTTCACCTCTGCTCTAGTATCAAGTTTAAAATCTACTTGCCCTTGACCTATGTAAACTTTTTGCTTCCAAACTTTCTCTTGTGAATTAGATTTTTGCACTTTCTTCTTCAATGAACTAATCATTTTAACGGAATTTACATAAAATTGCCCATCACTACTTTCATTAGATTCATTTTTCTCCAGATCATGCACTTTTTTCATCAAGCTTTTTCTAGATTTTCTATTTTCTTTTACTTTCATAAGCGACTTATCTCCATTTGTAAACACAGCTGCAAAATGATTCCTGTTCTGGCATTTCGCACAAGTTTTTCCCCAGGCCGGACATTTACCATTTTTCAAGTGTTTGTAACCACAAAACTTGCACAAGATTGAAGACTGTGGTACTCCAGTCGATCTAGACGCGACGAGGACGACACAAAACTAGAATGCACTCTATTTCTATTCATCGCGCTAACTGAAGCTTCGCTTTGTAGCACTTTAACTTGGGTTTTGCTAATCTCAGGGGCACGGCACATTTCTATAGCTTTAATCAAGTCAAGCTTACTCTCTCTCAAAAGCCTTTCCTGAGTATTTTTGTCAGCAACGCCTCTCACAATTCTATCTCTAACCATGTCATCTTGGTCCTTGTAGTTTGTCATTTTTACAGCTTTTCTCAGCTCTGTCAGAAAACTGTCAAATAACTTGCCTTCTTTTTGCACAATGCCATTAAATTTAAATCGCTCAAAGATAATGTTGGCTTGTGGCGAGCAATAGTTTCTACATTTTTGTAATATTAATTTTAACGATTTTTTCTCTGCATCTGTATACAAAAAACTATCATGTAACTCAAGGCCATCATCTCCAATGAGATTTAGAAACACAGCTATTTGAATCTCCTCATCTTTATTCTTTAACCCAGTAATAGTTAAGAAAACTTCGAATTTCTGTTCAAACCGCTTCCAATTTTAAGCTACATTACCGTCTAAACTAAGTTGTTCTGGTGGGCGGAAAAAACTCTCCATTTTTCGGTAATATTAAGTGAAGATCGTCTACTTTGGGGTGCAACGAGCGCAATACACATCACTAGTTTCTAGGGTGCAACAAGCGCACTATTTTTCACGAAATCAAGGATTTCTTACCAACTAAAGCACGCCACGAGATTGCCCGAGATGTCTACTACCTGACACCATATCATATCCTGGTGATTCCAGGATAGAAATTTCAAATTTTTTTTTGTTGAGATTTTGTGTTCTAATGGTCATTTCATATACCGCGAACTCCATACACCAAATTATTCACAGATTTGAAGCCGAAATCTATGAAAAAATGTACTCAGAAAAATTGAAAAATTGATAAAAACCCCAAATTGTTTAACACGATTTTATCTCAGGAACTATAAGTACAAATGAGTTGAAATTTTCAGGGATTGAAGTCCTCTATTGGAAAAAGAACCGCTGAAAATTTCAGCTTTCTATATATAATAGAAAAAAAATATGACCTTTCAAAGTTTTCCAAAATTTAAATCATAGCTACCTTCTTACTAAAACGATGAAATTTCAATATTTTTGTTGTTGAGATTTTGTATTCTAATGGTCATTTGATATCCCCCGAACTCCATACACCAAGTTATTCCCACATTTGAAGCCGAAATCTTTGAAAAAAGGCACTCAGAAAAATTGAAAAATTGATAAATCACCCCAAATTGCTTAACACGATTTTATCTCAGGAACTATAAGCGTCAATAAGCTGAAATTTTCAGGGATTGTAGTCCCTTGATTGGGATAAAATTCAGTGAAAGTTTCAGCATTCTATCTATAATACAAAAAAAAATATGACCTTTCAAACTTTTCCAAAACCTTCTTACTAAAACGATGATATTTCAATTCTTTTTTTGGTCGAGATTTTGTATCCTAATGGTCAATCAACATACCCTAAACTCCATACACTAAATTATTCTCAGATTTGAAGCAGAAATCTATGAAAAAAGACACTCAGAAAAATTGAAAAATTAATAAATCACCCCAAATTGCTTAGCACGATTTTATCTCAGAAACTATAAGTCCAAATGAGTTGAAATTTTCAGGGATTGAAGTCCTCTATTGGAGTAAGAATCGCTGAAAATTTCAGCTCTCTATCTGTAATAGAAAAAAAGTTATGACCTTTCAAAGTTTTCCAAAATCTAAATCATAAGGTAAGCTACCTTCTTAATAAAACGATGAAATTTCAATATTTTTGTTGTTGAGATTTTGTATTCTAATGGTCATTTGATATCCCCCGAACTCCATTCACCAAGTTATTCCCACATTTGAAGCCGAAATCTATGAAAAAAGACACTCAGAAAAATTGAAAAATTGATAAATCATCCCAAATTGCTTAACACGATTTTATCTCAGGAACTATAATATATGTGTCAATGAGCTGAAATTTTCAGGGATTGTAGTCCCTTGATTGGGATAAAATTCAGTGAAAGTTTCAGCTTTCTATCTATAATACAAAAAAAATATGACCTTTCAAACTTTTCCAAAACCTTCTTACTAAAACGATGAAATTTCAATTTTTTTTTTGGTCGAGGTTTTGTATCCTAATGGTCAATCAACATACCCCAAACTCCATACACTAAATTATTCTCAGATTTGAAGCCGAAATCTATGAAAAAAGGCACTCAGGAGAACTGAAAATTTGATAAATCATCCCAAATTGCTTTACATGATTTTATCTCAGAAACTACAAGTGCCAATGAGCTGAAATTTTCAGGGATTGTAGTCCCTTGTTTGGGATAAAATTTAGTGAAAGTATAATTTAGATGAACTTACATACATATGTTGTCAAAAGGTATGGCAGGTAGGAATCATTACACAAGTTTAACCTAAGCAAAAAATAAATACAAATAATAGAATATAACCTACAAAATGTTTACCAATAGATACAAAACCATAAAGGCCATAAAGTATAAGTTTAACAAAAGACATTTATGATATTGATAGATAAACTAGTAGGTATTAACTTACAATAAAGGTTTGACTTTAAAGCAAGAAGAAAGTACATATTTATTAAAATTTATTAAAATGAAAGATCATACACATTTGACAAAATTTGAAACACATTTAAAAACATTCATATAACATGACTCTCATCTAATCTAATCTAATTTAATAATAAAATTTCTATTGGTTATTTTTACCCAGCTACATTGTTATTTACTCTTCAAAACGAACCAAAATAATCGAGTTTGGTTGAGTAATTTACGAATAAAGTCACCAACGTACATAAAATGTTGTACCCTTGGTATATAAATAGTAACTAATTTGCGTGCATTAATGAATAATGTTGGTTCAAGTGCATTTCACTTTCAAATTTTTTCTCACAAGTGTCACATTCGAAAGGTTTACTATCGTAGTGCAAAATCAAATGCCTAATAAAATTGCTTTTACGTTTAAATTTCGCTCTACAAGTGCCACCTTCGAAAGGATAACTATCCAAGTGCACCTTTAAATGACCAATCAAATTGCGTTTATGTCTAAATTTCTTATCACAAGTTTCACATTCAAAACGATAAATATCCGAGTGCGTCTTCAAATGTTTGTTCAGAAGATTTTCCCTTACAAATTTTGCTTTACAATAGTCACATTTGAAGGGATATTCATCTAGGTGTATAATGGTATGTCTTTTTAATCCTTCTTCATTTCCAAATTTTGCATTGCATTTGTAGCATTCAAATTCCTTGTTTCTGTGTTGATGCACATGTGAATGTTGTGAATTATTTTTGGTTTTAGACTTGTTGGATGAAATTTTAAAGTGAAATTTATCGATATCATTTGATAGCGTTGATGTATTGGATTCGAATGAATATTCCTCTTCTTTAACGTATATCCATTTATATGGATCAATTATTGAATTGTTGAATATTTCTGTTTCCCCTGTAGATTTATTTTTTATTATTAACCTAAAAAAATATTGCTTGTATTAGAATGGGTCGTAATTATTCGCTATGTATTTTATAGATAGTGTTTTTCAAAGTAAGAAATAATAGTTAAAATTAATTTTTCTAAGTATATATTTTACTGATACATATAATATGCTACATGCCATAATGTATGTTAATAGATAATAATATCGATAAGTATCATTTAAAAAATTTCATGCTAGATTGAAATTGATAATGCTCAGCAGATTTCTTATTGTATAAAATTATAAAATTGCAAACTAATTTGATACCTATATCTGTGCATACGAATCGAATAGAAATATGATATTAACAAATTGGAAATCAGAAATAGAAAAAGCGATTAAATAAAAAATAAAATAGGTGTGATAATGAAAACAAAAAATATTTTAAAATTGAAAAAAATAAATAAAATATCTAACACAATTAATTTCCTAAATTAACATAATATCATAATATTAATATTAATAATCTTCAAATATAATAATACTGTTGCGGAAAATTTGAAGGTGTCAACATATATGGCGCGGTGTGGCCTAGAAGCTGGCAACCCACAATACATGGCGCGCCGTCGTATGCCGGTGGCGAGTGTTTTTGACGTATGAGGTGACTATGGGGCGTTGTGAGGATTCAATGGAGACAGTTGTTGTTTATTGTTGTTCTGTTCGTTTTGTTTTTAATTAGAGAAATAATTATATAAGAACACGGTTCAATTTTATTTATTCTCGTTACAATACATTAAATTCTTAAGTGTAATTGGTCATAGCATATCCATACTGAATATACTAGACTACAGGTTTTTCTTCATTTTAATAAAAAGACACAACAGTGAAAATTACAAATTTTTAAGCCGCAAAAAAATTTCATTCCATGCAAACTTGTAGCCCAGCGGAAGGAAAATTCCAGCAAAATTTAATCAAAATTACTTGAGCATGTGTGATATCTACCTTACAGATATCCAGTCTACTTTGCAAAACAATAAACATTTATTTATACTTACTGAATGTAATTGACTGTGACAAATATTATACATGGAAACAGGATTTTAATCATGATTTAACATTTTTACCAGGATTATCGATTTTTTACAGAACAATGAATAATTTTACTTAGCAATGTATCTTTGCAAGTGGATAAAATACCATGCATAGGACGATATTTTGATGTTCGAATTTCAATAGGTGTCCTCAAATCTCCTTTCCTCTCGAGAGTTGCATTGCAACTGTTACATTATTGAAATTCATATACATTCGAATGTATCAATATCTTATATCTCTTTTTTTTTTCAAATTTAGTATGCATTCAAAATTCGATTTTTCGAAAATTTATTTTCGAAAAACTGATCTTATTTAATTATGTTCGAATTTCACTTCACGGAAGTCACATTCGAAAGGATAAACACCAGAATGCACCTTTAAATGTTCTTTCAAACTGTGTTTATATTTAAATCTGGCTTCGCAAGAGTCACATTCGAAAGGACAATCGTCCGTGTGCGTCTTTAAATGATGCTTCAAACTGGTTTTATATTTGAATTTCGCTTCACAAGATTCACATTCGAAAGGATAAACATCCGAGTGTACCTTTAAATTATGATTGTCCAAATATCTTCTACATTTAAACTTTTTTTGACAAGTGTCGCATCCGAAAGTATTATTATCGGAGTGTAAATTCGAATGCCTGGTAAAATTGCTCTTATCTTTAAATTTCGCTCCACAAGTGCCACATTCGAAAGGATAATTATTTGAATGCGTCTTCAAATGTTGGTTCAAACCGGTTTTATATTTAAATTTTGCTTCACAAGAGTCACATTCGAAAGAACAATCACCCGAGTGCGTCTTCAAATGATACTTCAAACTGGTTTTATATTTAAATTTCGCTTCACAAGAATCGCATCCGAAAGGATAATTATCCACGTGCGTCTTTAAATGATCAGTCAAATTGCTTTTGTATCTAAATTTTGCTTTACAAGTGCCACATTCAAAGGGATAATTATCTAGATGTATGATGGAATGTCTTCCTAATTCTTCCTCATTTTCAAATCTCGCATTGCATTTGTAGCATTCAAATTTCTTGTTTCTGTGATCATCTGGTAGCGTTGGTGAATTGGATTTATATGAACATTCCTCTTCCTTTACGTATATCCCTTCATTCGGATCAATCACTTGATTTACAAATATTTGCGTTTTCTGCGCAAATTTCTTCTGTATTGAAAACCTGAAAGAATATTGCTTGTATTAGAAAACGAAATTTTAATAAATTTTTTAGTCTTGAGACTATCTAATCCTTATTTGTCGTACGGGATATGACTGACTTACAAATAAAACACTATATCTACTCCTGTAACACAGAGGTTAAATATACATATAATCAACAATAAAAACAGTAAAGTACCTAAATATTCTCCTTTATTATTAGAAACAAAGAGACATACTAAATACATCTGGATACAAATAACAAGAAATTAACTTAATAAATTAAACAACCTACCAAACTAAAAGTATATGATGTTAGAGTTCTTAGGGGAACAGTGTGCGGGACAGATCACCATATAGTTAGAGTCAAGATATTTTTTCTCATAGGTATTACACCAACCACAAATAACCATAGGAGATGAAGAGGTATGTCATGTCAAGTATGATGTAGAAAGTGTAATAAACCCTAGCAAACTCAATATCTCTACCAAAAAAGGCTGAATGAAAACTAATAGAAAACGAATCGTTCGAAAACACATACATAAACGTAATGGAAAGCCTACATGATGCCGCAAAAGAAGCACTAGGTCCCGTTAAACGATTTAATAGTAACAATAATATGGTAAAATGAGGAGCTAGAAGGACTAGTTAAGGAAATACTTGAAATGACTAGCAACTAAAAACGAAGAAGATCGACTGAAATATAGAAGAATATCAAGATCAAGACAAACCAAAGGGAAAGAACAACACAAGCAAACACAAGTAAATTTAGAGTCTATGGATGCTGCATCAAAAGCAGTAACTTAAAGGATTTTTTAGTAAGTAACCGTGTTATCAAGAGCTATAATCGTACAGTTGTAACCCTTACTACTGGTGTTCTGTCCAAAATAAATTAATAAACCCTCTCTAATAAAATTTGTTATTGGCTCTTCACCTCCATTCAAAAGATAACGCACGGCATGGGATTTTTGGATCATATGCAATTTGCATCAGTTTATCGTATATTTTTCTGAAGACAAGTCCATCTTCAAACTCTCACATCTCACAAACTGAAATACGTACAAGATTTTGTCCTATTTTTTAAAGGCAGTTCAAAATTAAATCCATATCAACTGGCAAAATTCATATTATCTAGAAATCCCATATTACCCGTGCGTTTTCCTTTTTGTTTGACAAGTTTCATATCAAGGTTTAATATTGGAGTGCAATTTCAAATGCCTGGTAAAATTGCTTCTATGTTTAAATTTTGCTCTACAAGTGCCACATTCGTAAGGATAATTATCCGAGTGCACCTTTAAATGATTATTCAAAATGCGTTTATGCCTAAATTTTGCTTTACAAATTTCACATTCAAAATGATAAACATTCGAGTGCATCAAATGTTGGTTCAGAAGAATTTCTTGTACAAATTTTGCTTTACAAGTGTCACATTTGAAGGGATAATCGTCAAGGTGTACGATGGAATGTCTTTTTCTTCCTTCTTCATTTTCAAATTTTGCTTCGCATTTGTAGCATTCAAATTTCTTGTTTCTGTGTTGATGCAAATTTAAATTTAGTGAATTATTTTTGGAAGATATGTTACGATGAAATTTCTTGATATTATCTGGTAGCGTTGGTGAATTGGATTCAATTGAACATTCCTTTGCGTATATTCCTTTATTTGGATCAAATACTGTATTTTCGGATATGTCTATTTCCTCTGTAGATTTCATTTAAAAAAAAACCCAAAAGAATATTGCTTTTATTAGAAAGAGTCGTAATTATCCACTTTGTATTTTATAGTGTTTTTCTAAGTAAAAAAAATATTTAGTTGCTATGTAGGTATATTTCCAATTTTACAAGTAATTTTTCTAAGTAAGAACATATTTTGAATGTATGCTATGTATGTTAACCCTTAAGTGCACACGTGGGAGTTTGAAACTTTGGTACATACGTGGGGTGTCCGCAGACCCCCACATCATTATGCTGTTTTTTTGTGTAGCAAAACAACACTATTAGTTTTAGTTACATTTTTATTATTTTTTCTCATAGATACTAGTATAATAAACAACCAAAATAAACTTTCAAGTTCAAAAACCCAAAAAATATTTGAAGCAAACAAAAATGTTAATAATACATGCTAGAACATATAAATAAGGTAGGTATTATTCCTCCGATCATTCTGAATCTTCATCAAATGTTTCAGCAAGACATTGTTCGCAAACATTTTTCACATGTTTTAGGCACTTTTTTCGCGGCATTTCTCACAAAAATATTTTGTCTTTATATTTTGTTTTTATATTTTTGCTTCTTTGGCACACCGAGCAAATGTTGATAAACACGTGGGAGTCTAATAACAAACTATCAATTTTTTTTTTAATGGTATTGTGCATCATTGCGACGTTGCGTATACTAATAGTCCGACTTGTCCTCGGAAGGTACCTGCAATTTAAGCGATGGTACCAAACCGATTGAAAAGCTGTGGGCAAAAGAAAACTCTTGGGGTCTGCTGTACCCCTACGTGTGCACTTAAGGGTTAATATAAAATTGATGGGTGTTTAAATAAAAATGTTATGCCGAAGCCAAGTTAAAATTGATAAATGCTCAGTAAACTTATCACATAAAATTATAAAATTTTAAACTAATTTGATTAATTAACTAACCCAATTAATTTCCTAAAACAACACAATATAATAATATTGAAATATTAATGATTCTTCAATGCACAATATGAACATTAAATTCTTGAGGGATGCCCTGCAAAATAAGAACCTAGTGAAAAAGTTATGTAATAGGAAATGAGATATATTTGAAAAAATAATTGAGGAATATTTAAAATTTTAATATTTGCGAAGGTGCAGTTATTGAAAATGATTTTTTGCTGCGATAAAGCAACATAAATTTTGTTCCATTTGTTACCTAAAAGACGATATTTCAATGTCCGAATTTCGATAGATGTGTCCCTAAATCCCCTTTTGTTTGAAAGTTGCATTGCAACTGTACCATTGAAACTGATATACGATATACATTCGGACGAATCAATAAATAATGTCTACCAACATCTGCTTTTCTTTCAAATCTAGCATGGCAACTCATGCATTTTATTTATTCATGTTCAAATTTCGCTTCACAGGAGTCACGTTCGAAAGGATTAATAATCCGAGTGTATCTTTAGATGTTGATTCAAATACTTTTTACATTTAAATTTTTTTTGACAAGTGTCACATTCGAAAGGATAAACATCCGAGTGTACCTTTGAATGATGGTCCAAATATCTTTTACATTTAAATTTTTTTCCACAAGTGTCGCATTCGAAAAGATTATTCTCGGAGTGCGAATTCGAATGCCTGTTGAAATTGCTTTTATCTTTAAATTTTGCTCCACAAGTGCCACATTCGAAATAATCGTTTGAGTGCCTCCTTAAGTGATCATTTAGTCTGCATCTATATCTAAATTTCGCTTCACAAGTGTCACATTCAAACGGATAACCATCTAAATGTATGTTGGAATGAGTTTTTAATCCTTCATCATTTTCAAATTTTGCATTGCATTTGTAGCATTCAAAGTCCTTGTTTCTGTATTGATGCACATATGAATGTGAATTATTTTTGTTTTTAGACTTGTTGGAAGAAATGTTACACTGAAATTTCTCGATATCATCTGGAAGCGTTGGTGAATTTGATTCATATGAATATTGCTCTTCCTTTACGTATACCCCTTTTTCGGATATGTCTATTTCGTCTGTCCATTCGTTTTTCATCATAAACCTAAAAGAAATTTTTTATATTGAAATTCGCATTTTTATTGATCTCAAAAATAAGGGTTGATGAGTTTACATGCATATATGAAATGGCCAAGATGGCGTCTGAATAGTAGTCTACTTCGGTGCTGCCCAAATTTACTTCTAATTTTTACCTTAAACGGCATTTTAAAAGTTTGTTACTTGTGTGAAAAGTTTGAGTAGTGTATCCTTCGTGTCATAACGATAAAGATCGTAAATTTACTGCTTTAGTAAAGGAATTATTGTACTAAAACAATATAGTCGCGGTGCTTAGTGGTATGAACTTGCGCAGTGTCAACATGGGTTTAACAAGTGGAGATTTGGACAAAATTAAGAATATCGTCAAGACTATCTTCACTGAGGATTTTCTCCAGACGGTTGCTGAATCTGTCGTCAAGATAGTCAGTGAGAAATTTGAGAAACGCATGGATGACCAGGATAAGCGTATTAATTCTATGGCTCAAGAAATCTCGGATCTTAAAAAAAATAACCTGTCATTTGCTGGGGCCCTTGACAACTGTGAACAGGCATCCAGAAACTTAAATATTCGGATCTTTGGCATGCCTGAAGAGGAGAACGAGGACTTGCGGAAGGAAATTCTAGGTATTTTTACCAAAAAAATGAAGGTCAATGTTCGAGATTTAGACATAAAAAAGTGCCATCGAGTAAAATCAAAAACGCCCGGCGGTAAACCGTCAGCTGTTTTAGTTCGCTTCGATTCTGATAACGCGCGAGTGGCCGTTTTACAAAATCGTAAAAATCTTCGGGATGCCGGTATACAAATAAAGGAGGATCTGACAAAATATAAACTCGACCTTTTAAAAAAGGCTGTGGAAAAATTTTCATCAAAGTGCGCATGGTGTTTAAACGGCAATATTTACATAAAACGAGGAAATGATGTGACGCGCGTTGACAGCGAGGATGACTTCTTAACAATCATTTAATTAAGGTACTGTCAACAATATTTATAACAACTGTCCATTTATTTCATTCTCTTCTCTCATAGCCTGGTTTAAAGCATTTATTTATTTATAGCCGCTTTTTCTCATGAGTTCTTATTTTTTTTATTTTTTTCTAACTCTACTACTGATGCACTTTCCTCGTTCTGCGTTTTTTCTTTTTTTATTGCATTTGAAATTCAATAATATAAATATTTTGCTGTGACATCTGCAATGTTGAAAGAGCAAAAGTTCCGAATTGAATTGAATTCCATTTTTGTTTTGTAAACAACACTTAATAAACAGCATAGAATATTAACAGTCATTCTGCTTGGATTTATTATTGTAATTCCTTTTTTGAATAATTATTCGTAGAGGTAGAAACCATATTTAAGTTACTCTCAGTAAAAGTAAAATATAGCTTTAAGTAATAATGTAATATCTGGTAATTGAAATTATATGACTCCTATTTAAATGCAGTACCGTTTCGAAGTGACGATACTTGTTCTCTCTATTTTTTATTTTTTTTTTTCTCTGAAATCGAAGAAAACTTTTTTTTTTCCTTTCTTTTTTTTCTCCTGCTTTAATCTCACCCCTCCTTTCTTACTACTTTTTCAGTCCTCACTCTTCTTCGTCTTCATCTCTAAGGTATAAATGTTGAGCTTTGCACATCTTAATGTTAGATCATTACTCAACAACTTTGATCTATTTAAAGATCATATCACTACTAATAAATACAGTTTAATTGGAATCTCTGAAAGTTGGTTGAATCCTAATAATATATCTGATCAGGATGTTTCTGTTGAAAACTATAATTTTGTAAGACGCGATCGTTTAGGGCGCGGTGGAGGCGTCGGTCTTTACATAAGAAATGATTTAGATTATTCTTTAGTTCTAAGTGAGTGTAGAGAGTTTGTTGAGCATGTGTGGGTTAAACTGAAGTACAATAATGAAGTTATTGTTGTGGGAAATCTCTATAGACCCCCTCAGGGTAGCCGTGTAGAGTTTCTTACCTATTTTGAGGATATTTTAATAAATTTCTTTGCAAACTCAGATAAAATTATATGTTTTGGAGACTTTAACATAAACATGCTAGACATTGATTCCGGATATGTAAGTCAACTTAATAATATTTTAGAAACATTTGGTTTAAATCAGTTAATTTCTGAACCAACTAGGATTTCGAATATAAGTGAAACACTAATCGACTTGATTTGTTACAACTCGGATAATATTCAGGATGTAGGAGTAATTGATGTTGGCATATCCGATCATCTTCTTGTATATTGCTGTCTCCAGTTTTTGATGTTAGAGCCTGAAAAAATCGTTTATACATATCGACCTTTAAATCAAATTAACTTAATCAGATTTCAGGCAGATTTGGAAAGTGCTGATTGGAATATTTTATATGAGATAGAATCTATAGATCAAAAGGTATTATATTTAACTGACACTATATTGCACATTTTCGATATTCATGCACCCTCAAAAGTTTACAGAGGAAAAAAAAGACCCTACTGTCCATGGATAACTGACAACATAAAATACATGAAAAAACTCAGAAATCAAGCTTTAAACCGTTTTCGAAGGACTAAAAACCAAGAACACTGGAATTATTATAAGCAATTGAGAAATTACACAACATCGGCTATTAGATCTGAAAAAAAAGCTTACCTAAATTTTAAACTTCAAACTTGCAGCACAAAGGAAAAATGGAACGAACTTAAAAAACTTAATATCATAACAAATAAAAAAAGTAACACCATACCAAGTAATCTGACAAATTTAGACCAACTTAATAAGTATTTTACGCAAATAACAAATAGCAATGATATACCTAACCAAGAACTCATAAACTTTTATAAAAATAATTTATTGGTCAATGAAACTTTTTTTTTTCAGCCAGTTAGCGAATATTTGATTTCCAAAATTCTCCTTAAACTCAAATCTAAAGCTCTAGGATCGGATAATCTCAATATAACGCTGATTACTTTGTGTTGTCCATTTATAATTCCATTTATAACACACATTATAAATTGCTGCCTAAGTGAATCACACTTTCCCCAATCTTGGAAGTCCGCCAATGTAATTCCTCTCCCCAAAATTAAAAATCCTACCGAGTTTGGTCATTTACGATCAATTTCTATTTTACCCACTCTCTCAAAAATCCTTGAAAAAGTTATGGAACTTCAGATAAATACATTCCTCAACAACAATAACATAATACCCAGCAAACAATCCGGCTTTAGAGCGGGCTATAGCTGCTCAACAGCTTTGTCTGATTTAACTGATGATATAGTGCGGGCGCAGGACAACAGCAATGCTAGTGTGCTCATTTTATTAGACTATACAAAAGCATTTGATATGCTTCACCATGAAATTCTTCTGTCGATTTTAAAATACGTAGGCTTCAGTAAGTCGGCGTCTCTACTTGTGTCCTCATTCCTTTCAAAGAGATCTCAAAGAGTTACTCTTGACGGACAATATTCGGAATCTCTTAATGTCTTTGCGGGAGTGCCTCAGGGTAGTATTTTGGGTCCTCTTTTGTATAGTATATTCACCTCTAACTTTATAAAATCATTAAAATTTTGTCAATACCACTTATACGCAGACGATACGCAAATCTATTTATCTTTCAAACCTTCAGAAGTAGCTGCAGCCAATAAGCTGATCAATGAAGATCTGAAATCGTTGCTTGATGAATCAAATAAACATTTGCTTAAAATAAATCCTAACAAATCGGTAGCTCTCCTGTTTTGTAATGAAAATATTAGAAATGATCTTTTAGGCAATATTGAACTAAATCTAGGACAAGACACGATATCATTTAAAAATTCGGCTAAAAACTTGGGACTTGTCATGGATAGCAAACTCAAATTTAAAGAACACATAACACTTTGCTTAAAAAGAGCATATTCAGTTTTGAGGGGTTTATACTCTCATAGACACTATCTTTGTCAAAGAACTAAAACTTTGATTTGCGACTCTTTAATTCTCTCGCATTTTAATTTTTGCGATCACCTATATGGGCCTTTTTTGGATTCGATAGATGTTAGGAGAGTCCAAAAGGTTCAGAACTCTTGCATTAGGTTTGCGTGTGGAATAAGACGAAGAGACCGAGTTTCACATAAACTGAATGAATTGGGCTGGTTAAGTATGTTTAACAGGCGTAGTCTGCACTCACTATGCTTCTTTTATAAATTAATAAAATTTAAAACTCCACCATACCTACACAATAAAATCAAATATCGAACTGACATTCATAATTTAAACATTCGCAGGAAACAGCTTTTGACAATACCGTCTCACAATAAAGAATTCTTCAAAAAGTCATTCAGCTATACCATTGCCTCACTCATTAACAAATATGAAATAATTGATTTTTCTACATCTGTTGGTGTTTTTAAAAAAAGAATGAAATTAAAACTAATTTAAAATATAATATATTATATTTCCTGCTCTAGATAAATCGCCCTTAATTTCCTGCACATAAATAATTGGGTACATCATGAAATTCCTATCTGCTTTAATATTATTCTCCGCTCTAGTATATATATTATTCTCTGCCATGTGCCCTCTTTTTCTTTTTCTTTTCTTTCCTTCTTTTCTCTATTTTTCCACCTCCTTCTTCTCTTTCTTCGTCTTACAGTTTAAGTATCAAGTGCGTTACTTGATTTTCATATTCATAGATCTTAGATAAGCCTTTCTTAATATTTTATTTTAAGCAATTTTTTGGGGCCTCAACAGCACTCATGCTTGCGCGGGATGCTGCAAATATGGCCTATTATTTCCCACATTTATCTTAGTTAACTGTTTGGAATGTAATTTTTCTGGAGATAATAAATATTATTAATATTATTATTATTATTATTATTATATTCAAACTTGTTTATGGAGAACCGAAAAATAGTTATTTTTGTATCTAGTGCACGAAATGCTTCTTTGGTGATCGAGAACTGATTTTCTTAACGAGGCGCAGTATTTCGCGCACGAGTTGCAAACAATATTTTTTCTACAACTTCATTTAAATATCGATCATTCGAAGCTAAAATTGTATTTACAATCAAAGGCAGGTGAATTTTAATTATTTTTAGTTTCCTGTCAGGTATCAGGGATTTGTTACCTGAGTGTGCGAACTAGGCTTTTCGCACACTGGAGAATCATTTCGCACACGGCGTCATGGAAACGTTAAAAAAAAATTACCTGGAAAAAAAAGTGTCACTTCGCAAATTGTCATCAGTGTGCAAACATCATCATTTTTTGACAGTTGTAGAAAATAGTAGTTTTCCTAATCAGTGCGCAAAGTTATGTTTTCCCGCACGCGAAAGCAGTTAGACGAACGACGCGGAGCGGAGTTCGGATAAGCTTTAAGTGCGGGAAAACTACTTTGCGCACGTGTTAGGAACAATATTTTTTCTACGAGTGAAATAACTATACTTTTTTAAACTTTTAATTTTTATAGGCATCAAAAACAATTTGTTGTAACTAACTAGGTATATCAAAATAGGCCAAAAAAATGTTCGGCCTCCTCTCCGTGGGGCTTTGCCCTCTAAAAGAGGGGGCCTGCGGGGCTGTGCCCCCCAAATATGGGGCTCTCGCAGCCAAATATAGGGCTCTGAAAAAAAGGGGCCCTGCGGGGCTGTGCCCCTCGAAAAAGTGGCTACCGCAGGGCTCCGCCCCCCAAATATGGGGCTTTTGCAGGGCTTTGCCCCCAAAATAGGGGGTCCCCAGATTTTATTATGGGTACCAGAAAAAAAAGTGTGCGAGAAATTTTTTTTCCCGCATAGTGTGCGCAAAGTAGTTACTTTGCGCACACTTTTGGGAAAGGGCTTCTTTGCGTACGCAAAAGTGTGCGCAAAGTAGTTACTTTGCGCACACTCGTAGAAAATAGTTATTTTCCTAACAAGTGCGCAAAGTGTTACTTTTCCGCACGCAAACACAGTTATACGAACGACGCGAAGCGGAGTTCGGATACGTGTTTGCGTGCGGAAAAGACACTTTGCGCACGTGTTAGGAACAAAATTTTTCCTACGAGCTTCATATCAGGTAGGTAACAACAAAAATTTAAAAAAAAAACGATAATTTGTTTAATTATTTTTAATTAACTTGAAGGGAACCTATCTATGCATTTATCAAAAAATTACATAACAAAAAAAAAATATACCAGAAAATCATCGTCAGAGCTCTTCATCTTAAAGCGTTTAATGGCGATTTCCATTTGTCATCAGTGCCGCACTGAGTGCATCCGCATCTTTTTCTAAAAGCATGTAACATGTAAGGATAAGGATACATTTTTTTGCCCTGTTTCGACAAATGGAAAATGCTATAAATTTGATGAGAAAGTTTGTAGATGCATATATATAGAAAACAAATCTGACAATGTGTTGAAGTTAATTAAATTTGGTGTTTGTAGGTATAGATGTTAGCTGGAACAGGAACAGAGGAAAAATTTGTCATCATGTGTCAAAGTCGACAGGTGTACTTATTGTTGCTTGACAATTATTTTTACTTTTCGGCACTCAGTGCGGATAAGGCCTGTATCCGCACTGAGTGCGGAAAAGTGCAACTTTGAGAACCGAAATGCGTGCGGAAAAGTACTACTTTGCGCACGCTCGTAGGAAAAATATATTTTTCAACTTTTCCAAATTTGGTATACAGTCTAATAGGCCAAGGGTTATCTTTGTGCAATTTTCAATTCCACTATGAATTCTAGACATATTTAATGTATAATATCCTACACCTACAAATCTGAATTTCACTTTACAAGTGTCACATTTCAAAAGATAATTAAGTATTTCAGTGCTTCTTTAGATGTCGGTTCAAACTGTTTTTATATTTAGATTTCGCCTCACAAGTGTTACATTGGAGAGAAAAATTATCCTAGTGCGTTATTAACACATTGACGGAACTAATGTCTGTTCAAATTACGGTGATAGATCACTTTAGGTCCCTTTGATTTTCAATATCATTTTGATTATTACTGATAAATAAAGCAATTTCAAGATGGTTAGGGAAAAAAAAATATGGATCCTTGAATTTTTACCAAGTTATGATGTTTTTAATTTAATTTTTTTAAAATTGATAGCGTATTTTTGATAGGTAAGTATAATAGTGATATTAAGCTGACTATTTCACTAGAGTGTATGACACCGGCAATAAATTCGGTATTCACCTGACAATAATGCTACCTGGACAATACCAACAACATGGTATTTCAGCGACCATTTTTTGACATTGTCAAACTGGTATTTTTAATTTGAAGTTTTTATTCATAATTTTCCATCTATTTATTTTTAAAATCTTGCGTGAAATAGTCATGACGAATACCACTCGAGAAAAAATTGTGTAGGCAAAATTGTTCTCAAGGTTTTATTCAAGTTTGTTGCTTTTCGGCAATTTCGCCTGACGGCTCGTGATTTTGTCAAAAATGTCATGAGCAACAAACTTTCATACCTTTCGAAAATTTTGCCGACAAAATTTTTTCTCTTGTGATATTATATATGATAAGAGTAGATATTATTTATCGATCTGTGTCAAAGGTTGAGAAGCGAGAGGATATAAGGCATTAGTGACTAGTGATTTTTTACAACTATTATTATTTTTTTTAATTATTTTGTTTAATTTTAATAGATTTCTATTTTATGGCAAAATCAGCATAAAGTGCGTTTTTTTTTTAAAGATAAAAGTCAAACTGACATAAGGTTGGCAATATAATGTAAAATTGTCAATGCTATCAAATTTTTCATGTAGTAAAGGCTTGTGTTGCCAACATAGTTAATAAATTTTTGACTTGGGGAATTATCTTTAAAAAAAAACAGATTTTACCTACTACCTTGGTAAATATTTACAATATTTAATATTTATGGAGAGGGTTTTTTTAGAGGTTTTTTACTGATTTTTTAGTGATGATGTTAGGCTGGTTTGATATTATTGAAAGTTGGTGTTTTATTGTGTGAGTTAAATTTCAGATTTTCATAACAAACGAGACCAAAACGTCAGACAAGTTCAATTTTGTTTTCTGGATTCTAAGTGAAGAAGTTATTAATTTGTGTATTTTCTGGCACTTGATAATGGATATTCATATTGTAGAAGACATGTATTTTATTTTCCTATAGTAGGTATGTAGACATGTATATTTAAATAATATTTTATTTATCGATAAAATGAACTCATCCATATTTTTTCTTCTTCATTATGTCCTAATAATTGCTTCAATGCAAATTTGAACATAGAAAAATTGTCCGTTTTTAGGGACCTAATGTATTCCAGACCCCAAATTACCGATCCATTTGAATTTCGCGTTACAAGTGTCACATTCAAAAGGATAATTAATTATCCGCGTGCGCCTTCGAATGATGCTTCAAATCACCGATCCATTTGAATTTTTTTCCACAAGTTTCACATTCCAAAGGATAATCCACATGTATTTTCGAATGTCATTTAAAATATTCTGTTGCTTTATAAGTTTTGGAACAAATGTTACGTCGCAATTTCGGGATATCATCTGATTGCATTACTAGATTGGTTTCATCTACACTTTCGAATATTCCTACTTTCGGATAAATGTCTATTTCGTCCGCCCATTCATTTTTTTATCATAAACCTAAAATAATTTTTTTATATTAAAATATGAACTTCAATCGATCTTGAGAATATGGGCCGGTTACTTTACATGCATGTAAATTGAATGGCAAAAACTTTGTAATAGGTGATAATAGAAATAATGCTTTACTGTCAAAAAAAATACATAATTTGTAGATAAAGCCTTGGGATTAGAAATATACAATATTAAATACATCTATTTGAATACAAACTCGAAACAGAAATAAAAATAAAAATAGACAAATTAACTAAAAATAATGATCCAATGTGTGGAACTTTCAAAATTATGAGTTCAGAAAAAAACCATTTACATTATACCTATGTATAAGGCTCTCTCTAATGCCCGTATAACACCTGTGTATTTTTCCGTGTATTTATTTATTCATGTAGTTCAGGGTGACAACATTATTTTGTTTTTCATAATGCTGATTTATGTTGCGTTTGAAGATTTTCAGTTGTCACCCTGAACTTCATGAATAAACACACGGAAAAATACACAGATGTAATACGGGCATAATAAATATGATTTCGGAGCTATGTGAAATTTAGGAATATATGCTATGGACCTTATTACTACTTGCAGATGATTGTGCATTTTTTTTGCGTTGTATGGGATGGAGGATGGGATTCGTACATAAAGATCATGCTCCGCGATTCTAAGTAGATAGTTGTGGAAGGGCCTTTCTGAGATACTGGATAGGTGTTTGCGGATTGAAAAGACTCATTTTAATATGAATAGAGAAACAAGACAGTCTTAATATTTTATATTTTTTTTGAAAAAATCGTGGCAATGGACTCTACTTCTTTAATTTCAGAGAATATCGAATAGCTCTTTTTTTGTAATTTAAAGATAAGCTCAAATTGAGTCACACAGCTTACTACCCCAGAATAGAAGGGCGTATCGCAGATGTGATTCGAAAAAGGAGAAAGTAGAAGTTGACAAGTCAAGCTCCTTGGGAACTGATCTTATCGCAGAATAAGCGGAACCTAATTTTTTGGATAAAGAATCAGAATCGATGTGGAATCAGGAAGTTTTCGGCAATAGGGCCCAAAAATTTTACAGAATTAACGACGTCAAAATAGTATGTACAATAGGTTGCAACGTACTTTTATGTGACAGAACTTTAGTTTTCGCAGCGTTGAAGCAGGGAAGGTTAGAGTCGACCATGATTTTAATGAATGATGAATTTAATGGCGAACAAGTCATTGGACATGGTTCTACGAAGAACTACAAAATCCGGTTTGCTACTAGGAACTGCTGATCCAACAAATTTCACGGATCAGTTCCGAACTGATCCGGTCCAAACAAATACCTGTTTTATGGATCAGTTCCAAGTTCGAGTCCGGTCTAGTCGAACCGAGAACCGATGAACGATGAACCGAACCGAAATACTAGTTTTTTTTTTTTATTTTGGCGTTTTTCGTTATACATTACATGTACCATCGTCACCAAAAGTAACTGGGACAGCATCATATTAGCTCTTGTACTATTATATGAATTTAAGTGTCAAATATTTGTCAAACTATGAATTGAATGCATTGAAATGAATGATAGTAGAATTAGTCCAGGAGATTAATATGAATTGATTGATTGATTGATGATTGTACATGTTCAGTAAGTTCAGTTCATAGAATAATTTTTTGGTCTATTTTCTTTGGGAGATTATTTTTTTTATTTGGTGAAACTGCAATAAATAAATGCAATTTGTGTATAATTTTTTAACAAATACCTACTACTATTTTCATTTTATTTAATAGATTTGAAGGCGCGAAACAGGCCGATTCTCCGCATTCACCATCTTGTTCCCTTCCCTATATTCCCTAGACAACATCCAACACCATGTAGCACCTAGATCAGTTTTTTCTGTTCCGTTCTATCTATATCCTCGTCGGTACACTCTCGTACTCTCTCCGTTCTAGAGACCGCGCCGGCGCGGCGTGATCCCGATAATCCCGAGCCGTTGACCAAAACAAGTCTGTCGGTGTAGTGTACTCCGTCTCTGAATCTATGTCCCTAGTCCGAGTCCGCACTTTTCCCTGTTCTGCCGGCCGGCGCGGTGCGATTGGATCAGTTCCCACGGTGAAGATCAATTCTGCGGGATCAGAGTTTTAAATGAGGAACAACTCAATCCGTTTTTCGGGAAATATCAGAAACTTTGTTTTTTCAAATGGATCAGTCTGTTTGAAGCATTTTTAGATGACGAAGTAACTGGATGTCGAGCAGTCCAATAAATATGCTCTTTTCTGTAACCAACCAAATCCAAAGAAGAAATGAGATGTGGAATCGGAATTATGATTGTTACAGGCTGTAATGAGTTGCCAGGATGAGATTTCTACTGGGATTCTAAGATGGACATGAAAAACTCTATGGGTAATGAGTCTATGATAAGGGATAAATTTCGCTAAATTATAAGATACTTGCACTGTGCTGATAACTTGTAGCCTAACCTTCAGAACAAAATGTGGAAATTACGGCTCCTAATGGATTTGCTAAAATCTAAGTTCATTGAAAATTGGATTCCCGGAGAAGACCTGGACTACGACGAATCCATGATGAAATATTATGGAAAGCATTCGTGCAAACAGTTTATACGAGGCAACCCCATGAGGTTTGGGTACAAAATGTGGTGCCTCAATTCCGCCACAACCTCAATATGTACTAGGGAAAAAAATTCAACAGCAAACACTGTTTATGAGAATCATTTTGGAAAATGTGCTGCTCTTTTGATGCGCAAGATTGATGAGTTTCCCGAAAACATGAAGACGTTTCCTTTCAAATTCTACTAGGATAATCTATTCACCAATTTTAATTTACTTTACATCCTGAAACAAAGAGGTTACGACGCCACAGGAACGATGAGAGAAAACAGAGTACCAAAAAGATGTAAATTAACCCAAAAGAGTCATATTGCTAAAACTAAGAAAAGGGGAGAGATGGTTTCAAATATTGACAAAGAGGATGGAATTATTCTGGTAAAATGGATGGACAATAACGTTGTTACAGTGGCATCTACATGTCATGGTATCAACCCAAACATTCAGGTGGAACGTTACTCTCAGGCTGAAAAGAAAATCGTTCAAGAACCGCAAACCAACTAATTACTGAAAGTGATGGTGGGTCATTTTCTCCTGGTTTCTGGATGTTTCCGTATCAAATGCGTGGTGCCAAAAAATGCAAGCATTTAAAAACGCTTACTCAATTGGAATTTCGAAGGGAACTAACTAAACAAACTAAAATAATGCCCTTGATTTCAATGATATGCCAGATAATTCTAAAGAAAGTGAGAAACATAAAAAAAAAACGAAATAAAACATAATAAAGACAACAGAATGGATCATAGAAAGCAATAATTATAAATAACATTAGGTATAGGTCCGTTCTCACACAAATCACAAACCTATCAGAAGAAATCTCATTGGTTGAAAACAATGATTTCTGTGACAACAGACCATGTGATAGAAAAATAAAAACACAAAAGCATTTTTTGTATTAATTTATTTATTAAATAGTTGCCATACCGAAATCAAAAAGTTAAATTATTAATATAGTTCATAACAAATAAACTTGTAGTTGTGACATCGATGACGCCATTTTTAAAATCGTTATTGCCAACCGTGAAATTATTCGGCGTCGGATTGACTTAATTGGAATTTGAATTTCCCGCTGGTCATTCAGTTGGTAACACCACTTCAAAAAATGTAATGTTGCCAAATGAAATTCTTGACATTTTGAATTTTGATTGCGTTTTGGCAGTTTACGAGTTGTTGGTTTGAGTGCTATTTATTGTGAGCTAGTTTTTCAAAAACAGGTTATAGTGCGAAGTGTACAAGATGCCGAAGCAGCTTAACAGCCGTTGCAAAGAACTAATCGCATCCTTGTTAGAATATTTCGAACGAGAACGCGATAATAATGGCCCTTTATGTCCCTTAAATGCTGTTAGGAAGGTGAGTTCACAAGTCGTTGATGTCGTGTAACCAAATAGGAATTTCCAATTTGAACTTTATTTTCTCTCATTTTTAGCGCGTAGCAGAGGCTTTGAACTTAAGTATGTCCACTGTCTGTGCTATTTCAAAGGCAATAAAAAATAACGAAGTTTTGGAATCGCCTTCTAAGAAACAATGCACTTCAAAGAGAGTCTGTGATGTTTCAAAGCTCGATAGCACTGCTATACGATGGAACTTCCTGATATTGCTGTTAAACGCATATCATTTTTGAGGTCTTATCTAAGACTGAAACAGGAGGCTTTGTAGAGCTTTGTACCAGTTTGTTTTCTTGGACGAGACTTGAATGTTTCAAAATGGTACCATTAATCGCTCTTGGCAAGACAATAACAAGCGACGTGTTAAAACTACGAAAGTTGATGGTAAAAGGTGAATATAAACATGAATACAGAGAGCAGTTGTATTAGATGTACAAATTAAATGCTTTTTTTAGATATATCAAGGCTGAAATTCAAAATTGGTTAACCGAACAAAAAGTTGAGGATCCAAATACAGCATTGAAATCTGAACTTGTTACCATTGTTGCAAGGTAAGTACCTACAATACCAAAATTGTATGCATTTTATGCTCAACTTTTCAAGTATTGATTTTTCAGGAATAAACTAACAAAAAAGTATGTGGTAGATGACTTGGCAGAACAGTATGGATATAAAGTTTTACGACTACCTCCATGCCACTGCACTTTTAACCCGATTGAATTTATTTGGGGAATTGCAAAAAACTATTATAACCGACATATTGGCAGAGATGGTTATACTTAAGATGCTTGTTCAAAAATGTGGCGAGAGGCACTGGAAACTGTTACCCCTGAAATGTGGAAATAATTGACGAGTGGTATAACAGGGAACAAGTAATGGACAGGCAAGAGGTTCTTCCACTTTTTATCAATGTTGATGAAGACTCTAGCGATTCTAGCGATTTCAGTGATCCAGAATAATTGAAAATATTTTTGATGGTTCAAATATTCATAATATTTAATTATTTATAGTATTTAGAGTGGCTGTAAATAAAATGGGTACTGATTATATTTTGTGATGATTGACAAATGAGTTGTTATTAAATATCTATTAAACCAAGCTTTGAAACAATGTTTATAATTCAAGTAATAAATGTTTGCATTATATTATAATATAATCCATTATTTTTTCTGAAAATATTTTGACCAAAGGAAAATATGCAAGAGACGGCAACGCTGTGCCGGTCGAGCTTGACAACTCAACTATAAGTTTATTTGGTATGAACTATAGATGAAGGGTGCACACACAATATTTCAAATATCATTGTGCACCTAATAGTTTTGTTTAGCATTAGATTGTTCGATTATTGTCCTATTGTTACGTTACATTGCTATATTGCTACAAATAAATAAATATCTATATATTTTTGTATACAATCCTCGATATTTAAATTCAACGTGGATAACAAACCTATAAGTCGCTTATAGGGAACCGAGAAAGATATATTTTTTGAAATTCCCAAATTTGTTATACTGTAATAGGCCGAGATGTATCATTTGAATTTCACTTTATAATTGTTACGTTCCAAAAGATAATTAGGTATTTGAGTGCCTCTTTAGATGTTGGTTGAAACCGTTTTTACGTTTAAATTTTGCATTACAAGTGTCACATTCGAAAGGATAAACATCCGAGTGGATTTTTAGATGTTGCTTCAAATTGCCGATCAATTTAAATTTCGCATCACAAGTGTCACATTTGAAAGGATAAACATCCGAGTGCGTTTTTAGATGTTGTTTCAGATTGCTGGTCGTTCTAAATTTCGTTCCACAAGTGCCACATTCGAAAGGATAATTATCCGAGTGGGTCTTTGAATGATCGTTCAAACATTTTTTACTTTTAAATTTCTCTTTACAAGATTCACATTCGAAAGAATAGTGCCTTTTTAAATGTTGTTTCAAATCACAGATCCATTTGAATTGCACATTACATGTATCACATTTGAAAGGACGAACATCCGAATGCGTTTTTAAATGTTCTTTCAAATTGCAGATCCATCTGAATTTCTTATTACAAGTGTCACATTTGAAAGGACGATCATCCGAATGCGCTTTTAGATGTTCTTTCAAACTGCCGATCAATCTAAATTTTGCATTACAAGAGTCACATTTGAAAGGATAAAAATTCGAGAGCGTCTTTAGATGTTGTTTTAAAGTATCGATCTCTTTGAAAATATTTCCGCAAGCGCCACATTTAAAGGAATAGTTATTAGAATACTTTGTATCAGTATGTTTCAAAAATAAATGTTGTTTAAAATTGAGTTCCCATTCGAATTTTGTTCCACAAGTATCACATTCAAAAGGATAATCTGAATGCATCTTCAAATGTTGTTTAAAATTTTTTCTTGTTTCAAAAGTCTTGGAACAAATGCTAAATTGAAATTTCTTCATATCTTCTGATTGAACTATTACTGGATTGATTTCATGTGCATTTTTCTCTCCATTGTCGAATATCTCTTCGTTTGGATAAAATGGTTGAATTTCGGATATATCTACTTCGTCTGGCCATTAATTTTTTATCACAAACCTAAAAGAAGTTTTTTATATTAAAATACGTAATTGGGGTCAAGGTTTTTTGAATCTTAGTCTCACGGGGTCGGTTAGTTTAGATTTTTCATTTATTTTTTAATATATTGTTGTTATTTTGGGGCTTTGGACAGTCTGGAACTTGGCTTGTTGGAGTAATAATCGAGGAGTTTCTTTGTACAGTTTATTTACATATATTTACAAGTGTTTCAACATCAGAACTTCTTCTTATAAACATCTCTTATATACAATACTTTTATAACGGAAATTCTCATTCTTTACATGATGATTACTTTTTTAATGACTTGTTATTTAATTACTACTAACAACGAACGACCAAATAACAATCGACTATTAATAATTCGACCAATAATAATAACCTTCTACATAACCATACATATTCTATTTTACATAGACATAACACAACTAACGCCATCTCTATAAGAAGAGCATTACCAGTATTCTATACTTGGTTTAGGGATTTAAGATCTATACTCACAACACCCTCTCTTAATGCGATTCTTATAGATTTAGCTATCTTATATTTAATATTAAAAAGAAAAATAATTGCATTTACCATTAGTACAATAAACAATATAAAAATAAATCATTGATACAATAAACAAAATAATAATTTCCATCATTTATGTCTCCATAAAGATACAAACTAAAATAAAAACTTAGCCCTCTCTTGTTTCCAAATCTAAACCTAATTGTTTACAATTATTGTAAAACTGTAATCTTTGTAGACCTTTAGTCAATAAATCTGCCAACTGATATTTTGTATTTATATATTCAAGAACAATAATTTTATTTTTAACATTTTCAGATATAAAGTTATATTTTATGTCAATGTGTTTTACACGTTTATTATTCTCAGGATTTTTAATCAGAGCTATACAACCCTGGTTATCTTCAAAAACTTTAAAATAGGTTAAACCAAAATTCATATCTGATAATAATCGCTTAAACCACAATGAATCTTGGACAGCAGCACATAAGGCAACTAATTCTGCCTCAGTACTGGATAATGCAACGCAGTTTTGCTTCCTTGTTGCCCAAGCTACTGTGTTACCAAAAACTTTAATGATGTACCCAGACACTGATTTTCTATCATTCAAGTCTCCTGCCCAATCTGAATCAACATAACAACTCAATGGCAATTCATTCATTCTCCTTTCATACTTCAAACTTACCTTTACCGTTCCTTTCAAATATCTCAGCACTCTCTTTAGACCAATCCAAACTTCTTCTGAATTCAAATCTTGAAATCTACTGAAATAATTTATAGCATAGCTAATATCTGGCCTTGTTCCTAACATTAAAAACATTAAACAACCAATCAATTCTCTCACAGGTTTATTTGCATTTACATCATTTTTATTTAATTCAATTTTAAGTTTCGGGTCTATTGGAGTTGAACATGATCTACAATTTTCAAAATTAAATCTCTTTAAAATTCCCTGTAAATATCTTTCCTGATTCATTTCCAGAATTCCCTGTTCCCTATCATAATAAATTTCCAAACCTAAAAAATTTCTCAAATCACCTTTATCTTTAACTTCAAAACTCTTCATTAATTCATTCTTGTATTTTTCAATAAATCTTAAATTTGTACCACACAAAATAATGTCATCCACATAAAGTAATAAGTATATTATATCTGCACCTAACTTCCTGTAATATAGACAGTAATCAGTTTCGGATCTCTGGAATTCTAAATTTATTAAAAAATCATTAATTTTATTGTTCCAACATTTGGAAGCTTGTTTTAGTCCATATAGGGATTTGTTAAGTTTCAATACTTTACCTGATTTACATTTTACCCCCTCTGGTGGATAAATGTATATATCTTCCTTTAATTCGCCATTTAAGAACGCAGTCTTCACATCTAGTTGGTTGAAATAAAACTTAAATTGATTTCCCACTGATAATAGTGTTCTTATTGTTGTTATCTTTGCAACAGGTGAATAGATTTCGTCATAGTCAAAAGATTCCCTCTGTGCAAAACCTCGTACTACCAATCGAGCCTTAAATTGATCTTTTATTTGTTCTTCCAATGGTTTCTTGGTGAATACCCATTTTGTATTCAGTATTTCAGCATTCTTGGGAGTTTCTATTTCTGTCCATGTTTTATTCTTTTCAATTGAATCAATTTCTCTTGTCATCGCTTCTCTCCATAAGTCCTTATCTCTTCTATCAATCAATTCTTCCACTGTTGTAGGCACATTTTCAACATATGACATTGCGTCAAAAGCCATGTACATTTCAAAATCGTTGTATCTACTTGGTACTCGTCTAGTTCTTGGTCCTTGTATTTCTTGTCTTCTATCGTCTATTTCTTCTTCTTCTTGTATTTCTTGTCTCTCTTCCTGTATTTCTTGTTCATCTTCGCTTTCTTTTATTACTACATTTTTATTATCAACATTCGTTATATTTCTTTCTGTCTCTACTTCATCATTTTTATAATAAAATTTATTCTCATTAAATATTACATCTCTTGCAATGACTACCTTCTGCTCCATAATATCCCAAAGTCTATATCCGGTTAATGTATATCCAAGCATCAAGCACTTCTTTGCCTTTGAATCAAACTTACTTCTAAATTGTTTTGGAACATGACAATATGCTGTACAGCCAAATACTTTCAAATTGCTAATATCTGGTTTCTTTTGATTCCATATTTCAGCTGGTGTAACTTGTAAAACACTACTTGGACTTCTGTTGAGAATATATGCCGCCATTCTTACTGCTTCGCTCCAGAATTCCTTTGGCATTTTAGCATCATGAATCATAGCTCTCGCTTTGTCTACAAGGCTTCTGTTAAAACGTTCAGCTTTACCATTTTGTTCGGGCGTATATGGTGTTGTAAAGTCAATAAATGTTCCATTTTCTCTGCAAAATTGCTTCATTTCATTTGAAATATATTCCCTTCCGTTGTCGCATCTTAGTGTGGATAATTTTGAACCAAACTTAGCCTGAACCATTCTCACATACTCTCTGAAACATCCATACACTTCACTCTTTGCTTTAATGACATACACATAAATAAAATTTGAAAAATCGTCAATAAAGGTTACAAAATACTTACCTTCCTCATGACTACTTGGAGTTATTGGACCTGCAACATCTGTATGCACTATTTCGAGTACTCTTTTAGCTTTAGTGCGTGTTCCAAAATTCAATCTGGTCATTTTACCCTGTATACAAGATTCACAAAATTCTACTTTACCTACCTTTACATTTTTTATACCAGTTACCAGATTATTTTTGATTAATTTTTCTAAATTTGCATTACAAACATGACCTAATCTTTTATGCCATAATTTCAATTCATCATTTTCAATTTCTATATTTAATGATTCTACATTATTTACTTTAAAAATTATTTCATATAAATTATTTCTGTAACCAATTCCAATCAAAATATTTCCACTATACATTGACACTTTTCCATTCTCAAATACAACCTTTATATTTGCAATTTCTAACCTTTTAACTGAAAGTAAATTTCTTCTTAAATTAGGAACATAAAAAACATTTTTAATTGTACATTTTACATCTTTTCCGTTTACGTTATTCAATACTTCAATATTACCTACTCCAACTGCTTCCATATAATTATTATTTTTAGCAACAGCTATTTTTATAGGATTTTTCAATTTCATAAAATCATAAAAATATTTTCTATCATTAATCAAGTGGTCAGTACATCCCGAGTCAATATAAAATAACAAATTTTGATTACTTACATTTTTACAGCTTTCTACATTTAAATCCAAATCTGACATAAAACTGAAATTTTTGTCATCTTGAAACTCACTTTGTCCTGCTTTTTCTGTATTTTCCATGTAATTTGCACCTCTATCATTGTTCCTGTTTTGATATTCATGTCCATTATAATTTCCTCTGTAACCAGTTCCTCTATAGCCTGTACCTCTGTAACCACCTCGATTAAAACCATTTCCTCGAAAATTTCCTCTAAAACCTCCTCGAAAACCTCCAAATCCTCTATTGCTACCTCGTGCTTGGTCAAAACCACCTTGTTCACCACCACGACCAAAATTTCTGTGTCCTCTTGATTGATTATATACTGGTCTTTGATTCCTACAATCTTTCTTATAATGGCCCCTTTGGCCACAGGAATAACATACTCCTGATTGTTGGGTTGAAAAGGCTGATGGGGTTACATTGTCTCGTCTGTCACTGCTACTTGTACTACTGGGTTCATATAATGCTTTTCTTCTTTCAGCTTCGGCTCTCAACTTAGCTTTGGCCAAATTCATAGTTAAATCTTGTGGTAATACATTTTCCAATATAGTTATAACTGTTTCGAACATTTTGGGCATAGCAAGCAACAAAGTATAAACAACATCCTGTTCTTTTAAATCCGCCCCTGTAGCATTTAATTGCCTTATAATTTCATCATATTCTGCCAAAAAATCTTCAAGTTTACTTCCGTCCAAAAGCTTCATTGACATTAATTTCTTTCTAAGAATCAACTGGCCTGGAATGCCTTTTCTTTCGTGTCTTTCTTCTAAGCTATTCCACATACTGAAAGCTGTCCCTTTTCCTCTAATCAGGTCGATTTGCGAATCATCTAAGCATTGTACAATTATAGACTTACATTTGTTTTCTTTTTTTCTTGCTTCAGCCAGCTGTTTATCATTCGTATAATTGGTTTCATTGAATTCGTTTTCAATGCACTCTAAAACATCCTTTTCTTCAAACAAAATATTCATACGGAACTTCCATGTGTGATAATTCCTCCCATTTAACAAATCAACATTAAAGTTGTTTTTATTCGACATTGTGTTTACCTCCATTTTATTTTTTTAGTTTTCTTTGGAATCTGGGCCTCATAACCTGTTGTTATTTTGGGGCTTTGGACAGTCTGGAACTTGGCTTGTTGGAGTAATAATCGAGGAGTTTCTTTGTACAGTTTATTTACATATATTTACAAGTGTTTCAACATCAGAACTTCTTCTTATAAACATCTCTTATATACAATACTTTTATAACGGAAATTCTCATTCTTTACATGATGATTACTTTTTTAATGACTTGTTATTTAATTACTACTAACAACGAACGACCAAATAACAATCGACTATTAATAATTCGACCAATAATAATAACCTTCTACATAACCATACATATTCTATTTTACATAGACATAACACAACTAACGCCATCTCTATAAGAAGAGCATTACCAGTATTCTATACTTGGTTTAGGGATTTAAGATCTATACTCACAACATATATCATTAACAATAATTGACATGAGAATAATACAATCCTTGATATTGAAACTTAGGGTGGGTGGCAGTTTATAGGTATATTTCATATATACGGGGTCCCACGGTGGATGGCGTATTAGACGTTTATGGAGAACTAAAAAGCGGATCATTATGAAAATTTGGCAACCGGGATAAACGACCATAATCTACACTTTAAAAATATTTTTGTTTATGCGGTGTTGCCGCTTCTACTCTAAACTAGTGGCAACATCGCTATTTTAAATGGAACACCCTGTATGTGATTGCATATTTCGATTCTACGTAAAATTTTGAGCAGATTTCATGTTATATACCCTATACCTAAGTTCAACTGTTTTGGAAATAATGACAGTTCAAAATTGACTTTTTGCAACTTTGACAGGCTGTAAAACCTGAACGGTTAATTTTAGAGGAAAACCGATTTTACATTCCTATCATAGATTTGTATAAACTATAATTTGACACCAACTTTGAATTTAATCCATGATTAAAAATTCCAATTAAATTTAATCTCCGGTTAAATTCAGAGTTGGTGTCAAATGATAGTTTATGAAAATCTAAGATAGGAATGTTAAATCGGTGGTCCTCTAAAATTAACCGTTTAGGTTTTACAACCTGTCAAAGTTGCAAAAACTCAATTTTCAACTGTCAATATTTCCGAAATAGTTGAACTTAGGTATAGGGTATATCACATTAAATCTGTTCAGAATTTTACGTAGAATTCAAATATGCAATCACATACAGGGTGTTCCATTTAAAATAGCGATGTTGCCACTGATTAAGAGTAGAAGCGGCAACACCACATAAACAAAAATATTTTTAAAGTGTAGATTATGGTCGTTTATCCCGGTTGCCAAATTTTCAATATGATCCACTTTTTAGTTCTCCATAAACGTCTAATACGCCATCCACCGTGGGACACCCTGTATACACATATTTCAAGTATAATGTTCAATATTTATATTACAACAACCACAGCCCCCTACACTTACAAGCCATGAAGTTGGAAATGACGGCAACGTCGCGTATCGTGCTATTTTGTTATCGAGGTTATTGTTTCTGTGTATTGCGTTCATTGTATATTGTTGCAGTTTAGTATTTTTGTGGGCATTATTGACGAAAAAGTGGATAGAAACACACCGATATATTGCCCATATTTAGTTGATACCTGTTCCTTTGTGCTTTGATTGCAAATTTTCAGCAAATGGGTACAGCAGCAAAAATGAAGGTAATGTAAGGTTAAAACAATAAAAACAATATTCATATTGTGCAAGAGCATAGGTCTCGATATATTACCTAAGATATTTAAACTTTTTTCCAGATGCCATGAAACTACTGTGTTCCTGATGGGTGCAAATCGAACTAGGAGTTCCTTAAAACCTGAAGAAATGCAAACAGTTATTTCCAAAAAAATTCTGAAATGTAGAAGTTGTGAATGAAAGCAATACACCAAGATAATTATACCCGAGATTGGCGAGATTATACCATAACGAAAAATTCTGTGGTGTGTTGTGAACATTTTGAAGAAACCGAAATAATTAGATTTGAAACAAACAAGAATAAAGGAGTAATTCGAGAGTTCAAACTAAAAGTCCAACTCTTAAAAGTACCTCTTATTTTCGGAAATCAGCTCAAGTATTTGAATAAACCTGCCTTCTGAAAAAATCCCGAAGAAAGAAAAAGTTAGATTTTCAAAAGACATACTGAAACATAGGCTTATAACACTTTAGAATCTAGAAATATATTCATTTAAATCAATTATTTACTGTTCTTATTTACACTTATAGTTATATTATTCATTGAATTACTGTTTTTTACCCTTTAGTACAATAAATGATGCATTTTTTGTCATTATTATTAACAAAATAAAAAATATATACTTATAAAAACAAACAGCACCAGCACCACTTGGCGGTAAGATTGCGGTGTTGCCTTTTTAACTTCATGGCTTGTTAAGTGTAGGAGGCTGTGCAACAACACATTTGAACATAATTAGATATTTGAGTGCATCTTTAAATGGGAAGCCAAACTTCGTCTATGTTTAAATTTCTTGTTACAAGTGTCACATCCGAAAAAAAAACACCCGAGTGCATCACTAAACAATCCACTATTCGATTTAAACATTTTTTTACAAGTCTCACATTTGTGTTTATGTGGAGCGTGTTTCAAAAATAAATGCTGTTTCAAACTGAATTGCCATTTGAATTTTGTTCCACAAACATCGCATATGAAAGGAGTTTTATCCAAATGTATCTGCAAATGTTGTTCCAAATTTTCTTTCGTTTCAAATTTGATGGGGCAAATGTTACATTGGAGTTTTCCTATGTCTTCTATTTTTATCATAAACCTGAAAAAATATTTCTATATCAGAGTGAGAAATTTTATTAAATTTTAGTTTCAAGACAAAATTTGACATTCTTTAGCGAATTTTCAAAACAATTAAAAAACTGTCTTATATATGACATCCAGAGAAAGTCTAGCTAAAATTTCTGAAATCGCAAACACGGTGACTTCACATTCATCACACAATCCCGACAGATCTATTTCAAACAGTATGAGTCTTTCATGGAATGATAACAGACAATAAGGTCAAAAATTTGAGAGATGTATTCCTTCTTTCCTCAACGTTATGGTCCATTGATCGCTGCTGATGAAATCTACAACAAAAATAACATTCATATCAGCAATTTTTTACACCACATTGCTTTTGTAAAAAAGCACGTATAGTCTGGCAAGTGGTAACTTGGTAGAGACGAAAGGGGGAAGAAAAATGGGGCGTGGCGTAACCTAAAAATATTCACTGACACCTCAGCTGACACCGCCTGATGACAACCATGTCTTTGGTTTCAGTGGCATCGAAAACACCAAGGAAATAAACCAATCAAATTATTAGAAGGAAATTCTTTACTTTCGCAAATAACCACGTCACTGGTGCTGTCGTTCAGGCTCTTTCCAATAGAATCATGCCTCTGAATAATCACGCCTCTCCACATCCATCATTTAGCAATGTTGCCGGATTTTTTTCTATTTCAAAATACTACACATGCCCATATTGCAAAAGAAAATATGTCACCAAATTGTTTATTATTGTTTCCGTCAAGTTTGGCAAAGCCGCAAATTCTATTGCAGTTCGCCGTATGGCTAGCCAGACAATATGTTGAATGACAAGAATGAACTTTCCTGTGTTTATAATAATAATCCCTGTCTGTGAAACGTGCTGGCGCCTAAATTATACAGTATCTGGGAATCCGAGCTGCATCTTTATATTGGTCGTTGCAGTTCGGTTAAAGTCGGCCTACCTGATAACGCCAGAGACGAAACACATTATTCGTCTACTGGGTTATCGCCACTAATGACACCATCAGTAACTGTCGTAACATAAAGTTTCATTCTTTCTGAAGGACAAATGCCCGTATAAGCAGTCCTTCAGCGTTTCGACCCTTGCAATTCGTCAACTACATATATGTCATTGTCAAGTACCTTTGACATAACAAAAGGGCCTTTATACCTAGGCTCAAGCTTTCTACTGCTTTCCTCATCGGAGACCTTACTTGCCAGAACCAACACTTGCTGGCCAACTACGTACTTCTTAACTGGGGCATGCCTCTTATCGTAATACTTTTTCTGCATCTTTTGCCGTTTTCGAGTAACCTCAACCACCTCTCTACGCATTGCAGCAAGGTCTTGCCATTTTTCGCATGCGACCCCTGATGCAAGGTAGGAGTCATTAAAGCCACGTAGGCGGTAACCAAAGAAAATCTCGTAAGGCGATTTTCCAGTTGTGAAATTAGCTGTTGAATTAATTCCCCACCTAAATTTACTTAGGGCGTCGTCCCATCAGGACTCATATTCGATAGAAGCCAATAGGGCCGACAGAATTGAGCCTTTCATCCTCTCCATTTGCCCACTAGCTCGAGGTGTAGCAATCGCACATAGAACACATTTATTACCTAACTCATGACAAAAGTCAGTAAAACTTTTGCATGTGAACGTTGTTCCACGATCGCAAATCAATCTTCTTGAAACTCCAAACATGTCAATGATGTATTCCAGGAAACGTAACACTGGTAATGTTTCTGTACTTGCTACTGCTTTCAGGAATACGAATTTGGTAAATGCATTTACCACAACTATCAAATATGCATTTTTCCTTACGCTTGTAATAAACAAGTGTGTCCATGGGTACACTTAATTTTACGATTTGATTTAGACTTCAGGCTGTTTACCGGATGGCCTTTTATTATATAGAAACCCTAAACAGGATCTTATATAGTTTTTCATATTATTTCTCATTTCTGGAAACCAATAACGTGCACTCATAGCTTCCAACGTTTTGTCTATTGCAAACTGACCCGCTCCATCATGGTAATATGTAGCGATAGTTCGCCTTGATGATTTCGGTACTACCCATTTCCGTCCTCCATTTGTAATTCTGTATAAGTAGTTATCTTATAGGCAATAATTCTTACGTGGTATCCCCTTTAGCGACAATGTTCATCTTGGAGTTTTGCAGACAATATTCAATCCTCCTCGGATACATTGACATTCATAACGTCGATATTTTGGATTGGACCTCTGCTTAAAGCATCCACATATGCCATTTTGGTTCTTGGGCGGTATTCGATGTCAAAATCGAACTCCTGCATGGAAAGCCACCATCTAGCAATACGTGGGACTAAAATCTCTTTTCATTAATTTGTGGCGGAGTGAATTGAAGTCTCTAACAACTTGAAATTTACTGCCTATGAGGTAAATTCTAAACTTTTTGAGGACCTTCACTAATGCCAATGTTTCCAACTCATAGGAATGATACTTCTGTTCGGCCTGAGTAGTGGCTTAGCTGAAGTATTGAATGGGTTTCAGATAATTATCGTTTTGTTTCACCCTCCCTGTTGTATATTGGCAGTATGGGTCTCTCTACAAGCTTTTTCTTTAAATCCTCAAAAGCAATTTTCTATTCCATATTCCAGGCAAAAACGGAGTTTTTCTTGGTAAGTGAAGAGAAATTGGTCTGGCAATGGAGGCGAATCCGTTTATAAATTTTCTGAAATAACTAGCTAGTCCAAAAATCTTCTAACATCATGAAAGTTATTGGGCGTTGGAAATACAGCCACGGCTTCAATTTTATCCACACCAGGACGTATACCGATATTATATACTTCATGTCCTAAATATTCTATGTTCTCTTGAGGGAAATACCACTTATTCAACCTAAGTGTAAAACTGGTTTCTCTAAAGATATTTAGTACCCATCTGTTCCAAATATGCCATAGCTGTTTCGAATCGCAAAGAGCCCAATACGCAGGAGCATTCACAAGTCCAAATGGCATTCGCCGGAAGTCGTAGTGTCCATCTGGTGTCTTCAGAATTGATTTTTCATTCAATGGGATTTGATATGGTATCCAGATGCTAGGTCTAGGGTCGGAAAATAGATGTGACCTTTGAGAGAGTCTAGGAGGTCATCGTAATGGTTGGTAATGGGTATTTATCTTTTAGCGTTTCACAATTTAGGGCTCTATAATATATGCACATGCGCAGCTCACCATTCTTCTTTTTCACCAGTAGGACGGGACTTGCATAAGGTGAAGATGAGTCACGGATAATATCATTTTTCATGAGGTCGTGAACTATTCCTCTTACGAGTTCCCTCTCAGAAAATGCCATGCGATAAGGGCGATATGTAATAGGAATATCATCAGTTAGTGATATCCACTGATCTCAAAAATAAATGGATAAACAAAGAACCCTTCTAATGCTGCTAATTTACGAGGGCATAATGTAAACAACTAGGACAGCTGTGAGCGTGCGCAGTTTATACATGTACTGTGCGTGCGAAAAATATAGCAAATGAAAATGAAGAATATTTCAAAATTTAGAACAGTTGTTCGAAAGTAGGACACTGCGCAGGCGTTAGGGTGTTCCGTTGCAAAACTGTTCGTAGAGTATTGACCCCAAATTTTCGCACAAGTTTAGCCAATCAAGCCGTACGATTGTTTATCGGGCGTGTTCTTTTTTCCATCAAAAGTTTATGTGGATTTCCATCAAAAATTTACTGTTGCATCAGATGATTTCTGTCACGTGACTCTTTGATGCCATTGGTGGAAGCACCACAGATCTACCACAATTTACATAAAAGAACGCTTTGGTGGACCAAAATCGAAAATATCTATATAAATGTTATATAATTTGTGCTTCTAATTCAGAAAAATAGGAATGGACAATGCAAGCAAAGCTGCCATTGGGCCAAGAACAATAATTGCAAAGCGAAATAGAAGACTCCTCAGAGTATCTCAATCTCCTTTATTATTGTAGATAAAAGTTACGACATCAGCTTCCTGGTTCTCCATTTCTTATCTTATACAGCTTCTAACAAATGAGCTAAAAAACAAATCAAAGACTACGTGGGTCACACAACAAGCAGTAGTTAATTTTTTAAGGTGATGTGGTCAACCAACCCAAAACCACCAGAGTAATCACAGAAAATTTCTGTTGGAGCTTGGTTGCATCAGGTTTCGACCGGATGAAATCCACCATAAATTCACCAGTAAAATAAGAACGCGGTGTGGTGGGCCATCATATTTCCACCATCAATAAAAAAACGCTTTGGTGGCATCATGTTTTCACCTGGTGAATGTCTGATGGAAAAAAGAACGCGCCCATCCATTTATTTTTGAGATCAGTGGCGATATCGCCATTTCTGTGGAATTTGTTTTTCCAATCTCGTCTACATTTGTGGCAAAACAATCACGGTATTCATTGAGAAGGTCTAATAACCTTTTAAAATTGGTTATTATTATTGAGCTTGGGATTGGTTTGGTTTTGAATATCTTGAGTCGTAAATTTTCTGAATTTCTTAACTCACTGCTTACGTATGCTGAAGCTTTAACTCAATTTGAAAATCATTTTATTCCCAGAAGAAATATAATTTTTGAACGCTATAAATTCAACACGCGTTTCCAGGTGCCGGGTGAGTCTATTGACAATTTTATAACTAACTTACATTCACAGGCTGAATATTCTAATTACCGAGATCTAAAAGATGCGTTAATAAGGGATAGAATAGTTGTCGGTATGTCAGATAAACGCAGAAGTGATCGACTTCAGTTCAATTCCAATTCAACATTACAACAGTGCATATTAGAGGCAAAACAAGCAGAACTTTTGCAAGCCAAAGTCGTGAACTCACCATATTAGTTAGGTTAGGAAAAATCGGGCGCGAAATTTAAAATGGGTTCCTAAACACATTTCAACAAATTTGACAGCAATGTATTTCTTATGGGGGATTCAAAAGAGTGATTTTCAGACGGGAATATCTTGGGTTCTGGGCATTTCTTAGTATTTGAACCTATTATACGTCAAACTTTGAACATATTTCTCTATAATTCATGCTCTAATTGTTTTCTTAGACCTATGAATTAAAAATACAAATGATTTTTAATAAAAGTGTCTGTTTTCGGTGGACGTACGTCGGGTCTAAAACCAGCTGTAAGAAAGTGAGGTTGTGTGTTGTGTTATGATTGTTGGTGAATTGTTTATTTATTTATTTATCACTAGTTCAGTCATTTGTTTTTCCATTTTTTTTGGATTATTGAAGTACATCTACTAACCAAGTATGTAGGTACACTTTTATTTTATTATAATTATAGGTACCCATATATACTTGTGGATCAAGCCAGTGCCGGCCCGAGCCTACTTTCAGGATGGAGCGAGATCCGACTTTGGCGCCCCTAATTCAAATGTGAATCTTCTGCACATGGATTTTGACCATTGTAATACCTATGTCTCTATCTATCTTATCAAACTTGAAAACATCCATGTTCGTTGGTATAGATAAAACCAACTAAGAATGAAGCGTGATCTTTTGTCTCACTTCAAATGAGGAATGAGGGGCCTTTAGAAAATTTGCCTTCTTTGTCAGTGATGACGTCAGGGGTTCTTCTTAGTTGGTTCTAACTATACCGTCTATATCTACTCTTTTCCCTTTAGGAGTTGATTTAACGTAGACAAACAAATAATGGAGATTTCTACGTTTATCGATTTATTATAATATCTAGGTACTTTCCAAAGAGATCAGCTCTCACAACTTCAATAATTAAGTAGGAAGCTCCTCCTTGTTTACTAACACTTGGTTCACATTTTTTTATGAGATCGCAATCAATAATCAACTTTGGTAATATCACTTATTATTATTAACATTATCAACATTCAGGCCCGATTTATTCATCTTGACATAAACTTGCTGTTAACTTATCTGCAAGATAAATGTATCGACCTATAATCTATTGATCGGCGAATCACTAGCCGAGTAATGGAATTGCAGATAGAGTTTTTATCCGTCAGATTGCATTAGGTACCTGACAGTTTTTTTAGAAGGTTAATAAACCGGCTCTTATAAATATAAAAATCGAACCAGTAAAATACAAAATTGTAAGTGAATCGCTGTTTGCGCATTTGTACATTTGCAAATTTGTTTATAATCCCCTCATATGAAAATTCTGAGCTATATATGAATTTCAATGGACAGCAGGACTAGATTAGAAAGTATGTTTTCTGCTAGAATTGACTTGAGGTACGTTTTAGTTACGGTTTATTCATTTTTTTATAAACTGTCAGGTAATGCAATCTGACGGACAAAAACGCAATCTGCAATCCTATTGGTCCGCGCAATAGAGTTATAGATCGGTGAATTATTCTTGCAGACAGTTAACAGCAAATTTTCTTCTTGGAAATCAATAAACCGGGCGTTAAAAGTTCTAATCCCGAAATATTGTTATTATGATCATTGATCATGTAGGGGCGACGCCAAGCACGCGACTTCTGCGCGTCATAGAACAACGTCGCGACAGGTTATTCATGTGGGATTCACATACTAACTACAGGCTTGCTCGCAAGCAGAAGAGCAGATAGCAGAATATCGAAAAGCGAAGACACAGGATTCAAAGCAAAAATATATTTTTCTCTTTTTTTTATCACCAATAAGGAACGAATTGTTGGCGCGCGCCCCCCGAGGTCTGGCGCCTGGAGAGCTCGCTCCGTTCGCCTTATGGTAGGGCCGGCCCTGGATCAAGCAACGACATACGTATTTTATACAAACATCGGCTTCTTAAATTGGTAATATTTTTATTTTAACAATGTTTATTCAACTTTCAAACACTCTCTCAGTTAATTAACATATTAAAAAAACTATTTATACAACTCACTTCCCTAACAAACGTTCTATCACGTCTACAGACGCTTTAAAAATTGAGTTCCCATAAGACATCAATGTATTAATTTTTGAACTAGGAACCCGCGCCAATTTGCGATTCTAACCTAACTAATATGATGAATTACAGGTGTCCTGCACGCAGAGCGGTAGCAATGCCGGGGAACCAACGTGAACGCGGCTAACATCGGCGCAAGAGCAAGATATGGTGGAAAACCGCGTGGATTCACCTATCAAAACAGATAATCAAGCGTCAGGCAGCAGTGTTTCCAGATCGCAAAGTTCTGCTGATTTCAAAGGAGTATAGTTGCCAGTATTGTGGACTAGCACCACACAAAAGCGAGCAATGTCCAGCAAAAAATTCAAGATGCAGATATTGTTAAAAACTGGGACATTGGGCTATAATATGCCGTGCGATCAAGGTGAGATCCCTCCAAAGTAACTTAACGAACGATACAAATTTTGATAGTGTTTTTTCCAAGTCAACCTTTTTAGGCACTATTCATATTAATAATATTCGCAACAAAGAATGGATTATTAGTCTCAAAATTTTAGAAATTGACAAAAGTTTGATTTTATGATTGGTTCCAGGGCAGATATTACATGTATTCCTGTAGAATCATTGCATGAGGATATATAACAACTTTCAAGATACTACAAGAAAGTTACAGGTCCTTCAGGGAAAATTTAAATGTCCTAGAATTCTGTATGCTATTATAAGTTTCTTTAAGAAAACGTGTTCGTGCATTTAACGGGTTAGAGATACTATACTTCGGAGAGAAATACTTGTCTCAGGCTCCAGGCGAAAATCTCTCATACAGAACTACCCGTCCAAGGTTCCGGGTGAGGTTCTAAAAGCAATAGAGATTACCCATCCAAGGTACCGGGCGAAAATCTAAGTGAAGCTTATATAATTGATTTTTACCTTCTGGTATAATTCGCGACCCTGCAAGAACTGACTCCTACTGTGGTTATGGCGGGTTGGCTTACCTCGGACGGTTCTGGTGGTGATGCTGGATCAAGTCACCCCGACGTTGTCCATGTCCGGGATTGTTCTTATTCCCTTCATAAGAAAAGGGTAAAAATGTGAAAACGTCCTATTCAACTGTAGTTCAAGTGCTTGTTCCTATTTAATTCCGGTTAATTAATTAAAACAAAACAGCCAGATAAATTAACACACACGTTTATCAATAATTCTGGATCTTAAACGAAAATCGCATTCAACGTTTCATAAAGGGGGAGTACATAAACTCAAAATCAGTGAGGATTAACTTGAAACAAATAAATTAAACTTGAGCGAAAAAAAAGGGGTGCCAAATTTCGGCGTAAATATAATTTTTTGTGCGTGTGGACAGTGTGAGTGCTTAGAGAGTACTACTTGCCAGGGATGTTCCGAGAGAATTTGTAAATGTGCACTTGACAGTATGAAAAGTGGGCATATCTGACACAAAATGTGCATCTCCGTTTTTTTTGCTTTTCAATGTTGCCAGTTGCCAATATGTATGTTTATTCCTACAACGCTGCCAGTTCCGATTGCCACTATTTTGTATTTTCATTGTCGTTGGTCGAGCAAGCTGGACTGGGCTAGGGCTGGCTGGGCAATGGCGTACCAAGGATGATACACACCTACAGGATTGCTTAGAGGCCTCGTTTTTGGTGGTGATTGCCGCTATATTAGTGTGTCACTATTTCCGACGTCATAACTAACTCGTCAGCTGTTAAACAGCCTACGCCAAGGCAAGAAATAACATGCTGCCTACTTCACAACTGGTGATTTGGCCTGGGTGAGGGGGGATTTGTTCCATACAGGCCTTATGAGGTCATGGTCATGAGGATAGGCCATCCTGTAGTAGTAGTGTGTATCATCCTTGGTGGCATACAGGTTAGTAGAGTGTACTGGGTGTAGAGTATGGGAGTATGTATAGAGTACAGTGTAGTTACACTCAGTACAAATTTACTGAAATGAAACCACAAATTTAGAATATTTTGTATTCTATTCATTGACTAAAAAAGTGTGACAGATTTATTCTAGAAATCAAAATGTGCATATCTAGAGATTGGGGTGCATACTGTGCATATAAATTGAAAGTGTGCATCAATATGTACAATTGTGCACTTTGGAACATCCCTGCTACTTGCTGCAACTTGCTAGAAGTTCGCCTTGCTACCCTTTTGGTCTCTGCGATGTTGGGATGACCTAGCTAACGGCTCTCTATTGGTCAATCCTTGTCAGCAGATTTGTGGCGCAATACTTTTCAGCCAATGATAAAAAGAAATAAATAAGTCTAGGAATGTAAACAAAAAATATTTGGGCTGGAAACAATTCGTGTCAATTTGTTTTGGGATTTGAGTTTTTTAGAAATAATATGTTATTTTATATTATGAACATTGTGAGGAATCAAACAAAGAATTTTCCAATTCAGTAGACAATAATCCCGAGTTAAATCGTGACAGTGTTTGCGGAAATAGCAGCAGCAGTTCAAGTGAAAGTGCTCCAGAAAACTGTGAGAGATTGCATTCACGACCTAGTCGGAATTGTAAAAAACCTGCTTGGTTAAATGACTATGTCACCTAGCTCCTTCTAGAAAAAGGGAGATGTTCTGTTAGGAACTATGTTGCAATGTGTCACGTTGCTTCATAGACTTGGTTCAGATGTTTGATGGGCACTGGTCACGTTGCCAGTGGTGTTGTTGCTTAGGGACTTGTAACAAACAAGGGTTGTAATTATTATTAATCTTGTTTGAATATAGTTTAGTTGAATTCTAGAGCTAGAAGCATATTTAATTAACAAGATCTGAATTTCGGTTCACAGGTGTCAGGGAATCACATTCGAAAGGATAATTGTTAGAGTGTTGTTAAATGTCTTTTTAAATTAATTTAAATTCAAATTTCGCTTCACAAGAGTCACTTTCGAAAGGATATACACCCGATTGCGTCGTTAGACAGGCACGTATCCAGGATTTCGTTTTGGGGAGGGGCCAGAGTCCAGATCCTGAGATGGTGTGTGTGTGTGTGTGTGTGTGTGTGTGAATAAAAAAAACTACGTCAAGGAAAATTACATTTTAATAATGAAATTTAAAAAACGCAGGCACATTTATAAAACTATTTTATGATTTTTTGATTCGCCATAATAGTTATTTATGTATCAAGGGAATTATGAGGGTGTTAATACCCCAGGCCAAAGTTTGTGTCCCGAGGGCCTTCGGCCCGAGGGACACCAATTGCCCGTGGGTATTAACACCTGATAATTCCCGTGGTACATAGATAATAGGGAACTTGCACATTAAATTAAATATGAAATAAATAATAAAACACAATAACAACCATCCTAATAAATGATGCAATTAGGAAAAGGATATAATATCTTATCTCTGGTGTCGAAAATCTTCAATTGAAAATACCAAATAATTTGAAATTCTTGACGCGATCAAAAACATTTTTCTATGGGTCCTGACGTCACAAGGCAGTAATAATCGGGTCGCGCCGCTGCCACGTCATGTGCTGCTGGTGTTGTCAATGTCAAATCTATCATAAACGGCATACATAACAACATAACCATAATCTAAATCACTGTCAACCAAGGACTGTGAACAGAATTTTGTTGCTGTGACGTCACACTAATCGGTCGTTTCAAATGGCGATGTTTCGAGCGTAACTTCAAATATTTATAAAAATTTAACGGCTGATTTTTAATGTTTGATATTTAGCATGACTATGTCTTTAGTATAGTTCAACACATTTTTGAAATAAAAAAAAAAAAATGTGCAAGTTCCCTATTCTATTTCCTACTGAATTTACTGTATTTTGGTCCATTTTTATAAAGGAATAAACCATAAACCAAAATGTCTATTTTTTGTCAAAATTTCACCTATTCAAGGTAAAAGCGGGAGTTATGGAAATCCTTAACTCCCTTGGGAGTTATGATATCCTTAACTCCTGCGCGGGAGTTATGAAATCCTCAACTCCCTTGGGAGTTAAGACCCTGTTCATGATTATCGTAACCAAGGTATTATATGGTGATAATAGTTCAGTAGGAAATAAAATTTATAATTGAGTCGACAGTAACATCTATATATGTAAATCAAAAATACAGCTAACAATTTTTATTTTATTTTTCTTTAAATAATATATTTTTTTTTCTTCAAACAATTTTGTTTAAATCTAGGATGGATGGCCTCTTAGTCGTTAATGGAAAATGGAGAAAGATATATTTTACGATTTTTTTTTCAAATTTGGTTCAGGCCAAGGTGTTTCTTTTCGAAATATGTTCGCAAGAGAAGCGTTGCCAGATCTACCCAAAACAATCTGGTTACCATTGCATTTTTCGATTCTACTGTGAATCCTAGCTACATTTCAGGTATAGTGCCCTACACCTAATCCTATACATTTGAATGGGCTCTTTCACAAATTTTAGAAATTGGCTTTCTAGGATGAAGAAACTAAAAATAGAGTTTTTCTGCACCCTTACACTTGAAAAATTCAGACTCTTTGCTGAGAGATTTGACAGTGTTGCCAATAATTGTCAGCATTAAATATTTGTAATAGTTTTAATTCTGAAATGTTGGCAAAATACCAAGAAAAATAGTTAAATCAATTAGTAAGAAATTCAAGATTTTATATTATTATTATTATTTCTTTTTTCAATTTTCATTATTGTAGAGAGTGGACGACGAATAAAAATGGGTGTGTCATGATATCCTTCAAGAGCTGTTTCATTCACGTTCACCGCTAAACAACCAACCAAAGCCCTACATTATCATTATACACAATTCAACTTTTTGTTTAAATTCAGTATCAATTTTTTCCTGACGTCGCACTACATTCAGTCACAACTGGCAGCAGCGAATCAAACCTTTTACCAGCGGCAACCGCAACAGCTTTTCGCTCTTTGCCGCTGGAGCACTCTTTTTAAATTTGATCAGTATGATACCTATACCTACGTCATCGTCCGGCGCGTTTTAATGATTTTAAATTTTTCCAGTTTTGAAGTTCCTGTAGAAAACTTCTTCAACCTCATAGTTTTTTTTTTTTTTTGTGGAAAGCATTCATCAAATGGACCCTCGTTGAGGATTTAATCTACGACGGTGTCATTATGACATATTTAGCATTCTCATTTGAATGTCATTCATAATAGCACTAGTGCTCTTAAGAATTCAGAAAAACACCCAAGTTATGAAATAAAAAATATGCAAAAAGAAAGTTAGTTACTAGAAAAACCTTTTCATCGATGCTGTCTCGATATCCGAAGATAATTAAATTGAATTTATGGTACAAAAATAGACTCCAATATTGAAACTGTCAAAGTCAAAATTCCAAAAATCAACAAGTGCATTCACCGAATAGTACGGGCACCTGCTAAATTTTGAATTTTAATTTAAAAAGTTTTTGGTTTTTCAAGGTAAATCAAATCTATTTGGATCATCGTAGATTAAATTTTGAATGATACACGTTCGATATGAACTTCATTAATGCAACTTTGTAACAAAACCACTCGGCTAACGTCTCGCATATGGTGTTCATATCAAACTTGTCTCATTAATACCTATTATGCTTAAATCACGTATTTAAATTTTAGTCAAAGAGCCCATTTCACTTTACATATGTCACATTCCAATTCCAAAAGATAATTAGGTATATAAATGCCTCTTTAGATGTCGACTCAAACTACTTTTATGTTTAAATTTCGCATTACAAATGTCACATTGGAATAGATCAGAGTGTGTCGCTAAATGTCGTTTCCAACTGTGCTTCCATTTAAATCTCGCATTACAAGTGTCACATTCGAAAGGATAAATATCCAAGTGAATTTTTAGATGTTTCTTCAAAATGTACTTCCATTTAAATCTCACATTACAAGTGTCACACTCGAAAGGATAAACATCCGAGTGCGTCCGTGAATGATACCATAATCCACCGTTCGATTCAAATTGTTTTTCACAAATGTTACATTTATGTTTATTTGCAGCATGTTTCAAATATAAATGTTGTTTCAAACTGAATGCCCATTTGAATTTTGTTCCACAAATATCACATATGAAAGGAGTTTTATCCAAATGTATCTTCAAATGTTCTTCCAAATTTTCTTTTTTCTCAAATTTATTGGGGCAAATGTTGCATTGGAATTCTCCGATGTCTTCTAATTGCATTATTGGATTGGTTCGATTTGAATATTCCTCATCTTTTTTGAATAATCTGATCGGGTTACTCGAATCGATTAGTTGAGTTTCGGATACGTCTATTCCTTCTGTCCATTCATTTTTTATCGAGAACCTAAAAAAAATATTTTTATATCAAAATACGGAAGTTTAAGTATTAAATTTTGGTTTCAAAACGGGTGTCAAATTTAATAAATAATTAAAAAAAACAGAAAGAAATTTTTATTAGAAATAATATAAAAACACGCACTTTATGCCCCATGCGTCACGAGTGGCAATTTTACAAAGTTGCCACTAGTTGTCAACATTAAATATATGTTACAGTTTTAATTCTGAAATGCGGCAACCGCAACAGCTGTTCGCGCTTTGTTGCTGGAGTACTCTTCCCAAATTTGATTAGCATGATGCTTTACAAATGTCACATTCCAAAAGATACTTAGGTATTTGAGTGCCTCTTTAGATGTCGATTGAAATTGCGTTTATATACAAATTTCAATCCACAAGTACCACATTCATGAGGATAATTATCAGAGTGTGTCGCTAAATGTCGTTCCAAACTGTTAATCCGTTTAAATTTCGCATTACAAGTGTCACATTCGAAAGGACAAACATCCGGGTGCTGAGTCCGTGAATGATTCCATAATCCACTGTTCGTTTCAAATATTTTTTCACAAGTCTCACATTTGTGTTTGTTTGGAGCGTGTTTCAAAAATAGATGTTGTTCCAAACTGAATGCCCATTTGAATTTTGTTCCACAAATATCGCATATGAAAGAAGTTTCATCCAAATGTATCTTGAAATGTTCTTCAAAATTTTCTTTCGTTTCAAATTTGTTGTGGCAAATGTTACATTGGAATTTTCCGACGTCCTCTAATTGCATGGTTGGATTTGAATATTCCCCATCTTTTTTGAATAATCTGATCGGGTTATCCGAATCGATAAGTTGAGTTTTGGATACGTGGATTCCCTTTGTCCATTCATTTTTTATTATAAACCTGAAAAAATGTTTTTATATCAAAATACGAAATGTTATTAAATTTTAGTTTCAAGATCAAAGGGTGTCACACTTAAAAAAAAAAAATTTAAAATACTGTAACCAACTAAACCAAAGGAAATCCAGCTAAAATTTTTGAAATCGCAAACACGGTGATTTCAAATTCATCACATAATCCTGACAGATCTATCTCTGAAACAGTATTAGAAACTCGTTACTTAAATGTAGAAGCCTTGCGCTCTTAACAGTTGAATGATGTAGGAAGTGTTGTGGGTTTAGAGCAGAAAAAAATTCAAAACCACTTTCAAATTTCAAATAATGCCGACGTTTCGACTTTATTTGAAGTTTTTTTAAAGCTGAAAATAACAAGAAAAAAAAAGTTATTTTCTCTATGGAGAGACTAAACAATGAGGAATTTGCAGATTTTTTTTTCATTCTCTTATTGAATTTTTCACATTTTGCCACATAAATTTTAAATTTTCAACAAATAGTTTTTCTCATAATATCCAAGAATGTAGGAAGAGACAGTATTATAATTTAAATAACGCAAGATTTAATTCTCAAAATTCCAATTCTAATTCCAACAATAACCATAACACGAATCAACATCGAAACACACTTCCATATAATAACACGCAAAATTCATATTAACCTGGAAACAAATCTTCCAATCAAAATTATAATACGCCACATAATCAAAATCAAATCCGTCATCATAATCAAAGTTCGTCTTACCGTGATCAAAACGCAACTTACTCACGTTATCAACCATCTAATAATCAGAGTGCTAATGTTAATTCAATCCAGTACAATTAGAATTACCCTTATTTACAAAATACTAATTCGAATTCTTTAAACTTCAATGGAGAACACCCCACTAGTCGATAAAAAATTTGATGCGGGGGTGAACACAGGGCTATCAACGCGGAGTGCTCTGTATACACCCTCAAGCTCCGGCAACTAGAACCTCGCAAGAGGTTCATACCAGCTCCACCACCAAAAACACCGGCCTGGCAAAGCGGGACAAACACGAACAACCAAGAACGCTCACACACCTCCGCTAGCCTGGTACCTCGGCCAGCCCCTGAGAGGTACGATACGGACTTCCCAGCGCGGAGACTTCGCCCACAAGCAACACTACCTGCGAGAAATAACATAAACCAACACTCCTCTAATGAGGCGGTAAATGGCACCCAAGCAGACTTTTTAAAATTTGCAAGTACTATGGATGAGCTTAACTCTCTAGTAAACATCAATGAATTATTAAAAGCCTTAAATAAATACATTAGTATGCTTAAAAACTGCGACAGGGACAAAACCCTAGTCATGCAGGGAACAATGCAATTTTTCTCCAGCGAAATACACACTTTCGATTTTTAAAATGTGGATTATACTGAGTTGGAACTGTAATGGTCTCAAAAATAAGATAGGTGACCTATATCAAGCATTGAACCATTACAATTTACAGTCCCAAAATAGTTTTTCTTAACGAGACAAAACTACAACCGACAGACAATCTAAAACACAAAGGCTACAAAACAGAACGAACGAATGGACAGAAACAATAGGGGTGGTGGAATTGCCTGCCTTATACATAACTCGATAAGTTATAAAAGAATTAATACCTTAAATACAACTATTGAACACATCACAATAGAGGTCGAAAATAACCTATGGATATCAGGAGGCTACGCCCCTCCACTAGCTATCAGGGGTGTGAGAGATACTGGGGTCTTCTTTCCTAGAAACGGGAAGGCACCCCTGATTGGAGACCTCAATGCCAAGCACACCACCTGGCTAAATCACACAAATAACAGGGCTGGCAATATTTTATTTAATTACCTCATACAACACCCTAATATTCATATCCACCACCCTAACAACCATACACACTACCCAAAAAACGGATACCACCCCAGTACAATAGACATCGCAGTAACCAAAGGACTTTCCGACATAGACATCAAAACTAGGAACATACTAAGCCCGGACCAGTTACTGCTCTTCCTGAGCTGGAAAAATCCTCCAGCTCAAGAAAGGCATACGACTTACTCCTAAAAAAACTTCAACTGGCCTCTTTATAAAAAGAGGCTCAGTGACATAACTACAATACCGGACCCTATCACTAACATACCCGAACTTGAGAGGCAAGTTGAACAAATCACAAGCAACATTCAACAAATCAGGAACCAACTTGCCCCAAGAATCGAAATAAAAAACAAAACAGGCACCATACCGGAATCCGAGGGTAAGAAATAGGGTGAAGAGAGCGTGGCAAAGGCGCCCAAATAACTTAAACAAACAAATACTGAAATACCTGAACAGAGAAATAGAAAGGAACATACGAATTCACAGGAACACAACCTGGATGAAGTATGTCTCTTCTCTAGAAACTCAAGACAACTCCCTGTGGAAGCTAGCCAAAAACCTCCGGCGACCAGGAGCACAGAGCGCGGACCTGATGGTCGGAGGCACTACCTTCTACAGGGAACAGGACAAGGCCGACGCATTCGCGAGCCATTTCGCAACAGTATTCGACGAAACACCAAACGACAATGACGCACACATAAACATAGAAAACGTAGCGGACGCCTTTGTCGCGCACAAATACCCTATCTCGCCAAAGGTACATCAACGGATTCTGACAACACCTTCAGAAATTACTAAAACGATCAAACACCTACCCAACAGAAAGCCACCCGGACCTGATACCATTACTAACCAACTAATTAAAAACTTGCCCAGGAAGACTATTATACATCTCCTGCAAATATTCAATGCAATCATCACACTTCAACACTTTCCAAAAACTTGGAAACAGGCGAATATAATAGTCTTCCCCAAACCTGGAATAGACTTACTTAACTCGCCCTAAATCCTACAGACCAATTTCCCTTCTAAATTCGCTCAGTAAGGTTGCAGAAAAACTCATAATGCGCAGGGTCTCCGATACAATAAACACGCTAAAACACCTACCCCAGGAACAATACGGCTTCAGACAGAACACATCACTACACTTGCAGTTGCGAAGGTTGCTCAAGACGCCTCAGCGGCATTTAATAACCGCGAGAGCACCTTCCTACTGCCACTAGACATAGAAAAGGCCTTTGACAGAGTCTGACACAAAGGCTTTATTTACAAATTACTCACTACTCACAACCTACCACTACACTACACATCCCTCATCGCCTCTTACCTCCAAGATAGAACCTTCATAATCAAAATAAAAAACTGCAAATGTCAGCCCAAACTAATCAAAGCGGGTGTCCCACAAGGCACCGTCCTCTGCCCAACCCTCTTCAACCTGTACATCGCGGACATACCCAAACGCAACAATACAGAAATCATGATGTATGCGGACGATACGGCAATCCACACCTCTTTCGCAAAAGACGCGAAAAGGGTGCTGGTAGAACACATATGGACATAATTACACCATACTTACATACCTGGAAGATCAAACTGAACGCAACCAAGACAGAACTCCTGACAATCACAAAGAAACGAAACGACACGACCATGTTTCCTCCCCTAAAAATAAATGAGACCTAAATCACCTCCAAAACGTCAGTCAAATACCTGGGGATAGTCCTTGACAAATCGCTCAGGGGCCACCCCCGGGTATCTTACACCCTACAGAAGGCACATGCCGCAGTACGACTACTTGCCCCAATCCTGAAACCTGGATCCTTCCTAAGTCCCAAAAACCAAATACACATATACAAGACAATTATACGACCAACTCTATTGTACGGAGCCCCAGCATGGAGTTTTATCTGCAACTCTGAAAAACTAAAACTCCAACGTTTCCAGAACCGATTCCTTAAAAACGCCCTATCCCTCCCAATGGACACACGCACCACCAAGATACACGAATTTGCAAACATAAACACAATAACCGACTACTTCGAAGAGGTATCAACGAAATTTTACAGACAATCCCTCCAAGATCCTCTCCTAACCAGAAACCTTGCATCCCTCAAACATGATCCCCTAAATCCCGTAAAACACAAACCAATCCACCACCGATTGAAAAGTGGAAGAGGGGTTTTTCGACAAGTTTTCCCTTCACAAATGATTATATATAATATTATAAGTAAACGAACAGTCAGTCTATACGCCATACGAACTATTACTTAGATTCAAGCCATTTTTGCCTAGCTCTATAACTAGTAAACCCGAATTTAAATATTAATATGACGATTACATAAGCGAACTAAAATTTAAACTTAACGTAACTCAAGAACAAGCATGTAATAACATATTTAAATCAAAAGAAAAATCAAAGACTTATTACGATAACAAAATAAAAAAACCCTCATTATAAAATAGGAGATATGGTTTACATTGTAAATAAACTGAGTCCTAACTTCAAAGGTTCCTACAAAATTACTAAAGTGCTTATTAATAAAAATGTTCAAATACAAATAGGGAGCAAATCTATTACAGATCATAGCAAGAATGATTAACGCTAATCTACTGTTCCTACTTGTACTAACTTCCATTTCCACTTGTGTTAGAGGTGATAACTATCACATTACTAATCTCCACGATCTTTATTATAATAATCTTGGCCAGGTTAAACTTTCACATTCTAAATTTGTTCTATTTAGTCATCTCAATGTAACTGGATATGAAAGGAAAATAACATTTCTTTCGGGAATTTTAAAAGAGTCATTCGATCTATGTTACAGTAACGAAATTTTTGAATCTGAAAATTTTCTATGCAAAGATTTTCCCGATTTTCCTTACTTACTCATAACTATTAGTAAGGTCAGTTACGTACAAATGAAGGACCTTACCAAGTGTACAAGGATCACAGAACAGGAATTCATCTGCCAAAACACTCAAGCTACAAGAATTCAGTAACCTCCTGAGTGCGAAGTCGCATTGCATACGTCATTTTCCACCAAAATCCCGGCTGAGTGTCACACCGTAACTTCCAAAGCGGAGTTCGAGATATGACATCCACTGAGCGACATCTTTTGGCTTTTTGTACTAACGACACCCTTACAGCTCACTCTCGCTTGTAATAAATTTCCAATCAAAGGATATAAAAATTGCATCAACAGGGTTGTTAAGTTTAGAACCTTAATGCAGAGGCTATACTCAAAGTATTATTTTGGAATTATAACGCGGAATATATCAAAACCACCGGCGTATCCAGCCCATGCGTCTGGGGGGGGGGGGGGGGGTAGTCAGTCCAAACCAGCCCGCCGGAGACGAAAACTTTTTATCGGGTGCCACGCCCAAAAACGTTTATTTTGAGCTTTCAAAACAATTATTCTGCACTACCAACAAATAACGAAATCGAACTCTGGGATTCCCCAAAAACTTTCAAATTATAGCGGATTCTATAGGTAGAACCAGTGCAAAAAATGTGTTTTTATCTTTTTCTTATGAAAAGAAAACTAGTAGAAAAAGACACGAAAACACTCAGTGCGCACTATCGCTTTCAATAGAATTCGCCATAAATAGCATGCGGGCAGTGCGGACACTAGAAAGCAAGTCTGTAGAGAAACAATAATGGGATCCAGCGTAGTCAGCCTTTAGAGCGCAATAACGTCGCAGCAGTACTTACTACTTGGGCAACTTGGCAGTCTGGCGGAAGTCTGACTATTCTATAATAGTGTCGTCATACTTACTATCTTACTATGGGCCGGTTTCTCAATAGCGATTCACCTCCGGGTTGGTTTTAACTCCAGGGGCCCAATTCTTATTCTTGAAAAATATTGCATACGAAATTTGATATGATTTCGAACGCTTCCCATTTAATTTACATTGCTGTCAGTCAAATTCGTATCCGAATGCGATATTTTTCAAGACATGGTCTATGTTCCGATATCAACTGTCAACTGTCAGAGTCAGTACTGAATTTACTGGACGCCATTCCGATATTATTTTCAGTACACTGGATTCAGTCGATTCAGTACTGAATGACCACAAGAGTACGCTGTTGAAATCGGAACGGCGAATGACAGTAAAATCAGCACAGTGAATCCAGTACTGGCAGTTGATATCGGAACATAGCCTTGGGCTACAGGTTAAACGTGTCCTGTCCAGTTGCAATGTTTACCTTGGAGTTATGCTTAACCCGGAGGTGACTTGCTATTGAGAAACCGGCCCTATAGCATGAGCGAAATTGAAATCGAAAAGGTGTTGAAATATAATTAACGGCCGCCGGCCGTGATTTTCAAACATACTCCTGAATAGGAAGAGTGTATAACATATAGAAATATAAAAAAATTGATTTATTTGTAGGGTGTAGAGTATATATTTTTCGTTCATCGCAACGATCTTGGGGGGGTAATTACCCCCATTACCCCCCCCCTTGTATACGCCGGTGATCAAAACAAATCTCACATATCAACATTGTACTTGACGATTGCTGCTATGGCAAGGAAATCAGATTTAACAATACACCAGTTACACTACAACCAATAAGACTTTCCAATATCAAGTTAGACGATTTAAAGTTTGCGAATCACAAACATGGGCGTCGTTTGGGGGGGGGGGGGAGGGGCAAGGGGGCATTTGCCCCCCCCCTAGCCCCGTCTAGAAATAGTCTTTCGAACAAGAAAGAAGTAAAAAATAGTTCGTATTCGTATTGCTTTTTTCCATTTTTTCAAAAGTTAGGTACCTTTTCTATAGTCTGGCGTATTGACAATTACCTAAAGCTACGTTTACACTTGGAAAGTACTTGCCGCCACTAAACTTATTCATTGTTTTGTGTTAACATATTTTCAAGTTTATTTGCCAAACAGTAGAAAATAAAATGGCTCCAAGTAGGGTAGTGCGTGCTAGAACGCAAGAAAAATAGAAAAAAACGAGTCTTCTGGGTGCGTCGAAACGACTCTTGAAGGAGATATCAATTGAAGATCCTGATTCTTATAGGAATTTTATGAGATTATCATACCAAAAATTTCAAGAACCGTCAAGATTAGTTGAACCGAGCCTAAACTGACAAAGTCAGAAACGTAGATGAGAAGTCTTATTTCTCCTAAAATCAAATTGGAAGTCACATTACGATATCTTGCCACTGGTGATAGTTTTGCTTCCTTGTAGTAGGTATTCATACAGAAACGTGGACGCCTGTTTTTGTGACCCGTTTACACACGCAAACTACAAACAGAAATTTGGCGTAGCGGCAAGTAAACTAACCGGTCCATCAACTTTTGGAAAGCGCTTGCCGGCAAGTAGTAAGTGCACTTTCCTGTGGTTTACACATGACAAGTTTAGTGGCGGCAAGTACTTTCCTTTAGAGCCAAATTATGGACCAACTGTTGAGTGTCTGGTTGTTACCTAGCAGGTAGTTTCTATTCTCTAGTGCATAGAAAGTACCTGCTAGGTAACAACCAGACGTTTACCAGTCAGTCCAGAATTTGGCCATTAGTAAACTTTCCAACTGTAAACGTAGCTTAAACAAATGATGGGGACAGTGAATTTGTTGCGGAAAAAAATACCAGCATTTTTAACTATATATCGATATCAAATAAGTATGTTAAAATGTTCAAAAAAGGGACGTGGCATGACGAAGAATTGAAGAAGCCATTTATTATTCAACACTCACATTGGTTCATTATAATTATTTCTTTTATCGCATCAGTTGTTCTATTGATAATATTGTACAATTTCCTTAAGTGGTGCGGATTAATATCATGCATTAAAAGTATATTTTGGTGTACTAAAGCCCCAAAGCACTTATCGGATTCCTGCTGTATTAAACTGTTCAATACAAATATAACTAAAGTCCGACAAATACCATTTTAGAGAAGAGAGAATCTGTATACCTTATCTCAAATGTTTCTCTCCTAATCTTCTTAAATGTTTCTCTCCTAGTTCAATGTGTTGTGTTTTATTTTTTTTTTTTCAGTGATCAGCTTGCCCTTATTTGCAACATTGGTTGTGCTAACAAGGTTTACTTAAAATTTGAGCAAGTCGTTAACTGTGTTTTTTTCTGCCAAATTTTGGTACGGAGGAGTATAACTAACAGTTCAACTTTTATAATCTGATACTCCAAAGAAATGTAAGTTGCTGGCTCTCCATGCCAATGGTCACCTGATCTCACATCTGTTTCTACTGAATTTTTTTCTCCCGTCGCTCCTCATACGGAAAGTGTCAAATAAAAAAAGCTAAAAATTACCTGAATGCCTTTATTGGAACAAAAATAACATCAGGCCCTTCTTTCTGAAAATAAGATTATCAAAAAACTCACAAAACATTGAAAAAAAATTAGTTTAAATGCGGTAACTTTGCGTAACAAAAATTAGTGCGCAAAGAGTTTCCGTGCGCAAAGTCACACAATGAGTGTACAAAGTGATAACACTCTACCCCCCCCCCCACCCGTGGATCCGCCACTGTTTTTATTCATATTACGCATATTACCATGAAAAAAAAGCGTAATAAGCTCTAAGACAAATCGTTTTTTTACGTCAAAAACCTGTGTTTTGTCTATTCAGAAACGACATAAATCGAAAGTTTAGGTCTGTTTCTGCAGAAATTACAAACCAGTCAAAGCGAATTTCATTGGTTGAACAGAAAACTAGTTTCAACCAATGAAATTCGCTCTGACTGGTTTGTGATTTCTGCAGAAACAGACCTATTATCACGATGGGAACAGCTTCCACAACAACTACAATACATATCGCAGGCATTTTTTGAAAACATAAATGCTTTGCACCAATCAAAAACCGCACTTTAGAGCAAAAAAAGGTCAATAAAACGTTTATAAACAAACACACATCACAAATGGTTGACATATCCCGCCATATTTAATTAAGGGCGGGTATTATAAAACTACTTTGAGAGTTAACTTAAAGTTAACTTCTGGAATTACATGGAATTCAAAAAGTTAACTTCAAGTTAACTGTCAAAGCAGTTTTATAATACCCGCCCTAAGACTAGTCGATTGACAGATAACCAATGCATCTGATAGCGACAGATAACCAATGCTTCCGATTGCTGCGTCAAATTAGTTGGATCAGAACAGTAAAAAAACACTTTTTCTTTTTGCCGATCCTTGGTCACTGGAAAATAAAAAACGAAAATTGTCATTTTCGTTTTAAATGAAGTCGACGAAAAATCTTGTAACTAACTCATATATCAATGACGAGTAATAATCTCACTCGCTACGCTCACGAGTTAAAATCTCTCAATTATTATTCGCTCTCATTAATACACTTGTTTGTTAAATAACTAAATTTTTCCAGTTCTGAAGTGGCTGTAGAAAACCTATTTTATATCCTACTGAACTATTATAACCATATAATACCTTGGTTAGGATAATCATAAACAGGGTCTTAACTCCCGTGCGGGAGTTAAGGATTTCATAACTTCCCTGCGGGAGTTAAGAATATCATAACTCCCGCGCAGGAATTAAGGATTTCCATAGCTCCCGCTTTTATCTTGAATAGGTAAAACTTTGAGAAAAAATAGAATATTTGATTTATGGTTTATTTCTTCATAAAAATGGACAAAATATAGTAAATTTAGTAGGAAATAAAATTATTTTTATACCACGGGAATTATCAGGTGTTAATACCCACGGGCAGTTGGTGTTCCTCGTGCCACACAAACTTTGACCTGGTGTATTAACACCATCATAATTCCCTTGATAAATAAAACACCCTAACTTCATAGATTTTTTTTTTGTGTGGAAAGTATGCATAAAATAGTCTCGTTTAAATTTTTATGCTTAAATAAGGTACTTAAATTTAAGTGAAAGATCCCATTTCACAAATGTCACATTGCAAAATATAATTAGGTATTTGAATGCCTCTTTAGATGTCGATTCAAGCTGCTTTTATATTTAAATTTCGTTTCACAAGTTTCACATTGGAAAAAATGATCATCCGAATGCGCCTTAAAATGTTGTTCTAAATTTTTAAACAATTTGGCTCCACAAGTGCTACATTCATGAGCATAATTATCAGAGTGTGTCGCTAAATGTCTGTTCAAACTGTATTTATATTTGAATTTCGCATCACAAGTGTCACATTCGAAAGGATAAAAGTGAATTTTATGATGTACCTTCAAATTGCCATTCCATTTGAATTTCGCATTGCAGATGTCACATTGGAATTAAATGTTGCTTCAAACGGCTAATGGCAGCAAATATCCAGTTAAGTTCCTCAAAATTTTTTAGAGGGCGCGAGTGAACTTGGAGTGTTTTAAATTTTGGCGATAAATGTCAATAGTTTAAAACTGATTAAATTGAGTAGAAAGAAAGATGACTACCTATGAACAATGGACAATGGATAAGTTAAAATATCTTCTAAAGCGTTCAGTGGCCCTTAGACAATATTTTTTAAGTGTCAGCGTCAGCTTGTCTTGAAACCACACATCAAACTTCAGTTTTGAGGTTAGAATTACAATCGAATTTTTACGCGCCAAAATTTAAAGAGATCCAAGTACAGAAGCGCCCTCTTCAACTCAACTGTCAATATTACATGCCATTGATTTAAATTTTGCATGACAAGTGTCACATTCGAAAGGATTTGAGTGCGTCTTTAGATGTTGTTTCAAAGTATCGATCCGTTTAAAATTGTTTCCGCAAAAGCCACATTTAATGAGATTAGAATCCCTTGTATCAACGTGTTTCAAAAATAAATGATGTTTCAAATTGAGTTCCCATTTGAATTTTGTTCCACAAGTATCGCATTCAAAAGGATAATCTAAATGCATTATTAAATGTTGTTTAAAATTTTCTCTTGCTTCAAAAGTCTTGGGGTAAATGCTACATTGCAATCTCTTTAAATCTTTTGATTCAATCACTGTATTAGTTTCATGTAAATTTTTCTCTTCACCTTCGAATATCTCTTCATTTGGATAAATTCGTTGAATTTCGGATGTGTCTATTTCGTTTCGAAATTTTTTATATTAAAATTCGTAATAAGGGTCGAGGTTTTTTGAATCTGAATCTCAAGAATCAGGGTCAGTTAGTTTAGGTTAATTAAGTTTTTTATTTTTAAATGTATAGTTTACAATAATATACAGAGTGGCAAAAAAGTCGCGCATAATACCTGTAACTTTTTAATAACCTCGTATACGAAAAAGTGACCATAACGAAAGTTGCTCAGTAAATTATTTCTCATAATTCTACTTAAATGTATTGCCTGTGTCACTTCTGGTTTGTTTGCTATCTAGACCAACTTTGTTTTTTCAAATAGAACACCCTGTATGTGATTGCATGTTTGGATTTCACGTGAAATTCTGAGTAGATTTAATGTGATATACTCTAAACCTAGGTTCAACTGTTTTGGAAATATTGACAATTGAAAATTGACTTTTTGCAACTTTGACAGGCTGTAAAACCCAAACGGTCAATTTTAGAGGAAAACCGATTTCACATTCCTGTCTTAGATTTCCATAAACCATCATTTGACATCAACTTTGAATTTAACCTATGATTAAAAATTCCAATTAAATTTAATCTACCATTAAATTCAAAGTTAGTGTCAAATTATAGTTTATGAAAATCTAAGATAAGAATGTGAAATCGGATTTTCTCTAAAATTAACAATTTATGGTTTATTTTTTTCCAAGATAGATTTTGGCATTGTCAACTATGAAACATAAACAATGCCGCTAATGCCGCTTATTGGTCGCTATTGTAAAACTGATGTCAACCTGCAGAAACACCTCATTTTGCGACCAATCAGGGTCAAGCGTTATTGTTTATGTTTCAAAGTTTTCAATGTCAAAATCTATCTTGGGAAAAAATAAAGTGTAGGTTTCACACACTATCAAAGTTGCAAAAAAGTTAATTTTCAATTGTCAATATTTCTAAATCAGTTGAATTTAGGTATAGGGTATATCACATGAAATCTGCTCAGAATTTTAAGTGGAATCCAAATAATCAATCACATAAGGGTGTTCTATTTGAAAAAAGAAAGTTGGTCTGGATAGCAAACAAACCAGAAGTGACAGAAACAATTCGTCTAGGTAGAAATGTGGGAAATAATTTACTGAGCAACTTTCATTAAGGTCACTTTCTCGTATACGAGGTAGGTAATTGAAAATTTACAGGTATTATGCGCGACTTTTTTGCCATTCTGTATAATGCCTTATAACTACCTACATAGTAACATTTTATAGATTTCTACTGATTTAAGTAAATGATGTTTTGTATGTTACATAAAAAAAAAAAATTATTTCATTTAAATGTTGTCTTGATGGAATTATTTCATGTTAGAAACGGCCTGTTTAATATCCAGAAAATTCCAAGGCTTTGAAATAGAATCATACTAAAATTTAGGTCAAGGCATACTATAGCCTACAACAATTCTTTTCCTAGTCTAATGCCCGTATTACATCTTTGTATTTTTCCGTGTATCTATTCATGTAGTTCAGAGTGCCAACATTATTTTGTTTTTCATAATGCTGAATTATACTGCGTTTGAAATTTTTCGGTTGTCACCCTGAACTACATGAACAAATACACGGAAAAATACACAGATGTAATCCGGGCATTAGTCTTTATTTTTTATTTTTTTATTTTACTCTTTCTTAACCTATGAATAATTTTATCTATCTATCCATTAATGTTCCATATCTATAATCTATAATACAACGACACATTTGAATTTCACTTTACAAGAGGCACATTCGAAAACAATTAGATATTTGAGTGCACCTTTAAATGTCGGTCCAAATTTCGTCTATGTTTAAATTTCTTTTTACAAGTTTCACATCCGAAAGAACCAACATCCGAGTGCGTCACTGAATGATCCCGCAATTTACTGTTCGATTCAAATTTTTTTCCACAAGTCTCGCATTTAATATGTTTATTTGAAGCGTGTTTCAAAAGTAAATGTTGTTTCAAACTGAATGCCCATTTGAATTTTTTTCCACAAATATCGCATATGAAAGGAGTTTTATCCGAATGTATCTTCAAATGTTCTTCCAAATTTTCTTTCGTTTGAAATTTGTTGGGGCAAATCTTACATTGAAATTTTCTCATGTCTTTTAATTTCCCTTGGTGGACTAATAAACCTGAAATAGTATATTAGATACCGAGGTGGAAAGTTTCATTACGGTCGAGAGATTTAAGTTAGACCGAGGCGCAGCCGAGGTCTAACTGAAATCTCGAGACAGTAATGAAACTTTTCACTGAGGTATGTATACTATTTTATTTACAATCATTCGAATTTTGAAATTTTCATTTGGATTAAAGCTAAAAAATACAAGAATTAACAATTTCATTTACTTTCGGCCCACGGGTCGAAAGTAAATTTTCGACCCGTGGGCCGAAAGTAAAAGTCAAAAAAGTGACATTTTCGAACTTTTTAAAAGTCAGTAAAGTCAACATTACATGTATGATTGTAAATAAAAAATATTATTTACAATTATGCATGTAATGTTGATTTTACTGACTTTCGAAAAGTTTGAAAATGTCACTTTTTTGACTTTTTCTTTCGGCCTACGGGTCGAAAGTAAATGCAATTTTTGAAATTTATTGTATTTTTTGACTTTTACTTTCGGCCCACGGGTCGAAAATTTACTTTCCTCCCGTGGGCCGAAAGTAAATGAAATTGTTAATTATTGTATTTTTTTAGTTTTAATTCAAAAAAAAAATCCAAAATTCGAATGATTGTAAATAAAATAGTATACATACCTCGGTGAAAAGTTTCATTACTGTCTTGAGATTTTAGTTAGACCGAGAGACACTTTCCACCTCGGTATGTATTACTATTCCTTATCAAAATACGGAACTTTAAGTATGAAATTTCAGTTTCAAAACAAGTGTCAAATTTGAAAAACAATTAAAAAAACAGAAATAATTTTTTATTAGAAAATAATTTTTTTCTTTATCTAGATATTTGAACATGGTGGATCGAGGGGTGGATGGCCTTTTTGTTGTTTATGGAGACCTGAGAAAGATATATTTTACGAATTTCCCAAAGGACATGGCACTGAATATTGGAATACTCCTGGTGATCAGTCAATTTTTTTTAGAATTGCAATTTGTCTTTCTATACCTGAAAACAAGCATTTCTGCTTATGGTCACTCCTTTGTACGAGTATGGGATGTCCCCGAAAATTGAGTTCAAAGCTTTTATGTGAAATATTTTGTTTGCAGTATAAACTATGTTTATCTGATCTGTTACCTATGTGATTTTACAACTTATGCATTACTCAAAGACATTAGGATATTTATGTAGTTGAGAACAAAAAGTATTATACAGGGTGTCTCAAAAATTATATTTTAAACCAAACTACACGCTAAAGAAAGCCAATAGTTTAGTGATTTTGCATACGTATTGGTCTGCTGTATTAACAACACAGTAAATGGCATATTTTTGTATTTGTTGATCTATTTCTACAGTATTGAATCCGAATTGTTTTAAAGGAACAGCAGCTGGTATGTTTTCTTGTTTTTATCAACATTACGTATCTACTTCAAATAGTCTATGGTGATCATGGTTACATTGTTTGTTGTTATTATTGAAACAATATTCGTTCTTCACAAAAAATAGACAGTAGTAAAGGGCACATTGTTAAACGGAAAAGCAGGAGAGCAGGTACACGAAAACAGCTATTTACATTCATATGAAAATGAATTTATAAAAGAAAAAGTATTATTGCCACAAATCCGTAGCAACCAGACAATAAGTTTATATGCATATGTCAATATTTTTTTGAATCATTGTGCGGAACTGAGCAAGTATTGTTAACAGTGTGTTGACCTGTCAATATTTTAAACGTATTAGACGTTTAGGCAATATTGCTGTAATAATAATAATAATAATGAATCAGTCGAGTCGCTATGGTGCCGTGTTATATTTGTAATTAGAACAATGCCAATCAGAGAATATTTGGGAATAAATGATGACAATGACAACAGAAGAAGAAACATTGCTGCTCTACATAGAGAACGATTTGGATTCAATCCTACAGAAATAGAACAACACACAAGAATATGTCTTAATTGGGCTGCCAGAATAAACACGGTGATTAAAATGGCAGAAGCTCAATCAGTGGCGTGTCCAGGATTTTCTTCAAGGGGCGCAAGCTTAGAATTATCAACAATGGTTTTTTAGACATTTATTTTGACTTTACTTGTGCGTTAAAGAAAGTACGTCAATTTCTGAGCGAGATACAAAAAAATTAACCCCATACTCTGAGGCACAAATTTCATAAATTTTCGATTGGTGCAAACACTTGCACCTTGATATCTTCAACCGTTTTGCCGCTAATGCCGCTAGATTATGTTTCTCGAAAAAATAAGGTATAACCTTCAAAAAAAGTTTATTTATGAGAATATGTAAATGATTTATGTATAAACTTTCTTAGTGATACCGCGAGACTCGAGACTGGTGTCTCGTTTCGTCTCGGCTTTTCGAGACGAGACCAGACTCGGCGAGAGTATCGTGTAGTCTCGAGTTAAAAATTTTCTTTCATGGTTTTATTATTGGACTATTCTAGGCTATTTGAATATGAAATCAGTAAATTAAATATCACGGTTACTCTTTACTGTGATTTTTCACTAACTATTGATTTTTCACTGTGGCAGTTTGGACTTCCGTTATAATATAAAAATCAAAATCTCAAATACAGGGTGTCCGAAAAATTGCGTAAAATCTCTACACGTAGTAAGGGACCCTTTGAGAAAACCTAGAAAAATAATTAAACTAAAAAAATCATTATCCAGCATTATTCTTGGTAATATGAAGAGGTAGATGTGAAAATTAACTTTCGAATTCTTCAGGTAATTACATGGGTATTTAATTTAATTCTCTGACATATTTTCAACGACATATTTTCAGTGTTGTCAATTTGAATAAATATTAAAATGCAAATAATTTCCTTAAGAATGACACTTGTTTTTTTAAAGTATTTTTCTGGGGTTCCTTGTAGGATCCTCCACCACGTAGAGAAGAGTTCTTACGCTATTTTTTGGCCACCCTGTATAACTCGAGACCAGACGAGACCACTCGAGACGAGAAGAAACTTTGGTACTCGAGACCGAGACTGTCACGGTCTCATCTCGAGACGTAGAAACGAGACGAGACCAACCCTAAGTCTCGTCTAGTCTCATCTCGCGGATCCACTAAACTTTCTAGAAGCATGAGCATTAAAAGTGGGACACTCGATTGACAGGTCTTGTCATTTTTCGCCATTTTGGGTAAATCAGTCTTTTTTGTACAACTGATTTTTTGTCAAATACGACAATCCCTATCAATGCCGACGGTGTAGCTGTGAGCCAGTTTCACAATAGAAAAAAATCGGGTGTCCCATTTTCAATGCTCACGACTGTACTTTCCGTTCAAGCAGAATCCAATGACGTACTAATTTTTTGTATACTTGGTTCTGATTTTAGAATAAATTGACCAGTCACCCTGTATAAACAATAGACATAGTACATTTGGGTTACATACCAAATTGAAACAAAACTCAAACTATTCGTAAACATTTTGAAGACTAGACTAGCGTGTTTTGCGACAGTTGGAGTGCTGTTTTTCGGGACCCTCTCGGAAGCGGTAAACATCAAAGGGTTTTGACGTATTTCAAAACTTGAGTCTGTTTAGTCAGTTTTCTTGTGGTGCTTGGTTTTTTATTTTCAACTTGATTTTGTTTTTATAGTCTGTATACCAATTTTTTACCAAATTGGTAAGTGATAACGTAGTATGGAGAGAAAATTTGTTTTAAAACGCAGGATAGATTAGTTTTTCCAGATCATATCTCGAGGTTGTAAAGTTTCGAAAAAACAGTGGACCCCTGAAGAAATCAGTACATAATAGATGCCTTCAGGAAACCACCAGTGTGAAAGGACCGAGAAAACAAAACGTAGTCCGCTTGATGGAAGCAAGAGTTTTGGTTTGTTCAGTTTTGTTTTTGTTATACCGGATAAAGCAAACACAAACTCAACAGTTTTTTATTCTATATATATATTTTTTTTAATACAATTCTCGATATTTAAATTTAGGGTAGATGGCTTGGTAGACGTTTGTATGGAGAACCGACAATATATTTTGAAATTTTTAGTATATGGCGTAATAGAACAAGGTACTTTTTTTTAAATATGTACACAAATAAAACGTTGTCAAATCTACCCGAAATAAACTGGTTAATTTTCCGATTCTAATGTGAATCCTAGCGTTATGCCATATTATTCATGTAAAATGTCCTTCACCGTAAATTTGAATTTTTCTTTACAAGTGTCACATTCGGAAAATAATTAGGTATTTGAGTGCCTCTTTACATGTCGGTTAAAACTTTGTTTAGATTTAAATTTGGTATTACAAGTATCACATTGAAAAGGTTGATCATCCGAGTGAGCTTGAAGATGTTGCTTCAAACCGCTCATCCGTTTGAATTTCGCATTGCAAACATCACATTCGAAAGGATGATCATCCGAGTGCGTCTTGAAGTGATATTTCAATTCAGCGATCCGTTTAAATTTTGCATTACAAGTATCACATTCGAAAGGATAAACATCCGAGTGAGTTTTTAGATGATCCTTCAAATTGCTCATCCGTTTAAATTTCGAATTACAAGTGTCACATTTGAAAGGATAAACATTCGAGTGAGTTTTTAGATGTTCTGTCAATTTGCACATCCATTTGAATTTCGAATTACAAGTATCACATTTGAAAGGATAATCATCCGAGTGTGTCTTTAAATGCTCCTTCAAATTGCCGATCATTTTAATTTTTGCTTCACAAGTGTCAAGTTTATAGGGATAATCATCTAGATGTATGATGGAATGTGTTTTCAATTCTTCTTCATTCTCAAATTTTGCATTGCATTTGTAGCATTCAAAGTCTTTATTTCTCTGTTGGTTCACATTTAAATTATTGTTGGTTTTAGACTTGTTGGAGATAATGTTACGGTTAAATTTTTCGATATGTCCTGGTAGAATTGCTGAATCGGATTTATACGAATATTCCTCTTTCTTCACGTATGCTCCTTTATTTGGATCAATTACTGGATTTTCGGATATGTCTATTTCGTCTGTCCATTCATTTTTTATCATAAACCTAAAATAATTTTTTTAAATTAAAATACGAACTTTTTTCTCATGTCAGTCTCAGAAATATGGGTAGATTGGTTTGGGTTAGTTTAGATAAATGTAAATTAAATGCCAGGAGCTGTAATCTTCCGAGGTGAAGTGCCGAATTATTAATGAACAAAAACAAAACAGAAACTTTTTTTAAACATATAAATATATATATTTTTTTTATCTAATCATCGATATTTAATTTCAGGGTAGATGTCCTGTAAGACGTTTATGGAGAACCGAAAAATATATATTTTCTGAATTTTTCGAATTTCCTGGTAGTGTTGGTGAATTGGATTCATATGAATATTCCTCTTTCTTTGCGTATACCCCTTTATTTGAATCAGTTACTGGATCTTTGGATATGTCTATTTCGTCTGTCTGTTCATTTTTAATCATAAACCTAAAAGAATTTTTTTATATTAAAATACGAACTTTTTTTGAACCCTAATCCCAAAAATTAGGGTCGGTTAATTTGGGTTAGTTTAGGTAAATGCAGGTACCCTAGCTTGGTTCCCACCCTACACTCGGGGCGATCCCATTTCAAACATATCCAACTCTACTTCCTCAATCTTCCTGCCACACTCTACCCCCCGACGCTATTACGGTATCCGCGGGCTAGGGAAATCCTATCTTTTTACACTTTTTTCCCCATGGAGACGAAGGTTCCTCATGTTAGAGGCGGTACTCCAGAGGAAAGATGGAACTCTGAGCCGAAGAGAAGGCAACTCATCTAGAGAAGGTCACCCGAACAAACCACGGTCACGACGGTTCCTCAGGCTTTGGCGGTAAACCATGGGCGGGGTTTGAAACCGGAAAGTAGGTAGCTCGTCTAACCAAGGTTACTTGAACAAATCACCAGAAAAAAGTATGATGGATGGGAATAAATTCTCTTTTATGTAGCAGGAGAGGAATACCCCAGTTCTGATCGGAGTGGGTAGCGAGCAAACGGGCTTCCCCTGACCATCAGCCAGCTACCGCAAGGAAAGAGGAAAGTAAGGAGAAAGGGGAGGTCTGTAATTCTTTGGACAGGAGAGACTTCACCGGAAGGTCACTACCAACAGGACGAAAAAACCGTTATTGGACGTCCAGGAGATCCTAACGAACAAATTTAACTGATAACATTATTTGACCTAACTTATCCCTTGTATGATTTGTATCAGAAATCCTTTCTTATACTTGATTCTGTTTTGGCCTGCTCATAAATGCTTACGTGCTTATATCTGCTTCTACCTGCTTCTACTTGCTTATATCTGCTTCTACCTGCTTGCTTAAGACCGTCCAAGTACCCAAGCTCAGTTCTGGTTCCGAGGCCTCGCTATATCACTACCCTTAGTGGCATATTACAGGACAGATTCCCCTATACTGGACCATCCTACGTTATATCTTCTGGAAGGTACGGATCGAGGTACTGTTGTGGCAGTTTAAGGAAACAATTGGTTGCGTAAGCCCGTTTTCATTATCAACAGTGGACTCTAATTCCTGAGCAGCAATATTAAAGTACAGCCTAATTCCTGGGTGAATAGAGGTATATTTAGCTATAGGTTAGGTACCTTTTTTAAATTGATGATCTTTGTGACTGATTGGGTCTATGATAACTGAAGTATAACTTACGTGTTACGTAAAGCTTTGCACCTCAAAACACTTCGGATAGTATTTGCGGTTAATGCGTAAATACGAAACATTGCTGACATTATTCCAAAAACATAGTCAAAGACTCGACGAGTTCGTGAGAGCCGGTATTTAAACACTCTTCGCCGACTTTTTTTTTGTATGAGTAACAGGATAGGGTTTAAAAAAATGCGTAAGGTACAGTTACCTAACATCCGCTTTCTCTAGACTTTTCTATTTTCTAGTAGAAGGTAACCACAACATATGACTACAAATGCTGTAGCCGGAATACAATTATCACTCTCGGACTCGATGAATATTTATTTCACCAACACATTCAATCACAAGCTTACGTTCATGACGGCTTGAACTTCCCGAATTCCATACAGCATTTGTTACTCGGCACATATTGTGTACAGTTTACTTTCACATAATACAAGTACTTGCCAAACTACAGTCAAGTCAAGTTACTTACCAAGTATCACGTAGTGAGTCGCCGCCTTGTCTCAAAAATAGGTATCATATAGTTAAGATAAATATAAATTCAATGGCAAAAACTGTTATCGTAACGAGGTAAAATGTGAAATTATTAAAAAACATAGACGAAACATTTATTTTTTTTCAAGTATATATATTATTTTTTATACAATCCTCGATATTTAAATTCAGGGTGGATGGCTTGTTAGACGTTTATGGATAACCGACAAATATATATTTGGAAATTTTTAGTAAATATCTAAGGTGTATTTTCTTCAAATATGTTCACAAATAAAATGTTGCCAAATTTTCCTGAAACAAACTGAATGCTATTGAATTTTCCGATTTTACTGTAAATTCAGCCACATTTGAATTTCACTTTACAAGTGTCACATTCGGAAAGGTAATTAGGTATTTGAGTGTATCTTAAGATGTCGATGCAAACTTTGTTTGTATTTAAATTTCGCATTACAAGTGTCACATTGGAAAGGTCGGTCATCCGAGTGAGTTTTTAGATGTTGATTCAAATAGTCGATCCGTTTAAATTTCGTATTACAGGTGTCACATCCGAAAGGATGATCATCCGAGTGTGTCTTTAAATGTTTCTTCAAATTGCCGCTCCATTTAAATTTCGCATTACAAGTTTCGCATTCGAAAGGATGATCATCCGAGTGCGTTTTCAAATGTTTGTTCAAATCGCGGTTCCGTTTAAATTTCGCATTACAAATGTCACATTCGAAACTATAAACATCCGAGTGAGTTATTAGATGTTGCTTCAAAATGCCCATCCATTTAAATTTTGAATTACAAGTATCACATTTGAAAGGATAATCATCCGAGTGTGTCTTCAAATGTTCCTTTAAATTGCTGATCAGTTTAAATTTTGCTTTACAAGTGTCACATTTATAGGGATAATTATTTAGATGTATGACGAAATGTCTTTTCAATCCTTCTTCATTTTCAAATTTTGCATTGCATTTGTAGCATTCGAAGTCTTTATTTCCACCTGGTAGTATTGCTGACTTGGATTCATAGGAATATTCCTCTTTTTTCACGTATGCTTCTTCATTTGGATCAATTACTACATTTTCGAATATGTCTATTTCGTCTGTCCATTCATTTTTTATCATAAATCTAAAATAATATTTTATATTAAAATACGAATTTTTTTTATGTTACTTTCAAAATAGGGGCCGAGTAGTTTGAGTTAATTCAGATAACTATAAATTAAATAGCAAGAATAAGAACTGTAATCTTACGAGGTGAAGTGCCGAATGACTAAAGAACAAAAACAAAAGAGAAGCTTTTTTTTATACATATGTATATTTTTTATGCTATCCTCGATATATTCAGGGTATATGGCCTGTAAACACGGCATTACACCGCGTGTGGAGTGGCACGCCTGGCGCGTGGAGTGTGAAGTGTCAAGCTCAGCGTGTGGACTGTGGTCGCAGTCGGACGGCTTGAAATTTGCCGCGCCAAACCCCTCCACACGGCGTGCAGAATGCCAGTTCACACGCAAGGCGCGCCACTTCACACACCGTGTAATGCCGCCTTAAGACGTTTATGGAGAACCGACAAGCATTGCCAAATATACCCGAAACAAATTAGTTACTATTGAATTTTCGGATTCTACTGTGATTTCTAGCCATATTATTCATGTGTATAATATCCTTCACCTACACCGACATATTTGAATTTCACCTTACAAGTTTCACATTCGGAAAGATTTTGAATATATATGAAAATATAATAATGATAATCAGCTACGTTTCTAGCGGTGGAAAAACCGTCCGCCGGAGCAAGAATGTATCACTGCGTTTTTAAATCTGGGCAACCCGCAGTATTTTCAATGGTCTGACTGATGACTTTTACCCCAACAGACAATCAGCTACCGAATATTTTTTCATTTCTATCTATTAACACTATAAGATTCATAAATCTCAAACGACCTTTCATCAATTTATCGAAAGTATACATTGTATATTATACAGGGTGTTTCACGAACATCGAAACAGAGGGGGGTATTTTGAGGTCGATTAAAAAAAAAAAACGCCCGGGCACGTCAATTTTGTATTCAAGGGAGAAACTTTTTGACCCCATCGGTATTTAGCTAGGGCGCACGCCCTAGGTGGGGTGACTTCCACCCTTTTTTTTAAATAGGGAAGATGGGTCGAGTGGTATTAAAGGTATTTTGATTCTCGTAGCAACTGTGTATTTTTATTTTTTTTGAAAATCGAATAATAAGTTCTCGAGATATTCACTGTCAAAGTTGCCATGGGCTTCGGAATTGTGACCTCGATGAACACTCCAAGGGTATGTATGCCGATTATATGGACTGACAGGAGTTGATGACATCAATGTTGCTCGTGTTGCTACATCCACGAAAGCATATGGTACCAACGATAACCCCAAACCACTCAATCTGAGAAAAAGAATTGATGTTCATTGTTCCCGCCCTGTCAAGCAGAGCTGCAGCAACATGTTTTACGCATGGCATACTTCCCCCATGCTCATCTCCCAATGCCAACCGACCTATTACCCACTGAGTATGGATGGAAAGAAAGTATAACTTCAAATGATTTGTGGGAGATAAATTATCGCCAACCATCACTAGCATCTCCAATCACGACACAAGCCCTCCTGGTATGAACACATTTATTATTCCTTATTCTCGGCAAATTATTCCTACAATTAGGCCTCACTTTATGTACTTGTTATATAGATAGGTATTACAGATGACGATGAAACTGAGGAAGATGGAGTCTGTATCGATAACTCCGATGATGACGAAGATGAAGATTAACAAAAATATTTGTCCTATTATGTATTTCACCACGTACGTTAGTTATGTTAATAATAAGTTAATTTAAATATGAATGTAATGAATCCGAATATTCCACAATAATGTAAGACGTGGTGAATTGATGAAAGACCATTTGAAAGCACCCCGCACACCATACATGGGATTTTGGCGATCGGTCGATTTTTTCCAAATTTTGAGATGTTATAGGGGATTTAATTTTTAACAACCTTTAAATGGGACGAAATCTTGTAGGTGTCACGGTCTTTGAGATATGAGCGTTGAAATATTAACTTTTTTGCGACTTTTTGTGTGGAGAGAATACGAAATACTGGTGCAACTGGGTGCCACTGTTGTTAATGAGTCAAAATATTGACAGGTTCACATATTTCACGTCACTAACAAATTAGGCAATCCAACGATGTGTCAAATATGGCCGACTGTTGGCACACAAGTGCCCATAACCCTTAATTTCTTCTGTCATCAGTCATCGTCCCTTGTGTTTACCTTTGATGTTGGGAATTTCAAAATAATTAATTACAGCTTTTTACAAATTTCCTTTCAAAATATTTCTAAATTATTGTAAGTATGCGTTTTTTTAGGTCTCAAAACTCACAAAATTAAGCAATAAGCAGCAAAATAAGGAGTCAACACAGAAAATGACACACCGCGCGTTCGGTATTTTGATCAGAGTTCTCCGAGCTTGAATTTACCGTTCGCTTATTCAGAAAGTGTACTCGGAACAGGCTCATTTGTTCGTTTATTGAAATTTCGGCTACTCGGATACTGCATTCAATTACTCTGTTCGCTCGCTGGTCACGTGGTTACGGCTCTGCTCAACACGCTCTGCTCTTTGAGCAAAATACCGAACGCATGGACAATATTAAACCAAAAAAATCTTTTCTGTGCCAACAATCCGTCAAAAAAAGTCACGTGGTTTGGATTGCCTATTTAATGTCAACATAGGCTAAGGCCGGGACCACACTGGGACCAGTGTTAACGCCAGTGCGGTCCCGTCCTTAGCCGATGTTGACATTTGTTAGTGTCGTAAAATATGTGAACCTGCCAATATTTTGACTGATGAGCACCAGTATTTCGTATACTCTCGACACAAAAAGTCGCAAAAAAGTTCATCTTTCAACACTCATATCTCGAAGACCTTAATACCTGCAAGACTTCGTCCCATTTAAAGGTTGCTTAGAATTAAATCCTCTACAACATATCAAAATTTGAAAAAAATCGACCGATCGCTGAAATCCCATGTAAGGTGTGCGAGGTCCTTTATAAATTTTATAGTGTTAATAAATAAATATATTCGTTAGCTGATTGTTGGAGGAAAAATCGTCAGTCGGACTATTGAAAATACCGCACGTCGCACAGATACATAAGCGCAATGATTCATTCTTGCTCCGACTGACGGTCTTTCCAGCGCTAGAAACGTAGCTGATTATTATTATTATATTTCCATATACATCCAAATTCATGTAAAAAAATTTCAATCGGCTTAAAATAATTTTTCTTCTTTATATTTCTTACAAGTTCCCCCTCTCAGCTGACGTATTTTCCCCCCTCTACCGCACAGCTGATTATTTTTTTTTGTATCCAAATAAATGCCAATAATACTGTTCACTGTATATTGAACCTGAACCTAGACCAACACATTTGAATTTCATTTTACAAAAATGTCACATTCGGCAAGGTAGTGAGGTATTCGAGTGCATCTTCAGATGTCGATTCAAACTATCTCTATATTTGAATTTCGCTTCACAAATGTCACATGGGAAAGGACGATCATTCGAGTGCGTCTTTAATTGTTTTTTTTCAAATTGGAGCTCCGTTTAAATTTTGCATTACAAGTGTTACATTCGAAAGGATAAACATCCGAGTGAGTTTTTAGATGTTGCTTCAAATTACCAATCCGTTTGAATTTCGCATCACAAGTATCACATTTATGGAGATAATATATATGTTATCTTAGTCTCTCTTTATTTTCAAATTTTGCATTGCATTTGAAGCATTGAAAGTCCTTGTTTCTCTGATGAGGCACATTTAAATGTTGTGCACTATTTTTAGGCTTATTGGAGAAAATGTTAGAATGAAATTTCTCAAAATCACCTGGTAGTGTTGTTGTATTAGATTCATATGAATATTCCTCTTCCTTCACGTATGCCCCTTTATTAGGATCAAATAGTGGATTATTGGATATGTCTACTTCTTCTGTCCATTCATTTTTTATCATAAATCTAAAAAAAAATATTTGATATTGAAATACGGTTATCTATATAAATTAGGTAGAGGAGTTTCGCTGTACGTAAAAAATAATATAAAGTGTCGTCTTATAGCTCAATCGGATACAAAACAGGTAATAGATTGGGTTAATTTTGGAGTGGGGGAATTTAATCTAAAAATTAGCGTTTTACATAGACCACCATCTCACATCGCTGAACTTTGTGTAGGTATTTAAAATATTTTCTTTTAATATCCGAAATAATATATTATTGTGGGCGATTTCAACATAAATCTGTGAGATCACTCTTATCGAGTGAAAAACTATAAGGATTTACTACAATTCAATAATTTTAAAATAATTAATACTATATCAGAGCAGTACTGTGTAGCGTGTTTACGTCATTCCGATAGATTACTGATATAATTAGGTCAACAAAGATTAATCCACAGTACACCAAAACAATAACAGTTAAGAAGAACATATTACCTGGTTAGATCGGAAAATTCTCGAAATAAAACAGCACGATTTAGCTTATAGAAGAAAGGTGAAAAATGCAGGTAAACTAGAATATGAAACAGAATTCAAAAGGTTGAAAAATCAAGTTAATAATAAAATCAAAAGTTTAAAAAACTTTAATTTTCATGAAGAATGGGAAGTATACAATATCCAAAAGCAATGAAATTTAATAAATAATTAGGCCAACGAAAAAGCTAGTTTAACTACTATGGATTCCTTATTAGGAACAGATATTAAAAATTTTATGGGTATTGTAAATAGCTTGAACTGTCAAGTATAACATTTAATAACGAAGTGCATGAGAACTTCTAATGATATGCACATAAATTTTGATCGTACAAACCTACAGCTTTATAGTTCAATACAATGTTCTTAAAAATCTTACAATTTCTTGTCTGAAAATATATCTTTTGAAAATATGTACACAATTGAAGTGTTGCCAGATCTACTCGAAACTAGCTGGTCACTGATGCATTTTCCGACTCTACTGTGAATTCTGGACACATTTTATGTATACATTGTTCTAAACCTAGACTAATACATTTCAATTTCATTTTACAAAAATGTCATATTCAGAAAGATAGTGAGGTATTCGAGTGCATCTTTAGATATCGCTTCAAACTGCTTTTATATTAGAATTTAGCTTCACAAGTGTTACATTGGAAAAGACGATCATTCGAGTGCGTCTTTAAATGTTTTTTCAAAATGGCGCTTTGTTTAAATTTCGCATTACAAGTGTGACACTGAAAAGGTCGATCATCCGAGTGAGTTTTTAGATGTTGGTTCAAATTGCTAATCCATTTAAATTTCAAATTACAAGTGTTACATTCGAAAGGATAAATATCCGAGTGCATCTTTGAATGTTTTTTCAAATTGCTGATCAATTTAAATTTTGCTTTACAAGGTCACATTTATAGGGATAATCATCTAGATGTATGATGGAATGTATTCTTATTCCTTCTTTATTTTCAAATTTTGCATTGCATTTGGAGCATTCAGAGTCCTTAGTTTGCTGATTTTTTGGTTTTGGAGAAAATGTTAGAGTGAAATTTCTTAATATCACCCGGTAGTGTTGGGGAATTGGATTCATATGAATGTTCCTCTTCCTTTACGTGTGTCTCTTTACTTGAATCAATTACTGGATTTTCGGATATGTCTATTTCGTTCGTTCGTTCATTTTTTATCATAAACCTGAAGGAAATTTGTTATATTAAAATACAAACTTTCTTTGAATCTTGGCCGGTATTTCAATAACATTAAGTCATCCATAATACAGGTTTCACCGTATATCAAAGTTTCCATAATTCAAGATGGATCTTAAGTCACCTGAATGAACTCATTCCAAGTTCATCTTAACGTTAAGGGTACCGTAGTTGAGTCTTGATTTAAAGGTAAAATTGAAATACCGGCCCTTAGTCCCAAAAATAAGGTCAGGTTAGTTTGGGTTAATTTAGATAAATGTAAATTAAATGGCAAAAACTGTAATCTATATAAATAATTAGAGAACTATATGAATTTTCCGCTGGCGATTCAGTTGGTAACACTACTCTAAAAAATGCCAAATGCCAAATTAATTTCTTGATTTTTTGAATTTTGATTTCGTTTTGGCAGTTTACGAGTTTTTGGTTTAAGTGTTATTCTGAGCCTGTTTTTTTGGAAACAGACGGCAACGCTGTGTCGGTCGAACGACTAAAAGTTTATTTGGTATGACCTATTATAATGCCATACGTTCATGTAGGAGTAGTAAGATAGGTGGAGGAGTTTCGCTGTATGTAAAAAACAATATAAAGTGTCGTTTCTGTAGATATTTATTGTTGGTGATTTCAACATAAATCTATTAGATGACTCTTATCAAGTGAATAACTATAAGGATTTACTTCAATCCAATAATTTCAAAATAATTAATACTATATCAGAGCAGTACTCTACAAGAGTAACTAAGTTGTAGTGGTTTCAAAGGTTCCAATTTTATAACATATAAGACAAAAGCTAGATATGATATCAAAGCAGTTGATTATAAAAAAATTTAAGTAAATATTCAGACAGAAAATAGAGAGTAGCGTCGTTGCGTCATTTCGAGATTTAACTGATATAATTAGGTCAACACAGAGTCATCCACAGTACACCAACAGTAAGGGAGAACATATCACCTGGATGGATCGAAAAATTCTAGAAATAAAACAGGACGATTTATCTCATAAAAGAAAGGTAAAAAATGCAGGTAATCTAGAATATGAAACTGAATTTAAAAGGTTGAAAAATCAAGATAATAATAAAATTAAAAGCTTGATAAACTTTTATTTGCGTAAAGAATGGGTGGTATACAATATCCAAAAAAAATTGAATTTTATTTGAAAAAATTAACAAAAAAAGCTAGTTTCCTACTACTAACGATTCATTATTAATTGAAGGAACAGAGATTAAAGATATTGTGGGTATTGTAAATAGCTTGAACTGTCAGATATTACATTTATTAACGAACTAAAAAATATGTACACAAGTGAAGCGTTGCCAGATCTACCTGATAAAAACCGGTTACTTATGCCTTTTCCGATTTAAATTTCGCTTCACAAGTGTCAAATTGAAAAAGATGATCATCTGAGTGAATTTTTAGATGTTTTTTCAAATTGCCGATCCCTTAAGCATGACCATCCGAGTGCTTCTTTAAATGTTTGTTCAAATCGCCGTTCCGTTTAAATTTCGCAATACAAGTGTCACATTGAAAAGGTCGATCATCCGAGTGAGTTTTAAGATGTTGGTTCAAATTGCTGATGCGTTTAAATTTCACATTACAAGTGTCACATCCGAAAGGATGATCATCCGAGTGCGTTTTAAAATGTATGTTCAAATCGCAGATCCATTTAAATTTCGCATTACAAGTATCACATTCGAATGGATAAACATCTGAGTGTGTTTTTAGATGTTCCTTCAATTTGCTTTTCCATTTAAATTTTGCATTACAAGTATCACATTCGAAAGGATGATAATCTAAGTGCGTTTTTAAATGTCTGTTCAAGTTGCCGCTCCATCTAAATTTCGCATTACAAGTGTCACATTGGAAAGGATGATCATCCGAGTGCATTTTTAAATGTTTGTCCAAATCGCCGATCCGTTTAAATTTCGCAATACAAGTTTCACATTCGAATGGATGATCATCCGAGTGTGTCTTTAAGTGATTGTTCAGATTGCCGATCCATTTAAATTTTGCATTGCAAGTGTCAAATTCCAAAGGATAAACGTTCGAGTGAGTTTTTAGATGTTGCTTCAAATTGCCGATCCATTTAAATTTCGAATCACAAGTGTCACATTTGAAAGGATAATCATCCGAGTGTGTCTTTAAATTTTCGTTTAAATTGCCGATCAGTTTAAATTGTGCTTTACAAGTGTCACATTTATAGGGATAATCATCTAGATGTATGATGGAATGTATTTTTAATCCTTTTTCATTTTTAAATTTTGCATTGCATTTAAAGCATTCAAATTCTTTATTTCTCTGTTGGTTCACATTTAGATTATTTTTGGTTTTGGACTTGTTGGAGAAAATGTTACAGTGAAATTTCTCGATATAACCTGGTAGTGTTGCTGAATTGGATTCATATGAATATTCCTCTTTCTCCACGAATGCCCCTTCATTTTGATCAAATACTGGATTTTCGGATGTGTCCATTTCGTATGTCCATTCATTTTTTATCATAAACCTAAAATATTTTTTTTATATTAAAATACGAACTTTTTTTGCATGTTAGTCTCAAAAATACGGGTCGGTTAGTTTAGATAAATGTAAATAAATAGGGTAAAACTGTAATCTTACGAGGTGAAGTGCCGAATTATCAAAAAACAAAAACAAAACAGATACTTTTGTTAAAAAAAATAATAATATATATATTTTTTTATACAATCCTCGATATTCAAATTCAGGATGAATGGCCTATAAGCCGTTTATGGAGAACCGACAAATATATATTTTTTGAATTTTTCCAATAATGTGCCAAGGTGTATTTTCTTAAAATATGTTCACAAGTAAAGCGTTGTCAAATCTATCCCTAACAAACTTATTACTTTTGAATTTTCCGATGCTACAATGAATTCTAGCCATATTTTATGTATGTCCTACACCTACACCAACACATTTGAATTTTACTTCACATGTGTCACATTCGAAAAAGTACTAAGGTATTTGAGTGCATCTTAAAATGTCGGTTGAAACATTGTTTATATTTAAATTTCGCATTAAAAGTGTCACAGTGGAAGGGTGGATCATCCGAGTGCGTCTTTAAATGGACGTTCAAATTGTCGATCCATTTAAATTTCGCATTACAACTATTATATTCGAAACGATCATTAGTGATGAGCAAATGCAAGACCAAGACCGGGTTAGTCTTGGTCTTGCATATGTGGTCTTGGTCTTATAGTGTAGAGTCTTGGTGCAAGACCAAGACTCTTGCAAGTCAAATTTTAACAGGTAAAAGAGACAGTTTTTCAAGTAAAAATGGTGAAAAAAAAGACGTTTCAAGTTAAGGGATCACTACTTGTTTCAGTTTGTCTCTGTGATATTGGAACTTATTTATATTTACATTTGATCGCGGGTGGCGCTAACACAAGAACTTTATTATTTAAACATGCATATTCAATTTTTTATGCCTAACTTTAATTGAGTTGAAATGTAAATATCATCGCTTAAGAAGTGCACATCAGGTTTATGCATTTCCCAGCAAATGAAAAATGTGTTAACAATTTTACCTATTCGCGTGCCGTGCGGTGAACTGTACTTTTTCTCACTCATTCGCGTGCGGTAAGTAGTACTTTACCACCTACCATGCGGAATACACTACTATCCGGAGAATACAAAGTGCAGAAATCAAAAATAATGCAAAAGATAGTAGTTTTTCTATGGATAGAAAAATCTTTCAATTTTTAATACTAATTCGATTTACATTGGAAATTTCTATCATTCTTTAAATTCTGAATTCTCTAAAGTTATAAGACAGGGTAGGTCCTAATACCAGTAATAGAGCTTATGATATTAGATAAATATGATAAATTCAGCAACAAACATCTGAAATAAATACCTACTAAACTTTAGAACTAAAACGCAAGATTCTTGCATGCTCGGTCTTGGTCTTGATCTTGCAGTCTAATAAATGGCCTTGGTCTGGAAAGACATTCTGCAAGACCAAGCAAGAACAAATCCGCAAAACCAAGACCAGTCTCGTTCATCACTAAGGATGATCATCCGAGTGTCTATGTGTGCGTCTTTAAATGCTCTTTCAAATGGGCATTCCGTTTGAATTTCGCATTACAAATGTCACATTCGAACAGATAAACATCTGAGTGAGTTTTAAGATGTTCCTTCAAATTGCGAATCCATTTAAATTTCGCATTACAAGTATCACATTCGAAAAGACGATCATCCGAGTGCGTCTTTGAATGGTCTTTCAAATTGTCGATCCGTTTAAATTTCGCATTACAATTATTACATTGGAAAGGATGATCATCCGAGTGCGTCTTTCTATGGTCTCTCAAATTGCCGATCCGTTTAAATTTCGCATTACAAGTGTCACATTGGAAAGGTCGATCATCCGAGTGAGTTTTTAGATGTTGGTTCAAATTGCCGATCCGTTTAAATTTTGCATTACAAGTATCACATTCAAAAAGATGATCATCCGAGTGCGTTTTTAAATGGTCTTTCAAATTGCCGATCCGTTTAAACTTCGCATTACAATTATTACATTCGAAAGGATGATCATCCGAGTGCATCTTTAAATGCTCTTTCAAATGGCCATTCCGTTTAAATTTCGCATTACAAATGTCACATTCAAAAGGATAAACTTCCGAGTGAGTTTTTAGATGTTCCTTTAAATTGCGAATCCATTTAAATTTCGCATGACAAGTATCACATTCGAAAAGATGATCATCCGAGTGCGTCTTTAAATGGTCTTCCAATGTGGCGTTCCGTTTAAATTTCGCATTACAAGTGTCAGATTCGAAAGGATAAACATCCGAATGCGTTTTCAAATGTTTGTTCTGTTGATGATCGTTTAAATTCTTGATATCTTCTAAATGGATCTCCGCAATTTCAACTATATGAATTTCGGGTTTCTCGATATCACCTGGTAGTGTTGGTGAATTGGATTCATATGAATATTTCTCTTCCTTTAAATATGTTCCTTTATTCGGATCAATTAATAAATTTTCATATATGTCTATTTCATCTGTCCATTCATTTTTTATCATAAATCTAAAAAAAAAAATATATATTAAAATTGAAATTTTTTTGTATCTAAGGTTAGTTTGGGTTAGAGAAAAACAAATATTAAAATACGATTTTTTTACAAGTTCTGAAAGATACATCAATTATAATTCAAATCGCTCTGAAAAAATGAAAATAAACCTTATAGTAACATTAAAAAATCGAATTGGAAGAATTTCACAACAACCTCTTGAAGAAAAAAAAACATACTGAAATAATATACTCATCGAAAATTCATACTCAAAGAATATTTAAAAAAAAAAAACTTTTATATGATACAAGATCACACGACGTAACGAAGAATGATATAGATCTAACATTTTACCAAATGCAACTAATATTGAATACCTAGTTTTCAATTCCTGATATTCCAAATTTGTCTCCAAGAATCATAAATATATTTAAAAATGAAAAGAACATTAGAATCCCTGCGTTTTTATTCTCATCAAATCTTACCGATGGATCCACCATTCTATGGCCGTCATTGTCATTTTCCATTCACTAAACAAAGATAGCTAACTCATCGGTGAAGCCACCGATGAGAATAAAAACGAGAGGAATATCTCAAAAATTCAATAGATCTCTTGGAAATCCTTATACAAAACTTGAAGATAAAGACGAAATATTGACAAAATCATCAGATATATGTATATTCTATTTCCTCTAATAATTTATTGTTCTTCAACTCACATTAGACGAACATCTAGAGTATTAAAAGACAAAATAACATCACACTAAAGTGATATAAAATTGAACAAAACCACATCTCGTATTAGACTGTGAGATAGGGGCTGTTTAGTGGAGTCATTTTTTTTGTCTGGCATTTTGAGGGATGAATGTGGCTACTAAGCTGATGAGAATGTGAGTGATTTTAATGCCTGCCTCCCGTTCGAAAATTTGCAGAAGAAAAAAATTGATTTACATGAGGATTTTTTTTTTTGATCTCAAATTTTTTGGCTTCTAAATAAAAGATTGACATTGATAAATATTTCACCCATAAAAAATACCAGATGCTTTTCAATAGCTGAAAAAGTGGGGATGAGTGTCAACTTCCAAGAGAAAAGAAAAGAACCTTCCGTGTTTACTTTTTGTCTGGTAATCGAGAGAATGGAAGGTTTTGTTGTGAAAATATCGCTGAAAATTCGCCAGACGGTAATCTCAGTTCGAAGTCGAGTTTTCCGGCGAAACATTCTGTTGACATTTCGAACAGGTAGCAGGCATTAAAACCACCTATATTCTCATCAGCTAACCAGCTACATTCATCCCTCAAAATGCCAGACAAAAAAAAATGACTCCACTAAACAGGCTTTATCTCAGGGTCTATATGGCTGAACTTCATTTCACAAGTCATTTTCCAAATTATTATAATATAAAAATTCTAGAAACAAAATACAATCTAAGTGAGAGACTTTTCATTGAAATGGTTGAGATACGAAAGAATCCTGGGCTAGGACTGCTGATAATTTAAACAAAAAAGGCATACAGCACTTAAGTTTCGGATCATAAATAAATAAAATAAATAAATTATTTTCAATACTTAAATTAGGATGACAGTACTCTTATGAAGGTCCGAGTACGTATTTATGTTTGTCTTGATCGTGATTTGGACGTGCTGCTTATATTTGGAACCAAAATACAAGATGTAATCGTTTTTTGTTTTTGATTGTACTTGTGTTAGCAATCGCCTAAATTTATTTCGCAGGTATGTAATTCTTTTCTACCATATACGTTATTTATTGAAAATAATTTTTAAATGTTATTATATTCCCTGATGAAGGTCAAAAATAACTTTTTTTTTTTTTTATTTGTCAAACACATTGTGTTTATTACATTACAATCTAGTCAGTAAGACTAATTAGCAATTTTGTTTTAACCTAATTTACTATAAAGTTTACAATTCTTGAGGTTCACTCAACAGTTTTCCCCACTTTGCTTAAACTGTAAATCACAATTTTGATGTGTTTATAGCACTGTTTTGTTGTGTTTTTCAATTTCTTCTAACTAGCTCAGTATTGTCTAGGAGCTCAATGACTTCCACATTCACATGCCGATGTAGTCTATCTTCATGGCTTTTTGCGTACTTTCTTATAGTCTCTGTTACAGTATCAATTCCTAGTTCCCGATGTAGATCACTATTTCGAACGTAACAAGGTGCATTAACAATGTTTCTTAGTACTTTATTTTGGAATCTTTGAATAACTTGTATGTTACTATCTTTAGTGCAACCCCAAAGTTGAATTCCATATGCCCATACTGGTTTCAGTATTTGCCTATAAAGTAGTAACTTGTTATGTATGGTTAAATTGGACGTCCTTCCAATTAACCAGTACAATTTTCTATACTTAAATTCAAGCTCTTGCCTTTTTTTCTTAACATGTGCTTTCCAGCGCAATTTCGCATCAAGCATCATACCAAGATATTTAGCTTGATTTGAATATGGTATAGGGGTGTCATTAATTGTGATTTGTATGTGATTTACGTTTTTGTTTGTAAAATCAACGTGAATTGATTTGGTTTCATTCAATTTTATTCGCCATTTTTTGGTCCAATTTTGAACTTCACTGACAGCGTTCTGCAGTTTTTCTGTTGATTGTTCAATACTTTTTTCCACTGTAATTAAACCAGTATCGTCGGCGAATGTTGCTAAATGACAATTTTCTGGTTTTGGGATGTCGCATGTAAATAATAAATATAAGTAGGGACCTAGCACGCTACCCTGAGGTACACCTGCTTTTATTTTTCGTAAATTTGACTCAAAATCTTCCTGTTTGACTCTGAAATGTCTATCACACATATATGATTCCAAAATATCAGAATATTGTTTTGGCAGAAACAGCTTTAGTTAATTAAAATCATGTGAAAAGCATCTAACTATTTTCAATTAACCCAGGACCCAAGAAAAAACACTTAATAAAAAATATAAATTGAGGTCCAAAAAAAAAAAAAATGAAAATTACAAAAGTATATTATACATTAATATTCTCCTAGTATCCTTAATACTTGTACTCAGGGTGGACGTTTGTGGAGGGAGAAATACATATTTTTTGAATTTTCCAAATTTGGTATTTTGATACGACATTTAAAACTATATACGCAAGTGAAGCGTTGCCAGATCAACCCAAAACAAACTGGTTACTGATGCATTTTCCGATTCTACTGTGAATTCTAGACACATTTCATGTATATTCTCCTAAACCTAGACCAACACATTTGAATTTCACTTTACAAATATGACATTCGGAAAGATATTGAGGTTCGTACTATGTTTATATTTAAACACTTCACAAATGTCACGTTAGAAAGCATGATCATTCGAGTGAGTTTTTAGATATTGCTCCAAATTACCGATCTGTTTGAATTTCGCGTTACAAGTGTCACATTCGAAAGGATGATCATCCGAGTGGGTCTTTAAATGTTTGTCCAAATTGGCGTTACATTTAAATTTCGCATTACAAGTGTTATATTCGAAATAATATACATCCGAGTGAGTTTTCAGATGTTCCTTCAAATTGCCGACCAATTTAAATTTCGCATTACAGATATCACATTCGAAAGGATGATCATCCGAATGCGTCTTTAAATATTTGTTCAAATTGCCGATCAATTTAAATTTTGCATTACAAGTGTCACATTTATAGGAATAATCATCTAGATGTATGATGGAATGTCTTTCTAATCCTCCTTCATTTTCAAATTTTGCATTGCATATGTAGCATTCAAAATACTTATTTTTCTGTTGATGCGCATTTAAATATGAATTATTTTTGGTTTTAGGCTTGGTGGAGAAAATGTTACAGTGAAATTTCTTGATATCATTTGGTAGTGTTGGTGCATTAGATTCATATGAATATTCCTCTTCCTTTACGAATGCCCCTTTATTTGAATCAACTACTGGATTTTCGGATATGTCCATTCCGTTTGTCCATTCATTTTTTATGATAAGCCTGATAAAGTTTTTTCATATTAAAATACGAACTTTTTTTGTGTGTAAGTCTCAAAAATAGGGGTCGGTTAGTTAAGATCAAATCAAATGACAAAAACTGTAATCTTACAAGGAAAGGAGTCAAGTAATTGAATAACAAAAACAGAAATATTTTTTGAAAAAAATATACCGGGTGTCCCACTAAGGTCGGCCAGGTACGATATTATGGAGACCATAGACTTCACGTAACTTGAAAACGAATGCAGATATTGAATTGCGGTTTGCGCCAAAATTTAGATATTTTTTTGCTCTTTAAGCACAGCAATACAAAAATAATATTATGCCATTTGAATTTTTCATGAAAATTAGGAAAAACTGGATCTTGAATAAACAGCGCCCTCTAGCAGACGCGGTGGGAACTATCGACCTCGAACGAAGTGGTGTTCTTAATAACAATGAAATTCTCTTCCAAATAAACCCAAATTGAATGAGGGGTATGGAAGATACAGCAATTTCTAAGAAAAAAAATTCACCAACTTCCCCCACCCTTATTACTGAAGAGACGAAAAAAAGCCTAATAACCAAACTGGCGCCCAAATTAATGAACTTTTGATTTCTGTTGTTAAAATAGTATCTTAATATAGCGATTTATTGAGAAAAGTTGAATTTTTAGCTATATCATCGTAATTGCGCCCCCTAGCGGTCATCCTAGAAACTTGAAAATAATTTCCATCAATTTCTCTTGGCCGATTTAGTGAAGAAAAAAAAATCCCGAAGCCGTAAGGTCTATGGTTACCATAATATCGTACCTGGCCGACCTTAGTGGGACACCTGGTATATGTATACTATATTTTTTTACAATCCTTGATATTCAAGCTCAGGGTGGATGGTCTATTAAACGTTTATAGAGAAGCGATATTTTTCAAATTTTCCATTTAGTATACCAGTGCCGACTTGAGGTCACTTTGAGGATAGAGCGCGATCCGACTTTGGCGCCTCTAATTCAAATGTGAATCGTATACTCTATCCACCAATATAGGAAATGTCGTGCAATACAAAAAATCACCTGCCTCTTTTACTGTATTGTTCAGCCACGTGCTTATTCCCCTTAAACTGGAGAAAGCAATGGGAAAAATATATACAAATAATTTATGGCAGTCCTATATTCAGGACCGTATTTGATTATATCTTCAATACGGCAGTATTTGTTAATTTTTTTTTTCAATGAGGAATTGCGCTAGAACAAAATTTGTAGATTTCTAGTGACACTAAAAATAATAGTTACCAACAGGCGCAATTTCGACGAAAACGTGCCTGAGAATAAAGTCATTAAATCTTCTATGAAATTTCAACGGTACACAGAATAAGATTGGATTATAATTGGGCCGCAGATACCTATTATTTGCAATAATCAACGCTGCTCCTTCTGTCCATGAAATTATTTTTAAAAACTAACATTGTTATAAATTTGGAAATTCAAATAAATAAGCAGAGCATTGGGCTAGTACTACCAACCTGTCTCCCTATCTACCTACCGGCTGGGTTTCGGCTCCTACTTATGACCAATAAATAGTAATAAAATGCAATGAGTTTCTTATATGTATGAATCAAATATACGCATGAGCATGTATTTTGACCATATCCAATATAACATGTTTCTCTATCTAACATACTAACCACACGCTTGCTCACAAGCAGAATATCGAAAAGCGGAGACAGGAATCAGAGCAAAAATATATTTTCACCAACGTGATGCGTTGCTAAATCTACCCGAAACAAACTATTCACTATTGCATTTTCAGATTTTATTGTGAATTCTAGCCATATCTCATGTATAATGTCCTTCACCTACACCAACAATTCTGTATTTCACTTTACAAGTGCCACACTCGGAAAGACAATAATTAGGTATTTAAGTGCATCTTTAAATGTCGTTTCAATCCATTTTCAAATTCAAATTTCGCTTCAAAAGTGTCACATTGGAGAGAATGATTATCCAGATGGGTCTTTAAATGTCTCTTCAAATTATCGTTGCATTTAAATTTCACATTGCAAGTGTCACATTGGAAAGGACGATCATCCGAGTGTACCTTAAGATGTCGGTCCAAATTTTTTTGATGTTTAAATTTCGCATTACAAGTATCACATTCGAAAGCATGGACCTCCAAGTGCTTAAATGTCTTTGAATGTTTTCTCAAATTTTCAAACAATTTGAACTTTGCTTCACAAGTATCACATTTGAATGGATAATCATCTAGATGTCTGATGGAATGTCTCTTTAATCCTCCTTCATTATCAAATTTTGCATTGCATCTGTAGCATTCGAAGTCCTTATTTCTCTGTTGATGAACATTTGAATTCTCCATATCTTCTGAATGAATCTCTTCATTTTCGAATATCTCTCCGTTCGAATAAATTAGATGAATTTCGGAATATGAATATTCCTCTTCCTTTAAGTATGCCCTGTTATTTTGATCAATTACTGGATTTTCGTCTGTCCATTCATTTTTAATCGTGAACCTTAAAAAAATTTATATTAGAATACGAACTTTTTTTGAAGTTTTAAAAGAAGGGGCTATTTTGGAATATTTCAGATAAATATAATTAAATGAAAAAACTGTAATCTCACGAGGAAAAGAGTCGAGTAATTAAATAAACAGAAACATTTTTTGAAAAATATATGTACTATATTTTTTTTACAATCCTTGATATTTGAACTCAGGGTGGATGGATTGTTAGACGTTTATGGAGAATCGATATTTTTCGAATTTTCCATTTAGTATACGGTCCAATAGGCCATGTGTATTTTCTTAAAATATGTTCACAAGTGGATGATAGGTAGTAAATCTACATGCCACTATTGTAAAAAAAAACCTGGATACGTTATAGCAAACCGCTGGTTTGAAAATGGAAACGGCAAACTAATAGAAAACCGGCAAATGCACTGATGAATATACTTGACACGACAGAGGTGGAGGCAGTGTGTTTTTATCTATTCCCATTTAATTAGCGTGGTGTTTCATTTATGAAGTGAACACGGTATCTTTTGTGTGTGTTTGAGTGACGTCTTCTGATTGGTTCAATGGTTACTACGCCGTTGAGTTTAAAAAAACAAAACTGATTCTCCTAAAAGGAACTGGGTTTTTAAAGACCTCTTCTCTGGCAAGCAGTTGACCAGGTGAGTCAAGTTTCATTTTTTAATTAATTTTTCTTCAGATTCTAGATATTACATTGATATGTTTCCATTTATTCCACCATCCGTGTCTACCATCACTGTTGGGCTTTGATTACCTGATAAGTTTCATTTCAAAAAGTTTTAATTAAAACCCTTCAGAATTTTGACAGTTTCTTGGATTTTTTCTATTTTGCCCTTTTTTAAATCTCTTCAGCGCCACTGCTTAAGAAGCAGCATTCTGCTCTAACTTAATTTGCTGTACTTACTTAAGTACTTTATTATTCAATTTGCAATAGTTGCTTGTACCTGATTCTGTTAGAAAGTAGTGTCTGCACAACAAAGGTTTTATAATTAGTTAATTTCATTTTAATTTTTTTTCTGCAAGATACTCGCTTTTGAACAGAATTCAGGAATTTAATATTCCAAATTTTGGTGAACCTGATACTGTTAATTCTTTTCTGGGTACCAATATCATTACTTGGTACCTGGATCAGCTAGAGTGACGTCACACCAGCAATCTATCCTTTCTCCAGGATAGAGGAATCAACCCGAAGAGCTCCAGTTCACGGAAGTGAAACACGAACATCCAAAAGTGCATGACGTATCAGTGTCACCAGAACAACCAAACTGTTAACTTTCAAATTTTGGAAGTACCTTGTTACTTACATTGTTATTTAATATTTACCAGCAATAAAATTATTGTTTGTTGGAATTTGAGTGGTTTTATTTGCACACAAAAGGGCTACACGTATTTATTTATTTTTGAACTCCACGACTTTTTAGGTTCTCTTACTTTAAATTCCAGATATAAATTTACTTAATTTGTGATAATCTAACGGTTACCGATATCCCCATGTGGGCCCTCGAGTTTAGGACACCCTGTACACAAGCGAAGCGTTGCAAGATCTACCCGAAATAAACTAATTACTATTGCATTACTATTGCATACTATGCATTAGGTATTTGAGTGCATCTTTAGATGTCGGTTCAAACCATTTTCATATTAAAATTTCGCTTTTAAATGTCTCTTCAAATTATGGTTCCATTTAAATTTCGCATTACAAGTGTCACATTGGAAATGTAGATCATCCGTGTGAGTTTTTAGATGTCGCTTCAAATCATTTTTCCGTTTGAATTTTGCATTACAAATGTCACATTCGAACGTATGATCATCCTAGTGCGTCTTTAAATGTTTGTTCAAAGCGTTGTTCCATTTGAATTTCGCATTACAAGTATCACATCCCAAGGGATAGACATCCGCGTGCGTCTTTGAATGTTTGTTCAAATTGCCGATAGATTTAAATTTTGCTGTACAAGTGTCATCTAGATGTATGATGGAATGTTTTCTCAATCGTTCTTTATTTCCAAATTTTGCATTGCATTTGTAACATTCAAAGTCTTTATTTCTGTGTTGATACACATTTAAATGTTGTGGATTATTTTTGATTTTGGACGTATTGGAGAAAATGTTACAGTGAAATTTTTTAATATCACCTGGCAGTATTGGTGAGTGCAGGTCCAAGCAGCTCAGCGGTTGTGTCTTCGCTTTGCATGCAGTGGGTCTCGGGTTCGCATCCCGGCTAGGTGCATGGATGTTTGTTTGTTTGTTTGATTTGGTTTGTATGTGATGTTCGAGGCTTTGTCGACAAACCACAGTGGTGGTTTCTGACTAGAAAAAAAAAAAAAAAAAAAGCATGTGAGAACTTTTTTTTGTATCTTAGGTTAGTTTGGGTTAGTTTAGATAAATGTAAATTAAATGGCAAAAAAGTAATCTTACGAAGTAGAGTGTCAAATTACTGAAAAACAAAACAGAAACATTTTTTGAAAAAAAATTTACATAATATATTGTCCTAGTATTCATGATATTTAAACTCAGGGTGGATGGCCTGTTACGGCCGTATTCACCAACGACCGCTAACTGCTTATCAGTCTGATAAACTGCTTGTCAGACTGTTAACGTAAAATTCGGTATTCACCAACCTTGAGTAGTAGATATCAGTCTGATAAAGTTGTCAGGCGAAATTTGGGCTGTTAAGGAAGTTATCTGTCTGATAAGTGTTATTGTTATTGTTTTTTTTTTCAAAAAAAAATTCGAATGTATCCATAAATTGGAAAGAAATGGATGGTTCGTTAAATTTTAATTTGTGGTAGGTACTTCATAATTTTTTATTTATTGGCAAAATGAACAGAATGGGTGAAATTGACCTGAATTTTTTTGGAGGTTCATTGGATGATCCATATATCAGATGAAGATCTTCCCAGGCCCAGAAATGTCAGGGCAAGAATGATTTATTCACTGAATTGGATGATTTGGAGTTTCATAAAAGATGCAGAATAAACAAACATAGCTTTCAAAGGCTGAAAATAAACCTCTGAACACTGAACCTAGTCTTGGAGCCATTGCGGACGAAAGGAATAAACCAATTTAAAAGAAATAAGATTTTAATTGCAACGACGGAGTCTTTTCAACTTTGTATTGCGGTGACCATTTTAATGTTTCAGAATTTCCTTTTTGCGACCAGAAAAGTTAGCTGCTCCGTTTCTTTTTCCATTTGGTATTCGTATAAGATAGTTAATTATTATTAGACAAATTATTAGGATTAGGAAGTTGTTTACTTGTTTCACAGCCCAAAAAAAGTTATTATTAATAAATAAATATAATACAGACAAATTTAGAGGTTGTTAAATGAAATGAAGAGAAAAACTGTTCATAGAAAATATGGATTTTTATATTTATCAGTCTGTTTGTTGTCAAAAGGACCATTTTTATTGGTGAATAGCACTTGCTTGTTATCCGACTGATAAATGTTAACAGACTGACAGCTATCAGATAGCTAAGTTGATTTTGGTGAATACGGGCGTTAGAAGTTTACGGAGAAGTAGGGAAGATATATTTTTCGAATTTTTCAAATTTGTCATACGGTCTAGAAGACTAAGGTGTATCTTTTTCAAAATATGTACAGGGTGTCCAAAATTCGAAGGACAACATGGGGATATCGGTTACCGTTAAAGATACGAAGTAGGTTATATAAGATAGAAGTTTCGCATTTATGTGCCCAACAATTTTCTAGTAAGAAATTAAACTGAAATTTTTATTTTTCGTTTTTAATTTTTATTTATCTTACGGTATGATGATTATTATTCAGTCTTATATATTCGTTACTATCATTAGTACACTATATCTTTCTCTCTCTTAAAGTATAGGGTGTGAGTGCATTGGAAGAGAATTGATTAGTCGAAGCCAAAGCAGCCGAGAGGGCTTTGTATTTTATGTTTGTATTCATGTTCATTTATTTTGTAACGGGAATATTTAGATGCAGGACATTATATGGAAGGCCGTATGGAATTTAAACACTTAGAACACTAGGATACGTCACCTCGAGGGAATAAAACATCAGAATCATTCCGGCTTCGGTTTTTCTTTCCCTAAAATAAATAAATTAACAAATAGTCCAATAATTCTTTTAATCCTTGCAATATTATTGTTATTGTTTTTCTCTAAATGTCATTCACCTCTGCACATCAGCTGTTTTATTGACCCGTGGGTGCGATCGTTTGGAGCAACAGTACAGTAACCAGAACCAGGTCAGGAGCGCATTCAACCTCGTCAGAGCGATCTCGGTACAGCGGTGCCGGTCGTCATTTGTTCAGCTGTTCTGAGTTGTGTAGCGGTTTCATTCGTGCACTTTTCTTGTGAAATTTTGGTTGCGAGCACTCGGAGCGTCTAATTGTGATCGAGTGGCATTGTTGCCGTTCTGCCGGAAATGAGTTCCTCGTGGTAGTTTTTCTAGAATTTTCTGGACGTGATTTGACACAAATTTTCGGAGGGGATTTCCGGTCGCGATGTTACCTGCTGGCCAGTCTTGATAAGGGCAGTTCAGTTTAAGTTCAGCAGCATTGTGGTAAGTGCAAGTACGTCTAAGGGCCCATCCAATTTCAGAAGGCTTTGTCTGGAACCTAGGAACTTGGTTTCCCATTGAGGATTAAAGGATCCGCCCTGGCTGGCGAAAAAGTTTCTCATCGATTTTTGGAAGATTAGTTGGAGGAATTTCGCACCCGTTTTGGGGATAAAACGACTACTTCACCACCACCGACCACGTTGTGCTCCACCCAACACCTTGGTAGCACCCCTAACTGCTGCTGAACTGGCTCATCTACAAGTCCTGGGAATTAATCACTGGATTGGTTGATTGGTTGTCCTAGAGGTTTGACCTCAGTTCCTGTCGTGCATGTTTGCGGCCGAATCCGTCCATCACCGGCTCGTTGCAGGCTACAGAGGGCAGTCCAGGCCTTTCTATAGGAAAACCCTCGCCAGAGGGTTTTTTGTACGGGTCTGAATCAAATTGCACCACTCTTTTGGGGGTTGGGGCCTAACCTTTGGCATCAAGGCACTCCACCTCTCCAGCAAAGGGCTCACCACTTGCTAATACCAACCAGCTTTTCATCACCAACCACCACGTAGAGCTTGTTGTCAGCTACTGGAGCTCAGCTAAGTTTTATTGGAACATTTTCTTAATATTTTATCTACCTCGTCATACTTTTATTTCAATATTTTCTTTATAATAATTTTGCCTACGTCATCCTATTTTTTTTTATTGAATATTTTCATAATGTTTTATTAATGGAATATTTTCTTAATATTTTATCTACATCATCATACTTTTATTTGAATATTTTTTATAATAATTTTGCCCACGTCATCCTATTTTTTTTTTAATTGAATATTTTCATAATGTTTTATTAATGGAATATTTTCTTAATATTTTATCTACATCATCATACTTTTATTTGAATATTTTTTATAATAATTTTGCCTACGTCATCCTATGTTCAATTGAATATTTTTAAATTATTTTACCTACTTCACCACCACCCTTTTAATTGAATATTATTCTTGTGAGGTCACTCACTAATATTATATTGGGGCATTTAGTTCACTGGCTTTGCCAGCTTATTGTACACCGTATGGTGCGAGGCATTATGACGTCATAAGATCGATCTGCGCGTATGGTTTAATATTTTATTCGAATCACAAGTGTGTGGTAATATTGGTAATTTTAGGATGAATTTAATCTGATTGCTATTGAGAACATGGAGCAGGCTGTTCAATTATTTTGATTTATTACAAATACATCCATCCTGTTCATGCTAGTAAATGTTCGCTGGCCTTGTTCTCAAGAGTAAGTACATAACTCGAAACATTTCATATTTATTTATTTTTTTTTGTATTAATTCATTATACTGAATTGTGGATGACAACCAGTAGCCTGATGACACTGGTGGTGAAATTATAGAGGTTCTAGAACCAACTGTGATAATTCAACTGTGTTAATAATACAATAATTATTACATTAATTAATACACATTCCTAAATTATGATACCGATATTCTGCCTGTTTATTTGCACCTTCCTCTCCGCCAAGTTGTCAGTAATTTCAGATGGTGTATGCAAGGATAAGCCAGTCATTGACTCTCTTGGGTTTGGTTCAGGAACCAACAATTCGTGATTAGTGTGGGTTTCTGGTCAAGGTTTACGATCTAAATTAGGTGACTAGTGGTTTAATTACGTGGCGCCTTATAAATTTTAGACAGCTTCGAACCACGCCTTCTCCACTGTTTCAAAGCTGCCGGGTACCACTTTCACATAGCTATAACCAGACAAGAGTTCCATATATGAATTTGCTTGCCTTCTTTGGAAATTAACGCCACAATTTATTGTAACTATGTGTCTTTGTTTTTATTAGGCACACACGGACCTGATTTTTTTTCTATTTTCAAAATATACGTTATTCTCAAAATAGCAATATACCGGGTGCCCACGAGATTACTTTCCTGGTGCCATTTTTTTATTTGTTCATCGATATCAACGAAACTTGATAGGCTTGATATTCTGATGAAACGCCATTTTTTTGCATCCACGACAAGTTTTCCTGACTTCCGGTTTTACTGGAAGTTACCGAAACTTTTGATTTTCAAATGGCACACCCTGTATATTTTTTGTTTTTTGGATTCTACAGATCGTTTTACATCCTAGTGAACCACTTTTAAATCGAGTTTTGTCCAAATTTCGTTTTCAAATTAAATTTTAAGTAGAAAAAAAAAATTACCTACATAATAAATCAAAAATGTTTAAACGAAAATTATGAAAAATGTCATGGTGTATTGTATCGTTGGATTCGCCTCAAAACACTGAATTTAGTGATGTTATGAAAGTGATATGTTTCTATTCTAGTTTTTGAGCTAGGGCGAAAATACTAAAATAATGGAGTTTACAGCCCTCTATCAAAAAAGTTTACAAAAAAAAACTGGATTGTATTTTTCTGAAATTAAGTAAAGTATGTAGAGTCATTTTAGGATGATCATGGCACTCTAGTTAAAAAATTAAAATTTAATTTGAAAACAAAATTTGGAAAAAAATCGATTCAAAAGCGGTGCATCAGGACCTGAAACGATCTGTAGAATCCGAAAAACAAAAAATATACACAGGGTGTGCCATTTAAAAATCAAAAGTTTCGGTCATTTCCGGTGAAACCGGAAGTCAGGAAAACTAGTCATAAATGCATAAAAATGGAGTTTGGTTGGAATATCAACCCTACCAAGTTTCGTTGATATCGATAGACAAAAAAAAATGACAGCCGGAAAGTGATATCGTGGGCACGCAATTTAAAGTTTCGAGCATGAAAAAAAACATTATCAGAACGTCATGATGAAATAGACATCCAAATTTTTATTTTTTATTTTTCACCGGCAAATACTTGGGCAGTTGAATGAGCAGATTTTGTCTAATTTAATCACTCTCGTATTTCTAACGGTTCCGATGTCCCCATGATGGCTCTGGAATTCGAGACACCCTCGTTTTTCAATCGCGTTTATTGAAGAAAGATGAAAAACAAAAGGCCTAGAGTGTTGGGGTGTCCAGAGTTATTTTTCTTAAAACAATTACTGAATTGTCATTGTGCACATTGTTTCTGTTTTGATTCAATTTTTTGAGTAATCTGTCCTGAATCTTTCTTTAATCACTTCACAAAAATGGGTTCCCTTGTTCAGGAAATAATTTCTTTAATTTCCAGTGGGGGATTGACTTTTGAAAAACGGTTGGAATAAAAGAAAAGTGGTCGTCCAAAACCAAAGCTTGATTTATGCCAAACCACGAAAGAGCAGTCGAGGTTGAGTGCATTGGCTATGCTCAGTATTGAGAAGGCATTTATCAAAAAAATTGTGAACTTCAATGAACTAGTCATTGACCACTTTGCTAATCAGAAGGATAGGAGAATTGATTTGTTGTTCAAACTTGTCTAAATTTGGGACTCAGTGGATTTGAACAATAAACATAAGACCCACCCATAGTAAGTTATTTTTTCTATTTAAAATATTGGGATGGGTCCAATTAACTAAATTGTTGTTGTATTCTCTTTATTAATTAAATATTTACTAATTTATTGCACGAATTCTAAAAAGGTTTCTAACCTGTAGTTTTCTACTTGACGTAAGACATAAAGACATAACCTGAAATTAGAAGCAAAAATATGACACCTCTCCTCCGCTAACTAGCCTAACATCTACGTCATCAATTGTCAAATTTCAAAATAACCATAAATGAGCGCGAATACAAAAAGACAAAAACTAAAGTCAAAAAATTTAGTTTGATACCAAAAATTTTTCGCCTAAGGCGCTATTTTAGCCTGCGGCGCTGTCCCTCTTAATTTGACACACCTGTAAAAAAACTCACGAGCCGCGCCTGGTGGTCGGTTAGTTTTGATAAATGTAAATTAAATAGCAAAAACTGTAGTCTTACGAATCTACAAAAACAAAACAGAAACATTTTTTCTTTAAGAATATGATATGTATTTTTTTACATAATTTTGAATGTGTAAGCTCAGGGTGGCCTGTTAAAAGTTTATGGAGAACGAAGAAATATATATTTTTCGAATTCAGTAAACGATCTAATAGGTCAAGGTGTATTTTCTTAAAATATGTTCAGAAGTGAAACGTTACCAAATCTACCCGAAACAAACTAATTACTATTGAATTTCTCGATTCTAAATACCTAAAATATGACTAAATTTATGTATAATGCCCTACACCTAGATCAACACATTTGAATTTCACTTTACAACTGTCACATTCGGAAAGATAATTAGGTATTTGAGTGCATCTTTAGATGTAGGTTGAAGCTTTGTTTATATTTGAATTTCGCATTACAAGTGCCACATTCGAAAGGATATATATTGGAGTGCGTCTTTAAATGTCGCTTCAAACTGCAGTTCTGTTTAAATTTCGCATTACAAGTATCACATTTGAAAGGATAATCATCCGAGTGCGTCATTAAATGTTTGTTCAAATCTCCGATTCGTTTGAATTTTGTATCACAACTATCACATTGGAAGGGATGATCTTCTGAGTGCGTCTTTGAGTGTTTGTTCAAATTGCCAATCAATTTGAATTCCGCACTACAAATGTCACATTGGAAAGGATAATCATCCGAGTGAGTTTTTAGATGTTGCTTCAAACGGCAGTTCTGTTTAAATTTCGCATTACAAGTGTCACATTCGAAACGATGATCATCCCAGTGCGTCTTTAAATGTTTGTTCAAATCGCTGATCCGTTTAAATTTGGCACTACAAGTGTCACATTCCAGAGATTGATAATCCGAGTGCGTCTTCGAATGTCTGTTTAAATTGCCGATAAATTTAAATTGTGCTTTGCAAGTGTCACATTCATAGGGAAAATCATCTAGATGTATGATGGAATGTTTTCTCAATCCTTTTTTATTTTCAAATTTTGCATTGCATTTGTAGCATTCGAAATCCTTTTTTCTCTGATGATGTGCATTTGAATGTTGTGAAATATTTTTGGTTTTAGACTTGCTGGAGAAAATGTTACAGTGCACAACTGGTATTGTTGGTGAATTGAATTTATATAAATATTCCTCTTCCTTCACATATGCCCTTTTATTTGGATCAATTACTGGATTTTCGCATATGTCTATTTCGTCTGTCCATTCATTTTTTATCATATACCTAAAATAATTTTTTTATATTAAAATACGAACTTGTATCTTATCTCAAAAAAAGGGGTCGGTTAGTTTGGGTTACTTTAGATAAATGTAAAATAAATGGTAAAAACAGTAATCTAACGAATCTACAAAAACAAAACAATTTTTTTTTCAAGAATATATGTATTTTTTTATAGAATTGGTTATGTTAAGACTCAGCTTGTTAGACATTTATGAAGAACCGAGAAATATATATTTTTCGAAATCAGTATACGGTCTACTAGGTTAAGGTGTATTTTCTCCAAGTATATTCACAAATGAAGCGTTGCCAAATCCACCCGAAATAAACTGACTACTAGCAAATTTCCCGATTCTACTGTTAATTCTAGTCACATTTTATGTATAATGTCCCACACCTTAATCAACACATTTGAATTTCACTTTACAATTGTTCCATCCGGAAAGATAATTAGGTATTTGAGTGCATCTTTAAATGTTGGTTGAAACTTCGTTTATATTTGAATTTGGCATTACAAGCGTCACATTGGAATGGTTGATGATCCGAGTGAGATTTTGGATGTTGCTTCAAAGTGTCGTTTCGTTTAAATTTCGTATTACATGTTTCACATTCGAAAGGATTATTATCCGAGTGCGTCTTTAAATGTGGAATCAAACTGCAGTATAACAATAGAATGATGTAATAATTCATTAATAGAAATAACAATTCAATAAGATAACATAACAATTAACAGATATTAAAAATTTGGACACAACATATTCCTTCAACAAAGATTTAAAGTTATGAAAGTTAACATAGTTTTTTTTATACTATTTGGCATTTTACTATATTCAGAGAGTCCTGTATACAGAATTGAATTCTGTATTTCGTGCAAAATTCTTTAATAAATATCAGTGCAAAGCGCTTTCGGCCGTGGCCATCATCAGTGCAACCTGAAAGTAAGGAAAAACACTTTCTGAAGATACTGGAAAGTGTTTTTCCTTACTTTCAGGTTGCACTGATGATGGCCACGGCCGAAAGCGCTTTGCACTGATATTTATTAAAGAATTTTGCACGAAATACAAAACTTTTTCATTCTTCATTACTCCTCAACGTGCACACAGCTCTACACCCTCTAGAATTGAATTCGACATTTGATTTATCGATGAGTATGGACGTTCTTAAAATACGTTACTTTATCACAGACATATTCAGGTAGCAGCTTATTTCTTATTTCATACAAAAAGACATTTACATCATACACAATTCCTTGCCTAACTGACAAGATATTTACAACAAATAACATGAGGTTTACAGGAGTGTATGTGTTATATTTCAAAATCGTTCTTTTGAATTACTTGAAATACATTTATCTTTCGGTTAGGAAAGTTATAAGATAGTGTAGAGCAAAATTTTAGGTGGGGTGCTGCAATGCACTTATACATAAGGTACTTGGTTCGCATAGAGAGATTATTGCCAACTCTGTTAATAAACCCCACTCTTTGAGAAAATTTCCTCATGATATAATCAGCATGCTGGCGTAAGCTTAGTTCTGAATACAAAGTGACTCCAAGATATTTTATTTTATTTTCATGCAGTAACCTTTCACTATTTATTTCAATACCTATTTATGTTTTCTGAATTAATACTACCCAATTTCTGTTTTTTTTTTCCAAATATACAAAACTTAGATTTAGAAGTATTAATGCTCAATTTTATTCGCACAACCATTCAAATAATCGATTCAGATCACTGTTGATAGTGAGTTTCATTTGGTTTAGATCATTACCAACTATACAGGGTGTCCCAAAAAGATACCGACAAACTTTAAGGGGTAGTAACATTTTTCTTCACAAAAACATATGTCCGCAAATGAGCCATTTGGGCTGTAGAGCAAAAAAACTGTTTGGTATCTAGTTTTATTCTTCGCAATAATTGAATCACTGTTTACTTATTAATTTTGCTTTAATAGCAAATAAATTATGGTTTACAATAATTGTTCAACTCGCGAACTCTTTGGAATATTCCGGGAATAGCTTCTACATGCGTACAATTCGCCAGTATCCTTGCTATCAGATCTTCCCCATTACGAACAGGTGTTTCGTAGACTGAACTTTTCAGTCGATGACCATTGGCTCCACTCAGTGTTCGGAGAAATATGTTTGGTGCCATATTCATTTTTAAATTAATAAATGGGCAAATCGATTGTTTCAATTTCCTGGGTTAGGTGAGACTTGACATTCCTCTGGTCTTCGACATCAACAAACGTTAATATACCGTTTCACAGAACAACATATGCTATTATGAGCCCTATTGATAGATATTTGTCCATATTTAATGAAATCAATGTTGATAGTTTTGATATATCCATATGTCAATTCAAACATGCTTTAAAGCAGCGTTGATTTTTCTTTATAATTTTTATCTATAAATGGGCTGTGATGGGTTGTTAGAAATTTCAGAAGCTGTAGGGTAGGTTGTTCCTGTTTGTTTTTATTTTGATTGTTATCTGATAAATGTGAAATTTATTGCTGTTTTGAATGTCCTATTATTTTATCATGATTTAGTGTTATTTAATATGTATTATTTCTTGATATTTTATATTTTGTAAGCCTAACCTAAGTTTATATTGATCTATTGTAACAGTTAATAGAGTTTTCCCGTATGAATGAATAAATAAATAAATTCTAGTGAGTTTTTAAATGTTTGTTCAAATTACAAGTGTCACATGCAAAAGGATAAACATCCGTGTGAGTCTTCAGATGTTGCTTCAAATATCCGATCTGTTTAAATTTCGAATTACAAGTATCACATTCGAAAGGATAAACATTCGTGTGAGTTTTTAGATGTTGCTTCAAATTCCCGATCCATTTAAATTTTGCATTACAAGTGTCACATTCAAAAGGATAAACATCCGTGTGAGTCTTCAGATGTTGGTTCAAAGATCCGATCAGTTTAAATTTCGCATAACAAGTGTCACATTCGAAAGGATAAACATCCGAGTGAGTTTTTAGATGTTGCTTCAAATTCCCGATCCATTTGAATTTCGCATTACAAGTGTTACATTCGAAAGGATAAACATCTGTGTGAATCTTTCGATGTTGCTTCAAATTGCCGATCCATTTAAATTTCGCATTACAGGTGTCACATTCGAAAGGATAAACATCCGAGTAAGATTTTAGATGTTGCTTCAAATCCACGATCCTTTTGAATCTCGCATTACAAATATCACATTTGAAAGGATGATCATCCGAGTGATTAGATGTCTTTAAATGTTTATTCAAATGTCCTATCAATTTAGATTTTGCTTTACAAGTGTCAGATTTATAGGGATAATCATCTAGATGTTTTATGGAATGTTTTCTAAATTCTTTTTTACTTTCAAATTTTGCATTGCATTTATAGCATTCAAATTCCTTATTTCTCTGTCGATGTACATTTGAATGCGAATGGCTTTTGGTTTTAGACTTTGTATTGGATTTGTATGAATATTTCTCTTCCTTCACGTATGCCCCTTTACTTGGATTAGTTACTGGATTTTCGGATATGTCTATTTCGTCTGTCCACTCATTTTTTATTATAGATCTGAAAGAATTTTCTTATATTAAAATACGAACTTTTTTTGAATCTTAAGGCCCCCAGAGACGTTTAGTTATTTTGCACAGGTCGACTGTGCAATCCTGGTTTGCGCAGGCATATAGGTACGTCTGTGGATACTTCCTGCCGAATGTAAGGCCGTTGGCCTGGCTAGACTAAATTATGGGCTCTGCTTGAAATTTTGACTGTACAAACCATTTTCACGGCAGGTACAGATACATTTTCGCAAATTTGCCTCAACAGTCGGCCTGCGCAAAATAACTGAGCGTCTAAGGGAGCCTTTAGTTTCAAAAATGAGGGTGGGTTAGTTTGGATAAATGTAAAATGGCAAAAACTAATATCTTACCAGGTAAAGTGCCAATTTATCAAAAAAATTAAAACAAAACCGAATCTTTTTTGTAAAATAATATATTATTTTTCTTTTATACAATCCTTGTTATTTGAACTTAGAGTGGATGGCATGTTGAACGTTTATGGAGAACCGCGAATTATATATTTTTAGAATTTTTCAAATTTGCTATACGGTCTAATAAGCCGATGTGTATTTTCTTAAAATATGTTTACAAGTGAAGCTCTGCCAAATCTACCCGAAACAAGATGGTTTCACTTACTATCTAATTTTCCGATTCGACTGTGAATTTTAGTCATATTTCATGTATATTGTCCTAACACCTACACCTACGCCTACACATTTGAATTTCACTATACAAGTGATTCATTCGGAAAAATAATCAGGTATTTAAGTGCATCTTTAGATGTCTGCTAAAACATTTTTTATATTTAAATTTTCTATCACAAATTTCACATTGGAAAAGTTGATCATCCGAGTGAGTTTTTAGATGTTGCTTCGAAGTGCCGATCTGTTTAAATTTCGCATTACAACTGTCACATTCGAAAGGATAATTATCCGAGTGCGCCTTTAAATGCTTGGTCAAATCGCCATTCCATTTAAATTTCGCATTACAAGTGGCACATTCGAAAGGATAAACACCCGAGTGAGTTTTTAGATGTTGCTTTAAATTTGCACTCTGTTTGAATTTCGCATTACAAGTGTCACATTGGAAAGGTTGATCATCCAAGTGTACCTTTAGATGTTGGTTCAAATTTTGTTTAAATTTAAATTTCGCATTACAACTGTCACATTGGAATGGATGAGCATCCGAGTGAGTTAATAAATGTTGCTTCAAATTATCGAATCTTTTGAATTTTGCATTACAAGTGTCACATTCGAAAGGATAATTATCCGTGTGCGTCTTTAAATGTCGCTTCAAACTGGCACTCTGTTTAAATTTTGCCCTACAAGTATCACATTCGAAAGGATGATCATCCGAATGCTGAAATGTCTTTAAATGTCTCTTCAAATGGCGGATCAATTTAAATTTTGCTTCACAAGTGTTACATTCATGGGGATAATCATCTAGATGTATGATGGAATGTTTTCTCAATGCTTATTCATTTTTAAATTTTGCATTGCATTTGTAGCATTCAAAGTCCTTATTTCTCTCTTGATGCACATTTAAATATTGTGAATTATTTTTGATTTTAGACTTGCCGGAGAAAATGTCAAAGTGGAATTTCTCAATATCACCTGGAAGTGTTGGTGAATCGGATTCACATGAATATTCCTCTGCCTTCACGTATGCTCGTTTATTTGGATCAATTACCGGATTTTCGGACATTTCATCTATCGATTCAAGTTTTATCATAAATCTAAAAGAATTTTTCATTAATATACAAACTTTTTTTGTATGTTAGTCTTAAAAATAGGGGTCGGTTAGTTTAGGCAGATGCAAATTAAATAGCAGAAACTGGTTATCCTACGTGGTTGGTAGAGTGTCGAATTATTGCAAAAAAACAAAACAGAAACATTATTTTTAAAAATATATGTTTTTTATCATAAATCTGAAAAAAAAAATAAAATTCTAATAAAATACGAACTATTTTGAATTCTTGAAAATCAAAAACAAAACAGGAACATTTTCCAAAAAAAAATAATTTAATATACAGTGTGTCCACTTAGTGCGATATCGAACGATATCTCCTCACAGGGCGATGCAAAAAAAAAGAATTACAAAGTTTTTTGATACTATAAAGCTGTGCTATGAGAAATATTTTCGAAAATACAGGGTGCCACCTTGTATATTTTTTGTAACTCAGTTACGAATGACATTTTTTTGACATTGATTTTAGTTGTCAAAAGAAGTTCATTTTTAACACAAACGCCAAAATAAGCAGTGTGTTCTAATATAGTGTGGGTTGAGAGATGCAGAATGAACAAGCCGGGATAGGTGGCCCGAACACTGCGGCGGTAAATTGAGATCTCATTTCATCACTAAGCGTTGAAATGGGATTCAGAGTACGTTCCGTTTCAGTGTTAAAATGAGTTTATATTCTAAATTTTAAATATTTTGAGTTAACCACAAAAAACACGTCGCAAAATGGCTGGTATTTTCCACATAATGTGTTGAATCACGAGCAAATGGATGGCCTGGTAAGGAAGTCGATATATATATTTTTTTGGAGAGGGGGGGGGGGGGCAGTAACAAAGAAAGAAGATAAATTTGCAAAACTCTTTATTGTTTGTTTGCTTTTGTGTGCTAATAAATAGACATATTCTTGTACTCTTTTTGAAGTGAACTTTTCAAAAACTATAAACTATAAAAGTCGCTTAACGTGCGGAGGGCCAATCAACACGTTTGAATTCCACTTTACAAGTGTTACATTCGGAAAGATGATAAGGTATGTGATTGCATCTTTAGATGTCGGTTGAAACTTCGTTCATATTTAAATTTCGCATTACAAGTGTCACATTGGAATGATTGATCATCCGAGTGATGTTGCTTCAAAATGAAGATTCGTTTTAATTTCGCCTTATAGGTATCACATTCGGAAGGATGTATATTCGAGTGAGTTTTTAGATGTTGTTCCAAATCGCCGATTCATTTGAATTTTGTTTGACTAGTCTTACATTGGAAAGGATGATCATCTGCTTCACAAGTGTCACATTTATAGGGATAATTCAAAAACCTTATTATTCTGTTGATGCACATTTATATGTTGTGAATTGTTTTCGGTTTTAGACCTGCTGGAGATAATGTTACAGTGAAATTTCTCGATATTACCTGGTGATGATGGTAAATTGGATTCATATGAATATTCCTCATCCTTTACGTATGTCTCTTTGTTGGGATCAATTAACACGTTGGCTGCCACCATAAGGGAGGTAGATACCTCCTTGAGGGGCCATGATGAATAAAGCTCAAAGTATTGTTTAGATATACTTTCTATTGTAAAAGTAATAAAAAAACAGACAAATTTTTTTTCTTCAAATAAACACTGTGTTACACATGGCATACAAATATTATGGATAGCTTATGTGCCATGTGTAGCACCGGTAATCAATGTAAAAGAATATAATAACATGTTGGTTTTAGTGCGTCTTGGTGGAACACGGTAAGCAAAAAGCTTTATTACAGTTGTCACAATATGTAGACAGAAATTTAGAATTTTTTATTGTGGTTTTTCGGCCTCCCTGTTGACGCTCCACTACAGTCACCCATATGAACATAATCAGCCAACCAATTACACAAAGTTGAGACTCATATTATTGGTAGGCTACTACTCAAATAACAAACCATAAAATGCAAGCCTACAGAAATTACGCTAATTTAAAATGTGTGCTGTTTGTGTTGCCAATCTGCAACACATGTCCTGTGGTAAATATGATATGATGTATAGCACGGGTGATACACATGGCAGCCAGCGAGTTATTGAATTTTCGGATGTCTATTTCGTTTGTCCGCTAATTTTTTATCATAAATCTAAAAGAGATTTTATGTAAAAATATGACCTTTTTTGAATCTTAGTTTCAAAAATGAGGGTCGTTTAGTTTGGATTAGTTTTGACAAATGTAGAATGGCAAAAACCATAATCTTAAGACGTAAACCAAACAAAAACTTTTTTTTTTGAATAATATAATGTCACAGATCACCTAATACAGATGTGCAAGTACGTATACTGGTCGTCGACGATATTCTGTGGCGAAGCCGGGCCGCCAGCTCTCCGACGCATAGATAAAGATCGCCCGCGTCAGGACAATTAACGTGGCCGAGTGCGTGAGCATGTTCCAGCCTGTGTGTTTACATATTTTTGCGGGTAGAAAAAAATATTTTTTTGCTGTTTGTGAACGAATTAAAGAAATAATATTATATTATTGAGCTTCCGCATTTATATAATAAATATGTTCAAAATACATTGATGTGGCATTGGTGCGGCTAGCCTATGTCTATCAAATTAATCTTGAACCACGAATTCGCAGCTCTTTCGCATCTGTATGTAAGTAATCTGTGATAATGTACTTATTTTTTTTTAAACAATCCTTGATATTTAAACTTAGGGTGGATGGCTTGTTAGACTTCCATCGAAAACCGAGAAATATATATTTTTCGAATTTGGTATACGGTACAGTCTAATAGGCCAAGGTGCATTTTTTTAAAATATGTTCACAAGTGAAGCTTTGTTAAATCTGACCGAAACAAACTTGTAACTATCTAATTTTCCGATTGGACTGTGACTTTTAGCCATATTTTATTGTATAATGTCCTACACCAACACCAACACACTTGAATTCCACTAGTGTCACATTCGGAAAGATAATTAGGTGTTTGAGTATATCTTTAGATGTCGGTTGAAACTGCTTTTATATTTAAGTTTCGTATTACAAGTTTCACAATGAAAAGGTTTATCATCCGAGTGTCGAGTTTTAGATGTTGCTTGAAATTGTCGAACCGTTCAAATTTTGCATTACAAGTGTCACATTCGAAACGATAAACATCTAAGTGAGTTTTTAGATGTTGCTTCAAATTGGCGTTCTGTTTGAATTTTGCATTACAAGTGTCACATTGGAAAGGTTGATAATTCGAGTATACCTTTAGATGTTGGTTCAAATTTTGTTTAAATTTAAATTTCGCATTACAAGTGTCACATTGGAATTGAGCATCCGAGTGAGTTAATGAATGTTGCTTCAAATTGTCGAATCGTTTAAATTTTGCATTACAAGTGTCACATCCAAAAAGATAATTATCCGTGTGCGTCTTCAAATGTCGCTCCAAACTGGCGCTCTGTTTAAATTTCGCCCTACAAGTATCACACTCGAAAGGATGATCATCCGAATACTCAAATGTCTTTAAATGTCTCTTCAAATGGCGGATTAATTTAAATTTTGCTTCACAAGTGTCACATTTATAGGGATAGTCATCTAGATGTATGAGCATTCAAAGTCCTTGTTTCTCTCTTGATGCACATTTAAATGTTGTGCATTATTTTTGGTTTTAGACTTGCTGGAGAAAATGTTGAAGTGGAATTTCTCAATATCACCTGATAGTGTTGGAGAATCGGATTCACATGAATATTCCTCTGCCTTCACGTATGCTCCTTTATTTGAATCAACTAATGTATTTTCGGACATGTCTATTTCATCTATCCATTCATGTTTCATCATAAACCTAAAAGAATTTTTTCTACTGACGTTCCATAAAAGCAACTTTTCGATTGTCATTTTAGTTTTGAAACGACATTCTTTCAAGCACTGAGTGCGTGAAAGTTACTTTTAGGCACTCAGTGCGTAAAAGTGACTTTTGAATGCGTAAAAGTGACTTTTGAGTGCGTAAAAGTAATTTTTAAGCATTAGTGCCTGAAAGTGTCATTCATTATTCAGGAATAAAAAACACATTAAACACATATTTGAATTTTGTTTTGTATTTATTATGAATATTGAAAATGGAATTACTGAATTGAACGTTTGGTTCACTCAAAACAGAACTTTGTGTTGTTACCTACTTTCTGGGATTTTAATTACTGATATCGAATCTTGAAAAAAAAAAGTCGCATGAAAAGTGTCAGGTGTTAAGCAAAAGCAGGTAACAAAGATTTTGGGCGTAATCGACTTATTCACATGAAATAAAATTGTGTTTTTTTATTATAAAATGCCAGTAGAAAAAATCTTGTATACAATACGTTACGAAGCGATGTCTTTTAGTCACTCGACGTGTTGTCCACAAGACAATTTTCACGTCGCGTGCCTAAAAGACGCTCATTTCGTAACTTATTTTATAAATAGCTATTAATTGAAATCCGAACTTTTTTGTATGAGTGTCGAATAAGTGAAAAACAAAATTGAAACATTATTTTCAAAAATATATGTGAGGGTAATTATGAAAATTAAATAAAATTTAAAAAAAAACTTCACTTCAAAAATATCTATTTTCGACTTACAATTACTGAACAAAAATGGCCAAGGAATACCCATAGAAGTGACCCTTCGTTTCCGACTGTGAACCGGAGAGAAGTGTCCCTTAGAGTATTTTTAACTTCTAACAGCCTTTCAAAAACAACCTGGCTCCTGAACACAAAATGCTGGTCAGGTCATGATTCCTTATTCTAAACTTAAAAATAACAACGAATAAATAGACGAAAGCCATCAGGGCCAACTGTGTGTTTGGTGTCATTGTCTCTTTGATTGGTATCTACCCTTGCCAATGCCTAGAATTGTCCATCTTCAAGTTGGTGGATTGCCGGCTGGCAAGGAAATGCTCACATATATATTTTTTTTTAGTCAATCCTTGATATTTTAATTGGCGTGTTGGTCTATTTTATTGCAGTTGATAGCACAAATGGAGGGTAAGGACCATAAAACAATACAAAACCATAGGCACGACGACGGCAGGTAGGTATCATCACTGATAAAGAAATATGGATTTTACTACCATTCCATTTTGAATTTCGAGGCTAAGCATGCATTATAAAAACACTAGAAAAAAATGTAATAAACGTTACTTAAAAACAAAACAATTTTCTTTTTCTTTCAAAGTTACAACGGATTAAAATTCCAACGGATTTAACAAAAAATTTGACCTACTGCACTGGAAATGCGAGGGTCCTGGGTTCAAAACCCAGTCGAGGCAAGAAAAATTTTCATCAATTTTTAATTATTACGTCTGTATGCCACTAAAATAAACACACTATAAATTATATAACAGACGATAAAAACTTCCAAAAAAATCCTAAAATTAAAACTCTAGAAAAATTTGAAAACCTATAGTAGCGACATCCAGCGGTTTCTACCAAAATAGTAGTAGCAATAACAAAAGAAGGGATCTCAAAACAGGGAGCGGATGCCCATACCTGACCAGAGTACCAAAAGGAATACAGTATACCTTAACCTAGAAACGATGTGATGTAACTATCGGGTCTTCAAAAAAAAAAACAATCAAAGATTGCTTTGATTACGAAAACGTATGTCGCATTACTGTTTCTTTATTGGTCAGGATTTTTGACATGCGATTTTGACATTAAAGTTCATTGACAAATTAAAGAAAAATATTGCTAAGACATACGTTTGAAAAACCATAGCAATTTTTGATTGTTTTTTTTTTTTTGAAGACCCGATATAATAAAATTTCACCCTCAAAATTCAATGAATTGGAGAAAGAGAAGTGGAGTTGTGGTGAATTTGATCATTGAGGCATAAGACATCACTATTTTTAAAAGCATAATTAATTTCAAACACTTCGTAAAGATCCAACAATAAGCCCTTCCCCAGAAAAGTAAGGAATTTAGTATCAATATCAGGGATGAAGTCATGTTTATGAAAGACTATGTGTCTAGCAAAATTAGATTTAAATCTGTAAGGTATTAGCTATTTACTTACAAGTGCGTTTATGAACATGATTACAATAACGAGTGTGAAAGATTGGAACGACAAGGTCGTAGACCGAGCCGTCCTGATCACACGAGTTTTGTAGTCATGTTTAAACGCACGTGTGATGTACAACGTTTTATCTGCAAAGCGAAAAATAAGAATGTTTTTTCCATTATATCCTTTTATAAGTAGTTGTGTACCTTCATTTTACCTTTACAGGTTTACCTTTGATATTTGTCAAATCACCAAAAATAGTTGTTATAGGTTCATAACTTAGTCCATAACACCACTAGTTGTGCTATGAATTTTTAACCTAGGCTTTAACACAACTAGTTATGTTATGAGTCTCATGACATAACTCTAATACCAGAAAAATGGTTATGTGAGAACGTCATAACCAAACGCTTGTAGATAAAATACCTTTATCGATGGCCTTGTTTACTTCAGCCACGTGTTCTTTAATTCTAACTGAAAAGCTTCTTCCTGTTTGACCTATGTATTGGACATTATCTAACGAACAAGTTAAGCAATAGACACCCGATCTCTCTATGAAGGGTATTGGATCCTTAGAATTAACAACAAAAGGACGTAAAAAGTGCGAAATCTTGAAAGCAACTCCAAAATCATGCTGCCTAAGTAAGTTTTTAATTTTTAGGGAGAGGGAGCGTGAGTATGGCAAAGAAACAAACTTTTGACCGTCAGATGAAGCTGTAAGGAGGTTGAAATTCAGAAATCTGTTCTGTGTTTAAAGTAAATTTTATTGACAATGCAATCGGATAGCCATTATGTATACCGACTTGTTTAATGAAATTTAACTCATTGTTAAAATCAACTGGATTTATTGGAACAGCAAAAAGTCTATGGAAGAAACTATGAAAAGTAGCAAATTTATGAGAGAATGGATGATTTGAGGTTGGTCAACTCTTTCTGAAGATGTTTTTGTTGCTGAAAAAAGGTATGTACGCTCTCTTGCTGGAATACCAAAAAGTCACAGCTGCAGAGAATATTTTAAAAAATTTAATATTTTAACTGTCCCGTCTTTATTTTTGTACGAAATCTGTCTATTTGTATTCAACTGTGATAAATTTTAAAAAAACTGTGATATACATAACTTAAACACTAGAAATAGTTCTAACCTTCACACCTCGCTTCACACCAATATTTGTAAATCCAACTGGCCTTTCGTTCTCCCCAAAATATTGGGCCCTTAGTTTTTAATAAGTTACCGTACAACATTAAGAATTGTAAATCTTTAAAGCAATTTGAACATATGTTAAAAACATTTTTATTGGAAAAAACTTTTTATCAGGTAGAACAATACTTACCAATTATTATATAAAGGCTAGTCCCAAATTAATTTTGTAATTGTTAGTTTTTCCATTTCATTTCTTTTTTTTATACTTTTTCTTCCATTCTCTTAGGTAGGTTAGGATTGAGATTTTGACTATTCACATACGATATTAGGTATGTATTGTCAATGGAAATAAACGTATTGTATTGTATTAGAGTAAAAAGGTATTATTTTATCTCTACAGGGTGCTGCAATTTTGAAGTGTTTCAAAAGGAAAAACATACTTCCAGACCTGATAGAGGAATATTGACTTGTTATGGGATCGATTTTCGAGAAACGTCAATTGTCAAAAACCGTATCACGATATCTTCAACAGTGCCATTGGTACAGGACGATTTTCGATTTTCCCCTTTCATGAAAAATAGCTATAAGTTTTTTATTTATCAATTTTTTTTATTTTTGTGAAAACATTTTGTAGATACTTTTTTGAGCAAAATCCAGTGGCATACTCAGTTTTTTTCTATTTTGCTCCGATTTCGAGATATCGATCAAAGTCCGATATTTTCAAACAAAACACCCTTTATATTATTAGTTCATTGGATAGCTCTATTTTTGCTGATTTCAATGATATAAAGTTCGATAGGTTTATCTCTAACAGTTTTCGAGAAAAAAAATTATATCTTTTTTTGTCATAAGGACCAATGTGTTAGAAAAGGATTTTATATCTGTAAGGAAAATGAAGAAAGTCTCCTTCTAACACATTGTTTCCTATGACTGAAACAGATTTTTTTTCTGGAAAGCTGTTAGAGATAAACCTATCGAACTTTATATCATCCAATGAGCTAATAATATATAGGGTGTTCTATTTAAAAAAATCAGACTTTGGTCAATATCTCAAAATGGGAGCGAAATAGAAAAAAACTGAGTAAGCTACTGGATTGTGCTCAAAAAAGTATCCCAAAGATGTTTTCACAGAAATAAGAAAAATTGATAAACAAAAAACTTATGGCTAGTTTTCATAATAGGGGAAAATCGAAAATCGCCCTGTATAAATGATACCATTGAAGATATCTCGATACGGTTTTTGACAATTGACGTTTCTCGAAAATCAATCACATGACATCTAAGTCAATTTTCCTCTATCTGGTCTGGAAGTATGTTTTTTCTGTCAAAACACTCCAAATTGCATCACCCTGTACTTGTGGGTTTATGGTATATTGAAAAAGAAATTTTATTATCTATTTTAGTAAGTTTAAAATCTAGAAGAGGTGAAGAAATATTTACTTCCAGTTACATTGTAAAAGAAAGTGACGGATGGATAGTATTAAGGAAAGCTGAAAAGTTGGATAAGTCTATACCAGAACTATTGAATACTGCAAGCAAATATCGTCCACATATCTCCTCAAGAACAACACATCGGAAAAAGGAACACTGCTTTCAATCAAGGATTCTATTTTTGACATAAAAATTTCAGCTAAAAGAGGTGAAAGACTGGAACCCATCTATAGACCGTTATTTTGTGTACAAATTTTATTATTAAATTGGAAAAAGTTTTGATCTGTGTCTAGTTTGACCAATATGCAAAGATTTTCAATATGGTTAGGAGGCAAGTTCGAATGATTAGTTAGTGAAGGAGGGATGCTAGGAAAAAGGTTAGCCACATCAGAAGATACAAGTTTATCAGTATTAGGTATATTTAAATCATCAATGTCTTTAATGAGTTGAGTCTTTTATAGCAAATTTACTCTTGAATTTAGTTAGGGATGGAATTAAACTGTTCAACCAAGATGCCAGCTTATGACAAGGCAAATTTATGTAGCTTACAACGGGTCTGATAGGAATATTAGTTTTATGAATTTTAGGAAGACCATAAAGTCTAGGGTTCATAGTTAGAATAAAATTCTTATAGGTATTAAAATATTTCAAATTTTCTTCTATACTACTAAGAGATGTGTTCAAACTGTTCATGAATTTAGAGCAAGGGTTAAATGATAATTCCGAAAAATCACCTAAGGTCAGAATATCTTCAACCTTCCCAATATATTGCTCATCAGTTAGGATGACCAGACAATTGCCCTTATCAGCTTTAATGAAAACTAAGTTACTCTCCTTAAATTTATTATTCAAAGATTTAAGAATTTTAAAATTTGAATCTTTACTAGATGTATTATTGGCATGAAAACTATTTAAACAGGTTGAAATTTGAGCTCTGAGAGGTTCTCTCTGTTGTTCTGTAAAGAATTTTTCGATTATGTATTCACAATGACGTATTGCCAGATGTTTTAGATCTACATTATTTATTTAGAGGAAAACTGATTTAACATTCCTATCTTAGATTTTCATAAACTATCATTTGATACCAACTTTGAATTTAACTGGAGATTAAATTTAACTGGTTTTTTTAATCGCGGATTAAATCCAGAGTTGGTGTCAAATGATAGTTTATAAAAATCTGAGACAGGAATGTAAAATAGGTTTTCGTCTAAAATTAACCGTTTAGGTTTTACAGCCTGTGAAAGTTGCAAAAAGTCAATTTTCAGCTGTCAATATTTCCAAAACAGTTGAACTTAGGTATAGGGTACATTACATGAAATCTGCTCAGAATTTTATGTAGAATGTAGAAATGCAATCACATACAGAGTCTTCCATTTAAAAAAACAAAGTTCTGTCGCATACCTCATTTAGGGAGCACCCTGTATGTTCAAAGATATTTTTAACTAATGCATATTAGAGTATCAAACAACTTTGTAATTTGATTTTTTTTCTTGCATCACCCTTTAAGTAGATATCGTCTGATATCGCACTAAGTGGACACCCTGTATATGTCGGAGAAGCAGAAGTCGACGCGTCACCGTCCGACATTGTTATTAGTAACTGCCTACTACCTATAAAAGCAAAGAAAATTAAATAAATGAATATGACGCGAAAAAGTTTATTACAATAATGCCGAGAGAATACAGTGTTGATAGCACGTCGGCTTTATGATATTTAAATAACTAATTATAATGAACTTATTTAACTAATTAGCATAAATTTAATCGAGAAAGGATTTCAAAGAAAAATAAATAGACAATGGGAACTAGCGATCCGGGACCAGTTCACTTCTAGACTGAAAACTCAAGTCTTCCCAAAAACTGACCAACCCATCTTGGTCCCGTTCCGCTCTCCACAAACCACTTGTGAGGGTTGAGTGGTTCCCAAGCTTTCAGCAAATAACAAAACTTTATTGTCCTAATATAATTTTATGGTTTTCCTTCGAGTCATCCCGAAAACATTAACTTACTACCTAACGTATTCTAAGAACTAAGGGTAAAGCAATAAAGTGTTTATCTTCTTAAACAAAATATTAATACAAATATGGCTGTCGCCGACATATATTTCAATTTTTTAAATTTAGAATATGGTTTAATAAGTTGTATTTTCTTGTAATATGTTCGCAAGTGACGCGTTACCTGAAATAGTCGGGGCGGTTAATCAAAAAAATGGGCAGAATCTTGCAAATTGTGATAAAAGCATGAAATTTCGTACAGATGATTTTTTTACAACTATAAGCGTTTTGACCCGCATGACCCCCTTGTCGGATCCATAGGAGCAAGATGGCGACCATTTGAAAAATGGCGGCTATCAAGAGGTTAAAATTGGTAATTGTGAATCGATTTCAGCAAAATTGGGGTCGTTTTTGAATAATTTTTGATCGGAAAATGTAAGAAAATATATAATTAAGTGATTGAAATTTGAATAATACAGGGTGTCCCAGCCGAGAGTGACCCATTTCAAAAACTCAAAACTTTTGAACCAAGTATGTTAGCCACCTACGGTTAGCGCCATTCGACTTCTCTTGGCCTAAAGTTTTTTTTTCGTTAGTTGCTCATTTTTTTGATACTTATACCGGGCCAGTAAAGGACGCAAAATGGCGGACCAAGAAATTATAATTTTTAATTGTGGATCGATTTTATCAAAATTAGGATCGTTTTCGAATAATTTTGGGCCAGAAAATACAACAGAACATGTTTTTTTTTAATGTAGGTATCAAAAACTTTTTTCCGTACCCATTGGCCTGCGAAAAGAATAGTTTTTCCGCCCTAGTGTGGAATTTTTTTTTTCGCACGTCGTCGCGTCGTATTAACCTACGATATGCATCATCAGCGATAAATTTACAATTTGCTGAAAGTTGAATATTCACCATAAAAATAGTTAAACATAAATAAAAAATGTTGTATATTGCCATATACAGGGTTTCCCAAAAAGAAACCGACAAACTTTAAGGGGTAGTAGGGGACATCAAAACAAGCATTTTTGTTTATATAAACATATGTCCGTAAATGAGCCATTTGGGCTGTAGAGCAAAAAAACTGTTTGGTATCTAGTTTTATTCTCCGCAATAATTGAATCACTGTTTACTTATTAATTTTGCTTTAATAGCAAATAAATTATGGTTTACAATAATTGTTCAACTCGCGAACTCTTTGGAATATTCCGGGAATAGCTTCTACATGGGTACAACTCGCCAGTATCCTTGCTACCAGATCTTCCTCATTACGAACAGGTGTTTCGTAGACTAAACTTTTCAGTCAATGACCCGACGGTGTAATCTTTGCATTGAAGTAAATGGTGAACATTTTGAACAATTATTGTAAACCATAATTTATTTGATAATAAAGCAAAATTAATAAGTAGGTAAACGGTGATTTAATTATTGCGAAGAATAAAAGTATCAAACAGTTTTTTTGCTCTACAGCCCAAATGGCTCATTTGCGGACATATGTTTATATAAACAAAAATGCTTGTTTTGATGTCCCCTACTACCCCATAAAGTTTGTCGGTATCTTTTTGGGATACCCTGTATAGATTTATATACTTTTTTATTTTTGTATTTTTTATTGTCTGCTCATAAGAAAAATTGTCTTCCTAACATTTGCGGAAAAATGATAGTTTCCGCACTTGTTAGGAAAATAACTAGGTATTTCATTAGAGAAAAATATTTTTCAAATAATCTATAGATGATTAATCTTTAGTTCGCTAAATTCCACATCCTTCCTGCACCCCTACCCCCTTGCACACCACCCCTCTTCCCGCCGCCGATCACTCGGTACATTATAGGTACGTAGTAATTTAGGTGTATAAATACATTCTGTTGATAACATTTCTAAACAGAGGTCATAAAAATTTGAAATTCGATTATACAGGGCGAGATACAGGGTGTCCCAGCCGAGAGTGAACCATTTCAAATCCTTATGATTTACAAACCAGGTGTGCCGGCTACCTGCGGTTTGCACTTGGCCTAATGTTCTTTTAGTTAGTTGCTAATTTTTCTGTTACTTGTACAGGGCCAGTAAAGAAACTGCTGTTTTTCCATATGGAAATTCTCCACTATTTCTAATAAGACACCCTTTTCTGTATATCACAATATCACAACGTCAAAATAAGAATCCAGTTCAAGGTATCCATGCACCAATTAACATCGTCCTTGAAGCTTAAAGTTTTAGCCGTAAAAAATTAAAATCGAAATCCGGATACTTATTTTTGCAAACGCATGCTACATGTTGGAGTGTATCTTATATGAGATCTATGAGATCGATTTTCAGCAGGATAGTGTCCCACCTCATTATTCATTATTCTTTATTATCAAGAGAATCACTAGATTTCATATTTGGGGAAAGATGGATATAAGAAGAGCTAGTTCTAAAGAATGGGCACCTTACTCTCCTGTCTTGAAAGTTCCAGACTTTTTTCTCTGGGGTTATATCAAGGTTCAAGGAGAGTATAATCCTTTGCCAATTAGCAGGAAGATCTTAAGCGGAACATTCGTAATGTCATTGAAACGATTCCTCAGAAAATGTTACATAATCCCTTCAACCATTTACTGATCCGACTCCATAAAGGCGTGGAGCAAAATGGCCAACATATGCATCTCTTTTTACAGTTTTATCCAGATTATTACCTTTTTATCAGACAAACACAGTTTCGAAGCTTTGTGAATATGCTAATAAAAAATGCGTTTGCAAAAAAACCTAGGATTTCGATTTACATTTTTTACGGCTGAAACTTTAAGTTTCAAGGACGATGTTTATTGGTACATGGATACTTTGAACATGACTCGTTTTTTTGACATAGTGGAGAATTTCGATGTTGAAAAACTGCATTTTCTTTACTGGCCCGGTATAAATATCAAAAAAATGAGCAAATGACAAAAAAAAAAAAAACTTTAGGCCAAGAGAAGTCGGATGACGCAAACCGCAGGTGACTAGTATACTTGGTTCAAAAGTTATGAGCATTTGAAATAGGTCACCCTCGGCTAGGACACCCTGCATTATTCAAATTTCAATCACTTAATTATATATTTTCTTACATTTCCCGATCAAAAATTATTCGAAAACGACACCAATTTTGCTGAAACCGATTCATAATTACCAATTTTAACCTCTTGATAGCCGCCATTTTGCAAATGTTCGCCATCTTGCTCCTATGGGTCCGACAAGGGGCTCATGCGGGTCAAATCGCTTATAATTGTAGAAAAATAATCTGTACCAAATTTCATGCTTTTATCACAATTTGCAAAATTATTCGACTAACCGCCCCGACTAAAACAAACTGGTTACTATCTGATTTTCTAATTTGACTGTGAATTCTAGCCATATCTCATGTATGAAGTAGTACACCTAAACATGTCAACTTCACTTAACAGGTGTCACATTCGGAAAGACAATTAGGCATTTGAGTGCATCTTTAGATGTCGGTTCAAACTTTTTTTATATTTAAATTTCGCATTACAAGTGTCACATTGAAAAGGATGATCATCCGAGTGCCTCTTTAAATGTTTTTTCAAATTGCCGATCAATTTAAATTTCGCATCACAAGTGTCACATTCGGAAGGATAAACATCCGAGTGAATTGCTAGATGTTCCTTCAAATTGACGATCCGTTTGAATTTCGCATTACAATTGTCACATTCGAAAGGATAAACATCCGCGTGCGATTTTAAATGCTTGTTCAAATTGGTGTTTAGTGGTGCCGCGAGACGAGACTAGACGAGAATTAGGGTTGGTCTCGTCTCGTCTCGACATCTCGAGACGAGACCGTGATTCAGTCTCGGTCTCGAGTACCAAAGTCTCGTCTCGTCTCGAGTGGTCTCGTCTGGTCTCGAGTTATACAGGGTGTCCAAAAAATAGCGAAAAACTCTTCTCTACGTGGTGGAGGACCCTACAAGGAACCCCAGAAAAATACTTTAAAAAATCTAGTGGCATTCTTAAGAAAGTTATTTGCATTTTATTATTTATTGGCATCACTGAAAATATCCCGTTGACAATATGTCAGAGAATTAAATTAAATACCCATGTAACTACCGATTCTCGAATTTGATAGAAGTGAACGTTCCCCTTAAGAGAAGTGAGAGATCACATCGCACGCTCGTTCTCTTGGTGCCAAAGTTGGTATTCTCGAATGTATGGGATTATGATAGAATGAGAGAAAACTTGTCAAATCATAATGCGTTGTTGTCAACAGTAATATGTAGAATTAGCCACAATTTTAGTGTGTTAAAAGGACGAATGTCATGAGAAAGAAGAAAATCTGAGGTTTTATTCGTTTTATTTGTGTTTTGCGGCGTAACCTCATTCTTTGAAAGAAATGCTCATTGAATTTGTAAGGCAAAATGAGAAACTTCAAAGTGGAAAATTTACCTCCGATTTTACCATAGTTTTTAATGATGTTCTAGTTGGAGCATGTATAAAAGGTGTCAATAAATCAATTAAATTTCGAGCAGGATCTTTCAACCACTGAAAAATATGTCAGTGCTCAGCTTAAAAAATGAAAATTTAGCAGCCGGACGTCTGCTAGGCATATAGAAAATTAATTTTCCTCTTGCAGAAAAAAATAGGTTATTTTTTCAATTTCTCTTTCATGGCATTTTAACACATTAACATTGTAGAACAATCTAATAGTGAAAAACCAAAGCCATAAGGTTTGCACGTACTGAAAAGGTTGAAATAAGGGCGCGATCTTGTGAAAGAATATTCGATGGCTGATAGTTTTCTCGCTTATGGCAATCGACAGAATCAAATTTGATATCGGTAGGAACCGGAAAAAAACTCCCATAAGCCGGTCAGCTGTTGAGGTATACGACGTAACGTTACGGTTAAGGCCGCTGCAAAAGGAAAGAACATTTTCCATATGCCTAGCAGACCTCCGGTCGCTAAATTTTAATTTTTTGAGCTCAGCACTGACATAATTTTCAGTGGTTGAAATCCCCGAAGAGAGTCAGCAAAATATGTTAGCTGACGGTCTATTATAGGCCTCTCTTCTTGCTCTTCTGCATCTAGTAGATCATTCAGTACAAGAATTCTTCCTATAACCCCAGCTTCCATGGTTGCCCACCTTCGTATTTACCCAATTGGCAATTGCGGATGAATGATTTGCAAAACAAACAAAAAAATACCATGGATGATGACTGTAGAATTGACAAAAAGCGCATGTTTGACGTTTGGGTCTCCTGAGAACAGACGTTCTCTTCAAAAAAGGTAGTAGAATAAAATTCTCTCAACTTTCATAGGAAGTGAACGGTCCCTAATTTCGAGAATACATCGTAATAGATTTTAATAGAAACCACGCGTACTTTTCCCATGAGAACAGGGATCACACGATTCGAGAATCGCCGTCCTGAAGAATTCGAAGGTGAATTTTCACATCTACCTCTTATTACCAAGAATAATGCCGGAGAAGGATTTTTTAAATTTAATTATTTTTCTAAGGTCTCTCAAAGGGTCCTCTACTATGTGGAGAGTTTTGACGCTATTTTTCGGACACCCTGTATTTATGGTTTTTGTTTTTATATTATAACGGAAGTCCAAACTGCCACAGTGAAAAAGCAATTAGTGAAAAATCACAATAAAGAGTAACCCAAATATTTAATTTACTGATTTCATATTCAAATAGCCCAGAATAGTCCAATAATAAACCTATGAAAGAAAAATTTTAAGTGTAATCTCGAGACTCGAGAGTACACGAGACTCTCGCCGAGTCTGGTCTCGTCTCATCGAGACTTCACGAGACGAGACCAAAAGCCAGTCTCGTCTCGAAAACTCGAGACGAGACGAGACGAGATCAGTCTCGAGTCTCGCGGCATCACTATTGGTGTTCCATTTAAATTTCGCATTACAAATGTCACATTGGAAAGGATAATCATCCGAGTGCGTCTTCAAATGTTTTCTCAAATTGCCCATCAATTTAAATTTCGCATTACAAGTGGCACATTCGAAAGGATGATCATTCGAGTGCTCAAATGTTTTTAAATGTCTGTTCAAATGGCTGATCAATTTAAATTTTGCTTCACAAATGTCACATTGATAGGGATATTCATCTAGATGTATAATGGAATGTTTTCTCAATGCTTCTCTATTTTCAAATTTTTCATTGCATTTGTAGCATTCAAAGTCCTTATTTCTCTGTCGATGCACATTTAAATGCGAATCATTTTTTGTTTTAAACTTTGGATTGGATTTGTATGAATATTTCTCTTCCTTTACGTATGCCCCTTTATTAGGATCAATTACTGGATTTTCGTATATGTCTATTTCGTCTGTCGATTCATTTTTTATCAGAAATCTAAAAAAAAAATTGGAATAAAATACAAACTCTTTTTGAATTATTAAAAATCAAAAACAAAACAGGAACATTTTTGAAAAAAAAAAAAAAATTTAATAAACAGGGTGTCCACTTAGTGCGATGTCGAACGATATATCCTTCCAGGGTGACGCAAGAAAAAAAAATACAAAGTTGTTTGATACTATAAGGTGCATTAGTTAAAACTATTTTCGTAAATCAGGTATGTGACAAAACTTTGTTGTTTTAAATGGAACACCCTATATTGTCAACTAGCTGCTTAGGAAAGGAGGACCCGGTATTCAACCTTATTAATTTAATTGCCGTTCGATCGAATGTTTATTGCAATTCAGCAATAAATTAATATAAATTGCGCTGCAAGCCGCAGCAAAGGCAGACTTAAACCAGTGCAAGTACCTCTCGTTGGAAAAGCCCCTCTGGAATTAAGTTTCCCCAGTGCAAGTACCTCTCGTTGGGAACGCCCCTCTGGGTATCTTCAGCCTTATCGTTGTCCAGTGCAATTACCTCTCGTTGGGAACGCCCCTCTGGACAAGGCATAAGGGTGACGATAAACTTATCTACAGTCCCCCAAGCAGAATTGACGTGTGGCCCCCTATAAGGACCCCAGTGTACGAAGGGTCATGTACCTTATAGGATTAGCATACATGTAAGGTTATAATTGGGAAAATATATAGCATATATTTTTATATAACCCGAGCGAGTTTCTCTCCATCTACCCCCAAAGCTACAAACCCCCCATGTCACCCCTGTAAAGCGGGTAGTTGTGACATATTTGGTGGAGGTGCCGTCTCGAAACCGACGCGCAAGAAGAAAGCCGACGCCCAAACACGTCTTAAGGCGCCTTTGAAGAAAGCCGACGCCCAAACACGTCACCAGGCGGTACGTCGACAAGAGAAATTCACGACACCGTGGCGAAGGTGAAGAGAAGACAGGAGAATAAATTGTGACACATAGTTAGTACCGCCGCCATTGTGGCAAGAATAGATGCCAGACAAAACCAAATATAATTTGAGGCCAAAGAACGCAGCAGCAACGACACCAGTAGAATTAGAATCAGAAAACGTGCTCTTTCTGCCGAGAAGATCACTGCAAAGATCACCACCAGAGTCAACCAGTATCAGTTTAGAACAAATTGAAAGGGAAATAGAAAACCAAGTAAATAATCAAACAGGCTACGAAGAAGTGTTTTTGGTAGCCCACCAGACCTTACCCTTCAAGAAGCACCAAAACCCAGGCAACCATCAAAAGAGAAAATAGATCAACCGGATATAATGGCGAACACCACAATAACTGATGCTATGACAGCGGAGAAAAAGGCGAAGTTGCCTCAGTTTATCAGCCCTCAAACCTTCCAGCCATATAAAACCAGCGCGATTGAGTTCCTAAGAACATATGACAGATCAGCGATAGCAAATGGGTGGGACGAAAAGCTGAAAATTGTTTATTTTGAAACGTATTTAGATGGAGCCGCAAACCTGTGGTTTCAGGAATATAAGCGCGACAACCAAAACAACAGTTGGAAAGACATTGTTAAAGACTTTTCAGAGGAATTTGAGGATACAGATTACCAAAGGGCACTCAAGAAAAAAGTCGAAAACAGAAAACAGGGTCAAGATGAGTCAGTCAAGGAATACTTGTACGATTTACAAGTATTATACCACAATTACACGCATACATTTGATATACAAGAATTTGTAAGGATTTTCAGCGAAGGATTGACAAAGGCAAATCATTACACTTACTACTGGTTAACAAACCAGCCGAACAAGCCACCAACATCACTTATACAATTAAAAGAAATAGCAGACACAATAGATAAAGCTCCGAAGAAAAGTGCAACGCAAGATACCCAAATTACCAGCTGTATGGAAATAAATACAATAACAGACACAGAACTAAAGATATTGTGGAAAAAGAGGACATGTAATGGCCACCTGCAGGATTCGAATGCAAGGAGAACACACAAGCACAAGAGTACCAATAGCTAGCCAAGCGTGTTATAATTGTGGGAAAACAGGACACTTCGCAGCTGTATGTAGGAGCCAAAAGATGAGAAATCATAACTCCAACTCAAAAATTGCCACCGTTTGTTACAACTGTGAAAAAACAGGACATACTGCAACAGTATGCAGATCCCAGCCTCAAAGGAACAAATCGTATACGCCACGAAACAACAAAAACAATCCAGGTTGCTTTGTTTGTGGAAAACAGGGTCACTTTGCAAACACCTGTACAGCCCGACGACAAAACCCAAACGAGAAGGGATGGCAAAATTAAAAGCCCCTGCCATCCTTACCATGGGGAAGAACAATAACATAGGTATCTTGCACATCACAATTAGATTAAATAATAAGTACATGTCAGCAATCGTGGATACAGGAGCACAAGATAGCGTTCTACAAAGAAGTCTAATCAAAGAGGAACTAACAAGAAATGATGACACGATTCTAGTCACTGCAGGAGGACACCAGATAAAAGTTTTGGGAGACATTGATGTTCCAATAGAAATACCAGGGAGTCAGAAATGGAAAGGCAGACTAAACGCCAAAGTGATTTCATCATTAACTCAACCAGTCATCCTAGGCATGGAGTTTTTGACAAAAAATAACGCGATCATAGATCTCCCAAGGAAAAAACTGATTCTGAATGGTCAGTATGAAATACCTCTAAGACAAATGAATAATGAAAAAATCAACATGTCAGGTCTGGTCACAACAAAACAGCCAACTAAAACGAGAGAGCTTAAACTAGATACTTCAAGAGATGAACAAGAGTTTAACAAGTTTGTAAGAGAGCACATTCACATAAAAGATGACCAGGTTAACGGTCTCCTGAAAGAAGAATATGGAAACATAGACGTCCTAACGAACGATGCCGTTTTAGTAGTAGGAGTAACCCAAAACTACAAATCAAAAAAATCAGTTTTCAGAAAATATAGGCATATGATTCCAAAAAAGAGAGAGAAAGGAACCATTGGGGAGCTATTTATGTCAAAACAAGAAAAAAAATCACTCATTTTCCTATTCACAAGAGAATCAATGAAGAAGAAGCCAAGTCCAACAAACATGTATAAATGTCTTACAGCACTGAGGAACAATATCTCAAAAAATAAATCCATCAAAAAATTAGTCATTCCAAGACAAGGATGGGGATTAGAAAAAGAATGGACAAGATTTAAACAGATGATATATTTTCTATTTGAAGATGCAGGGGTCCAAATTCACATTTATAGGGAAAAACCTGGGGATAAAGCTAAAGAAGAAAAGCAGGAAGAAGAAATCAGGCATCTGATGCAAATCGGTACAGAAACCAAGAAAAAGACAAATAAATTGGGTACAAAGAAAGATTATATGGTATCTCAGAATGAGTTAAAAACATTGGAATTAGATATTATGGGCAAAAATAGTGAGATTAAAGATAATACTACGTATACATGCAAATATAATTTAGACTGGTTAGCAAAAAATCATCTTGAACTAAAAACGCACATTCACACCAATGAAGGTAGCCTCATTTTAAAAGTACAATCAAACACAAGGAACCCAGTAGCTATTTACGCCGGAACCACAATGGCATTTTTGGCAGAAACTGCATCAGAGACAAATCTTTCACACAATTTCATGTTACAAGCTGAAAAAGACGAAGAGAGCGAAGAAATAACAATGGAAGATCATAAGTTAGACAGCATCACAAACGAGAAGAACAGGAATGAACTCAAAGAACTCCTTCTGGAATACAAAGACGTTTTCGCGAAATCCACAAAACATATGGGAAAGACAAACTTAACAGAACACATAATAGACGTCGGAGAGGCTCGCCCAATAAAGAGCCGCCCATACAGAGTGTCACAAAAAGAAAGACAGATTATTGACGAACAAATCCAGGAAATGCTCGATAGCAAAGTAATTCGGCCTTGCCACTCTCCATGGGCTAGCCCTGTAGTGCTAGTTAAGAAAAAAGATGGAAAAACAAGATTTTGTGTAGATTACAGAAAGGTGAACACAGTAACAAAAAAATCAACATACCCACTACCACAGATCGATGACATTTTGTCATACTTGGGAAATGCAAAATGGTTTAGCACACTCGATATGTTTTCCGGATATTGGCAAGTTCCAGTCGAAGAGAAGTCCAAGCAATACACTGCCTTCGTGGCGCAAGGACATGGGACTTACGAATTTAATGTCTTAAGTTTTGGATTATGCAACACGCCGGCCACTTTCCAAGAACTAGCAGACCAAGTTTTTTGGGATATGAAATGGAAGGAAGTGCTAATCTACTTAGACGACATCATTATATTCTCACAAACATTCGAAGAACACTTGAGCAAACTAAAGAAAGTTTTTGAGCGATTGCGACAAGCTAACCTTACTCTAAAACCAAGCAAATGCGAATATTTGAAAAAAGAAATCAAAATACTAGGATTCAAAGTAAAGGAGCAAGGCATATTACCAGATGAAGAAAAAATAATTTGCATAAAAGGGTTCCCGACGCCAAAGAAAATTAAAGATGTACAGAGCTTTCTAGGATTATGTAATTTTTATAGAAAATTTATACATAACTTTGCATCAATAGCAAGACCGCTACATGAAGTTACAAGAAAGAACATAGGGTTCAAATGGGGTTCTGAACAAAACAAAGCATTCAAGATTCTTAAAGAAAAACTGGTTTCCGCACCTGTGCTACAGCATTTCAATCCCAATAAAGATACCATTTTGCACACCGACGCAGCAACATGTGGAATTGGGGCAGTACTTTTACAAGAAGACGACAAGGGAGAAGCACATCCAATAGCCTACATAAGCAGGAGTCTTTCAAATAGCGAGAAGAACTATTCAATTAGTGAATTAGAACTCTTAGGTTTAGTGTGGGCATTGAGCTATTTGAGACACTTAATCTACGGGAGACCAGTAAAAATCGTTACTGACCATCATGCTCTTTGCTGGATGGACTCCATTAAGGAAAGTAACAGACGCTTGGCCAGGTGGGCACTAAAACTTGCAGAATTTGATTACGCGGTTGTATATAAGAAAGGATCAACACATAGCGACGCCGACTGTATGTCCCGCAATCCAGTGCTTCAACCAGAATTCGAGGAAAAAGAAGAACAAGAGGAGCTCCCCTTGGACTTTGAAGCTGGAGACAAAGTTAAAGTGTTTATCCCAATCAGAAAGGTTGGAAGAAGTGAAAAGTTACTCTTAAAATGGTTTGGACCATACAAAGTAATTAGAAAAATGGGAGAAGTGAATTACGAGGTACAAAAGATTGGAAGCAGAAAAAAGGATACGGTCCACGTGAGTAGGATGTTACCCTACTACGATCCATGGACAGAAGCTGCGCCTATTGAAGAAAGGGCAGATGAGACAGATATAGCTGAAAACGCAGAATCTGAAGTTGATGAGGATGAAGAAGACGAGGAAAAAATTGAAGAAGAAATTGGAAGCAGTGAAGCAGAAAACGAGGAAGAAGAAGACTGATTATACAGATAAAACATAAGATGAAGTAGGGAAATGGGAAGTAGAGATAGGATGAAAAAATAGAGTAAGAGATTAAATAGAGTAAACAAGGAGGGATGGAGAGGAATGACAGCTCAATATAAGAGGAAACTAGTGTTGACCTCATAATTCTAGGGGAAGATAGAGAATATGAATTACTATGAAAGAAGAAGAATCAGAAACATTCTTATCGACGGAAGAAGCCGCCGAAGGGATTTTAGAAAAGTACGAGCTGCAAAAAGAAGGCATATGGGTATACAAAAAATAAGTTGGACTAAACTTACCTGTTGGAGCCATGATCAACAAATAACTAAATTATGAAATTTGGTGGCCCGATTGTGGTCATAATTAAAATATGTAATTATAAGAATAAGCACATTTTTAAAAATATTATTTTATTTTTTGCATGTATATACAAAACTACCAACCAGGGACGGACTACAAAACAAATTCGAGGGAAGGCATTGTAATAGAAGGACCTAGCTCTGGACTGAGCAGGGGCTAGGAACTTCAAACCATAAGAAACAAATGGGTATGGACCGATGAACAAGAAAGAAGCATAACAAACCAGGAAACGACACTTAGACCGTGGGACCGTACACCCCACGATCTAGCTGACCAAATCGCCAGGAAGTACTTGGAGCCAGAACCAATCCACTTGAAAGACAGAATACAGCACAATGAACAAGAAAGAAGCATACCAAACCAGGAAACGACACTTAGACCGTGGGACCGTTAACACCCCACGATCTAGCTGACCCATCAAGAAGTATTTGGAACCAGAACAGACCCACAATACAGAAAACAGGACCGGACCAAAAGAAAAAACCCATGGCTGAAGCGGTGAAGTTGATGAAATTTCTTAGTTGTAAGCTATTTTTTTTTTTTTTTGTAGTAACCTGAATAATAATGCACCCTCACCCATCCCACCATAAAAAACTTTTGTTAATTTTTAATTTTTTTTCTCTATACGCGATATTTGGATTATATAATTGTAAGCATCAGGGGTATTTTATAATTAGGCTATTATTGTAAAGAAGGGATATTTTTAGGATAAGGATATTATTGTATTTTTTTGACATTATTATGGTATTTGTATATATTTTGTTGTAAGTGTCTCTTCCAAGCATTGGGGTCCAATGCTTCATGGAGGGGGGGCATATGTCAACTAGCTGCTTAGGAAAGGAGGACCCGGTATTCAACCTTATTAATTTAATTGCCGATTCGATCGAATGTTTATTGCAATTCAGCAATAAATTAATATAAATTGCGCTGCAAGCCGCAGCAAAGGCAGACTTAAACCAGTGCAAGTACCTCTCGTTGGAAAAGCCCCTCTGGAATTAAGTCTCCCCAGTGCAAGTATCTCTCGTTGGGAACGCCCCTCTGGGTATCTTCAGCCTTAGCGTTGTCCAGTGCAATTACTTCTCGTTGGGAACGCCCCTCTGGACAAGGCATAAGGGTGACGATAAACTTATCTACAGTCCCCCAAGCAGAATTGACGTGTGGCCCCCTATAAGGACCCCAGTGTACGAAGGGTCATGTACCTTATAGGATTAGCATACATGTAAGGTTATATTTGGGAAAATATATAGCATATACTTTTATATAACCCGAGCGAGTTTCTCTCCATCTACCCCCTAAGCTACAAACCCCCCATGTCACCCCTGTAAAGCGGGTAGTTGTGACAATATTTCAGTACATTAATGGATCGTTCTAAAAATCCTACGTATTTTTTGTTAGGAATTACCTATATTAAAACTCAACCGTTTTTGAATTTTTTTTCAAGAAATCGCAATTTTTATGTGTCAATTCATTTAGCTAATAAAATATAGGATTTTCAATTTAAAATAACAAAGTTCTGTCGCATACCCCATTTACGGAGCCGCCTGTATATTCAGAAATATTTTTAACTAATGTACCTTAGAGTATCAAACAACTCTGTCATTTAATTTTTTTTTCTTGCATCAAGGAGATATCGTCCGATATCGCATGTATATTTTTTGTAGTTCAGTTATAAATGGCATCTTTTGGACATTGATTTCAATTGTCAAAAGTGGTTCATTTTAACACAAACGCCAAAATAAGCAGTGTGTTCTAATACAGTGTTAGGATGAGATCTCATTTCATCACCGAGTGTTGAAATGGGATTTAGAGTGCATTTCGTGTTAAAATGAGTTTATATTTTAAATTTAAAATATTTTGGATGAACTACAAAAAAATCTGTTTTTTTGCACGTGTTGGGTCACGAGCAAACGGATGGCCTATTAATAAGGAAGTCGATAAATTTTTTTTCGGGGAGCGGGAAAGGGGGAGACGATTAGCAAATAAAATGAAGAAGATAAATTTGCAAAACTCTTTATTGTTTGTATGCTTTTGTGTGCTAATAAATAGACATATTCATGTACTCCTTTTGAAGTCAACTTATCAAAAACCATAAACCATTAAAAAGGAGTAAAATGTATATTTTTAGCCTAGTCACCTAATAAATTTGCAAAACCCCACCACCACATATAAAAATGTACAGATCGTTTCACGAGGGTTCACACTTTTAACATCGAAAACGTCATAAATTAAAAAAAAAGGGTTGTCGTAAATTCATATGACACATTAAATTTTCTTGACAAATCAAAATGAATGACTTCTGGTTTAAGAATCGACGAACGTTTTTGACGTCAGTGATTTGTTTCAGTTAATTTCTATTTGTTAAAAAAGGAAGGCAGAAACTATGAACACTCGTGAAACAAAGTTCAGTTATTAGTCAAATTATGAAATCTTAATAGCTATTTATACAATAAGTTACGAAATGAGCGTCTTTTAGGCACGCGACGTGAAAATTGTCCAACGAGGCAAAGCCGAGTTGGACAACACGTCGAGTGACTAAAAGACATCGTTTCGTAACGTATTGTATACAAGATTTTTTCTACTGGCATTTTATAATAAAAAAACACAATTTTATTTCATGTGAATAAGTCGATTACACCCAAAATCTTTGTTACCTGCTTTTACTTGACACCTGACACTTTTCATGCGATTTTCTTTTCAAAATTCGACATCAATAATTAAAATCCTAGAAAGTAGGTAATAACACAAACTTCTGTTTTGAGTAACCCAAACGTTCAATTCAGTAATTCCATTTTCAATATTCATAATAAATGCAAAACAAAATTCAAATCTGTGTTCAGTGTGTTTTTTATTTCTGAATAATGGATGACACTTTTAGGCACTAGTGCTTAAAAATTACTTTTACGCACTCATAAGTCACTTTTACGCATTCAAAAGTCACTTTTACGCACTGAGTGCCTAAAAGTAACTTTCACGCACTCAGTGCCTAAAAGAATGTCGTTTCAAAACTGAAATGACAATCGAAAAGTTGCTATTATGAAACGTCAGTAGAAAAATGTATTTTTTAATACAATGATAAAATTGTATAAAATAAAAATTGACTTGTACCCAGAACATAATATGATAGAAAGCTTGCAAACAGAAGGTGATATACATTACTACAATACTAGATCATCGTCAAATTTTCATGTATCTAGGATAAATTCATATTTTGCTCAAAATAGCTTATTTTACAAAGGTAATTATATTCCGTGCAAAAGGTTTGAATTTGAATAAATTCAAAAGAATGTTAAGAAGATAGATGGTAGAGAACCATAGTATATAAAAGTTATATTGTATTTGTTAGCTTATGCTAATAATAATAGTTATTTATATAACAAGTACATAAAGTAAGGCTTTATTGTACGAATAATTTTATGGCCGAGCGAGGCTATTAAATAATGAGTCAATAAAGCCTGATTATGTAAGCGTTATATACATGATTTTATGTACGATTGCGACTGGTTTTTGTTAAAAATTTAAAAAATGTAATAAAAAAAGTAAAATTCGCGTAGGTATACCTGTTTCACCTTGGCAGGTTGTCAAGACCTGTTTCACCTTGGCAGGTTCTCAGGACCTGTTTTACCTTGTAAGGTAGTCTAGGTAGGCAATAAAGTAGCACTTTATTTTACTAGTACAATAAAGTGCTACTTTATTGACGCAAAACTGTTCCATAAATAGCACTTTATTGGTCAATCGGACATAAATATTATTATTATAAAAAAAAAAATCCTTGATATTTAAACTGAAGGTATATGGCCTGTTATAAGAACGAGAGTTACTATTGAATTTCCCAATTCTACTGTGAGTTCTAGCCATATTTTATGTACAATGTCCTACACCTAAGGCCCTTCGCACATTGAGCAACTAAAAAGAAACCAAACCTATTGACAACTCAATAAATCACCCTCTATTTAGTTATCAACTATGGATCACACACAGCGCTTCTGATTATGGCAGCTTTTTTGTGTTTAAATTAATATTTTATTATTATGCTCCAAGATATTGTTATTATCGAGGCAAAATGTAATTTTCAAATGATAAGATTTATCTCTTATCCATATAATTCAGAAAGGAAAATTCGGCAAGAGAAAGTTAGGTATTGGGTTCATCACTACCACTACATTGAAAAACTATTAGAAATGCATATAGGATTTGAACTAGCCTCGAATTTAAGGATTGTTCTGCCGTTGTCAAGCGACTTGCATGTTGGGTTGCGGGTGACTGATCGCCGACGCGTTACCAACTAGTTGCGTTGTGTGCTCATTCAAATACACGGGCAGAAACTACTAGATAACTAATTGGGGATTGGAGTTTGTAATTAGTTTGTTTTGAGTCGCCTAATGTGCGGAGCGGCAATCAACACATTTGAATTTCATTTAACAAGTGTCACGTTCTGAAAGATAATTAATTGGGTATTTGAATGCATTTTTTGATGTCGGCTGAAATTTCGTCTATATTTAAATTTCTTATTACAATTATCACATTCGAAAGGATAAACATCCGAGTGAGTCTTTAGATGTTGCTTCAAATTATCGTTCCGTTTGAATTTCGCATTACAAGTATCACATTCGAAAGGTTGATCATCCGAGTGTACCTTTAGATGTTGATTCAAATTTTGTTTAAATTTAAATTTTGCATTACAAGTGTCACATTGGAATGGTTGAGCATCCGAGTGAGTTTGAAGATGTTGTTTCAAATTGCTCATCCGTTTAAATTTTGCATTACAAATATCACATTTGAAAGAATAATCATCCGAGTGTTTAAATGTCTTCAAATGTTTGTTCAAATGGACGGTCAATTTAAATTTTGCTTCACAAATGTCACATTTATAGGGATAATCATCTAGATGTATGATGGAATGTTTTTTCAATCCTTCTTTATTTTCAAATCTGGCACCGCATTTGTAATATTCAAATTCTTTATTTCTCTGTTGATGCACATTTATATGTTGTGAATTGTTTTTGGTTCCAGATTGGCTGGAGAAAATGTTGATATCGCCTGGTAGTGTTGGTGAATTGGATTCATATGCCTCTTCCTTCACGTATGCCCCTTCATTACGATCAATTAGTGGATTTTCGGATTTTTCTATTTCGTCTATCCACTCATCTTTTATCATACATCTAAAATAAATTTTTTATATTAAAATACGAACTTTATTTGAATCTTGGGGCAGGTTAGTTTGGGTTGGTTTTGGTTTAGATAAATGTAAATCAAATGGCAAAAACTGTAATCTTACGAGGTAAAGTGTCAAATAAACAAAAATAGATTTATTTTTATTTTTTAATTATATACATATACATATATTTTTTTATACAATTCTTGATATTTAAGCTTAGGTTGGATGACCTGTTAGACGTTTATAGAAAACAGGGAAATATACAAGGTCTCCCAAATTAATGAGGAATGCATTAGGATATAGGAAACTATTTATAACAGATACGAAGGAAGGTTAAATGCGGAAAGTATTAGACAATTATGCTAGACGTTTAATAGTGTTTGCAGATTGAGTAGCTATTTAAATTTTTCACATATTTAGAGGAAACTTAAATGGGCTGTAAATCATTTATTTTTGAAAATTTCTGAAATCTGTAAAAACACTTTGAAAGCAACTCTTTGTGCAGAATACGCATGTTCGATTAAAAATTTTTCAGCGCATTTCGGTTTTCTGGAATCATCATCAATTTCATTATTACCATAACCGCCATATTAGCATGCAAAAATTCCTGAACTTCTCGGGTATTTTAATACTACAGGGCAACCGTCTTGTTGAAAACAATTTGAAGGGGAATGAGTTTTTATGCAAAATTCACCTCCCCCTTTCAACCTTCAACCCCCCAGCCCTCAGAGCCACCCCCTAGAAAATCCTTAATGGGAAGGGTGGTCAAGTGATACATCATTTTGAAGGGTTTTCAATTTCATACATTTTGGTACTAAATTATAATACCTCTCAACTGTTCAACTGTTTTGAAAATATTGACAGTTCAAAGTTGAGTTTTTGAATCTTTGTGTCAAATTATTAAAGAACTAAAACCAAACAGAAATTTTTTTTTTGTAAATAATTTATTGTTCTTATTTTTCTAAAACAATCCTTGATATTTAAACTTGAGGTGGATGGCTCGTTAGACGTCTATGGAAAACAGGGAAATATATACACACCGCACAAAAATTATCGCATCACCAATGCTTTTAAATATTTTGGCTACAGTAAATTTATTTTAAAAATTTCTCAATTATTCCCTGAATGTGCATTCTTTAACTGAAAAACTCGAGTCAAAAAACATGTCGTTGTCGTTTCTTCTTCTGTTAGGTTCTTCTTTACTTTTTTTGGGAAAATGCGGATAGGCATAGATTCCACTTTGCAAGTATGCTGTTCATTTCTGTGTTTTCTACTTTGATAGATGCGATAATTTTTGTGCGGTGTATATTTTTCGAATTTTTCAAATTTGGTATACGGTCTAATAGGTCAAGGTGCATTTTATTAAAATATGTTCACAAGTGAACCTTTGTCAAATCTGACCGAAACAAACTAGTTACTATAAAATTTTCCGATTGGACTGTGAATTTTAGCCATATTTCGTTGTATAATGTGCTACACCTACACTAACACATTTGAGTTTCACTTAACAAATGTCACATTCGGAAAGGTAATGAAGTATTTCAGTGCATCCCAAGATGTCGTGCCAGCCTTTGCCTATATTTAAATTTCGTATTACAATTTTCACAATGAGAAGGTTTATCATCCAAGTGTCGAGTTTTTAAATGTTGCTTGAAATTGTCGTACCGTTTAAATTTCGCATTACAAGTGTTACATTTGAAAGGATAAACACCCGAGTGAGTTTTTAGATGTTGCTTCAAATTGGCGTTCCGTTTGAATTTCGCATTACAAGTGTCACATTCGAAAGGATAAACATGCGTGTGAGTCTTCAGATGTTGCTTCAAATATCCGATCTGTTTAAATTTCGCACTACAAGTGTCACATTTGAAAGGATAAACATCCGTGTGAGTTTTTAGATGTTGCTTCAAATTCCCGATCCATTTAAATTTCGCATTACAAGTGTCACATTCGGAAGGATAAACATCCGAATGGTTTTAGACTTTGGATTGGATTTGTATGAATATTTCTCTTCCTTCACATATGCCCTTTATTTGAATCAATTACTGGATCACTGGATCAATTACAGGATTTTCGGATATGTCTATTTCGTCTGTCCACTCATTTTTTATCATAAACCTGAAATATACGAACTTTTTTTGAATCTTAAGGCCCCCACAGACGTTTAGTTATTTTGCACAGGTCGACTGTGCAAACCTGGTTTGCGAAGGCATATCGGTATGTCTCTGGATACTTCTTGCTGACTGTGAGGGCCGTTAGCCTGGCCCAACTTAATTCTGTATGTGAAATATTTTTGGGTTTAGATTGGCTGGAGAAAATGTTGATTTTGCCTGGTAGTGTTAGAGAATTGGATTCATATGCCTCTTCCTTTACGTATGCTCCTCCATTAGGATCAATTAGTGGATTTTCGGATATGTCTGTTTCGTCTATCCACTCATTTTTTATCATAAATCTAAAATAAATTTTTTATATTAAAACACGAACTTTATTTGAATCTTGGGGCCGGTTAGTTTGGGTTGGTTTTGGTTCAGATAAAAGTAAATCAAATGGCAAAAACTGTAATCTCACGAGGTAGTCTCAAACAAAAATAGATTTTTAAAAAAAAATTATACACATATACATATACTCTCTATCTACGCCACTGAAAATTTCTGTACGATAGGAAATTTTCTTCTCTACGACTTTTCTCTCCTGACATTTTTTCCTTAAACGCTTAGTTTTGGAGTTATTAGGAAAAATGTAAAAGAAGGTAGATTTCACCAGACTTAAGGGGTGGTTTTGGAGTGACGGGCTCAACGCCTCGGTGCTGGGGTTTCGGGGGATATTCAGTACCCTGTAACACAGTCTCTCACCAAATTTCAGCTTGTCTCTAATTTGTTGAATATCATCCTGTACTAATTGTCTTGTTGGCACACTCAAACACAGTTTTCAATCTACAATGAAAGTATCAAGCTATCAACTGCAATGAAACAGAGTATAAACTTTCATGGAGAACCGAGAAATATACAGGGTGTTTCATATTTATTGTGACAAACTGATAGGGGTTGCAGAGGGTATCAAAATAGGTTTGCCTTATGAAACCCTATCCGGAAATGAGCCATTATGGTACTACAGCAATCAAATTTTGAGGGGAGCGAAAATCCACTAGTAGTGAAAGGTTCGACTCGCTCACTATCTTATTTTGTTCTGTCGTCTTGGATGAGTTGTTAACAAAATTAACTGCAATTCCTCCGCACATACTGGTTTGCTGTGTTCACTTTTTTGTGAACTTTGATTCGACACACTGTTTCAAGTAGTCTTATTAAACTGAGTAGACTGATCGTAAGGTTTTGTTATCTCTGCACGTACCGGACGTAAATCGCATTAATTTGTTGGTAAAATGGAGTATTCCTATGCAGAACTTGCTGATAGGCTTCTGATTTACGGAGAAGCTGGCGGTAGTGAGAGAGGAGCTGAGCGCCTATACGTCGAACGGTTCCCAGAACGTCATCAACCTAGCCACGCCATTATTGCGAGAATTCATGCACGTCATCATGAAAGTGGTAGCGTTCAACGCTTTGTAGACGCAGGGCAGCCCTTCGCCGTGCGCACAGCAGAGTTTGAAGAAGCGGTTCTGCACCATGTAGAGGACAACTCATCCACAAGTGTGCGTGCGATTGCAAGTGCTATGGGGGCGGCCCCATGTACTGTTTGACGGACTCTCCGGGATCAATAGTTGCACCCGTACCATTTGCAATGAGTCCAAGGCTTGGGTGTGGATGATTATCCGCCGCGGCGCCGTTTCTGTTCTTGGTGGTTGCAGCAGGTGGTAATTACCAGACTTTGGTCGCCATGTTTTATTTTCGGACGAGGCATGTTTTACACGAGACGGGTTTTCCAATATCCGTGATAGTCAATTTTGAGCTGAAGATAATCCCCATGCCCTAGCCCTCCGTAGAGACCAACAACAGTTTGCAATTAACATATGGGCCGGCTTTGTGGGAAATCTTGTCCGGAAATTTCCCTTTGGGCTCCAGGTGTTTATAGAGCAGAATCACTTATTTTGACACCCTCTACAACCCCTCTCAGTTTGTTACAATAACTATGAAACACCCTGTATATACAGGCTGTTCACTTTAAAACTTACCATCCCTATTTTCTCGGAGTTGAAAATTTTGGAAAAAATCCCTGAAACACGCCAACTATAATTTAAAGGGGGATGAGTTTTTATGCAAAATTCACCTCCCCCTTTCAACCCCCCAGCCCTCAGAGCCAACCCCTAGAAAATCTTAAATGGGAAGGGGGGTCAAGTGTTTTGAAAATATTGACAGTTGAAAATTGAGTTTTTTGAAACTTTGTGTCAAACTATCAAGAAACGAAAACCGAACAGAAACTTTTTTTTTTTAAATAATTTATTGTTCTTATTTTTTTAAACAATCCTTGATATTTGAACTTAGGCTGGATGGCTCGTTGGACGTCTAAGGAAAACAAGGAAATATATATTTTTCGAATTTTTCAAATTTGGTATACGGTCTAATAGGTCAAGGTGCATTTTCTTAAAATATGTTCAAAAGTGAAGCTTTGTCAAATCTGACCAAAACAAACTAGTAATTATCTAATTTTCTGATTGGACTGTGAAATTTAGCCATATTTCATTGTATAATGTCCCATAACCAACACATTTGAATTTCACTATACAAGTGTAACATTCCGAAAAATAATTAGGCATTTGAGTGCATCTTTAGATGTTGGTTGAAACTACTTTTGTATTTAAATTTTGTATTACAAGTTTCACAATTGTAAGGTTTATCATCCGAGTGTCGAATTTTGCTTGAAATTGTCGAACCGTTTAAATTTCGCACTACAAGTTTCACATTCGAAAGGATAATTATCCGAGTGCGTCGTTAAATGCTTGGTCAAATCGCTATTCCATTTAAATCTCGCATAACAAGTGTCACATTCGAAACGATAAACATCCGAGTGAGTTTTTAGATGTTGCTTCAAATTGGCGTTCTGTTTGAATTTCGCATTACAAGTGTCACATTGGAAAGGTTGATCATCCGAGTAATCGTTTAGATGTCGGTACAAACTTGATTTTAGTTTAAATTTCGCATTACAAGTGTCACATTGGAATGGTTCCTCATCCGAGTGAGTTTGTTGATGTTGCTCCAAATTGTCGAAGCGTTTAAATTTTGCATTACAAGTGTCACATTCGAAAGGATAATTATTCGAGTGCGTCTTTGAATGTCGCTTCAAACTGGCGTTCTGTTTGAATTTTGCGCTACAAGTATCACATTCGAAAGCATGATCATCCGAATGCTTAAATGTCTTCAAATGTCTGTTCAAATGGCCGATCAATTTAAATTTTGCTTCATAAGTGTCACATTTATACGGATAATCATCTAGATGTATGATGAAATGTTTTCTCAATCCTTTTTTGTTTTTAAATTTTGCATTGCATTTGTAGCATTCAAATTCCTTATTTCTCTGTTGATGGGCTCAGTAGACCTGGCCCCCCCCCCAGTTGATAATTTTTATCCAAAACGCTAGCCCTCGTTCTCCAGAGCTAGCGCAACCTAGCGCAACTTTTTCGAAAGCTAGCGCAGCTACAGGTCAAAAGATATGTGGCTTTATATTCGGGGGGGGCTAGGGTGAAGCTAGCCCCCCCCAGTTATTCGATCTTCTCAAAAATGCAAGCGCACATTCGTTACACCTAGCACAGCCTAGCGCAAGTTGTGTCATAGCTAGCGCAGCTATCGTAGCTGTTATACAGGGTGGACAAAAAAAATCATGAGCCCCTACAAGTGATTTTTAATTTTTCAAAAATATATATGAAGCTTCTTTAAAGCTTTAAAGCAGGTAAAATTCGAGCAACCGCATTACCCCTTTAAAACATATACAGGTATTTATTCGGGGGGGCTAGATCAACGCTAGCCCCCCCCAGTTGTTAAATCCTTTTCAAAATGCTAGCGGAAGTTCCTGACACTTAGCGTAAGTTGTGTCGTAGCTAGCGCAGCTATAGTAAGTAAATGTTATACAGGGTGAACTATGAAATCTTAAAAAATGTTACCAGCTCCAAGACAAGATTTAACGTTTACAAGCGCTATCTCTTCGCGAAGTTATACTTTTTCTTTTATAGTCAGGCCGGAATCAGAACAAATCAGAAAACAGAAAACAGTGAAATTCAAACCTTATATGAGAAACACATACATGCCACGGCCTGGAATCACTAAATGCATTCAACCAACGTAATTCTTAATTGGTGATAAAAAAAGTACTAGCTCTTGCTTCACAAACCTGACAAACCCCACCGCCACCACCACTAAAAATGTCGACAATATTCAGTATCGATATATCGACGAACTAAATATCGATATGTCGTTGCCATCCCTAAACTCACTACAGTGACAATAAACCTAACACAGTGGCGACAATAGAGGTCCCGCCGCCACTTTGTGGCTTTCCTCTTGCTAATTTTAAATACGAATATATAGGATTTAAATGGACATTTATCATACAAAATTGAAAACAATGTATTTGATGACCATTATTAGGTAAATCAAATACGTTGTTCTCAATTTGTTATGATCGATGTCCATAAATCGTATATATTCATATTTAAAATTAGCAAGAGTTACGCCACAAAGTGAACACAGTTCATTAATATGAACATATTATAGGATTTTAAAAAACCAATCATAAATAAGACTGCAATTATTGTCGCCACTGTGGTAATACAGTCACTGTACAACCCACTAGTTGCGCGCGCATCAAAGTTGAAAAAGATACCTACCTCAATTTTTTCATTTCTTTGTGAGGTTAAGTTTTAGTTACCTACTTCGCGAATAGATAGCGCTTGTAAACGTTAAATCTGGTCTTGCAGCTGGCGACATTTTGTAAGATTTCATAGTTCACCCTGTATAACATTTACTTACTATAGCTGCGCTAGCTACGACACAACTTACGCTAAGTGTCAAGAACTTCCGCTAGCATTTTGGAAAGGATTTAACCACTGGGGGAGGGGGGGCTAGCGGCACTCTCCCGAATAAATACCTGTATGTGTGTATGTTTTAAAGGGGTAATGCGGTTATTCGAATTTTACCTGCGCTAGCCTGCGCTAGCTTTAAGGAAGCTTCATATATATTTTTTGAAAAATTAAAAATCACTTGCAGGGGCTCATGATTTTGTCTGTCCACCCTGTATGACAGCTACGATAGCTGCGCTAGCTATAACACAACTTGCGCTAGGCTGCGCTAGGTGTCACGAACTTGCGCTAGCCTTTTGAATAGGATTTAACAACTGGGGGGGGGGGGGGGCTAACGTTGATCTAGCCCCCCCCCCCCCCCCCCGAATAAATACCTGTATATGTTTTAAAGGGGTAATGCGGTTGCTCGAATTTTACCTGCGCTAGCTTTAAGGAAGCTTCATATATATTTTTGAAAAATTACGAATCACTTGTAGGGGCTCATGATTTTTTTGTCCACCCTGTATGACAGCTACGATAGCTGCGCTAGCTATGCCACAAATTGCGCTAGGTGTTACGAATGTGCGCCAGCATTTTTGAGAAGATCGAATAACTGGGGGGGGGGGGGGGCTAGCGTCACCCTAGCCTCCCCCCGAATATAAAGCCACATATCTTTTGACCTGTAGCTGCGCTAGCTTTCGAAAAAGTTGCGCTAGGTTGCGCTAGCTCTGGAGAACGAGGGCTAGCGTTTTGGATAAATATTATCAACTGGGGGGGGCCAGGTCTACTGAGCCCTGTTGATGCACATTTATATGTTGTGAATTATTTTTGGTTATAGATTTGCTGAAGAAATTGTTAAAGTGAAATTTCTCGATATCATCTGGTAGTGACGGTAAATTGGATACATATAAATATTCCTCTTCCTTTACGTTTGCCCCTTAGGATCAATTAGTGGATTTCCGGATATGTCTATTTCGTCTGTCCACTCATTTTTTATCATAAATCTAAAAAAAATATTATATTAAAATACAATTTTAAAAAAAAATCCTAATCTCAAAAATGAGGATCGGTTTGTTTAGATAAATGTAACATTGCAAAAACTGTTATCTTACGAGGTACAGTGTCGAATTATTAAACATTATTTTTTTAAATATATTTATATTTTTTTCATACAATCCTTGATATTTTAATTCAGGGTGGATGGCTTGTTGAAGTTTATTTCATTGCAGTTATAGCACAAATCGAGGGTCACGACCATAAAACCATCCCAAACCATGGGCGCGGGGAAGGCAGGTACCATCACTGATATAGAAATATTGTCGGACCTGGCGGTTATGAGGGGGTGTGAATCAAAACTAGAGCCAAGTACAAAAAATAGGAAAGTGTATTTACAATAAAGCTTACCACAAATACATGTCAGTTATGGGCGTGGGCACTAATAATTATCACAGGACTAAAAAGGCACTATTACTATAACTAACTCGGATAATTCTCCATCTGTAGACTGATCCTTCATCTCCCAAAACCACCTTATTTTATGCTAGTCGAGCAACCATGATACGTGATTTCTAATTACAATAACTGCCGATGACCTGGCGTCGGCATTGACCTTCTATGGGTTTCAGTTCCATGTCCGTACAAATTAATAATTTATTAATTCGTTCAACTTGCAATATTATTTACATGTAACGTGACCGATGGTCTTCCTGTAATCCATGAACTTTTTTGGAAGATGAATGAGTTTAATTCACCGAAGGGAGATGCTCTATTATCCTAGATACGACAATATGGATTTAACTACCATTCCACTATGAATTTCGAGGCTATGCATTCATTATAAAAACACTCGAAAAACTTATAATTATTCGTAATTCTTGAATGCAAATTTCTAAAAAATATGTATTGTCACGTCTATTAATAGTTCCTTTATTACATAGGGTTTCGATAACTGATAATATCATTATTTTCTGAGCTTATTTGAAAAGATATCCCAAAATAAATATCACTTCATCATTGCCACTTTTTCTCCTCTACAAGATGTCACCATCAAATTTAAAATCTGAAGTTTCGTCTTTGGGCCACCATCATCAAACTTATGACGTATCGCACAGGCTTCCTTTTTGATGTGGAACATTTTTCATCAAAGACTACCGTCGAGATATTCAGTAAAAACTTAAAAAATTGTACTTTTGGGGTGGGTTTGGGATGGTTTGCACCCTCGGAGGAGAAGGGACTTTTAGTATGTTAATCTGGACCACAAAAGCTAGACATTCTAGCAAAAATCAGCTTTAAGGGATTTTGTTCCACGACGGACCTCAATGTCACTATACTATATCTAATATCTTAAAAAAACTATTTAAAAACTGATTCATCATGATATCCTCAAGCCTAAAATTATGCCAGAATAAAAAACTAAACAAAAAAAATATATATTTAGGTATAGTCTTTCTAAAATCAGTTGAAGCAAGGTAAAGGTAAATCATAAATGGTGATTGAATACTTTCATGAGAAATGCTCTGCTACTGGTCAGCCACCAGTTGGAATTTATTTGTACCTTGTTTCAATTGACTTTACAAAGACTATACTCAAGTATTTATTTTTTCTTTAAATTTTTTTTTCATAATAAAGATTTAAAAATGTAGACTCATTTTCTTTATACTTTGCTTAAAAATTACTTAAATTAGGAGTAATTTTTATTTTATAATAAAATAATAATATAAAATAAAAACAAAACAGCTAGGTAGCACGAAACTAGATAGATTCAGTGCAACATTATCCTCCGATGTCGGGTCAACTCTTTTTTTAATCTAAATTTCGCTTCACAAGTGTTACATTGGAAAGAATGATCATTCGAGTGCGTCTTGGAATGTTTATGCAAGTCGCCGATCCATCTAAATTTCACATTACAAGTGCCACATTCGAGAGGATAAACATCCGGCGAGTGAATTTTTAGATGTAGCTTCAAATCGCCGATCGAATTAAATTTGTCATTACAAGTGTCACATTCCCAACGATGAACATCCGAGTGAGTTTTTAGATGTTCCTTCAAATTGCCGATCCACAAAAATTTCGCATCACAAGTATCACATTCGAAAGGATGAGCATCCGAGTGCATATTTATTAAATGTTTGTTCAAATCGCCGATCCGTTTAAATTTCACATCACAATTGTCACATTCGAAAGCATTACCATCTAAGTGAGTTTTTAGATGTTGCTTCAAATATCCGATCTGTATAAATTTCGCATTACAAGTATCACATTCGAAAAGATGATCATCCAAGTTCATCTTTGAATGTTGGTTCTGCTGATGATCATTCAAATTCTTGATATCCTCTGAATGAATCTCTTCAATTTCGAATATCTCTCCGTTCGAATAAACTAGATTAATTTCGGGTTTGTCGATATCACCTGGTAGTGTTGGTGAATTGGATTCATCCGAATATTCCTCTTCTTTTACGTATGCCCCTTTATTAGTATCAATTACTTTCCATTTATTTTTTATCATAAACCTAAAAAAAATTTTTTATATCAAAATACAAACTTTTTTTGAATCTTAATCACAAAAATAAGAGTCGGTTAGTTTGGGTTAGTTTAGATAAGTGTAAATTAAATGACAAAAATTGCAATCTTACGAGACAAAGTATAAAACTGTTAAATAACAAAAACATTTTTCAGGTGAGCGGTCTGTGACTAAATAAAAACCCTTTTGTTTTTTACTTCTCAATATTTCGTTCTATATTTAGCCACTTCATCAAGAGAATCTACAATAAAAACTAAAACATTGGTCAACAAATTCTTTTAACTAACAAATAAGCAGAAAAGGAAATGACGTGCGTCCTATTTGAATTATCGGAAATAACAAGTACAAACATTCATTTATCCATTCTTCATTATACAGGGTTTCCCACGAGGTTTTACCTAAATGATAACTTCGCATGTTCCACTGTATAATTTTTTTATCATTTTCTTAAACAAAGCCTTAACAAATATAGCATTGCCGATTTTGTAATTCAACTTTCCAATGAAAAATGCCATAATATACTATCAGTTATATTTAAGATTCTAAAGTTGACGTCACTTGACCGAAAGTGAAGCGACAGTGGTGAAATTGGATGACAATGGTGGAGACACAGATCCTTAAAATTTCCATTATATTGGATGACGCATTCTGAAGTTATAACCTGGTAAAAACCTGAAAAAGGGTACCGGCGAAGGGGAAAAGAAGGGACCTAAAGGTCCTGACAAACTTCCAGGCGAGGGCCCACCACAGACGGAACAGTGAAATGGCCTCGTCAATAAAAATACTGCAGGCAAACCTGCAGCACTCAAGAGCGGAAATATCCGTTCTTACCAAGGTCTTTAATTAGGAGCTGATAGATATAGCCGTCATTCAAGAACCTTGGACATCAAACACAGGCCGAGTAATCGGACTGGGCAACACATCTGGTAAGGTAATAGAATATGCTCACGGGCTAAGGCTCAGAGCATGCATACTTGACAGAAATAACATTGACTACTTTGTACTTTCCAGCTTCTGCAACGAGGACACTACCACCATCCATGTGATCCTCCCGGGGAAGAGCGGGACGGAATTAATCGCCTTCCCAGCATACTTCCCCGGAGACATGAATGCAGAAGCTCCTCCTCCCAGAATTGTGGCAGAACTAATTGCCCACTGCAAAAGGAGGAACATTCAATTGGTGCTAGGGTGCGATGCCAACGCCCACCATACAACTTGGGGAAGCACCAATATTGTTGCGCAATAAGCTTTTCTTAGCTTCCAATTCTTTATGTTGCCTGAACTCTTCGAGCTCGGAAAACAGGGAGCGAAGGAAATTAAGTTCCGCTGCGTCGGGCGGACTTAGACTTGTTGCAGCGAGCGGGACTTCAAAATGGTTACAAATATTGTTAAATTAAATTTATATTACAATACTAATATGACTAACTAAAGCACCTAGATGACTTAACACCTGTATGTGCTTATTTTAATATTTGCAATTTTTGTTATTTTATTAGAGATAGACTTTTTCACACGTTTATTGTCGCGCTAATGGAAGAAAAGAAAAGAAAAAAAAATCACTACAACCTAAAAAAGGCTGACTTATCTAATAATTATCTAATAATGAAAAGCACAAAATTATAGTCAGGTATTATGGCAGCAGTTTCAGAAATGTTATTCTATTTTCCCAAAGATATTTTTTTGCTTGTTTTGAAAACTTTTTACTATTGAATTTTCCGATTTTACTGTCAATTCGAGACAATATTTCATGTATAATGTCCCTAAAAATACCTACAACTACACACATTTGAATTATAGCTTACACTTGTCACATTCGAGAAGATAATTAGGTGTTTGAGTGCATCCTTAGATGTCGGTTTAAACTTTGTTTATGTTTCAATTTCGCATTACATTCGCATTGGAAAGCATGATCATCCGGGTGAGTTGTTAAATGTTCCGTCAACTTACTCATCCGTTTGAATTTTGCATTAAAAGTTGTCACATTCGAAAGGATTGGATCCAAGTAAGTTTTTAGATGTTTCTTCAAATTGCCGATCTGTTTGAATTCTGCATTACAAGTATTACATTCGGAAGGATGCTCATCCGAGTGAGTTTTTAGATGTTCCTCCAATTTGCCGATCCTTTCAAATTTCGCATTACATGTGTCAGATTCGAAAAGACAAACATCCGAGTGAGTTTTTAGATGTTCCTTCAATTTGCTTATCCATTTAAATTTCGCTTTACAGGTGTCACATTCATAGGGATAATCATCTAGATGTATGATGGAATGTAATTTTAATCCTTCTTCAAATGTATTGAAATCTTGGGTTGGAAGATTCAAAGTAGTACAGTGGTAAATGGCAAATCAGAAGCTTACCGCCATGTTTTCGAGTTGAGCGCCTCGGATTTTAAGTCGCAGCACGTCGCGTCGCCGGAATGCTTCTGATTTGCGATTGGACCACGTTGTCTGAATCTTTGAGCCCACAATTTCAACAAATTTTTTGACGGAGCATCACGTATGCGGCGAATCAATATTCGACCGTTACCATTAACGGTTACAAAAAGGATGCCGTGCCGCGCCATAGGAATCGTTTGATTCAAAAAAACCCTCGACCTCTAACGCACGTTGCTCGTTCGACCACTGGTCCATGTTCACTGATAAACCGCACGCATTCGCCGCAAATTGCCAGCCAATTGCCTCCCCCTAAAATTTTAAGTTGGATATACAGGGCGCGTTCAGAAAAAGAAATTTACTCTGAGTCACCCTGTATTTTTCGAATTTAGTATACGGTCTAATAGGCCAGGGTTTATTTTCTGAAAATATATTCACAATTGAAGCGTTGCCAAAACTACCCGAAACAAACTGGTCATGTGAATTCTAGCCAAAATTTCATATACATAATGTCCTATAACATACCTACAACTGCACATTTGAATTTCACTTTACAAGAGTCACATTCGAGAAGATAATTAGGTATCTGAGTGCATCTTTACATGTCGGTTAAAACTTTGCCTATGTTTAAATTTCGCATTACAAGTGTCACATTCGAAAGGATGCTCATCCGAGTGCGCTTTTAAATGTTTGTACAAGTTGCCGCTCCATGCAAATTTCGCATTACAAGTGTCACATTGGAAAGGACGATCATCCGAGTGCGTCTTCAAATGTTTCTTCAAATCGCCGATCCGCTTAAATTTCGCATTACAATTGTCACATTCGAAAAAATAAACATCCGAGTGAGTTTTTAGATGTTCCTTCAAATTGCCGGTCCGTTTAAATTTCGCATTACAAGTGTCACATCTGAAAGGATAAACATCCGAGTGAGTTTTTAGATGTTCCTTCAATCTGCTCATCCATTTAAATTTCGCATTACAAGTGACACATTTGAAAAAACCATCATCCAAGTGCATCTTTAAATGTTTGTTCAAATTGCCGATCAATTTGAATGTTGCTTTACAAGTGTAACATTTATAGGGATAATCATCTAGATGTATGATGGAATGTCTTTTTAATCTTTCTTTATTTTCAAATTTTGCATTGCATTTGTAGCATTCAAAGTCCTTATTCCTCTGTTGATGCACATTTAAATGTTGTGAATCATCTTTGGTTCCAGAATTGTTCGAGAAAATGTTGGAGTGAAATTTCTCGATATCACCTGATAGTGTTGGTGAATTGGATTCATATAAATATTCCTCTTCCTTTACGTACGCCTCTTCATTTGGATCAAGTACTCGATTTTCGCATATGTCTACTTCCTCTGTCCATTCATTTTTAATCATAAATATAAAAGAAATTTTTCATATTAAAATACGAACTTTTTTTAAGTCTCAGTAAGGGTGACTCACTCTGAAAATATGTTCATAAGTGAAGCGTTGCCACATCTACCCGAAAGAAACTAGTTCAAGTTTCAAGTGTATTTATTTCAAAATAGTTACAAAAATTGGTAAATTAAATGTATATTACAATACCAATATGACTAACTAAAGCACCTAGATGACTTAACACCTGTATATGCTTATTTTAATATTTGAAATTTTTGTAATTTTATTAGAGATAGACTTTCTTACACGTCTATTGTCGCGCTAATGGAAGGAAAGAAAAGAAAAATCACTACAACCTAAAAATGACTTACTTATCTAATAATAATCTAATAATGAAAAGCTCAAAATTATAGTCAGGTATTATGACAGCAGTTTCAGAAATGTTATTCTATTTGTCCAAAGATATTTTTTTGCTTGTTTTTAAAACTTTTTACTAGTGAATTTTCCGATTTTACTGTCAATTCGAGACAATATTTCATGTTTAATATCCGCCTAAATATACCTACGACTACACATTTGAATTTCACTTTACAAGAGTCATATTCGAGAAGATAATTACGTATTTGAGTGCATTCTTAGATGTCGCTTCAAACTTTTTCAAATTACAAGTATCACATTCGGAAGGATGATCATCCGAGTGCTTAAATGCCTTTAAATGTTTGTCCAAATGGCCAATCAATTTAAGCAAGCAAAAAAAAATAAAATCGACGTGTCCGAGCGGTTTTTACAAAATACCTTAATTTAATTGATATTGAATATGTTCCATACTTTAGGTTCACCCTGTATATTAAAAAAAAAAATCTCAGATTTTTCATTTTTTCAACTCGCAGGAGTAGGGGCCCGATAAAATTTTGGAACACGGGATCGGAGCATCTTCACTACGCCACTGAAATCACCCTGTATTTTTCGGATTTTACAAATTTTTCAAATTTAGTATACGGTATACTAGGCCAAGGTTTATTTTCTGAAAATATGTTCACAAGTGAAGTATTGCCACATCTACCCGAAACAAACTGGTAACTTTTGAATTTTCCGTTTTCACTGTGAACTCAAGCCAAAATTTCATGTACAGGGTGATTCATTAAGAATGGCAATCGGCCATATCTCAAAAACTATTCATCGTAGTCTTGTCGGAGAAAAATTATCCCATAAATATGGCCAAGAGAAAATGCTGGAAATATATTTCAGCTTTCTAAAATGACCGCGAGGGGGCGTAACTCAACTGTCAAAGTACAAAAATGGTTTTATTTTTTAAATTTCAAATTGAAACGTATCTTAAAAATGCTAGCAATAGATTTTTGATGAAATTTCACACAATTTTAATTCATGACTTTTTACCATAACTTATCGGATAAGACAGTTATGAGCTGTCAAATATTGCAACTTAAGAACACGAATAACTTCAAAACGACTCAACGAATTGGGTCGATCTTAGGTTCGTTGGAAAGACAAGAGTCTGTTCTTTAATTTTATTGTAAAAAATTCCAACTTCAGTTAGTTGGACTAACTCTATGGGTGGATATTTGAAAACAATTGAATTTTTATAATTTTTCTTGAAATTTTCAAATGGAACGGTATATTTAAGATATGTTCAATCGATTTTTGAGGATGTTTTATACAGTTTTTCTTTATTAAACCTGCCTACAAACGAATTCCAGAGAGTGTTAAATTTAATTTTATCAAAAATAATCAATATTTATGAAAAAGCCCTCGTAAATAATGACTTTGCTTTTCTGACAGTTGATTGTCATCATTGATGAATGTCAAATAATGGAAAAAGTGCGTTAGGAAATTATATTATGCAATGATCATGTAAATAATGATATATAGTATTTTTAGGGCCATATTCTCCGTAGTTCATAAAGCCTGGCTTAGTGGAAAAGCTCGGCTTTGTCACACAAAAAGCCAAGCGTTTCCACTAAGCCAAGCTTTATGAGCTACGGAGAATACGGCCCTTAATACCTATTCAGAAGTACCAGTCGTTCTAGTGACAAAACGTATGTCGCTTCTTGACAACAAATAAAACTGGTTAGGAATTTCCTATTTGTATATAAAATTGACGTATTAGCAATCGACGTTCGTTTTTGTTGGTAATTTTTTGTTTCATCTGATTCGTAATTGATAAATAAGGATAGGGTTATTCTAAATGGGTATTACAAATACTATATATACGAAACTTGAAGAAGAAATACATATTTATTTTGAGAATAGTAAACTACTCAAGTGGTGGTGCCATCTATTAATAATTTTGGAAATTTAAATCTAGACGTCATTTCCGCATAAATTCGACATCCGCGTACTGTGGATTTATGCCTTTTTCATTCTGCTCTTTCTGTAAATACAAATGGCGTTTCCGATTGGTGGATCTAGTGCGGAACTAGTATAATTTTTTTTATTTCTGTCTTTTTCTCTTACAGGTCGATTAAAAGGATGCAAATACACTCAGTGCGCACTGAAATTACCAATCGGAAACGCCATAACAGAGATACCTCTCGTTTTTATTCTCATCGGTGACTTCACCGATGAGTAAGCTTTCTTTGTTTAGTGAATGGAAAATGACAATGACGGCCATAGAATGGTGGATCCATCGGTAAAATTTGATGAGAATAAAAACGCAGGGATTATCCAAAACCGGTCTATTTTTTTTTATAAGCATTGTCCATTTTCAAAATAGTTAAATTTTAGTGGCTGCGATTGCTGCATTTCCATTACATTCATGCAGAATCTCAAGGATGTCCTGGGGTACGTTCAAGGACGGCAATGCTAATGCCAAAACCTACTTTTCCCCCTCCACCTGTAATGCCTAACCACGTAGGTTGGAGCCGAACTCGAACGCAAAATGCCAATTTTGGCTTGGCTATAGCCATTCCTGAACGCAGCCCTGTGCTTCTCCATTTGGGAAATGCATTTTGACTTTAGGAAATGGCGTTTGAAGGTTCAAAAATGTGTCAGCCTGACATTTTTAACTGGCATCTGCTCAATTTACGAGGGCTTTTTTATAAATACTGATTATTTTTAATAAAATTAATTTTAACACTTTCTGGAATTCGTCTGTAGGGAGGTATAATAAAGAAACACTATGTAAAACATCCTCAAAAATCGATTTAACATATCTCAAATATACCGTTCCATTTGAAAATTTTAAGAAAAATTGGAAACTTCAATTGTTCTCAAATATTGACGCTTAGCGTCAGTCCTACTAACCAGAATTTGAATTTTTCACAACAAAGTTAAAGAACAGACTCTTGTCTTTCTAACGAACCTAAGATCGACCAGATTTGTTGAGTCGTTTTGAAGTTATCCGCTTTCTTGTGTTGCAATATTTGACAGCTCATAACTATCTTATCCGATAAGTTATGGTAAAAAGTCATGAATCAAAATTGTGTGAAATTTCATCAAAAATCTATTGCTAGCATTTTTGAGATAGGTACGTTTGGTCTTCAATAAGTGGACTGTATGTTTATTTTATATTTAATAACTTTTATTCAACTGAATATACAAAATTTAACTTAAAAATCAAGAAATTTGTACTACAAAAATGAGAATAATGTTGCCTTTTATAAAGCTCGGCTAGTAGTCGAGAGCGAGAGAGCGCTTGCTTCCCAACAACAGGGCTCCCCTCTCTCGTAGTCGACGTCCATCGAATCGATCGATAATAGTCCTTATGCGCGAGCATGCGCGGACCTCGCAGTGGTACAACCGCAATAAAATGACGCACAAAAAGAGTTTTTAGTTTTTCTTATACAGAATTAGAAAACGAAACAAATAGTGTAACAACGATCACCATACCGCCCGCCTTGAAATACTCCAGTCTTTCAAAACATAACTGAAACTGTATATCGAACGATAGGTCACAAAAGTTCCTTTCCATTATTGACTTGGCAAAGGGCAAATATTATTTAATGAACGTCTTATTGTTCCCTTATCGGTTTTAATGTCCACAACCCGCACAATTCCGTCACTTCCCGGCATAAGTTTAGTCACACGACCTAATTTCCAACTTAGAGTGGCCAGATTTTCTTCTTTCACCAACACTAACGAATCCACCTTGATAAGTTGGTTGGCATTTTGTTTCCACTTGTGACGGGTTTGAAGTTCTCCAACATATTCTTTTTGCCACCTTCTCCAAAAATGTTGTGTGGCAATTTGCAACTTCTGGTATAAATCTAGGCGATTTACGGGAACATCAAGTAAGTTATGTTCTGGTACAGACGTTAAATTACGCCCTATTAGGAAATGGGCTGGTGTCAATGCCGATAGATCCTCAGGATCCGAGGATAGGGGTGACAAAGGACGGCTGTTTAGGATTGCTTCAATTTGACAAATTATGGTCGAGAACTCTTCAAAAGTATATGCTGTGTTAGATAAAATTCTCTTAAGATGATATTTTACGCTTTTGATACCCGTTTCCCAGATACCACCAAAACTAGGAGATCTAGCAGGTATAAAATGCCAGCAAATGCGCTCAGTAGCCAGATTGTCATATACATATTGCTCATTGCTACGCAAAAATTCATATATTTCAGACAATTCATTGTTTGCCCCTAAAAAATTAGATCCGTTGTCACTAAAAACATTGACAGGTTTTCCGCGTCGGCTTATAAACCTTCTGAAAGTTGCAAGAAAACCGTCTGTGGTCAAACCGGAAACTATTTCCAAGTGTACAGCCTTTGTACTCATGCATACAAACAAGCATATGTATGCCTTAAAAATTTTTGCTCCACGTCCCTTACGGTCCTTTAAGCAAAATGGTCCCCCATAATCCACACCAACGTTCAAAAAAGGCATGTGACAATTTACGCGACTGCTGGATAAATCTCCCATTAAGTAAGGGGAACTAGAGGGTATTGTTTTGAAACAGACTACACATTTTTTACAGATCTTTTTACATATACTTCGTCCAGAGATAGGCCAATACAATTCTCTTACTGAACAAAGGAGCAACTGAGAACCACAATGCAACAGTCGTTCATGCGCATCTCTGATAATTCTTTCAGTTAAAAGATGGGACTTTGGTAACAATATTGGGTGTTTCTTGTCAAAATTAAAAGCAGAATTCCTTAATCTTCCACCAACTCTGATTAAATCATTGTTTAAAAATGGATTTAAACATAACAAAGAGCTTTTATTACTTAGAGGTAAACCTCGTTTTAAACAATTATACTCTTTGTTAAAACAATCCTGCTGTACCTTACTTATAAGTAAGTTAATTGAAGTTTCTAATTCGCCAACATCTAGTGGTTGAACTTCCCTTTCGATGAACTCATTGATGTTTACAACTTTAATGGAAAATTTTGGCATAGTTTTAGCTCCCTTTTTTTATATTTTTAACAAATCTCAAAACATAAGCAAGAATTCTTTGAATTTTTTTTATAGACGAGAAATGAGTCAACAGTTCATCAAATATAGATTTTCCATTCTGAATCACAACAAGATTCACGGATTTTTGTTCTGGAAGATTCATCAAATCACTAGAAACATCAAATTTTAAATTCCAAGTTTCGTTAGAAAATAAAAACCACTCAGGGCCGCACCACCATAGCTTACTTGATTTTAAAATTTCTAGAGTGGTGCCTCGTGACAGCAAGTCAGCGGGATTTTTACTAGATTCAACATAGTTCCAGTCATTTGGATCTGTTAGAGTTTGAATCTCGCTAACCCTGTTTGCCACATATGTTTTCCATCTGGAGCAATCACTCTTAATCCAGTGAAGTGCAACCATCGAATCGGACCAAAAATATTTTTGATGAAAATTAATGTTCAGTGAAGCAAAAGCCTTATGCGCAAGATTCGCTAATAAAACGCTAGCATTTAATTCTAAACGCGGCAAAGTAACTTGCTTGACCGGTGCTACACGCGATTTTGCGCACAATAGTTGACTATGAATTCCTCCAGATGAAAGAATACACCTAACATAAAGGCATGCCCCAAAAGCCTTTTCACTGCTATCGGAAAATCCATGCATTTCTATAACTATATATGTGGAAACAGAAACATGCCTGGGGATTTCAAAATCATTTATTGAAGTTAGTTGATTTAGAAATTTTGACCATTTGTCATACAACTCACTAGGTACTTGTGCATCCCAGTCAATTTTAAGTTTCCACAGTTCCTGAATGATCAATTTAGCCACAATGATTATAGGTCCCAATAGACCCAGTGGGTCAAATATTTGACATATCATGGACAAAATAGTTCTCTTGGACGGTACTTCATCCGTAGATATATGATTTACACAATATTGAATAGAGTCACGATGGGAATTCCAATAAATGCCAAGGGTTTTGTTCTGCTCATGTTCGCCAATATGTAGAATACTGAAATTTTCGCCCTTATTTATATCAAATTGGCTCATTACCGTGGCATTATTGCAAATCCATTTTCGCAAATGTAATCCTGCTCCTTCTAAAATCTTAGAAACATTTCGCTGAATTTGAATTAGATCCGCTGCTGAGTCAGCGCCTGTCAGAAGGTCGTCCATATAAAAATCATTTGCTATTATTTTGCTAGCAAGCGGCATATTGGCCATATTTTCATTAGCAAGCTCTAATAGACACCTTACTGCCAGGAACGGTGCAGCTGCGGTTCCAAATGTTACTGTTTGTAGCTCATAGCATTTTAATTGATCACTAGGATCTCTTCTCCAAAAAATTTTTAAATATTTGGTGTGATTTTGACTCATTTTAATTTGTCTATACATCTTTGACACGTCGGCCGTCATGACAAACTCATACTTTCGGAATCTAAGCAAAATATCGAAAACGTCTTGCTGCAAATTTGGTCCACTGTATTGGACATCGTTCAAGGATAATCCCGAGGATGACTTGGCCGAAGCGTCAAATACGACTCTACATTTAGTGGTCAAAGAAGAATTTTTGATAACCGCATGATGCGGCAAAAAATAACCATCATTTGAAGACTCATCAGAAAAACCTACCTCTTTCATATGCCCGAGTGTTGAATATTCTTCCAAAATGTCAGAATATTCTTTCCTTAAATTTGCATCCTTGCTTAAACGTTTTTCTAGAAAATTGAATCTTTTTAAAGCTATGTCCCTACTCAAACCCAAATTGCATAAATTTTCTTTAAAAGGAATTTCGACAATAAATCTACCTGTTTCATCTCTTTTGGTTGTGCGTATAAAATGTTCTTCACAAAATTTTTCACTCTCGGATAATAAACCTTTTTTTGTTTGAACTTCTTCCAGTTCCCAAAATTTAATTACAATTTTATCTAAAGAAGACTTCTTATGATTGACAGTGACATTTGAAACAGAATAATTTTTTCCTAGTAAATTTAAGTTCAAATTTCCTGCAATTATCCAACCAAATTTGCTATTATATAAAACAGGTAAATTTTTGCCCAGGTTTCGTTTTTGGGAATTCAAAATCTTCCAGAATATGCTCGAGCCTATTAGCATATCAATGTCACTACTTATGTTAAATTTAGGATCTGCCAAATTATATTCCTTAGGAATGTTTATTAATTTTGTATCAAAAGACACAAGTGGCAACTTGTCAGTTATTTTAGGCAACACCAAACAGTTAATTTTTTCTTGGTACTCTGAATAACAGGATTTAATCAATACATTAACCTGCTCATTTATATTAGCCAGAGCTAAACCAACACCTGTAATGACGTGATTTATTTTGGAAACATTTAAATGAAGTTTTCTACACAGTGACTCTGAAATAAAGTTGCTTTGAGAGCCACTGTCCATTAAAACTCTACACAAAACATAGTTATTATTAAAAAATACTTTTATAAGCGCAGTAGATAATAAAATCTGGGACGAGCTGATATTATTGGCTACAGCGCCAATGGACGAGGTGGAGGCTTGAGTTTCATCTTGGTCGTCTCTATTCTCTTGCATTTCAATGGGAGCGACCTGAACCTGCAGCTCCCCCTCGCTCACCACCGGAGCCGCCAGCAAGCCACAGTCAGCCGGGATAGATACTGCGCTTATTGACATATTATTATTTTCTTGATTTACTATATTTTCATTTGGTAAATTTTCCAAATGTAATAATTTATTATGGGGCCTTTTACACTTTTCGCAACGCTGGGATCTGCATTTCCAAAAAGCATGCTTTCCTCGTAAACAATTTAGACAAAAACCTAGTTGTTTTATTATTGCAATACGGTCCTTTACACTACGTTTTAAAAACAAGGGACATGATGCAACAGGGTGATCCTCCTTACAATGGGCGCATCCAAAAGGTTTTTTAATCTCTAGGTTATTAGCCTCGGTTGCTGAATAGACATTGCTTGCACTATGTGCTTGTTTTTTCGAATAGTTCTGACGTTTAACGTCGCTCTTCGAAAACTCAAGTTTTTCCAACAATTCACAATGATTTTTTAAAAAACGAGTAATATCATCCCATGTAGGAAGATCACCATGGTATTTGTAGCATTCCCAATCACGTTTTGTCGTACTATCAAATTTACCAGAAATTATATAAATCATTATGCGATCCCAGTGTTCGACTTTCTCGCCCATAGCTTCTAGAGCATGCAAATGTTTGCAAAAATTATCAAATAACGTTCTAAGACCTGAATGAGATTCACTACTGACAGCTGGATGTTCAAAAATGGATCTTATATGACTATGAATAATAATACTTCGATTTTCATATCGATCTAGAACTAATTTCCACGCAATCGGATAGTTTCTAGCAGATAATTCTATAGACCTAATAAGCTCTTATGCATCTTTTTCAAGTGACGACCTTAAATAAACCAATTTTTGAACTTCAGATATAGCACTATTTTCGTCAATTAGTGAAGTAAACAATTCTTTAAATTCAATCCATCTTGTATAATTGCCATCAAAAGTAGGTAGTTTTATGGGAGGCAATTGTACTTGTGGCTGGACTAGGGCATTTGGATTTGGCAAAACGGAATTTGGATTATTCACATTGGCAACAGTAATCGGATTAACCACAGACGGCTGGGAACCTGATCTATTTTTTTCATAATATTTATCTAAAATTGATCTAATTTCACCCACCAATTCGCAATATGAATCTTCAAATTTTTCACGTTCGTCAGAGTCGCATTTTTTCTCCAACTCTTCAATATCTGCTTGAACCTCTAGGAACTCAGTCCAAATAGGCTGTATTTGATCATATCTAACACGTACTTGTGCAATAATTTTATCATTTAAATTATTGATATCTAACCCCACTAAATATTTCCCTAATCTAGTTAAACGCCGTTTAAGGGCACCCCTCTTAATATGTAATATGCCGATATCAACATTATCTTCTTCCAATGGTTCATCAGCCATAATTTAACAATTAATAAAGCGGGTAAAAGGAAAATAAGTGAGATAATAGAAAAATCGGTATAAATAATATAAATGGAACGGACTTACATAGGAAAATCCTGAGGAATTTGCTTATTTCAGGTCCAATATTGCTAGATTTGCTGTAGCACTAGCTTTACTTAGCTTCAACACAACTTGTGTATAATATAAAATGGCTCGACCTGTCAATGACGTCACTAGCGAGTGTGCTACGTAATAATTTCACAGACAGGAATATTATTTTTCAGCTTTAAAGTCCCGATCCGGCTCGAAGCTGACCAAAATGGTCTTCAATAAGTGGACTGTATGTTTATTTTATATTTAATAACTTTTATTCAACTGAATATACAAAATTTAACTTAAAAATCAAGAAATTTGTACTACAAAAATGAGAATAATGTTGCCTTTTATAAAGCTCGGCTAGTAGTCGAGAGCGAGAGAGCGCTTGCTTCCCAACAACAGGGCTCCCCTCTCTCGTAGTCGACGTCCATCGAATCGATCGATAATAGTCCTTATGCGCGAGCATGCGCGGACCTCGCAGTGGTACAACCGCAATAAAATGACGCACAAAAAGAGTTTTTAGTTTTTCTTATACAGAATTAGAAAACGAAACAAATAGTGTAACAACGATCACCAACGTTTCCATTTGAAATTTAAAAAATAAAACAATTTTTGTACTTTGACAGTTGGGTTCCGCCCCCTTACGGTCATTTTAGAAAGCTGAACTATATTTCCAGCATTTTCTCTTGGCCATATTTATGGGATAATTTTTTTCCGACAATACTACGATGAATAGTTTTTGAGATATGGCCGAGTGCCATTCTTAATGAATCACCCTGTCCAATGTCCTATAATATACCTACAACTACATATTTGAATTATATTCTACAAGAGTCATATTCGAGAAGATAATTAAGTATTTGAGTGCATCTTTAGATGTCGGTTAAAACTGTGTTTATATTTAAATATCGCATTACAATTACCACATTGGAAAGCATGATCATCCGAGTGAGTTTTTAAATGTTTCGTCAACTTCCTCATCCATTTAAATTTCGCATTACAAGTTTCACATTCGAAAGGATAAGGATCCAAGTGAGTTTTTAGATGTTGCTTCAAATCGCCGATCCGTTCCAATTTTGCATTACAAGTGTCACATTCGAATGGATGCTCATCCGAGTGCGTCTTCAAATGTTTGTTCAAGTGTCCGCTCCGTTTAAATTTCGCATTACATGTGTCACATTGGAAAGGACGATCATCCGAGTGAGTTGTTAGATGTTCCTTCAAATTGCACATACGTTAAAATTTTGCATTACAATTGCCACATTCGAAAGGGTTAACATCCGAGTGAGTTTTTAGATGATGCTTCAATTTGCTTATCCAATTAAATTTCGGAATACAAGTTTCACATTTGAAAGGACGATTATCCGAGTGCGTCTTTAAATGTTTGTTCAAATTGCCAATCAATTTAAATGTTGCTTTACAGGTGTCACATTTATAAGGATAATTATCTAGAAATGAATTTTCTTCTTCCTTCACGTATGCCCCTTTATCTGGATCAATTACTGGATTCTCAGATATGCCTATTTTATCTGTCCATTAATTTTTTATCATAAATCTAAAAGAAATTTTTTATATTAAAATACGAACTTTTTTGTAAGTATGTTAGTCAACTTGGGTTAGTTTGGGTTGGTTGGGTTACAAGGTAAAGTGTCAAAATATTGAAAAACAAAAACAAAACAGATTCTTTCAAAAAATATATGTTACATTACATTTTGTTTCACGAGGGTTCATACTTTTTGCCTTCCTTTTTTAACAAATAGAAATTGAGTGAAACAAATCAATGACGTCAAAAACGTTCGTCGATTCTTAAACCAGAAGTCATTCATTTTAATTTGTCAAAAAAATTAAATAATCTACAACAACCTTTTTTTTTTCAATTTATGACGTGTTCGATATCAGAAGTATGAATCCTGATGCAACGATCTCTATGTACCTACTTATTGTCCGTCGTTTCTAATCTGACAATTTCCATATTAGGATTGAGAGGGTGAAGCATATGGCAAAATCAGGTGTGACGTCAGGTGACCATTGGCGTTCTAACACAGGGAGCCACCAGCTCACAATCCTTCGGAGTATCAGATTAAAATCGACAGACTGTACGTAGGTATATATTTTTCAATTGTGAATTTCGTGGGTTAGTTAAACAAAGGACACCAAATGGCTATTATATATTTTTTTATACAATCCTTGATTTTTTTTTGAGAACCAAGAAATATATATTTTACTTAACAAGTGTGATAAGTTATACTTTTACGCATGCAACGTAGTTCGGTGCAAGCCATAAGTGCGGAGAAGATACTTTATGCTCGTGTTGAGTATAACCTTTTTTCTACGAGCGTGCGGAAAACGCGTTGTCACGCATAGGAGCTTTAGGCATTCATATACCTATTATACTGACGTATATCATGCCTCTCCTCTTCACCTATTGTGCGGATTTTAAAGCAAAGAAAAAGAAATAGAGATATATGATCTCGCATAAGTCTATCTTTGTCAAACGAAGTAGACCGAGGTCATCAACTGCGCATGCGCTAAATACTAAATTCTTATTGGCCGGCGGTTGGCATTTTGTAACATCCTTGTTGTGCGGTGTTGTCATATCAAGTTGAGGATATTATGCGTCATTTTGACTTTTTGTTTTTTTAGTGGTTTCTTCAATTAATTTTTGTATGACTTTTGTGATTCTAGTGTGAACTATTTACCCTTAAGCACACAATTATTAATTATAAATTATTTGGTGTCGAGCAGGATCAAATTTTGACAATTTTTGACAGTGATATTTGTTCACTTCAAATACAAGCAAATTACCTACATAGTTGATACGCTTATTGGCAACCCTGCAATATCAGCTGCTCAAAATTGATGCGTATTGGTGGAATTGACGCATGCGCATTAGAAAAAAAAAAATCTCTGGACAAAGATGGCATACTTTCATCTCATATTGTTTGCTCCACCAGCTCCAAACCACCCGCGATATACGTCAGTATAATAGGTATATGATACAGAGTGATTTATTAATAACCTATTTCTATTTTTAGACTCACACTACACATCGATTTGTAGCCATATAATCTTACATAAAATTTAACCATTTTATAGGGATACTACCACCACCACCACAGGTTTGAAGATGTTTGAAAAATAAGACATTTTGTTTGTTATTGTTTCTTGTTCAATTTCCTGTGGATAATGATTTGAACTTTGACTTTCTATTGAAATAAAGATTAAGAATCTATATTTTACAAATACAACCTAGGTTACATCATAAATAAAATATAGAATAAATGAGATTTCACTGTTTGTATCGAAATAAAATATATTTTTTCTACAACTGTCAAAAAATGACGATGTTCGCACAGTTATGACAGTTTGCGAAGTGTCACTTTTTTATCCCAGCTATTTCTCTAGTGCGCGAAATAGCTAGTTCGCATACTGGTGTCATGGTGACACATACCTGTCAGAAAACCAAAAATAATTAAAATTCACCTACCTTTCATTAAAAATGCAATTTTGGCTTCGAATGATCGATATTTAAATGGAGTTGTAGAAAAAATATTGTTTGCAACTCGGGCGCGAAATACTTTGGTGATCTCGCCTCGTTAAAAAACTCAGATCTCGATCACCAAAGTAGCATTTCGCGCACTAGATACAAAAATAACTATTTTTAATATCCTTCATAGTTTAATATAGGTAACTACATACTTTATACTAAAAACCTACTACTGAAATGCCAGCAACACACAACTTGCATTTTATTTTTGGAATTTATTGGCATTTTTCGGAATCTCCTCTAGGTTCAACGTTGACCAGCGATTTGCCCCTCGGATGCTTCGTTAGATGTCGTGTCTCTAAATGGTGGTTTAAAGTGCCGCTTAGTTTAAATTTCGCATTACAAGTGTCACATTTGAAAGGATAAACATCCGAATGAGTTTTTACATGTTGCTTTAACTCGCCGATCCATTTAAATTTTGCATTACAAGTATCACATTGGAAAGATTGATCTTCCGAGTGCTGCTTGTTCCAATGAACCGGATGCCTCGTTAGATGTAGTTTCAAACTTATTTTATATTTAAACTTCTTTTCACACATGTAACATTGGAAAGGATAATCATCTGTGTGCGTCTTTAAATGGCTGGTCAAAGTGCCGATTAGTTTAAATTTCCTATTACAAGTGTTACATTCAAAAGCATAATCATCCGAGTGCGTCTTTACATGTTTTTTCAAATCGCTGCTCCTTTTAAATTTCGCATTACAACTGTCACATTGGAAAGCATGCACATCCGAGTGAGTTTTTTGATGTTCCTTCAAACTGCCGAGCCATTTAAATTTCGCATTACAGGTATCACATTCGAAAGGATACTCATCCGAATGCGTCTTTAAATGGAGTTTTAAAGTGCATTTTAGTTTAAATTTCGCATTACAAGTGTCACATTTGAAAGGATAAACATCTGAATGAGTTTTTAGATGTTGGTTCAAGTTGCTGAGCCGTTTAAATTTCGCGTTACAAGTTTCACATTCGAAAGGATTATCATACGCATGCGTCTTGAAATGGAGTTTCAAATGGCCTTTTCGTTTAAATTTCGCATTACAAGTATCACATTGGAAAGAATGATCATCCGAATGCGTCATCAAATGGATTTTTAAATTCCATTTTCGTTTAAATTTCGCATTACAAGTGCCACATTCGAAAGGATAAACATCCGAATGAGTTTTTACATGTTGCTTCAACTCGCCGATCCATTTGAATTTCGCATTACAAGTATCACATTCGAAAGAATGATCATCCGAGTGCGTCTTCAAATGTTTGTTCCAATTAACAAACAATTTAAAATTTGCTTTGCAAGTATCACATTTATAGGGATATTCATCTAGATGTCTGATGGAATGTCTCTTTAATCCTTCTTCATTTTCGAATTCTGCATTGGACTTATATGAATATTTTTCTTCCTTCACGAATGCCCCTTGATTAGTATCAAATACTGGATTTTCGAGTGTTCCGTCTGTCCATTCATTTTTTATCATAAATCTAAAAGAAATTTTTTATATTAGTATTAAAATAGGAACTTTTTTTGAATAATAATTAGGGTCGGTTAGTTTGGGTTAGTTCTAATTAGATAAATGTAAATTGAATGGCGAAAACTATAGGCTTACGAGGTAAATATAAAAATATTGGAAAACAAAAAAAAAACACAAACATTTTTTAAAAATATTTATTTTTGCACCTAGTGCGCGAAATGCCATTTTGTTGAACGAGAACGAAAGTCGTTCAAGTCGCAAACAATATTTTTTCCACAACTTCATTTAAATATCGTATCTATTCACAATCCGATGTCCAAAGGTAAGGTAAAATTTATCACCTTTCAGTACTATTTGATAGGGAAAGGTGATAAATTTACCTTTACCTTTGGACTACGAATTGTGAATAGGATATCGATCATTCGAAGCTAAAATTGCATTTGCAATCAGAGGCAAGTGAATTTTAAGTATTTTTGGTTTCACAAAATTTTGCTATCTCTAATCGTTCGGCCGCCAGAGGGCGTTTCTCGAGTTTTGTCGATTTTTTCATGCCCCATTCTTTCCTATTTTCTTATTATGAAAGATAATTAATTATGATCGAATGTTTCTTACGGAACTTTTTCATGTAGAATCCATTGCAATAGACCGCTTTTATACATACGTTCCCAAACTAATTTTTTTCATACGGACCACCCCATATATTTTGAGATTTTTAAAAAGAGCGTAAAATTTTCTGAATTTTGATATATCACTTGTTATACAGGGTGTCCCACGGTGGATGGCGTATTAGACGTTTATGGAGAACTAAAAAGCCGATCATTTTGAAAATTTGGCAACCGGGATAAATGACCGTGATCTACACTTTAAAAATATTTTTGTTTATGCGGTGTTGCCGCTTCTACTCTAAACCAGTGGCAACATCGCTATTTTAAATGAAACACCCCGTATTTAATTGCATATTTGGATTCTACATAAAATTCTGAGCAGATTTCATGTGATATACCCTATACCTAAGTTCAACTGTTTTGGAAATATTGACAGTTAAAAATTGACTTTTTGCAACTTTGGCAGGCTGTAAAACCTGAACGGTTAATTTTAGAGAAAAACCGATTTTACATTCCTGTCTTAGATTTTTATAAACTATCATTTGACACCAATTTTGAATTTAATCCATGATTGAAAATTCCAATTAAATTTATTCTCCGGTTAAATTCAAAGTTGGTGTCAAATGATAGTTTACGAAAATCTAAGATAGGAATGTAAGATCGGTTTTCCTCTGAAATTAACCGTTTAGGTTTTACAGCCTGTCAAAGTTGCAAAAAGTCAATTTTCAACTGTCAATATTTCCAAAACAGTTGAACTTAGGTAAAAAGATATTATATTACATGAAATCTGCTCAGAATTTTACGTAGAATCCAAATACATGCAATCACATACAGGGTGTTTCATTTAAAATAGCGATGTTGCCACTGGTTTAGAGTAGAAGCGGCAACACCGCATAAACAAAAATATTTTTAAAGTGTAGATTATGGTCGTTTATCCCGGTTTCCAAATTTTCAAAATGATCCGCTTTTTAGTTCTCTATAAACGTCTAATACGCCATCCACCGTGGGACACCCTGTATTTATGTTAAATATTATACAGGGTGTCTGTTTTTCGAGATCAAACATTGGGATCCCAGAAACGGTAAGCAATGTAGGGTCGGTTAAATTAGGGCAAAGTTGCACAATGTTATGGACAATAAAATGCCGGTTTAAAATTTGATAAATCCCAAATACTTTCGGAGATTTTCGGAAAAAAAATGGAATATATATTTGTAAATATAACAAGTGATATATCAAAATTTATAAATTTAGCGGTTTTTTTTTTCTCAAAAAACTCAAAATATATAGGGTGGTCTGCATGAAAAAAATTAGTTTGTAGTCATATAAAAAAAACTAAACACACTGTATAGAAACTGTTTATCGCAATGGATTCTACATGAAAAAGTGCCCCAAGAAACATTTTACCATATTTAATTATCTTTAATAATAAGAAAGTTCTGGGGCATTGAAGCAATCGACAAAATTCGAGAAACGCCGTCTAGCGGCCAAAATATTGGAGCAGAATTTTGTTTCCGCCCATGATTTGCTTATTAAATTTGCGCTCAAGACAACTAGGTCTATTTTTTTCTATCTCTAGAAATGTAGGCTGTTTCCATAAGAAAGTATACAATGTTTGTACTTGTTAAAATTTTCCTAATTTTAAATTCTGCGATAACTCCGAAAATACTAAGACTTGACTCATGGTTAATAGGACAGTTTAAGCTTAAAATCTACCATAATATAATATGTTAAAATATTTATAATCGAACCTGATACACCCTGTATTTACACAAGTAAAGTGTTGCCAGATCTACCCGAAATAAACTATTGCATTTTACAATTCTACTGTGAATAATTTTAGACTCATTTCAGGTATAATGTCCTACACTTACTGCTACACATTTGAATTTTTATTTGGGTGCCTCTTAAGATGTCATTTCAAATTGTTTTTATATTTAAAGGTCACTTCACAAGTGTAACATTGGAAAGGATGATCATTCGTGTGAGTTTTTAGATGTTATTTCAAATTGCGAATTCGTTTAAATTTCGCCTCATAAGTATTACATTTAAAAGGATAAATATCCGTTATTTAGAACATATCAACTGTGAATTCTAGAAACAATTCATGTATAATGTTTTACACTTACTGCTACACATTTTTATTTGGGTGCCTCTTTAGATGTCGTTTCAAATTGCATTTAGATTTAAATGTGGCTTCACAAGTGTAACATTGGAAAGGAAGATCATCCGAGTGAGTTTTTAGATGTTGCTTCAAATTGCGAATGCGTTTAAATTTCGCCTTACAAGTGTCACATTTGAAAGGATAAATATCCGAGTGAGTTTTAAGATGTTCCTTCAAATGGTCGATCCGTTTAAATTTCACATTACAAGTATCACATTCGAAAGGATAAACATCCGAGTGAATTATAAGATGTTTTTTCAAATATTCGATCTTTTTAAATTTCATATTACAAGTGTCACATTTGAATGGATAATCATCCGAGTGAGTCTTTAGATGTTGCTTTAAATTGCTGATCCATTTGAATTTTGCCTTACAAATGTCGCATTCGAAAGGATAAACATCCGAGTGAGTTTTTAGATGTTGCTTCAAATTTCTGATCCATTTGAATTTCGCATTACAAGTATCACATTCGAAAGGATAAACATTCGAGTGAATTTTAAGATGTTCTTTCAAATATCGGATTTGTTTAAATTTCGAATTACAAGTGTCACATTCGAAAAGATGAACATCTGAGTGAGTTTTTAGATGTTGCTTCAAATTGCTGATCCATTTGAATTTCGCATTACAAGTGTCACATTCGAAGGGATAAACATTAGAGTGAGTTTTTAGATGTTCCTGCAAATTGTCGATCCATTTAAATTTCATATTACAAGTATCACATTGGAAAGGATGTTCATCCAAGTGCGTCTGTGAATGTCTGCTCAAATTGCCAATAAATTCAAATTTTGCTTCACAGGTGTCACATGTATAGGAATAATCATCTATATGCATGATGGAATGTCTTTGTAAACCTTTTTTATTTTCAAATTTTGCATCGCATTTAGAGCATTCAAAGTCCTTATTTCTCTGTTGACGCACATTTAAATGTTGAGAACTATTCTTGATTTTTGACTTGTTGGAGGAAATCTTACAGTGAAATTTCTCGATATCACTTGGTGAATTGGATTCACAATATGAATATTCTTCTTCCTTTACGTATGCCCCTTCATTTGGATCAATTAATGGATTTCCGGTAATGTCTATTTCGTCTGTGCATTCATTTTTTATCATAAACCTAAAAAAAAAAAATTTATAATAAAATATGAACTCTATTGATCTCAAGAATAAGGGGTTGTTAGTTAAGATATGTACATGTAAATTAAATAGATACAACTGTACTCTTATGAGGCAAAGTGTCAATTTAATATTTATTAAAACAAAATCAAAACAAAAACATTTTTGAAAAAAATATATATATACTTTTTTATAAAATCCTTGATATGTAAACTCAGCGTGGATGGCCTCTTCTAGTTGTTTATAGAGGGAACCGAGAAAGATATATTTTTCGAATTTAGTATAGTGTCTAATAGGCCAAGGTGTATATTTTTCAAATACAGGGTGCATCAGGTTTGACTACAAATATTGAAACACGTGAAAAAAAAGCCATCAAACTTCTGACATTTTTTGACGAATATTTGAAAGATAATGAAAATGGGGAGTGTCACCATATTTGAATTTCATTACTTTATTATTTCTAATTCCATTTTTTTGATAAATAATTTTAAAAAATGCTGTTTCCTTTTTCATAAAGTCAAACTGACAATATATTGGCAATACAATGTCAAAATTGTCAATGATTTTAATTATGTTACGTAAAAAAAGCTTGTGTTGCCAACATAGTTACTAAATTTTTGACCTGGGAAATTATCTTCAATGAAATAACAGACTTTACCGCATATTTAAACATACTGGAATGACGCCATTGTATGACGTTGACACTCACAACCAACCAATAAGAATCGTTCACAAGGGCTCTGAGGCACATCATTGATGCCTTTCTGAGAGTCTGAGAGTGATAATAGCCGCGTTCACCAGATACAAACGTTGGTAAACGGTTTGCGATTGTTCTGCTGAACGCTACGTTGAATTTGTGTTAAAACCAAACATGTTTTGCAAACGGTCGTCATTTTTGCAAGAATAATTTCAGATTATTTATAATTTTCAACACTGTGTTTTATGTGGCAACCTGTCATTCAGAAGGTGACGTTCTATTATTGAAAAGTTGAATCGTTCAGCAGAACGAAGAGTTTACCAAACATATTCTGTTGGTATTTGTAAACTGTTTACAATCGGTTTTGGTTCTGGTGAACGTAGCCAATGGTGAATTCCTCATTCGTTATTTGCACCTTGTTTGTTCAACACGCTGGTCAACATAACCTAATTTTATGTTGATAAAAAATTTAAAAAACAGAATGTGAAGTTAGGCAATTTGAATCAGCTGATAATTCAAGATGGCGACGTGAGCAAACAAACTTGACGACCGTGAAGGTGCCTTTAGATTCAATTCTAATTGATTACGAATTGAATGGGATTGAATGTAAACGTGCCTTTACGGTTGTCAGGTGTGTTATTCCCAGGGCGCCATATTGAATTAAGAGAACGACAAATCGCCCTATTAGAGGTTATAATATTATTCGGCAGACATAAGACGATGCGACGTTGCCAAACTGATGATGTCATTTCTATATAACAAAATGATCTCAGGGCATAGATCCTTCTCCAACACTACAAAAACTGTTGTACAACTGGACGTACTAATAAAAATACAACAAAAAATTATGTAGTGCAAGGATAAAAACGAGGTTTCTGACAGCTATCTTGGAAATCAACAATCGCAACGACAATCTGACAACGTGTTAATTTGCAGTATATTGCTATAGGCTATTGACTATGTCATTCAATAAAGAACTAAGACGTACCGTTAGTGGAATTTTATTGTTTGATATGTTCAAATGGTCCATAAAGATGATAAAAACGCGGAGTGCTACCAGATATAGGGGTGCATTTTTAAGATCGGGGTGAGTTTGTCAGCTTTTCGGGTTTTCGGCTGTAAATCAAAAACTATGCATTTTTGGTGGATAAATGCATTGAGGTTTTTTGTAGAAAATAAAATTTCCTAATGACATCTTTTTAAATCCAAGAACTTGTTTTTTCAACAAAATAAATCCAAAAAACAAGTTGAAAAAAAATCAAAAAATTGACTTATTTTTTTCTTCAACTTTTGCCTATAACTTTTTTCTGAGTTGACTTAAGCATAGGAATTGCTTCATGAAAAATGAAGCCTATGTAATTTCCGTGAAAATGGCGGCTGGTAGAAATTCATGCGATAAAAAATGACCGAGATATAGGCATTCAAAGTTAGCAACTTTTTTTCGATTTTTCAACTTTTTGCTATACTATCGTGATATTTCTTTTTTTGGCATGGTAAATTTATTTTTATTCAATTAACAAACTATTTTACAAAAAATAAGTGACAATAGTAGATATATTTACTCGAATTCAAATAACGTATCCAAATTTATATTTAAGCTAATAATAATCAGTATAACGCGACTTTGAAAACTGTAAATTTTAAAAATTTGTATGGATTACAGAAGAAAAATACAATTTTTTAAGAGTTACAAGTTTTTGAAAGCGCTTTTAAGTTAAAAGAGGATATTGTATGCGGCTGTTAGACATTTTGCACAGCATATATACGGCTTGAGGACGTTCCACCAACTACAGCAGTGGAATTAAAATGCTCTAAATACACTCGACTGGGATTAGGAAAACTCAAACCATAGTTTAATACCAATACGGACGGTTAATCCTCCTGCCCCGCAAACTTTGCTGGAGCAAATTGCTTGTGGATACACAAAAGGTTGCCAAGCATTCTGTGGCTGTAGAAAATTAGGAATAACCTATTCCATGTTTTGTAAAGAATGAAGCATGTATTGGTATCAATTACGACAATATTGAAATCCCAGACATTACCGAAGAAAACATTCATATACTGGAATCGAAGCTGAAGTTGATATTGAACTCGGAAAAATTTTGACATAATGATGTGATATGATAAATGTATGAAGATCAAAAAGTCAAATTTGAGGAATTGTTGAAGGAGATGAAGGATCTCACAAAGGAAAATGAGGCATTAAAGCAGCGTGTAGATGCTCTACAGTTAAAGCTAGATAACTTGGAGGCAAAAGAAAAACCAGGCAATCTTATTATTTAAAGAGTGTTAATTTTAGTGGCATGCAGACGCATAAATTAAAAGTTGATGAAAAATTTTCTTGTCTCGACTGGGATTTGAACCCAGGACCCCTACAAGACAAGAAAATTTTTCATCAACTTTTAATTTATGCGTCTGCATGCCACTAAAATTAACACTCTTTAATAGTTATTTATGTATCAAGGGAATTATGCAGGTGTTAATACCCCAGGGCAACGTTTGTGTCCCGAGGGCCTCCGGCCCGAGGGACACCAATTGCCCGTGGGTATTAACTCCTGATAATTCCCGTGGTACATAGATAATTTTATATCCTACTGAATTTACTGTATTCTGTCTATTTTTATAAAGGAATAAGCCATAAATCAAAATTTCTATTTTTTGTCAAAGTGTTACCTATTCAAGGTAAAAGCGGGAGTTATGGAAATCCTTAACTCCCTTGGGAGTTATGATATCCTTAACTCCCTTCCTTAACTCCCTTGGGAGTTATGAAAATCCTTAACTCCCTTGGGAGTTAAGACCCTGTTTATGATTATCGTAACCAAGGTATTATATGGTTTTAATAGTTCAGTAGGATATAAATTATATAACAGACGATAAAAACTCTAAAAAATCTTATTATTGTCGGAGTTCCGAAACAAGTAGACTGCAACAAACATCAAATTGCAGAAAAATTGTTCAAAGGCCTAAAAGTTGAGATAAACAAGGCTGATATACTGGACAGTTTTAGGTTGAAGAAAGAAAAGGATGGACCTATACTGATCAAGCTCAGCAATCAGTTTCTAAGAAACGAAGTGCTAAAAAGCATAAAAAAAACAAAAGGAATTACCCTTGCAAGATATGGATTAAATGGAAACGACAGAAAAATATATATTAACGAAGATCTACCATTGAAGAAACGCAGTTTTTTCAAAAAAAGTAAGAGACTTTAAAACAGAAAAAGGATACAAAGCAGCATTTTATATAATTGTGGTGATTTAGCTGAAAAAATAAGATAATGATCAACCTATAAGAATTAGAACCGAAGTAGACCTGATAAATTAACTCAAAGATCGTCATTTAATGTCCTAAGCATCTCTCATAAAATTCAATGACTTAATAAATATCATTGATAACTACAAGTACAAGGCTTGTGAAACTAGTCAATGTAATAACTTTCAATTCAATCTAAACAGTATTAATGGTGAGAACTTTAACATAATAATACATATAAACATTAGAAGCATTTATAAAAATTTTGATGACTTTATGGTGTTTTTGGAGTCCACAAACATAGAGTTTGATGCTATAATCATGTCAGAGACCCACAATTTGCTTAATTTTACTGATTTTAGTATTCGGGGGTACAATGTATACTTTAATAATAGCAGACAAAACAGATGTGATGGGTGTGTAATTTTTGCTAAGAAGGAATATTCTCTAGAGCATGAAGTGTTAGAAGAAAATACCCTCAAAATTGCAAAGGTTTCAATTAAAAAGAAGAACAGAACCATGGTCATTTTTGCAACACACAGGTGTTTTGCTAGTAGCAAAGAAACATTTTTAGACAATCTGAACCACTTATGGCAAAGGACTGCATATTATGACAATGATTAGGTATATATTTTCACTGGTGACTTAAATATTGACTTACTTTCAACTGAACACGTGGTGACTAATAATTATCTGACTATGCAAAGCTATGGATTTACAAGCATGATAAACAAACCTACAAGAACAGAAGGCGATACAGGGACCTGCCTAGACCACTTCTTTGTGAGATGTAAGAATCACTTGTTTATTGAGATAATGGCTGTAGTATTGGAACATAAGCTAACAGACCATGATTCCATCCTGTTGTCTATACCACTTAAATCAGTAACACATACCATCACTACCACAAAACACAATTACTTTCATGTAATAAATCATGAAAAACTTGGTAAATTATTGGAGAGAGCAGGATGGGATGGTGTTCTTCAGAGCTGTGAAAGTGATTTATGTACAAATTTATTTATAAATAAGCCTAAAAATATGATCTCAGACTGCACGAAAATTAAATTGGTACCTATCTAGTAAAAAAAGTTGATAAAACGCACAAAATATTTGTACTATAAAAGTCTTGCGCAAAAAAATTCTAGAAATCCCAAGAAACTATGGAATGTGATTAAAGAGGCCACCAGTGAACATGTAAGCAAATCTGATATAACAAGTATTTTGGACAGGAATAACATAGAATTAACTGATCCAAGTATAATTGCAAATGAATTTAATGACTTCTTTATGGATGTATGAAAAAAACTTGCCGAAAATATTGAACCTAACAATGCTGATTCAGCTAATGGGGTGGAGATGGCAGTAAATTCTTTCCTAATTAATCCAATATCTGACAGAGACATTTTAAAACAAAAACAAAGCTTAAAAGATGGGGTGAAGGGTGGGAAGGACCACATCTGCTCTAACATAATAAAAAAATACAAAGAACAACTAATAAGGCCACTTAGTCACATAATCAATGTAATTTTCAGCACAGGAATATTTCCCCAAAAACTAAAGACCACTGTAATCATACCTCTTAAGGCTATAAAAAATCAACAAACAAATATAGCCCAATAGCCCTAACCAGCACAGTAAGCAAAGTAATTGAGAAATGTTTCAAATATAAATTGGTAAAATTCCTAGAAAAAAAATAAAATTTTAAACAATAACCAGTTTGCATTTAGGGAGAGTGTGAGCACTGAGAATGCACTCTGTGGGGTCACTGAAAGGACAGTAAAAAATTTAGACCAGGGCAGGAAGGTCATAGCTGTTTTTCTAGATCTGCAGAAGGCTTTTGATACGGTTCCACACCACATCCTACTAAGAGTACTTAACATTATGGGTATCAGGGGAACTCCCAATAATCTCATTGAATCTTATCTGGCACACAGAAAACAAAAGGTGATTATTTCTGGAGAAGAGAGTACTGAGCAAGAGGTGGAACTTGGCCTGCCTCAGGGCACGGTGCTTTCTCCAGTGCTTTTTAACATATACATAAACGGAATATTTTCTATATTAAAAGACGAGATTGCTTGCTTTGCTGATGATGCTGGGGTGGTAATCTGTTCAAACGACTGGGATTCCACAAACCGAATGGCTGAACGAGCTTTAATGAGAATCAAACAATGGCTGGATAATTCTTTGCTTTCGCTTAATTTAACTAAAACTAAGTTTGTCGCGTTCTCCCTATCCTCACGTACTTCACCCACCTTTCAGAGTCTTATAGTGCACAACTCGCAATGTCAAACAATCGACAGGACTTGTAACTGTACTCAATCAATAAAACGTAGAACTAGTATCAAATATTTAGGAGTTATTTTAGATGAAAACTTTACATGGAAAGAACATGTTCAGTCTGTTACAAATAAAGTCAGGAAATTAATATTCAAATTTTATGAACTCAGGCACATATTAGCACTAAAAACATTAAAAACAGTATACTTCGCTCGTATCGAATCAATTATAAACTATGGGATAATAGTATGGGGGAATGCGGGAACAACAATATTGCAAAAACTACAGGTAGCACAAAAATGGGTTATCAAAGTTATGCTTTTTAAAGGTAAATTGTACCCTACAGATATAGTTTACAAGGATAGCCAGTTGTTTTCACCATTTCAGCTGTATATAAGATCCATTATAAGATTCATGTTGAAATACAATTATTATAAAGTAAATGTAAATCATGGATTAAACACAAGATTTGCAACAGATAAAAATGTTGCATTACAAAATCCACACCACAAAATAAGTCGAGATCATATTTATTGCGTAGGGCCGAAACTTCACAATATGTTGCCTTTGAATGTTAAAACTAAACCATATTTTAAAGTTAAAAAAGAATTGAACAAATGGATATCTGAAAATGACATTGCTATAAACTGTATAACATAAATCAATTTAAAGTGTTTAGCTAAGTGAGTAATTAAATAATATGATTAATAATAATATGAATAAATGAAAAAACCTCTAAATGGCATTATATTATAATAGTTAACAGCACACACACAATATCATAGATATCATTGTGTGCTGAATTTTTTTTTTTTTAGCAATTAGTGAGGAATAATTATAGATTGTAGTAGAAGGCAAACAAGGCAAAATTAATAGCGCGAGAGCACCTGGCCGAAGGAGAATATCTTGGCTAGCAAATCTTACAGCGTGGTTTGACAAATCAACAGTGGAACTTCTCCGAATCGCCATCAACAAAGTAAGAATAGCCATGTTGATAGCCAACATCCGGAACGGATAGGCACTTGAAGAAGTAGATTAAAATTGTATTGGAACGGAACTGATTCTTAAGATACATGTGTTATTCATTAGTTTTATTGGAGTGATAATCTTGTTATACATTTTTTGGTAAAATGACTGATTGTTATTCTCAGGAATTATAAATTTTAGCATTTTTTCGTTACTCTGTTGCTAAATAAATAAATTTAAAAAAAAATAAAAAATAAAAAAATATTATTTGAAGTTAACACAGAGAATTTAATTTGTATATTCCTGAGGAATGTATTGACCATGTATTGATCGAAAAGTTGATCGATTCAAAAATTGATGCACTAAACTGTTTTATTGACCTATCACCAACCAAGAACTCCATCCATCTTTATCAATGGAACTTATGTAACTGAAACACTCAGCTTACACCTCGTGGCTTAACCTTACACGCGTTCCATTATGGTGTTCATATCGAACTTGTATTTTTATTAAGTATAAGAATTCTCCTAGCAAAGTTTCAATATTCATCGCTAAAACAATAATTATATTGACTCATGAAACTAACAGCAAATGAAATATCATGTCTTGGTAATACACATGTGTTAATATACATCAAAATTCCTATTAATTTCTGAAGGGAAATTTCTTGATTTAAACAATTCTTGTCAGCTCTGTCCTCGGCTCTGTCTAATTTCAAATTAACCTTCATAGGAGAACTGGCATGTGGCACGTGGAAAAAAAATTGGTCATGCCACTTGAAAAACTGCCTACATAGAAAATATTTATTTTACTGTTGGTGTGTATTGCTCAACAAACCTACGAGTGTGTACGAGCCTTATAGCAGGGAGATGTTTGCAGGCAAACATCTAGTTACTCATAATTGTTAAAAATGCAGCTGTTATAGTTAGTTTACCAGTTCTTTCAGTTAGTTACAAAAATCAATAAAGTCCCTGCGTTTTTATTCTCATCAAATTTTACCGATGAATCCACCATTCTATGGCCGTCATTGTCATTTTCCATTCACTAAAGAAAGATAGCTTACTCATCGGTGAAGTCACCGATGAGAATAAAAACGAGGGGAGTTTAATAGAGTATCATTTCGTTATTTGAAACATATCAACTGTGAATTCTAGACACGATTCATGTACACTTATAGACTGTGAGATAGGGACTGTTTAGTGGAGTAATTTTTTTTTGTCAGGCATTTTGAGGGCTGAATGTGGCTACTAAGCTGATGAGAATATGGGTGATTTTATTGCCTGCCTCCCGTTCGAAAATTTGCAGAAAAAAAAATTTGATTTACACGAAGATTTTTTTTTTAATGTCTGTCAACCTAGCATGACAACTCCAGCAGAATTCGAAAAAATTTGGTGGAGAATTTGTTGCTATTTTGTTGCTAATTATTTACCATATTTTTGATTTTTTTACTCCTGCCGATTTTGAAAAAGTGCGACTCTGCTAACTTGATATCAAGCTAGCAGAAAAAAAATTAATTTCCCAGCAGAATAAAAAAAAAAAATAGTGGGGAATTTGTTGCTATTTAGTTGCTAATTATTTACCATATTTTTGATTTTTTTTCTCTTGCCAATTTCGAAAAAATGGGATTCTGCCAGCTTGATATCAAGCTAGCAGAAAAAAAAATCAATTTCTCAACAGAATAAAAAAAGAATAGTGGGGAATTTGTTGCTATTTTGTTGCTAATTATTTACCATATTTTTAATTTTTTCAATCTTGCCTGTTTCGGAAAAAAGCGATTATAGCGAGCTACCAGAAAAATGTTATGTACAAGTTTATAATACATGAAAATCTATGACTATACTTATTTTCAGATAATGGGTGGTATGAATAAAAACGAAGTACATGCTACTACTACAAGTATTAGTATATTCTTCGAAGTATTTACTTCACAAAGAAGCATTTACTTATTTCCGGTATTGTCGAAATGTAGTATCTACTTCGTTTTGGAGTAAATACTACGTAGAACATGCTAATACTTGTAGTACTAGCAAGTACTTCGTTTTTATTCATACCACCCAATAATTAGAGGAACCAACTTTCGAAAAATCAAATTTTTGATCTATTTAAGCAAAGTCTAAAGATCCTCGAACAAGTCCGCTCACTCTCGCTCGTCGCCTAAAATTCCCCTCCTGCCGACGCGCTACTTCTAGCCTATGGTTTCCCTGCTCAAGAGGACCCTCGTCTATGCCTTCAGTTACCGGGTGGCTTGCATCGCGTTCTATATCGGGTGCGCCAAGCAAAAAGTGTAGTAAATTTTATTCGAAATTTTTGCGATTTGATAAAATTAAAACGCAATCATATATTTTTTAAGGTGTCAGCAATGGAAAGACATTTTAGGCTTTGTTGCAGAACATAGATAAGCAAACAAAATTAACACTCGAAGCGGCTAACAGAATTGTCAGAATATGTTCTGCACACTTTAATGAAAACTCATTCACTTTGTCCGAAAATAGTTATTTACCTAACAAGTGCGGAAACTTATACTTTTCTGCACGCAGCGGCAAGCCGTTAGTGCGGAAAAGATTCTTTACGCTCGCGTTAGGTACAATATTTCTCCTACGAGCGTGCGGAAATTGACATATTGTTTTTTTATTTGTTTTTGGATCTACTGATCCTAAAAGAAATGGTCAAAAATTTGATTTTTCAGGAATTAGAAGAAGTATAGAATTTTTAAAACGTATGTCGCTTCTTGAACACACAAATAAAAATAATTTCCTATTTGTACATGAAATCGATTGCTAATACATCAATTATTGACGTATTAGCAATCGAAGTTCGTTTTTCTTGGTAATATTTTATTTCATCTAATTCGTGATTGATAAAATAAGGATGGAATTATTCTAATGGGTATCAAAAATACTATTTAATTAATTATTTATTATTTACCTAACAAATGCGGAAAATGATACTTTATCGCACGCAAAGCGCAGTTTGGTCAAGCCGTTAAGGGTGGTGAAGGCACTTTCCGCATGTGTTAGGCACAACATTTTACCTATGAGCATCTACATCTCCAAGCAAAGGCAGTAATAAAATTAATTAACGATTCAGATTAATTAATGAAATTAGATTAAATTTAAAAATGATCAAAAATCCCTTTCCTAGAAGAGAAGGGATTTTTGATTAACTTTACCGCACTCTATGCGGTAAAGTAACTTTACCTACGAGCGTGCGGTAAAGTGCACTTTACCGCACTTATTTGCAAATGGAAAGTGGCACTTTACCGCACACTATGCGGTGAAGTTACTTTACCGCATAGTGTGCGGTAAAGTTAACTTTACAGCATAGTATGCGGTAAAATGAACTGAAAAGTGTGCGGTAAAGTTAACTTTACCGTATAGTATGCGGTAAAGTAGACTTTGGTATTTATGATTAAAAATCCTTTCTGTTTCAGGAAATGGATTTTTGATCATTTCTAAAATCCAATCTAATTTCATTAAGTAATCTGATTCATTAATTAATTTTATTAATGCCATTTTTTGGAGATGTAGATGCTCATAGGTAAAATTTTGTACCTAACATATGCGGAAAGTGCCTTTACCGCCCTTAACGGCTTGACCGAACTCCGCTTCGCGTCGTTCGGTCAACTGCCATTGCGTGCGGTAAAGTATCACTTTCCGCATTTGTTAGGTAAATAACTATTATCTCACACTTTGCAGTCTACTTCACCACACACTATGCGGTGAAGTTAACTTTACCGTACACTATATGGTAAAGTAACTCAACCGCATGGTGTGCGGTAAAGTGCTACTTTCCATTTGCGAATCGGTGCGGTAAAGTGCACTTTCCACATGTTCGTAGGTAAAACTCATTGAAGTTGTCGATATTAGTCAGTACAAAAAGTTAATATCTTTGTTGAAGAGAAAGAACGGAGGAACGTAATTTCGAAAAAAAAAAAATTTTTCAGAAGCATGACATAAGGAGAAAAATTGAAAAAAAAAAACTGTGTGGAAAAACTTTTCTCGCGCACGCCGGTCTGTTTTTTTTTTTTCACGCACACTGTGCGGAAAAGTGATACTTTCCGCACGCAAATCGGTGCTTGAAAACGCGTTTTCTGCACGCTTGTAGGAAAACCTTCATTAAAAACTGCTATTCCATCAAAGTTACTACCAGAACGTGATGTTAAGTAACACTTACCGCTGATTTTATAATATGAAATTAATTGAGTAACAATAATTATTGAGATTATCCGTCAATTAATTTAATGCTAATCGCTAAGCAGAAAAAGTTTTTCCATAATTTTTTAAAACCAAAAAATTATTAACGTAAATATTCTTAAAAGACATTCTTTTTCAAACTCCCCCTGTAAAAACATTACCAAGTACAATCGGGACCAGCGCCCTCGTATTTGCTTCTTATCTACAAATCGGCGCGTGCTGACATGATTTACGACCTTCCGCAAAAAAAGCCGGCTTTTTGAGGAGATCAAAGGAGTGACCGGACTTGTTCGAGGATCTTTAGACTTTGATTTAAGTATTGTTCATCAAACAGAGCAATGCACGAACAAAAAACGATAATTACAATATACAAAAATTGTGAGCCGATGATTATATTTTTAACTGTTTAAGGACGGTTTATTCATCCTTTTGGTTGCGGTTGCCGATTTTAGTGCCCTTTAATCAACCTGAATTGATTTTTTTTTCTTAAAAAAATACTGATGCCAATAATAATTAATCCAATTGAAAATTACAGAGGATTTTCAATATACCGCCCGTCGATGCAATAACCTATAATAATATATTGATCCATATTGGTCTGAACAGCTGTACAATACAAAACAAAATGCTTCTGCTGACGGTGAACAAATATTTACCACTCAAAAAGACTCGAAGTTTATCTTTGCAGTCTGAGTTGTAGTAAATAATTATAAAATAATATTCTGCTGGCGGTAAATAAAAATTTACCAGGCAAGAAGTGTCCATAATGGTCTAAACGATCTATATTTTGATTTAGACTCATTCTGCTGGCGGTAAATAAATATTTACCAGGCAAGAAGTCTCCATAATGATCTAAATCGGTCTATATTTTGATCTAGATTCATTCCGCTGGCGGTAAATAAATATTTACCAGGCAAGAAGTGTCCATAATGGTCTAAATCGATCTACATTTTGATCTAGATTCATTCTGCTGGCGGTAAATAAATATTTACCAGGCAAGAAGTTTCCATAATGGTCTAAATTGGTCTGTATTATGATATAGACTCGTTCTGCTAGCGGTAAATAAATATTTACCAGTCAAGAAGTCTCCATAATGGTCTAAATCTCTCTAAAATATCTAAATTCATTCTGCTGGCGGTAAATAAATAATTACCAGGCAAGAAGTGTCTGTAATGGTCTAAATCGATCTATATTTTGATCTAAATTCATTCTGCTGGCGATAAATAAATATTTACCAGTCAAGAAGTCTCCTTAATGGTCTAAATCGCTCTATATTTTGATCTAAATTCATTCTGCAGGCGGTAAATAAATATTTACCGGTCAAGAAGTTTCCATAAAGATCTAAATCGCTCTATATTTTGATCTAAATTCATTCTGCTGGCGGTAAATAAATATTTACCAGTCAAGAAGTTTCCATAATGGTCTAAATTGATTCTATATTATCATATAGACTCATTCTGCTAGCGGTAAATAAATATTTACCAAGCAAGAAGTGTCCATAATGGTCTAAATCGATCTATATTTTGATCTAAATTTATTCTGCTGGCGGTAAATAAATATTTACCAGGCAAGAAGTCTCCATAATGGTCTAAATCGCTCTATATTTTGATCTAAATTCATTCTGCTGGCGGTAAATAAATATTTACTAGGCAAGAGGTGTCCATAATGGTCCAAATCGATCTATATTTTGATCTAAATTCATTCTGCTGGCGGTAAATAAATATTTACCAGTCAAGAAATTTCCATAATGGTCTAAATTGGTCTATATTATGATATATACTCATTCTGCTAGCGGTGAATAAATATTTACCAGTCAAGAAGTCTCCATAATGGTCTTAATTGGTCTATATTATGATATAGACTCATTCTGCTAGCGGTAAATGAATATTAACCAAACAAAAAGTCTCCATAATGGTCTAAGGGCCAAATTATGGACCGCCTGCAACGTTATTGGCACCTTTATCCTGCTGGTAAAGCTAAAAATTGCATTCAATTTTTAGTTTTACCAGCGGGGTAAATTTGCCAGAGACGTTAGGCTCGTTCAACAAATTTTTTTTATGTCTACTTAACACAAAAGTTTGCTGATCAACAAGAGACTAAAAAGACAAGAAAAATATAATAAAAATCTTCTTGGATATGTAGGTAATTAATAATCCATTTGTACGATGGGGTAGTCAGGTAGAAATCCCAGAAGTTCTTTATTGGTAGGAAACGCAATTTGAAGAAATTAGCATATTGGTTTATTTTACCTAAGTAGTGCGATTCTTTATGTGCCCCTGTAAGATGACGTTGACAATAATGTGGACTTCTTGATTGGTAAATATTTATTTACCGCTAGCAGAATGAATCTTTATTATAATATATAGCATATTAGATCAATATGGAGATGTTTTGACTTGTAAATATTTATTTATCGCTAGCAGAATGAGTTTATATTATAAAATATAACGATTAAGACCAATATGGAGACTTGTTGACTGCTAAATATTAATTTACCGCCAGCAGAATGATTCTAATCAAAATATGGACGGATTTAGACCATTACGGATATTTCTTGCCTAGTAAATATTTATTTACCGCCAGCAGAATGAATCTAGATCAAAATATAGACCGATTTAGACCATTATGGACACTTCTTGCCTGGTAAATATTTATTTACCGCCAGCAGAATGAATTTAGATCAAAATATAGATCGATTTGGACCATTATGGACACTTCTTGACTGGTAAATATTTATTTACCGCCAGCAGAATGAATTTAGATCAAAATATAGATCGATTTGGACCATTATGGACACTTCTTGCCTGGTAAATATTTATTTACCGCTAGCAGAATGAGTCTATATCATAATATAGATCAATTTAGACCACTATGGACACTTCTTGCATGGTAAATATTTATTTACCGCCAGCAGAATGAATTTAGATCAAAATATAGATCGATTTGGACCATTATGGACACTTCTTGCCTGGTAAATATTTATTTACCGCCAGCAGAATGAATTTAGATCAAAATATAGAGCGATTTAGACCATTATGGAGACTTCTTGACTGATAAATATTTATTTACCGCCAGCAGAATGAATTTAGATCAAAATATAGATCGATTTGAACCATTATGGACACTTCTTGACTGGTAAATATTTATTTACCGCCAGCAGAATGAATTTAGATCAAAATATAGATCGATTTGGACCATTATGGACACTTCTTGCCTGGTAAATATTTATTTACCGCCAGCAGAATGAGTCTATATCATAATATAGATCAATTTAGACCATTATGGACACTTCTTGCCTGGTAAATATTTATTTACCGCCAGCAGAATGAATTTAGATCAAAATATAGATCGATTTAGACCATTACGGACACTTCTTGCCTGGTAAATATTTATTTACCGCCAGCAGAATATTATTTTATAATTATTTACTACAACTCAGACTGCAAAGATAAACTTCGAGTTTTTTGAGTGGTAAATATTTGTTCACCGTCAGCAGAATCATTTTGTTTTGTATTGTACAGCTGTTCAGACCAATATGGATCAATATATTATTATAGGTTATTGCATCGACGGGCGGTATATTGAAAATCCTCTGTAATTTTCAATTGGATTAATTATCATTGGCATCAGTATTTTTTTAAGAAAAAAAAATCAATTCAGGTTGATTAAAGGGCACTAAAATCGGCAACCGCAACCAAAAGGATGAATGAACCGTCCTTAAACAGTTAAAAATATAATCATCAGCTCACAATTTTTGTATATTGTAATTACCGTTTTTTATTCGTGCATTGCTCTGTTTGATGAACAATACTTAAATAGATGAAAAATTTGATTTTTCGAAAGTTGGTTCCTCTAATTATTATTTGAAAATAAGTATAGTCATATATTTTCATGTAGATTTTCATGTATTATAAACTTGATTAAAAATAGAAATAATACATCATTTTTCTGGTAGCTCGGTATATTCGCTTTTTTCCGAAACAGGCAAGATTGAAAAAATTAAAAATATGGTAAATAATTAGCAACAAAATAGCAACAAATTCCCCACTATTTTTTTTTAATCTGCTGAGAAATTGATCTTTTTTTCTGCTAGCTTGATATCAAGCTGGCAGAATCCCATTTTTTCGAAATCGGCAAGAGAAAAAAAATCAGAAATATGGTAAATAATTAGCAACAAAATAGCAACAAATTCCCCACTATTTTTTTTTATTCTGCTGAGAATTTTTTTTTTCTGCTAGCTTGATATCAAGTTAGCAGAGTCGCATTTTTTCAAAATCGGCAGGAGTAAAAAAATTAAAAATATGGTAAATAATTAGCAACAAAATAGCAAAAAATTCTCCATCAAATTTTTTAGAATTCTGCTGGGGTTGTCATGCTAGGTTGACAGACATTTTTTTTTAATGATCTCAAATTTTTTGGCATCTAAATAAAAGGTTCACATTGAAGAATAATTCACCCATAAAAAATCCCAGATGCTTTTCAATAGCTAAAAAAGTGGGGATGAGTGTCAACTTCCAAGAGAAGAGAAAAGAACCTTCCGCGTTTACTTTTTGTCTAGTAATCGAGAGAATGGAAGGTTTTGTTGTGAAAATAACGCTGAAAAATCACCAGACGGTAATCACAGGTCGAAGTCGAGTTTAGCAGCGAAACCTTCTGTGGACATTTCGAACAGGGGGCAGGCATTAAAACCACTTTAATTCTCATCAGTTAACTAGTCACATTCATCTCTCAAAATGCCAGACAAAAAAAAATGACTCCACTAAACAGGCCCTATCTCAGGGTCTATTACTGCTACACATTTAAATTTTAATTTCGGTGCCTATTTAGATGCCGTTTCAAACTGCTTTTATATTTGAATGTCGCTTCGCAGGTGTAACATTGGAAAGGATGATCTTCCGTGTGAGTTGTTAGATGTTGCTTCAAATTGCGAATCCGTTTAAATTTCGCCTTACAAGTGTCACATTCGAAAGGATAAATATCCGAGTGAATTTTTAGATGTTCTTTCAAATGTTCGATTCGTTTAAATTTCGCATTACAAATATTACATTCGAAAGGATGAACCTCCGAGTGCGTCTTCAAATGTCTGTTCAAATTGGCGATCCGTTCAAATTTCGCATTACAAGTATCACATTCGAAAGGATAAACATCAGAGTGAGTTTTTAGATGTTCCTTCAAATTGTCGATCCGTTTAAATTTCGCATTACAAATATTACATTCGAAAGAATGAACATCCAAGTGCGTCTTCAAATGTCTGTTCAAATTGGCGATCCACTTAAATCTCGCATTACAAGTTTCACATTCGAAAGGATAAACATCAGAGTGAGTTTTTAGATGTTCCTTCAAATTGTCGATCCGTTTAAATTTCGCTTTACAAGTATCACATTCGAAAGGATGTCCATCCAAATGCGTCTTTAAATGTCTGCTCAAATTGCCAATAAATTTGAATTTTGCTTTACAGGTGTCACATGTATAAGGATAACTATCTAGATGTATGATGGAATGTTTTTTTAATCCTCTTTTGTTTTTAAATTTTCCATTGCATTTATTGCATTCAAAGTACTTATTTCTCTGTTGATGCACATTTAAATGTTGAGAATTTTTTTTGGTTTTTGACTTGAAGAAAATCTTACAGTGAAATTTCTCGATATCACTTGGTGAATTTGATTCATAATATGAATATTCTTCTTCCTTCACGTATGCTCCTTTATTTGGATCAATTAATGGATTTTCGGTCATGTCTATTTGGTCTGTGTATTCATTTTTTATCATAAACCTAAAAGAATTTTTTTATATTAAAATACGAACTCTATTAATCTCCAGAATAAGGGGTTGTTAGTTAACATACATGTAAATTAAATGGAAACAACTGTACTCTTATGAGGCAAAGTGTCAATTTATTATTTATTGGAAAATAAAATCAAAACAAAAACAAAAAAAATTTTGAAAAAAATATATACAGGGTGTCCCACAATCAGCGTTACAGACCATAACTTTCTTATTTTCAGATATAAAAATTTGAAACAAAAAAAATGACTAATGGTTAGTTAACCTCTTTCCAAAAATTTAAAAAAATCTTCCCCTGACAAAATCATCCCCTATTCACAACCCTTGACTTGTTTTTTTCAAATGGCACCCCTATTATTTATTTTTATTTTTGAGAAGCTCATGAAATTGCAAATTCAATGATGTATGAAAAGTTTGTTTTTCCATGTTTCCTAGGAAAAAAATTCGAAAATGGAAATAATAATAATGGGGTTCTATTTAAAAAAAAAGGCAAGAGTTGTTTTAAGGGGATGAGTTTGCTAGGGAAGATCTTTTTAATATTTTTTAAGAGTGGTTAATTTGCACACAGTTAATTTTTTTTTTAATATTTTCATTTTTGTAAACAAAAAAGTGATCGCCTGTGTAAGGCTAATGGTGGTACATCCATTTTTTTCCCCCCAAAAGACATGGAAAAAAAAACTTTTTATACACCATTGAATTTGTAATTTCATGAGCTTCACAAAAATAAAAAAAAAAAATATAGGAGTGCCATTTGAAAAAAAAAAAAGTCAAGGGTTGTAAATAGGGGATGATTTTGTCAGGGGAAGATTTTTTTATATTTTTGAAGAGAGCTTAACTAGCCATTAATATTTTTTTTTGTTTCAAATTTTTATCTCTGAAAATAAGAAAGTTATGGCCTGTAACGCTGATTGTGGGACACCCTGTATATTTCTTCATACAATCCTTGATATTTAAACTTAGCATGGATGGCCTCTTTTAGTTGTTTGAGGAGGGAACCGAGAAAAAATTATTTTTCCTACAGCCGTGCGGAAAAATCGATTTTCCGCACTGATATGCGTGCGGAAAAATCGCTTTTCCGCACTGATATGCGTGCGGAAAATGAGTTTTCCCGCATGGTGCGGTAAAACTTTTTTTTTTGACATATCAGTGCGGAAAAAGTTTTTCTGCACGTCTGTCAGTGCGGACAAAATTTTACCTCACTGATATGTCAAAAAAAAAGAAAAATTTTACATTTTTTCGCCTCGTAGGAAAAATATTGTACCTAACACTTGCGGAAAATATTTTTCCGCACTCGGCTGCATCACCGAAAACCGCTACGCGTCGTTCGGTGAACGGCAGCCGCGTGCGGAAAAATGCATTTTCCGCACTTGTTAGGTAAATAGCTATTTCCTACGAGCGTGCGAAAAAGTTACTTTTCCGCATGATTTTTCGTTTTGAAAGTTGTACTTTTCCGCACGATTTTTACTTTATGGGTACAATTTTTTTACTTCAAAGCAAATTACTATCTTAATTGAAAAAAAAGTCCATTCTTCTCACAGTGGACCTTTTCAAATATCAAGAAGTAAAACTCACAGTCTTCTCCACAATTTTGCACATGTAGCTAATTAGATAAATTATGAGATTGTGACTTTGTTTTTGTTATCTTGAAAAATTCTCCACAATTGTTTATGTAATTTTTTTTTAATTTCACAAACACAAGTACATGTTTCTGATAATTAAATCCATCTTCAGCTCTAAAACAACAATATGAGAATGATAAATTACTATCTATAAAGTATAAATATTATTTTTTCCACGAGTATGCGCAAAGTAACTACTTTGCGCACACTTTTGTGTACGCAAAGAAACATTTACTCAAAAGTGTGCGGGAAAAAAATTCTCCCGCACACTTATTCTCTGGTACCCAAATTAAAGTTCGTGAGGCCCCTTTTTTGGGGGGCGGAGCCCCGCCGTGGGCCTCTAATTGGGGGTAGAGCCCCACGATGGCCCCCTATTGGAGGGGCACAGTCCCGCGGGGGGGCCTTTTTTGAGAGGCGGAGCCCCGCGGGAGCCCCTTATTTGTAGGGCCCCCTATATTAGGTGGCATAGCCCCTCGAGGGCGGGGGATCCTAACATTTTTTTTAGCCAATTTAGATATAGGCCAAGGATCATGATAAGAAAATCCGGTTCCATTATTTTTTTTTCAGCGATTGACAAGAAATATCCGCATTTTTGACTGGTTGACAGGTCGCAAAACTCAATATTCTGGTATTTTAATTATGGTTCAATAGTTGCTAAGGAATCAATGAATAACAATACGAGAAGCACTTTTCCGGCCTAGGCCGGGAAAGTGATTCTCGTACTGCTGAATAATTGGAACCAAAAGACAAACATTTAACAGCTATTTAAGCGACAGCAGAAAAAATAGTATGTGTACTTCGGTGGAAAAGCACTTCGATTTTTGCCGGCCTCGGCTACGCCTCGCCCGTCAACTCACACCGTCGGCCGAGAAAGTGTCACTTTTCCACCTAAATACACAATATACTATTTTCTATTTTGGTGTCATATCGAAGTCTTTTCGTCATTAAAAGTAGTTTCGAAAAGAAGCTCTTTGTGACATTCCTTTTTTACTTATCGGAGGTTGGTAACCCTGGCTGACTGATGGCCATCGAACTGTCAAAAATGAGAAACAAAAATCCTTCTAATCTGATAACAGATGCATTACACTTTACTATATATCTATACACAAGTCCCCTCCGGCATCTCCGGATGTTGATGATGTTGAGTTAGTTTGGATTAGTTGAGTTAGTTGAGACGGTTGGAGAGGGACATCCAAGGATACTACACACTACACAGGATAGCCTATCCTCATAAGGCCTGTGTAGATCAAATCTCAAGCCCCCACTGCACCACGCCAAATACCAGTTATGACGTAGTAATCGGGTCAATTCTCGTTTCGACGTAGGGTGTTTGCACCACAGGCTATTATTCCCCTGGGTTTTGCTTTATGCATACTTGTGTTAGTACATTAATTAACATTCTAAAAGAACCCTTTTCAGATCTCGTCTGCATCTTCCTCGTTGCCTATTATGTTAATCAAAATTAAATCATATTTTTCATCATAAATGTATATTCTATACTACCACCGCTGGCGCAAACAGTTAACGACACCGTTGATGATGTCACCAACGGTGCAACACCATATGACCTTGATTCCAAAAATCAAGGCCGATGAGCAATCCTGTAGTAGTGTATATTATCCTTGAAGGAGACCGTAGGTAACGACGACGCGTGCGTTTCGGAGAATTTTTCCAGGAGAAACAGGATTGCGCTGTTGCTAACCCGGAGAAAACACCTTGTAATCCGTAGCCCCGAGAACATATGCAAAAACCCGTAGTCTCCTGGTGAAACCCGGAGAGGTGATAACCGTACATCGACATAGTCACCGGAGGATATCGCCGAAGGCGAAAAAAATTTTTGGATTTCACGCCCAAAAACGTTTATTTTTCTTAAAAAAAAAATAATTTATTCAGTTCACTGGGGGGGGGGTTGAACCCCCAAAACCCCCCCCTTATATACGTCCTTGAATTAGAAGGTCTTTTGAAATTGGACAAAAATTTGGAAAATTCCCTGTATTTCCTAAACGGTCCAAGTTAGCCGTGATTTATCTTCGCCATTGTTATTTTCTCGAAAAAAGAACTCGAGGATTTGCTCCCAGATTTTTGATATCTCTGCTGGTTTCTGATATGGCTCATTGAAACATCGAAAATGGGTCACCCTTTATAGCAGCTGCTTAGATATTCGGGATTCGTAGAAAAAAATATGTTGTTTTATCAGCCGGCTTGCACTTAGTCAGGAGGCACAGGTCAAAGGTCAAGTAACCGCTTGGTTCGAAATTAGTCGGTTCAAATTGGGCTATATTATCACATGTTGAAATATTTGTACTCAAACCTGATATATTCTGTACACAAGTGATGTGTTGCCGGATCTACCCGAACTATTGCATTTTTCGATTCTACTGATTTCATTTATAATGTCCTAAACTTACTGCTACACATTTGAATTTTTATTGGGGTGCCTGTTTAGATGTCGTATCAAACTGCTTTTATATTTATATTTCGCTTCACAAGTGTGACATTGGAAAAGATGATCTTTCGCGTGATTAATAAAATGTTGCTTTAAATTGCGAATCCCTTTAAGGGCCAGTATTATAAAACACTGAACCGATGGTTGAGTTTCAACCTTCGGTTGACTCCATGCAAATTGATAGGATTCAACCGAAGGTTGAAACTCAACCATCGGTTCAGTGTTTTATAATACGGGCCCTAAATTTCTTATTACAAGTATCACATTCGAAAGGACGATCATGCGAGTGCGTCTTCAAATATCTGTTCAAATGGGCGAGCCGTTCAAATTTCGTATTACATGTATCACATTCGAAAGGATAAACATCCGAGTGAATTTTGAGATGTTTTTTCAAATAATCGATGTGTTTAAATTTCGCAATACAAGTTTCACATTTGAAAAGATAATCATCCGAGTGCGTCTTCAAATGTCTGCTCAAATAAGCGATCCGTATGAATTTCGCATTGCAAGTGTCACATTCGAAAGGATAAACATCAGAGTGAGTTTTTAGATGTTGTTTCAAATTGTCGATCCTTTTAAATTTCGCATTACAAGTATCAGAATAGGATGTTCATCCAAGTGCGTCTTTAAATGTCTGCTAAAAATGCCAATAAATTTAAATTTTGCTTCACAGGTGTCACATGTATAAGGATAATAATCTAGATGTTGAATGCAATGTCTTTTTATTCCTCCTTTACTTCCAAATTTTGCATTGCATTTATAGCATTCAAAGTCCTTATTTCTCTGTTGACGCACATTTGAATGTTGAGAATCATTTTTGGTTTTTGACTTGCTGGAAGAAATCTTACAGTGAAATTTCTCGATATCACTTGTTGGATTGGATTCATAATATGAATATTCTTCTTCCTTCACGTATGTCCCTTTTTTTGGATCAATTACTGGATTTTCGGACATTTTGTCTGTGCATTCATTTTTTATCATAAACCTAAAAGAAATTTTTTTATATTAAAATACGAACTCTATTGATTTCAAGAATAAGGGGTTGTTAGTTAACATACATGTAAATTAAATGGAAACAACTGTACTCCTATAAAGCAAAGTGTCAATTTATTATTTATCGAAAAATAAAATCAAAACAAGAACATTTTTGAAAAAAAAATATATATATATACACTTCGCATCAAAATTAACGCACCACTAAAATGTGGCACAATTTCAAATTTAATTTTCTCGGAAACTGCTGAATCGATTTGGACATATTTTTTTTTTAATTGTAGCTTAAATCTTCAGGAATGACTCTGTAAAACAACTTTTCATTTGAATCGAAGTTTTAGGCATATACAGGGTGTTTTAAAAGAAACCAGTTTGATGCCTAATTTTTGTCACATCCTGTGGGACTTTCCATCTGCACCAATAGATGTCTATCTAAATCAAAACATAGCCCCATCTTTTCTGAGCATTTTGTTTTTTTATTCACGTTTCTAGCTCTGTTATTTAATGAAATATGGAGTTTGAAGTTAAAAGCGTTTATTTGAGATTATTCAAGAAAAAGTTTCGGAAGTTAACAAAACAAAAATAAAATTATTGAAAAAATAATGTGGAAAAAAAAAAACATTCAATATCGGGTGTTTCTTCCCCTACCCTCTATTACCGCTTGACATCGACGACCCATACTTTGAACCAGACGTCTTATTTGTTCTTGATCGATATTAATCCAAATTTCTCGAACAAAGTTTTCTACATCATTCAAAGACATGATCTCTAAGCTGCCTACCAATTTGATCCCATAAATGTTCTATAGGATTGAGATCTGGACTGCGTGAAGGCCAGTCCAGAGTCTCAATATCCACCTCATTCAAATAATCTCGCACTATTCTCGCAGTGTGTGGTCTGGCGTTATCTTGCATTAGTAAAAAGTTATCCCCAATATACCCAGCGAAAGGGACCACATGCTCTGACAAAATTTCCGTGATGTACCTTGCACTATTTAAAGGTCCTCCACGCAAAGACACGATGTCAGTACGAGCAGTTAAGGAGATTCCGCCCCAAAACATCACAGACCCTCCATTGAATAACTCGGTTTGGCGAATATTACACTGCGAGTAACGTTCATTTGGTCGTCGAATAACCCTTACTCGTCGGTCGTTGCTGTAAAGACAAAACCTTGTCTCATCTGTAAACAGAACTCGCTCCCAATCTTCAGCATTCCAGTTTACATGTTCCCTGGCAAATTGAAGTCTTGCTCGTATATGGTCTGCATTTAACCTTGGTCCTCTTGCTGGAATTCTGAACCTTAAATTTCTTTCTGCCAGACGTCTCCTTACAGTTGATACACTAACGTTGATATTGTGAGCAGTATTTAATTGTACCCTTAGTTGTCTTGAGGTCACAAAACGTTGCCTCAACGCATTCAGTTGCAAAAATCGGTCATGGATAGCCGCTGTTCCCCGAGTTCTTCCTTGTCCATGGCGCCTGTTGTGGTCATTGGTTTCTTCAAAACGGCGAAATATGCGCAATATTGTCGAATGAGAAACACCCAATCTTCTACCTACAGCTCGGTAGCCCATTCCTTCCTGGATCAATGTAGTCGCCATCACACATTCATCTCGAGTTAAATTTCTTGTTTGACGCTCCATATTTTGCAATGATAACACCAAATGCAGAGAAATTACAGAATAAATTCAAAAATCACTGACAGATAAAGACAGTAGTCTCTGTTTCCATGACAATATCGCGCCTTTGTTTTCCATGGCCTACTTAGATTTACTTACCTGACGGTTATAACTCTTCTTCTTCTTCTTTCTTCTTTTTTCCACATTATTTTTTCAATAATTTTGTTTTTGTTTTGTTAACTTCCGAAACTTTTTCTTGAATAATCTCAAATAAATGCTTTTAACTTCAAACTTCATATTTCATTAAATAACAGAGCTAGAAACGTGAATAAAAAAACAAAATGCTCAGAAAAGATGGGGCTATGTTTTGATTTAGATAGACATCTATTGGTGCAGATGGAAAGTCCCACAGGATGTGACAAGAATTAGGCATCAAACTGGTTTCTTTTAAAACACCCTGTATATGCCTAAAACTTCGATTCAAATGAAAAGTTGTTTTACAGAGTCATTCCTGAAGATTTAAGCTACAATTAAAAAAAATATATGTCCAAATCGATTCAGCAGTTTCCGAGAAAATTAAATTTGAAATTGTGCCAAATTTTAGTGGTGCGTTAATTTTGATGCAAAGTGTATATATTTTTCTATAAAATCCTTGATATGTAAACTCAGCCTGGATGGCCCCTTCTAAACTGCTGGACAATTGCTTTCGAACAAGGGAAATATCGCTTAACTTTCAAGATCGATATTTTTGGAACCAGACTAGATATCGACCTTCGATTTTCACGAGCTAACAGGTTGACGTTTTGTGAAAAAAAACTGCTATTTTGAAATTTTTTTAAATGTCTACTTTTTTTTTATACAGGGTGTTAAAAGAGTCCATGATTTTCATCCCAATTTTGAATGTGTGTAACTTTCTCAGATAATTATTTACATTTTATTTCTATGCGGCGTTTTAATCAGTGATCTCCTGTAAAAAGTAATTTCTCAAATTTTTTATACCTGCCTTAGTTTTAAAAATATCGACTTTTTTTCATAACCTCCACTTTTTTCAACTTTTAAGTACCTAAACTATCCTGTACAATAAATCTTGCATCTTATGCTGCTGTTTGATATACCCCACGATATCCTGGTTTATTTTCAATGAAAAAAAAATACTAAAATAATGTGGTGTCCAGTAGGGTACTAATAATCACCCATTTTCGGAATAATTTATTAATGGCTCACCGATTTTTACATTCAAAGGTGCATATTTTTAAAAATAATCATTTGAAGTTTCATTTGTTTAGTTCACTTTAATCATTGACATATTATTAAGAAACAAGTTTCTCAAAATTTTGATATTTGCCTTTGTTTTTAAAATATCGTTTATTTAACATAACCATATTAATTTTTTCAACTTTTCCGTTCTAAACCATCCTGAATCGTTCTTACCGGTGAATGTTTTAGCAAATGTCATACCTTTCAGCCAGCGTATTTACTATGATTAAAAATATCGAATACCTCAATGATATGCTGTACAGTGGCGTGCAAACAGAAATTATTATTTTTCATTAAATCAATTTTATTAGCAATTGTTATATCTTTCGATTAGCGTATTTTTATGATTAAAAATTTCGAATACCTCAAAGATATGCTATACAGTGGCGTGCTAATAATTATTAATACCACTGATAAAATTTAAATATTCGGAACCGATTTCGTTGTGGTGGGAGGAAACTCAAATTTTTATTACCTGCTAATTTTCTTTGTAGCTTCATGTTTCAAGGTATTTCAATTAAAAATTCTTCCACTAATGGTAGCAGTATCAATAAATAAAGTTATGGATGGTAAAGTACATTATCTGCCAAACAAAAAATTATATGAACAACGTTAATGCTTCTTTAAGTTGATTTAAAACAAAACACAATAAGTGTTCCTATAGGTTTTTTACGTTATATTTAGGATGATGCCGTAGAACAAGAACTGACAATGTTGTCAATGCCTATTTTTTTCCTTATAATTTACCAGAATGTAATAATAAATTACCGCGGTTCAACCTGATACACTCCGATGGTAGGGTGTTAGTATGGAGGCAACCTGGGGAGCAATTTGAAGAAGACAACATGGCTTCTCAGGAAACCTTTGGAGGAGGAGGGTTTAATGTTTGAGCCGGAGTGATGTACAACGATAGATCCGACTTATACATTTCACGGGGTACTGTTAACGCCGTAATTTATCGAACTCACATAATAAATGACGTTATTCCATATGCAGAAAATATTGGGGAGCATTTCATCATGGTTGACGATAATGCGAGACCACACAAAGCAAAAATAGTTTAGGAACTTTTGGGGGAGCATAACATGCAACAGTTACGCGTGCCTTCAAAATCTCCTGATCTTGTGTGGTCTCAGCTCAAGTTACTAGTACAATCGCGCAAAAATGCTCCCAAACGCTGGATGAGTTCGCCCTTGCCATAGAAGAAGAGTGGCAAAATATCCCTCAGGCATTCATTAATCTCGTGGTTGACAACATGCCACGGCGATGCCAAGAGGTTGTGAATGTGAGGGGAGGGCTTACTAGCTATTAATTAAATAACTTTGATTATCGGCCGTTCTTTATTAATTTTTTTAGTTTACGTTGTTTATTACCTAACTTTTGGGTCACTTAGTTGTTATTGAATCTTAGTTTGATTAGTTTTTTAGTTCACTTATTTTGATAAGTTTTACCTAGGTATCTACCTAACTAAACTGAAAGTACTTCTTAACGCATTTAAAGTAGGGGAATTTCAGATGTTACCGGTTGACAACGGCGCGCAACGTTGTATGATTTGAATAAACATTTTCAAATAAATAACACGTGTCGATTCATTTTGTTATTTCTAGCTGTCAGTGTTCTTGATAATTTATTATTACATTCTGGTAAATTATAAGGAAAAAATTAGGCATTGACAACATTGTGTTAATTGAAATACCTTTAAACATGAAGCTAGAAAGAAATTTAGCAGGTAATAAAAATTTGGGTTTCCTCTCACCACAACGAAATCGGTTCCGAATATTTAAATTTTATCAGTGGTATTAATAATTATTAGCACGCCACTGTATAGCATATCATTGAGGTATTCGAAATTTTTAATCATAAAAATACGCTAATCGAAAGATATAACAATTGCTAATAAAATTGATTTAATGAAAAATAATAATTTCTGTTTGCACGCCACTGTACAGCATATCATTGAGGTATTCGATATTTTTAATCATAGTAAATACGCTGGCTGAAAGGTATGACAATTGCTAAAACAATCACCGGTAAGAACGATTCAGGATGGTTTAGAACGGAAAAGTTGAAAAAATTAATATGGTTATGTTAAATAAACGATATTTTAAAAACAAAGGCAAATATCAAAATTTTGAGAAACTAGTTTCTTAATAATATGTCAATGATTAAAGTGAACTAAACAAATGAAACTTCAAATGATTATTTTTAAAAATATGCACCTTTGAATGTAAAAATCGGTGAGCCATTAATAAATTATTCCGAAAATGGGTGATTATTAGTACACTACTGGACACCACATTATTTTAGAATTTTTTTTTTCATTGAAAATAAACCAGGATATCGTGGGGTATATCAAACAGCAGCATAAGATGCAAGATTTATTGTACAGGATGGTTTAGGTGCTTAAAAGTTGAAAAAAGTGGAGGTTATGAAAAAAAGTCGATATTTTTAAAACTAAGGCAGGTATAAAATATTTGAGAAATTACTTTTTTTGCAGGAGATCACTGATTAAAACGCCGCATAGAAATAGAATTTAAAAAATTATCTGAGAAAGTTACACACATTCAAAATTGGGATGAAAATCATGGACTCTTTTAACACCCTGTATAAAAAAAAAGTAGACATTTAAAAAAATTTCAAAATAGCAGTTTTTTTCACAAAAAGTCAGCCTGTTAGCCCGTGAAAACCGAAGGTCGATATCTAGTCTGGTTCCAAAAATATCGATCTTGAAAGTTAGGCGATATTTCCCTTGTTCGAAAGCAATTGTCCAGCAGTTTAGTTGTTTATAGAGGGAACCGACAAAGATATATAGGGTGGTCCAAAAAAAAACCGGAATTTTGTTTTTGAGCTGTAACTTTTTTATTTGTTGACCAATTTTCTTTTGTTTTGGCTTGTTTGAAAGAGAAATGAACACATTAACGAATCAGGGTAAAACTTTTGACATTTGACAAAAATCCAAAATGGCGGACTCCTTCAAAAATTGCCTAGTTTTGGATAGCGCTGGAGCTTTTTTGGGACACCTTGTATAAGTTTTTTAAAAAAATTCTTAAAGTTCATCATTTTGCGAACATTTTAAGACCTCGACAGAAAAAATCGGTTGAAAACTAAGTGAAATATTGATTTTTTTGTAATATCGAATTTCAATTTTTTATATTGACAGCAAAATCTAGGATATGGTATTTCAGCTAGATTTTTTTTTCTATTCGACATATTTCTTCTATTTCGGGCTTGTTCGAAAGATAAATGGATAGGATAAGGATTCGAAATGAAGATTTTGACTATTGAGAAAAAATTAAAGATTTCCCAGTTCCTTAAACATAGCCATTTTTAAAAAAGTTAACAATAAATTTTCTAACAATACGACTAATATTTTTATTTATAAATTTTATAAAATAAAGTAAACCAATTTAAATGGCAAGAGGCAATATGCCCTCCGTGGGCCTCAACAACCATGCTAAACGTCTATGCCAAGAATCGATAGAATTGGCTATGTTACGTTGTTCCAGCAGTTCTCCCCAACACTCAATGATTCGGTTGCGCAGCTCTTCTAAATTATTGAACGTAGCCCCATTTTCGTGGACTTCCAAGTCCCCCTATAAAAAGTAATCGCAGGGATTCAAATCTGGGCTATAAGGCGGCCAGCGGCCAGTCAACGGGCTCTATAAAATTCGCATCTTGCTCTCTTAGATAGTTGATAGTAAAGAATAATTAAAAGTGATTTAATGCTGAAGCATGTTAAACGGGACTACACATTTAAACTGTCCTAAGATTTAGAGCCCGTGCTGAAATCCGAAAAATTTGGTTCAGTGATGGGAAAATTTCAAAACGACCAACTACGAATTTTTCTCCAAGCTCGAAAAGCGGATGAAGGAAGAGAAAAATTCAGCAGTTATTTAATGGTACCTATCTGCAGCAATTTCTCGAAGCCACAAAGCACAACTAATTGTTATCGACCAAGGAGTTCGCTTGGATTCACGCAAGTATTCTCAACTTGTGTTCGTCATATGCTATCCGAAATCAAGGTTGTTTGAGAGAGGTAAGTTGACGAATTACTTTTATGACGTCATCTGTATGCCTGCAATCTCCATAAGGCACTCTAGATGCGTCATCAAGTTACCCATTACCAGACCACCTGTTAACTTTAGGAACCTTGATTCGAAATTGAACAGCTCACACCTCAAGACTACACTTTTATGCAGGTATTTTTATAACTTACCTAGTTAACATTTATTGTTCAGATTTGGTTCTCACAAAAACTTTGATAAAATCATACGTTTTTGTATCTCTCTTCTTATGAGATAAAGGTGATAAATACTGTTTGTATATAAGATGGAGCCAGGTGACATAATAACCGCTTTACTATCAACTATCTAAGAGAGCAAGTTGCGGATTTTATACAGCCCGTTGACTGGCCGCCTAATAGCCCAGATTTGAATTCCTGCGATTACTTTTTATGAGGGGATTTGGAAGAAAAAGTCAACGGAAATGGGGCTACGTTCAATAATTTAGGAGAGCTGCGCAACCGAATCATTGAGTGTTGGGGAGAACTGATGGAACAAGGTTACATTGCCAATTCTATCGATTCTTGGCGTAGAAGTTTAGCATGGGTTGTTGAGGTCCGCGGAGAGCATATCGCTTCTTGCCCCTTAAATGGGTTTAATTTATTTTTTAAAATTTATAAATAAAAATATTAGTCGTATTGTTAGAAAACTTATCGTTAACTTTTTCAAAATTGGCTATGTTAAAGGAACTGGGAAATCTTTAAATTTTTTCTCAACAGTCAAAATCTTCATTTCGAATCCTTATCCTATCTATTTATCTTTCGAACAAGCCTGAAATAGAAGAAATTTGTCGAGTAGAAACAAAAATTCTGGCTGAAATAGCATATCCTAGATTTTGCTGTCAATATAAAAAATTGAAATTCGATATTACAAAAAAATCAATATTTCACTTATAGACCGTGAGATAGGGCCTGTTTAGTGGAGTCATTTTTTTTGTCTGGCATTTTGAGGGATGAATGTGGCTAGTTAGCTGATGAGAATATAGGTGGTTTTAGTGCTTGCCACCTGTTCGAAATGTCAACAGAATGTTTCGCCGGAATACTCGACTTCGAGCTGGGATTACCGTCTGGCGATTTTTCAGCGATATTTTCACAGCAAAACCTTTCATTCTCTCGATTACCAGACAAAAAGTAAACGCGGAAGGTTCTTTTCTTTTCAGTTGAAAGTTGACACTCATCCCCACTTTTTCAGCTATTGAAAAGCATCTGGTATTTTTTATGGGTGAATTATTTATCAATGTCAATCTTTCATTTAGAAGCCAAAAAATTTGAGATCATTAAAAAAAAATTCCTCATGTAAATCAATTTTTTTCTTCTGCAAATTTTCGAATAGGTGGCAAGCACTAAAACCACCTATATTCTCATCAGCTAACTAGCCACATTCATCCCTCAAAATGCCAGACAAAAAAAAATGACTCCACTAAACAGGCCCTATCTCACGGTCTATTAGTTTTCAACCGATTTTTTCTGTCGAGGTCTTAAAATGTTCGCAAAATGGTGAACTTTAAGAATTTATTAAAAAAACTTATACAGGGTGTCCCAAAAAAGTTCCAGCGCCATCCAAAACTAGGCAATTTTTGAAGGAGTCCGCCATTTTGGATTTTTTTCAAATGTCAAAAGTTTTACCCTGATTCGTTAGTCTGTTCATTTCTCTTTCAAACAAGCCAAAACAAAAGAAAATTGGTCAACAAATAAAAAAGTTACAGCTCAAAAACCAAATTCCGGTTTTTTTTGGACCACCCTATAGTTTCCGAATTTAGTATACTGTCTAATAGGCCAAGGTGTATATTTTTCAAATACAGGGTGCATCAGGTTTGACTACAAATATTGAAATACGTGAAAAAAAAGGCCATCAAACTTCTGATATTTTTTGACGAATATTTGAAAGATAATGAAAATGGCGAGTTTCACCATATTTGAATTTCATTCCTTTATTATTTTTAATCCTATTTTTTTGATAGATAATTTTCAAAAATGCTGTTTCCCTTTTCATAAAGTCTGTCTCAAAATTAAAGATAAAAGTCAAAATGACATTATGTTGGCAATACAATGTAAAATTGTCGATGCTTCAATTTCTTTAACGTAAAAAAAAACTTGTGCCGCCAACAAAGTTACTAAATTTTTGACTTGGGAAATTATCTTCAATAAAAAAAAGACTTTACCGCATATTTAAACGTACTGGAATGACGCCATTGTATGACGTCGACACTCACAACCAACCAATAAGAATCATTCACAATGGCTCTGAGGCACATCATTGATGTTTTTCGTGTCTAAGCTCTTGAAGAGTGAAAATTGATGAAATTCCTCATTCGTTATTTGCACCTTGTTCATTCAACGCGTTGTTCAACATAACCTTATTTTTCGTTGATACAAAATTTTAAAAACAAACCAAAACAAACTGGAAAATTGGAGGTTATAATATTAATCAGCAGATATTAGACAATGCGACGTTGTCGCTGTCGTGATTTCTTAAATTTAAAATCACGCCAGAGCATATAGGTATCGTTTCTGAACACTACAAAAACTGTTCTTGTACAACTGAACGTACTAATAATTAAAAAATTACATTAATTTTATAACTGTTTAAAAAATACAACAGAAAATATTATATGAACAGGGATAAAAACCAGGTTTCTAAAGGTACTCTTGTGAATCAATAATGGCAACAAGAATCTGACAACGCACTCATTTGCAGTATATTCACAGCATATACAAAAACAATCAGCAGGCTATCTCTCACGCGCATCTGCGCACGCCGTCATTAGGGCATACAATTCTGTCATTAAACGGCAGGGGCGCCGACATTTGAATGTATTTGTTTATTTCTGACGGAGGTCATAGGCGTGCGGTGTAGAGCGGAATTTTAGTTATGATTTTCAAAGTGATTTTAGTATATTCGTGTTGTCATTTATGGTATAATCAGTTATCATTCTTGTATATTAGAAATTAGTAATTATAAATATTATTATATGTAAGTAATAATAAATTAGTTTATTAGAGCCAATACGACTCTGTGACACGAAAGAAAAAATCTAAATTATTGTTAATCAGGCCCTGTCTCGTATCCCAAAATGGCCGTTAGTGACATTCCGACAATGAATTCCTTTATTACACGGGCTGTGACTCAAGGTAGCCTGCTGATTGTTTTTGTATATGCTGTGGTATATTATTGCTGGTTGTAGTAGATGACGTCATTTTTGGCGGGTTTTCTGCGGCGTTTAAAATGCTGTTGCTTCTTTCCTGCTCTCCCATAGGTTTAAACAATTTCCGAGCTTAAAAGAAGATTTTCTATCCAACACATTATGCCCCCAATCAACATCAACGAAACCTGTCAAATCAACATTACTACATCTATTAAATGTCATACAATAGTTTTTAGTTCCTTTTAAATATTTAAGAATTCCCCTGACATATTTCTAATACTCATCGCTAAAACAATTATTATATTGATCATAAAACTAACGGCAAATGAAAAGTTTGTAAAATGTTAAAAAATAGATAAATTTAAATTCTGCGATACTCAAACCTGATACACTCTGTATCTACACAAGTGAAGTGTTGCCGGATCTACCCGAAACAAACTATTGTATTTTCCGATTCTACTGTGAATTCTAGACATATTTCATGAATAATATCCTACACTTACTGCTACACATTTAAATTTTTATTTGAGTGCCTCTTTAGATGTCGTTTCAAACTGCTTTTATATTTAAATGTCGCTTCACAAGTGTAACATTGGAAAGGATGATCATCCGTGTGCGTCTTTAAATGGCCGTTCAAATTGTAGATTCGTTTAAATTTCGCATTACAAGTCTCGCATTCGAAACGATGATCATCCGAATGCATCTTTAAATGTCTGTTCAAATGGGCGATCCGTTTAAATTTTGAATTACAAGTATCACATTCGAAAGGATGTTTATCCGAGTGAATCTTGAGATGTTTTTTCAAATATGCGATCTGTTTAAATTTCGTATTACAAGTGTCACATTTGAAAGGATAATCATCCGACTGCGTCATCAAATGTTTGTTCAAATGCCGATACATCTAAATTTCACATTCGAAAGGATAAACATCAGAGTGAGTTTTTAGATGTTGCTTCAAATTGCTGATCGATTTAAATTTCGCATTACAAGTATCACATTCGAATTTTTTTTTATACAAGTGCGTCTTTAAATGTCTGCTCAAATTGCCAATAAATTTAAATTTTGCTTCACAGGTGTCACATGTATAGGGATAATCAGCTAGATGTATGATGGTATGTCTTTACAATTCTCCCTTATTTCCAAATTTTGCATTGCATTTATAGCATTGAAAGTCCTTATTTTTCTGTTGACGCACATTTAAATGTTGAGAATTATTTTTGGTTTTTGACTTGTTGGAGGAAATCTTACAGTGAAATTTCTCGATATCACTTGGTGAATTGGATTCATAATATGAATAGTCTTCTTTTTTCACGTATGCCCCTTTATTTGGATCAATTAATGGATTTTCGGTTATGTCTATTTCGTCTGTGCATTCATTTTTATCATAAACCTAAAAGATTTTTTTTATATTACCATACGAACTCTATTGATCTCAAGAATCAGTGTTTGGTAGGTTACATACATGTAAATTGAATGGCAAAAACTGTAATCTCACGAGGTAAAGTGTCAAATTATTGAAAAACAAAAATTAAACAGAAACTTTTTTTAAAATTGTATGTTGTATGTTATATTTATTTACAATCCTTGTTACTTAAACTTAAAGTGGATGGTCTGTTATACGTTCAGGGAGAACCCAGAAATATAGGTATATTTTTCGAATGTTTCAAATTTGGTATAAGATCACTTGAAACAAAATGGTTACCATCTCATTTCAACTGCGAAATTTAGCCATATTTCATGTATAATATCCTACACCTACAGCAACACATTTGAATTTTTCTTGCGGTGCCTGTTTAGATGTCGTATCAAACTGCTTTTATATTTTCACTTTATATGTCATATTCGGAAAGATAATTACGTATTTGAGTGCATGTTTAAATGTTGGTTAAAACTTTTTTTTAGAAAAAAGGATAAACATCCGAGTGAGCGTTTATATGTTGCTTCAAATTGCCTATCAATTTAAACTTCGCATTACAAGTATCACATTCGAAAGGATAATCATCTGAGTGCGTCTTTAAATGTCTGTTCAATTCGCCGGTTCGTTTAAATTTCGCATTGCAAGTGTCACATTCGAAAGGATAAACATCCAAGTGAGTTTTTAGATGGTTCTTCAAATATCCGATTTGTTTAAATTTCGCATCACAAGTTTCACATTCGAAAGGATGATAATCCGAGTGCATCTTCAAATGTTTATTCAAACAGCTCATTCATCTAAATTTCGCATCACAAGTATCACATTCGAAAGGATAATCATTCGAGTGCGTCTTCACATGACTGTTCAAATTGCCAATCAATTTAAATTTTGCATTACAAGTGTCGCATTCGAAAGGATAATCATCCGAGTGCGTCTTTAAATGCTTGTTCAATTTGCCGATCGATTTAAATTTCGCATTACAAGTGACACATTCGAAAGGATAAACATCCGAGCAGAGCGGTCAGTACTTTAAGTAAATTACTTGGAAAATGTATTTCAATTACTTTTTAGAATTTGAAGTACTATAATTCAAATACTTTTGTTTTTGGATATTTCTACTTGAATCTGCAAATACTTTTAATAAAGTATTTGTATTTGGTACTTGGATTTACAAAAAAAAGTAATTCAAATACTGGGCATTTGTACTCAATATACTCAGTGGCGGATCTACCATGAAGCAAACGACGCACTCTGCGTTGGGCCCCCGAAGCTGAGGGGCCCCCACACAACCGAGTACTAAAGGCATCGATACAATTTTTTTTAAAAAACTCAAAAAAATAGAAAAAATTCCAAAATTAAATTTTGAAAGAGAAGGAAACGTTGTATACCTCTAGGGAATCCTGCTGGAAAGAGTATATTAGCGGGGATGTGGAGAGCCCAAGGAGCATCCGCGCCGTTGCCAAATGTATTGTTATAGGTGAGGTAATATTAAACTTTGGTAATATGTTGAGGTTGCGCACGTTATTACTTCGATTTCTATGATTACTTTCACAGGCATGGTGGTAGGGACCAGTTGGGTTACGCACAGTTTTTGGAGTAAATGGACCCAAATTCGATTTGCGTTGGAGGCAATAATTTTTTTTCAAGGTTCTAAATTGTTTCAATGATTATTTAGAGGGCGGACGGGACGGGTTAGTTTGGATAAGCTCTTTTTAATCAAAATACCAAAATACCTACAAAGACTAGCAGTCATTACAATACATTTTCAAGGATGTCTCGAGCTCTCACTACAACTCATTCCGGCTCTCCTTATTGGTTATTTCTGCGAATAGACTTTCAGCGGCCTCCAGTAATAATTTATGGCACTTGTTGGTGGAGTACGGACAGTACAGTACGGTACTTTTTAGTTTTTGTTTTTGGTGGCTTTGGTGCCTGTGTGAGTAGGAACTAGTGGAGTAGGTGTCGTGTTTTCATATTATCTCATATGTTCTCAATACACTTGTTTTTGAATTAAATCTGTTTTTATATTTGGCTGTAAAAAACTTGAAAAATATAAATAACTTTCGCACACTTGCCTCATACCCCAACACCGCAAGAAAAATACCTAAAAAAGTATGACAGGGCCCCATTTTTTTTTGCGTCGGGCCTCAAAGATCCTAGGTCCGCCACTGAACATACTAGGTAAATTTTAAATCGTTAAATTGAAAGTAACTACAATCTGCAACTGGAATCTTGTAATTTGGAATCTCTGTAGTACTTTTTTAGAGGTACCGTAAAACGGGGATACTTTGTGACATATTTTGAGGTTTTTAGAAATTCTCGAACATTTCTTTGCCATATAAAATTCTGAAATAAAAATACACCATGTACCTGTATCCGTTCTTTCGCTACAGACTGGCAATTCTAGAAAATTGAAAAAATAATGATAATTCAGCCTTTTTTTAATTTGAAATTGTCCCAATTTTACCCCGTGCTGCAGGGTAACTTTGTGACAGTGCGTTTTTACAATGAAAACATAATGTAACTCCGGCATTTTTAGTCTGAAACGATAGGAAATGTCAACAAATATTTGCTTGATAGTTTTTTCATGTTTATTGTTGAAAAAAATATGTTAAACTGATAAATCGTAAGCGTATTTACGTAGATATCCCGACAAGAAGGTGGTACCTAAGCAATTGGAAATTCTTACGAATTTTTCTGAGGAGGTTTCAAACCCAGCTTGCCAAGCGGCTTTTGTAGCGAGCGAGGTACCTATATGTGTTTCCACCTATCGGTAGAAAAATTTGGCTTCGCGCAATTTCACAATGTCACAAAGTTTCTTCCTTGTCACAAAGTATCCCTGTTCCAATTTTCAGCCTTCAATACAATTTAAATTAAATCCTTGAATAATTTGAATTCCTTTTTAGTGGGTATTTGAAGTACTTCTTATTATTTCAAATACACCATGGGTATTTCAAATATTTAATTTAGTACTTGAAATACTTACAGAGTATTTCAATTATTTTACTTGAAAAAATCAAGTACTAAATCAAAGTAATTGAAACTTGAAATACAACCCAAACTAACCCAAACTAATGTACTTTTCAAATTGAAAGTATTTAGTATTTGTACTTGCAACACGAATTTCCCGTAATTGATACTTGGTATTTGAAATACTATTTCCCAGTATTTGTGACAGCTCTGCATCCGAGTGAGTTTTTATATGTTGCTTCAGCTCGCCGATCTATTTAAATTTCGCATTACAAGTCATACATTCGAAAGAATGACCATTCGAGTGAGTCTTTAAATGTTTGTTCAAATTGCCGATCAATTTAAATTTTGCTTTACTTGTCACATTTATAGGAATAATCATCAAGATGTTCGATGGAATGTTTTCTTAATCCTTCTTTATTTTCAAATTTTGCATTGCATTTATTGCATTCAAAGTCCTCATTTATCTGTTGATGCACGTTTATTATTGTGAACTATTTTTTGTATTACTTGTTGGAGAATTTCTCGATATCACCTGTCGAATTGCATCTACCCTAATACTTTTAAAGAAGCAATCGTTACACCGATTTTCAAAAGTGGCGATACTACAAATGTAGAAAATTATAGATCGATTTCATTGCTCTCAAACTTTGATATTTTTGAAAAAATTATAAAAAATCGATTAACAAGATACATATCTAAACATAAACTGATATCTTCTTCTCAGTACGGATTTCAACAAAAAAAATCTACAGTCGATACTATAAACCAACTAATTACATTAATGTATTCTACATTGGATGATTCGAAACCTGCGCTATGTGTCTTTTTGGACCTAGCAAAGGCTTTTGATACCGTCTGTCATCATCAACTACTTCATAAACTGAAGGAAATAGGAATTAGAGGAATAGTATATGACCTTTTCAAATCTCACCTACAAAATAGAAAACAGTATATTAAAGTGGGTGATGTATGTATATGAATGACATTTTAACGGAAAACTATAAAGGACGGATGGTAACGTTTGCAGACGATACTGCAATCTTCTATACAGCAGACACTTGGGAAACTTTGAAAACTATTGTAGAGGAAGATCTCACAAAAATTAAACACAACTTCAACAGTAAAAAATTAACAATTAACTATAAAAAAACTACTACTTACCTATAACGTCACAAAACAAAGAACTACCCACATTCTCAAAACTGCAAATTCAAGAAAAACAAGAAATAACTGAAATAAATAGCACAAATAAAATAAAATACTTAGGTATACTCTTGGATTCGCATTTAAGGTGCGATAATTACGCAGACGCTGTTTTAAAAAAGTTAAAGAGGTCTTGCATATAAATTTAAAAAATTAAAAGATTGAAAAACTCAAAACAATATACAAGGCCTTAGTAGAATCAATTTTAAGATATGGGATATTAGCATGGGGAGGCATGTCAGATATATACTTGAAACCAATAAATATGATACAAATAAAAAATAATTAAAACTATATTAGGCAAACATATTATGACTCCCACCGAAAACCTCTTTAAGGAGTCCGGGCTTCTTGAAACAAGACAGCTCTACTGCCATAACGTACTTTTATACCAATATAAAATCATAGACGGAACATTAATAGATATACCCATGGCACAAGGAAAAAAATACAAGGACATAACAGGGTACCAAAAATGAAAAAGACAATAGGTCAAAGATCCTTTATTTATTTAGGACCAAAAATTCTTAATTTGATGAAATCAGAAACTGACATAGACATCGACTTCGAAAAATTTGAAGCACAATCAAAATAACGGATTATAAGTAAGGGAAGAAACTTGTATAATGATTTAATAGAAAACTAAGATTAATTTATTACGTAAAGATATGAACAGATAATAGAAAGTTCTCGTGCCTCAGACGCTACGCTAATACGGTACCACTAACAGTACGGTATTTTAAATGGTACTTTATAGTTCTCGGACACGAAGACGCAAATATCCTCTAATCCCTTATTCTGCTTACATTTTGACAGTTGAATTGAGTAATCTAACCCAACTTTTTTTTGCTAGTTTGTCAACTTTCATTTATCCTGAAGATTCCTTAATTTCATTAATTTTCTCTTGGTGTTTTTAATGGAGGAATTATTAGAAGTTGTTCTTGCAGACGTAAATGGAGCGTAAACTAATTTTCACATAGCATGGCGTTACAGTAAGGCATCCGCTAACTCCCGTTAGGAAGCGGGCTCCGCTAACGCTAATACCGTAAGAACTATCATACTTGTCAAATAGCGTTACGGTAATTGAAATTTGGGCAGCACGAGAACTCTCTATTAACATTATCTTCTTACGATATCTTAAAGTTTTTTTTTACAAGGCAAGGATATTGTCATGTTTCTATTGGTTCAATTTCAATTTCATACGTCAATTTGAAAAAAAATACAGGTTTCTGTAGGTACATAGGAAGTTATATAAGCTGTTGATAGAGGGCAGCACTTTCAAGAGGGCGTTCACAAAAAATAATTAGAACACAGATTTTAAACAAATTTTTTATTTCCTACTAGCAGTAGTAAAAAAAATTCTATATATTCCTCGGTAGAGAAAGTCATTATATACCTCAAGCATTATAAACCTCGGCGCTGCGCGCCTCGGTTCATAAAAGCTTTCGGTATATAATGACCAACTTCTCTACCTAGGTATATAATATACTATTATATAACAAATTTTTCTTTCGAAAATACTAAGAATGCCTTATGACACACTTGAGTAGTAATAAGATTTAGATATAGTTAAGATATATTTCGCACGCTAATTCCTCATGGAATTTTTGCGATTTTTACTACATTTATATTCAATCTTGAAAAAACTCCAAATAAATTGTATGAAATTTTGTAAATGGATTTGGATATAATTAAACGTATTATTATATTATAATTATAGATCTGTAAGTCTCGTCGTGTCGTAATGCTTTTTATTCTGTATCGGAGCCTGACAAGTGAGTAAAAAGAAATATTCTAGAAATTTACTTTCACTATTTCATTATACAGGGTGTCCCACAATCAACGTTACAGGCCATAACTTATTTTCAAAAATAAAAATTTGAAACAAAAAAAATTATTAATGGCTAATTAAGCTCTCTTCAAAAATATAAAAAATCATCCCTTGAAAAAATCATCCCCTATTTACAACCCTTGACTTTTTTTTTTCAAATGGCACCCCTATTATTATTTTTTTTTTTTTTGAGAAGCTTATGAAATTACAAATTTGTATGGTGCATAAAAAGTTTGTTTTTCCATGTCTCTTTGGGGAAAAAAAATGGGTGTCCCATACTTAGTCTTATACAGGCAATCACATTTTTGTCTACAAAAATAAAAATATGACAAAAAAAAATTAATTGTGTGCAAATTAACCCCTTTTCAAGAATATTTAAAAAATCTTCCCTAACAAACTCATCCCCTAAAAACAACTCTTGCCTTTTTTTTCAAATAGAACCCCATTATCATTATTTTCATTTTTGATTTTATTTTCCAACGGAACATAGAAAAACAAACTTTTCATATATCATTGAATTTGCAATTTCATGAACTTCTCAAAAAAAAAAAAAAAATTAGGGGTGCCATTTGAAAAAAAAAAGTGAAGGGTTGTAAATAGGGGATGATTTTGTCAGGGGAAGATTTTTTTATATTTTTGAAGAGAGCTTAACTAACCATTAGTCATTTTTTTTTTTTCAAATTTTTATTTCTAAAAATAAGAAAGTTATCGCCTGTAACGCTGATTGTGGGACACCCTGTATACATATTTACAACTGCTTTATTATCACTTCTTCCCCCGCTTGCAGGTAGTACTGATGATGGCGAAATATTCGAATATTTCGGATATGTCTATTTCATCTGTTCATAATTTTTTTTATGATAAACCTAAAATATTTTTTTGATTTTAAAATACGAGCTTTCTCTGAATATAAGTCTCAAAAATAAGGGTCGGTGACATAGAGTCTGTTATAAACTGTGAGATAGGGACTGTTTAGTGGAGTTGTTAGTTACGGTTAATATGCAAAGTTGATGGCTAGTTTGTAAACTAGCTGGATAGTTTACAAACTAATCAACCCACTGGCTATTTTGATAGAAAACACAATATTCATTAAAATAGCAGCTGGTTTGCAAACTAAACAAGAGTCTTGGCTAATTCACTTGAATGTTTATATAATCAAATATTTAGTAGACTTATACTTTGATTATTTGCAAATGCAAAACCTTACAAAAAAACCTTAACACCTAGCTCAACCCTTTACATATAGGAAACGATTTACGTTATATTACAAATGCGTATACAGCACATACTTATATTTGAACTATTTCTACCTAGCAATTTTAAATATCATGCTGCAGGAAGTAACGGATGTGGAGTACAACATTAGTTACTACGATACAGATATGCAGCGCAGTAAGCAATGTATGTGAATACGCCGTTATTTTGGTAACATCGCTTACTGCGTTTTGCGGTACAGAGAGCAAGCTATGTGTACCTTGATAAAAAATTAATTCACGCTTCCCGGAGAATAAATATCTATACAATGTTTGTACTAAAATTTTTCTTAATTTAATTTTGCGATAACTCCCAAAATACTAAGAATTGACCCATGGGCAATATTATTACATGTTGAAATATTTGTATCACATTCGAAAGAATAAACATCAGAGTGAATTTTTAGATGTTTCTTCAAATATTCGATCCGTTTAAATTTCGCATTACAAGTTTCACATTCAATAGGATAATCATCCGAGTGCGTCTTTGCATGTCTGTTCAAACTGCTGATGGATTTAAATTTTGCATTGCAAGTGTCACATTCAAAAGGATGATCATCCGAGTGCGTCATTAAATGGTTGTTCAAATTGCCGATCGTTTTAAATTTCGCATTTCAAGTGACACATTCGAAAGGATAAACATCCAAGTGAGTTTTTAGATGTTGCTTCAAACCGCCAATCGATTCAAATTTCGCATTACAAGTGACACATTCGAAAGGATAAATATTCGAGTGAGTTTTTAGATGTTGCTTCAAACCGCCAATCGATTCAAATTTCGCATTACAAGTCTCACATTCGAAAGAATGATCCTGCGAGTGCGTCTTTAAATGTTCGATTCAATTGCCGATCAATTTAAATTTTGCTTTACAAGTGTCACATTTATAGGGATAATCATCAAGATGTACGATGGAATGATTTCTTATTCCTTCTTTATTCTCAAATTTAGCATTGCATTTGTAGCATTCATAGTCCTTATTTACCTGTTGATGCACGTTTAAATGTTGTGAACTATTTTTTGTATTAGACTTGTTGGAGAATTTCTCGATATCACCTAGAAGTGTTGGTGAATTTGATTCATATGATTATTCCTCTTCCTTTACGTATGCCTCTTTATTTGGATCAATTACTGGATTTTCGGATATGTCTATTCCGTCTACCCATTCATTTTTTATCATAAACCTAAAAAAAAGATATATTGAAATAATAGATACAAACGTTTTTTCTAAAAAAAATTGGTGCTCGAAAGCACGAATAGTCCACCATACAACGAAATGTTGTATAAATAGCAGTTAAAATACTCCATCCCCCTTTTCCCTTCTCACCCATCCACCACATTATCCAAAATCAATAAGGTTGCTAATATAGAATTTTTGTGCCAAATTTGGTTAAAGTTCGGTAAGGCGTTCTTACGTTATCGTGTGTACAGGGTTATCCAACGAAAGTGCTCTCTACCTTATATACCTGTTAATTGAAGAGGCAGACGAAAAAAATGTTGAATATAAAAGTTGTTGGGATTTTTATGAGGAATTAGGAGCATTCATTTTTAAAAAAATGTAAAGCCTGATTTAGAAAATATAGCAAAAAATTTAACATTTCTTGCTTAATTTAAATGGAATTACCCATTTTTGAATATGTTTTTGGATTCTACTTTGAATTTTAGCCCTGATATATGTTACATGTCCTATAATTAACAGCAATTTTGGAGATAACGCTAATCAATAATTTTCCAATATAAATTACGAAAAAAATTATATTTCATCGTTGGAAGCTGGAGAGAGTGGTTCCTGTCCAGTCTTGCTTATTGTTTACAATCATTATATTGAAAATTTGTCCAATATTAGATGCCAGCTTCACCTGATTCACCTTTTACGTAATTTACCTTGATAAAAGGTGAACCAGGTGGAGCTGGATTAAAGCAAAATTTAGCATATTTGATCTAATATTGGACACATTTTCGATATAATAATTAGAAACAATAGCAAGACTAGACGAGAACCTACCACTCTTACCAGCGTCCAACGATAAAATATCATTTTTTTCGTAATTTATTTTGAAAAATCATTGATTAGGGATATCTCCAAGATTGGTACATTGAACTACAGGACATGTAACATATACCGGGTGTCCCACTAAGGTCGGCCAGGTACGAAATTATGGAGACCATAGACCTCACGTAACTTGAAAACGAATGCAGATATTGACTTGCGGTTTGCTCCAAAATATAGATATTTTTTTGCTCTTTAAGCACAGCAATACAAAAATAATATAATGCCATTTGGATTTTTCATGAAAATTAGGAAAAACTGGATCTTGAATAAACAGCGCCCTCTAGCAGACGCGGTGGGAACTATGGACTTCGAACGAAGTGGTGTTCTTAATAACAATGAAATTCTGTTCCAAATAAACCCAAATTGAATGAGTTTGAAGGAGGGGTATGGAAGATACAGCAATTTCAAAAAAAAAAAAAATCACCAGCTTCCCCCACCCTTATTACTGAAGAGACGAAAAAAATCCTAATAACCAAACTGGCGCAAAAATTAATGAACTTTTGATTTCTGTTGTTAAAACAGTATCTTAATATAGCGATTTCTTGAGAAAAGTTGAATTTTTAGCTATCTCATCGTAATTGCGCCCCCTAGCGGTCATCCTAGAAACTTGAAAATAATTTCCATCAATTTCTCTTGGCCGATTTAGTGAAAAAAAAATCCCGAAGCCGTAAGGTCTATGGCTTCCATAATATCGTACCTGGCCGACCTTAGTGGGACACCTGGTATTAGGGTTCAAATTTAATGTGGAATGTGGAAATGTTAAATTTATTGCTATATTTTCTAAACCCGCATTTCCATTTTTTTTCATATAAATGCTCCTTATTCCTCATAAAAATCCTAACAACTTTTATATTTAACATTTTTTGTACCTCTTCAATTAACAGGTATATTAGGTAGAGAGCACTTTCATTGGATAACCCTGTACAGACAGACCGACAGGTGCGATTTACCTAAATACGCAATATACATTTAAAGTTAATGTATCCTTAATGGGCTAGATATCAATTTGCTGTTTTTAGGTCCCAGTTGTTCGCGACAGTCTTATCACTTCTTGGTTAATTCAATAACAAAAACCATATCTAACAATTATCTATTGAAAAACAATGTGAAAAATCAAAACGATTTCTTAAAGTCTATAGAAGAACTAGATAAAAAAAAATGTGATTTTTTATTAACTTAAAGGTACGTTTTGCTTGGCGCGACTATTGTGATGAAAGCATCATTAGTATATATAACCACTTAAATTTAGAAATATGTACTTCAAATGTAATTTAGAAAAACTAAATTAGTAAACCGGCATTTGTACTTTAGATCAAAACATATTTATTAATGAAAAATTTCAATCGTAGTTTAGATTTATGTAGTATTTCTCTACATCTATACTGGCTGATTTTATTGAAATTCCCCTTTTATGTCAAATTTGCGACAAGAGATGTCCATCTCTGTAGGTATTTATGCATACCTACATGTAATCTTAAATTCAATTTAAAGTTTCTTGAATTAAAACGATTGTTTCTGAAATTCATATGGTGTTTCTAAAATACAATTGCTTCAATCGAAAATACATATGACTTTTCTAGAATACATTGAAAATTATCGATAATACAATTCTTACTTCTAAATATTTCACAAATACATTTGAAAAATTTAATGTACATAATATGGATTTTTCTAAAATACAAATTTTTATTCCTAAATACAAAATACTGTTGTAAAAGGTGAGAGTAAGAATGTTACTTTAAAAGTGCCATATTCGAAAAGATGATAATTAGATATTTAAGTGCATCTTTAGATGTCGGGTCAAATTTCGTTTATATTTAAATTTCGCTTCACAAGTATCACATTGGAAAGGATACTCATTCAAGTGCGTATATAAATGTTCCCTCCAACTTTGGATCCATTTAAATTTCGCATAACAAGTGTCACATTGGAAAGGATAAACATTCGAGTGAGTTTTTAAATGTTCCTTCAAATTGCTGATCCATTTGAATTTCGCATTACAAATATCACATTCGAATGAACGATCATCCGAGTGCGTCTTTAAATGTTTGTTCAAATTGCCGATCCATTTAAATTTCGCATCACAAGTGTCACATTGGAAAGGATAAACATCCGAGTGAGTTTTTCGATGTTGCTCCAAACCGCCAATCCGTTTAAATTTCGCATTACAAGTGTCACATTCGAAAGGATAAACATCCGTGTGCGTCTTTAAATGTTGCTTCATATTGCTGATCAATTTGAATTTTAGATTACAAGTATCACATTTGAAAAGATAATCATCAAATCTAGAAGAAATTTTTTATATTAAAATACGAACTTTGTGAATTAGTTCAGATAAATGCCTCTTACGAGGCAAAGTGTCAAATTATAAAACATCAAAAGCAAAACACAATTTTTTTAAAAAATAAACACATATATTTATTATTCTATATAATCCTTCACGATCCTAACACCAGCGTAAAGTATCTTTTCCACACTTACGGCTGCCGTTGCATGCGAAAAAGTATAACTTTCCGCACTTGTTCAAATAACTATCATAAATACATAAGAAATATGTCAAAAATTAGAATACGAGAGACATCCTCACCATACAAAGTTATCTATAAATCAACACCAACGGGGTCTAAACCCCTTGAGCATATTTAAATGGACATATACTCATTGTCAGGTCAGAAATACTTATTTAACGATAATAGACAATTTTTCTAAATTCGCCGCAGCATACCCGGTGAATGAAACATTGATAGGGATTTGTCAAAGTTCAATCAAATTCTTCACGCATCAGGGTACACCAAGTAAAATTACCACTGATGTGGTTTGTGCATTAACCTTCAATATACAAGACCTCTGAAAGTCCATTGAATTGCACTACTACGCCGTACAATCCAAATTCAAACTCGCCAATCGAAAAATTCCATCCGACGATAAAAGAAAGCATTAAAGAGCGAATTGTCCATCGAACCAAAACAATTCAAGACTAATTGATATATCAATTTTAAATTATAACAAGTAAACATGCAGCATTCAGCACATTCAGACACTCCCGTTACTACTCAAGATACAACCACCCCCTTACCGCACCCTGTAACCCCCTACCGCGCTCTGTATCCCCCTACCGGGTCACTCAAGGTATTACACACAGCAATCCCCCTACCACAGCCCAGTATCCCCCTATCGCGCTCTGAAAAAAATACATCAAGTACCTATTCCTCCACCGCAATTTTCCTGTAATTATCCCCCTAGTTTCGATCTCAAGCAATCCTCCTCCCAAGTTAGGTGTAAACCAGCAAAATCCAGAACAAAACCAGTGGAAATCTGCTAAGCTAGCGTAAAACCAGCAAAATCCAGCACAAAACCAACAGAACCAGCACAAAACCAGTGAAAACCAGCACAAAATCAGCTAAACCAGCATGATACTAGCAACATCCAGAACACAACCAGCAAAATCCAAAACAAAACCAGCAAAATCCAGCACACGAAACCAGCAAAATTCAGCACAAAATATAGGGGGATGGTTGTGTGTAGTATCTTTAGAAGTAGGGGGATAGAGGGCGCGATGAGGGTGATGGTTGCATGTATAGTATCTTGAGTGACCCAGTAGTTGGATAGAGGTCGCGGTGGGGGGATGCAAGTTGCGGTAGGGCGATGGTTGTGTGAGTAGTATCTTGAGTGACCCGGTTAGGGGATATAGGGCGCGGTAGGGGGATACAAGGTGCGGTAGGGGAATGGTTGTATCTTGAGTGAGTAGTAGAGAGAGTGTATCTTTGTCTCGTCTCTGTTTTGCTCCAAAACCCCCGTAAACTACCTGCTTACACGACTACACTCCTAACAAGACCTAAATCAGTTACGAAATTATTACGTTTATGAGCTCAAATATCTGAGGAAAAATAAACTCAAAATTGAATGCCAAGAAAGCAAATGTGTTAAATAAATTGAATGAAAAACATGAAAACGGCCCAGAAATACCCACAACTTATAACTAAACAGCAAAAATTAGCTTTAAAAATACAACCTAAGTGTAAGAAAGCTATATTCAAAAATCGAAAACGAGCGTAGCGTTGCCAGATCTACCCGAAACAAACTGATTACATTCGGTGTTTGAGTGCATCTTCAAATGTCTGGTCAAACTTTGTATATATTTAAATTTTGCTTCACAAGTGTCACATTGGTAAGGGCGATCATCCGAGTGCTTCTTTAAATGTTTGTTCAAATCGCCGATCCATTTAAATTTCGCATTACAAGTGTCACATTCGAAAGGATAAACATCCGAGTGAGTTTTTAGATGTTGCCTCAGATTGCCGATCCGTTTAAATTTCGCCTTACATGTGTCACATTCGAAAGGATAAACATCCGAATGGGTTTTTAGATGTTGCTGCAAATTGCTGCTCCGTTTAAATTTCGCTTCACAAGAGTCACATTTAAAACGATAATCATCTGAGTGCGTCTTCCAATGATCGTTCAAACTTTCTCTACATTTAAATTTTTCGTCACAAGAGTCACATTGTAAGGGATAAACATCCGAGTGCGTTGTTAGATGATGCTTCAAAATACCGATCCATTTAAATTGTTTTCCACAAACGCCACATTTGAAGGGATAATTATTTGAATCATCCCTGTGATGCAAAAATAAATGTCGTTGAAAATTTTCCCTTGCTTCAAAAGTCTTGGGGCAAATGCTACATTGCAATTTCTCGATATCTTCTGATTGCGTTACTGAATTAGTTTCACCTGATTGTTCCTCTTTTATTTCTAATATCTTTCCATGCGGATAAATTTGTTGAATTTCGGATAAGCCTTTTCTGCCTGTCCATTCAGTTTCTCTCATAAATCTGAAAGAAATTTTTCAAATTAATATATAAACTTTTATTGATCTCAATTAGGGTCGGGAGTGTACTGTTACTACGCAAAGTGTCAAATTATTGAAAAACAAAAACAAAATATGAATATATTTATATATTTTTTTTCACAATCATTGATATTCAAATTCAGCTTAGATAACCTTTTATGCGTTTTTGTCTTAAATCAAGTTCGCCTTGCATTGAATGCCTGTCTTGTTCATTTTCTGAATCGTTAACGTTTAAGTCTTCGTAATTTTGACAGAAATTATCTTGTGTTTCGGGTCTATGAAAATTTCATATGGACTTTTATCAAAGACACTTGACTCTCCTGACCATTTTGTTCCTAAGTGTAAGGCAAAACGAGTCTTTGACTTTACTACTATGTGACTCATAGTTTTACCTTCTTGGAAAGCAATCCCTAATTTCTCAGGAAACAAAGATTTTTCTCTTGCCATATCCACGATTTTTTTTTCCTTCACTCGAAAATTCTTAATAACTTTTGACAAAATTCAAACTCCCAACTAACAGGAATTCTAAAAGCGTAGGCCCATAACCTCTTGTATTGTTTTAAAAATAGAAATTAAAAGGCATTATAGGCGAAAAATGATGAGACATCAATTTTTGAAACTAAAACATCCAATAAATTTTGACCAAAGTAAATTTATTTATAATATACAAACTATTTATTTCAACAGAAAGAATGCGCCAATGAAATGTAGAACTTGAAGATGATTAAACCACATTAAATTTTATTTAATAATAACGCAAATGTTACATTTCTTCTCCTACTGTTCTGTCAATACCTATCTGTCTATTTCAATAATGGGTCGTATGAATAAAAATGAAGTACTTGCTACTACTACAAGTATTAGTATGTTCTACATAGTATTTATTTCAAAACGAAGTAGATACTACATTTCGTAACTATACCGGAAATTAGTAAATTCTTCTTTGTGAAGTAGATACTGCGAAGAATATACTAATACTTGTAGAAGTAGCACGTACTTCGTTTTTATTCATACCACCCAATATATTCGCTCGACACTTGGCAAAGCAACTGAGGCAGTTGAAACTATAATTGAAATTCCAATGATTCACTTATCACTTATGTCGTGTCAAACTGAACTTATGTTTATATTTCACTTTACACTGTCACGTTCGAAATTATCAATATTATCAGAGTGTCTCTTCGAATGTCGTTTCAAATAGTCTTTATATTTTAATTTCGCTTGACAAGTGCCACATTCAAAAGGAATATTATTATCAGAATGCTGAACGATTATCCGAGCTTTAAATGATCATTCAAACTTTCTTTATATTTAAACTTTGCTTTTCAAGAGTCACAATTCAAAGGATAATCCTAGTGTATCTTTAAGTATCGCTTCAAATGTAGTTTAAATTTAAATTTCGCTTCACAAGAGTCCACATTTGAAAGGATAAACATCCGAGTGTTCGTTCAAATGTCGCTTCAAATGATGTTGACGTTTAAATTTCGCTTCACAAGAGTCACATTTGAAAGGACGATCATCCGAGTGCGTCTTTATATGATCGTTATAACTTTCTTTATATCTAAACTTTGCTCTACAAGAGTCACATTTGAAAGGATAATCCGTGTGCATCTTTAAATGTCGCTTCAGATGTTGTTTAAGTTTATATTTCGCTTCACAAGAGTCACATTTGAAAGGATAATCATCCGAGTGTATCTTTAAATGTCGCTTCAAATCTTGTTTAAGTTTAAATTTCGCTTCACAAGAGTCACATTTGAAAGGACAATCATCCGAGTGCGTCTTTAAATGATCGTTCAAACTTTCTTCACCTTTGAATTTTGCTTTACAAAAGTCACATTTCAAAGGATATTCCGAATGTATTTTTAAATGTCGCTTCAAATGTTGTTCAAGTTTAAATTTCGCTTCATAAGACTCATATTTGAAAGGATACACATCCGAGTGTATCTTTAAATTTCGCTCCACAAGAGGCACATTCGAAAGGATGAACATGCGAGTGCATCTTTAAATGTCGCTTCAAATGTTGTTTAACCCTTTATAGGATACCGGTCGATATATCAACCGGTGCGAAAAATTATATATTTTGAAAGAATACCGGTCTAAATATCTGCAACTTAATAAAATGGGCCTTGTTTAACGCACACTGGTGGATTTTTCGACCAGATCACCAAAATTTAAAAAAATAGCTAGGAAACGGTTGAAATATCAACCAGTGTGTTTCCATATAATTCATATTGTGTTGTTGCTCCGCACATTATTATTAATTTTTACCCATTCATTGTTTATATAAATGCCTGATATTTTGCAGGTGAGTTAGCTACGAATATAAGATTGTTATTACATAAATGTTTTGTTTATAAGGTTTGTCGCAGGGAAAATATTTGTACATTAGTTCTGACCTAACATCAAAATGTATTTAAAAAAAAAAAAGAAGTGATCATTTTAGTTTAAATTTTCCTGATTTTTAAATATTTTTGGGATAAACGATGGATAAAAAATTGTGTTTGGAAAAAATGGCAGATTTAAAGCCAAATGACCTGTTTGATATGAGATGTCCACTGTCATTTCGATATTCCCGAATGGACTCTGGTTGAAAAATCAACCACCCCAAAGAAACAGTAAAAAAATCAAAATAACGAACAATACCTCTTTTCTAGACCGTAATAAACTCAAACTCATTCTTATTTGGTTCAAAAGCTAACTGCAATATCCTCTCCGGGGAGCCACGAGACCTTGTCGTTGGTGGAGAGGCTCAGCGGCCGTACGTCGCTGCAGAGATGTGGAGTCGTTTGGTCGTGACCAAGGGTGGCTCACCATACCAGGAAAGCAGACACACAGCATCCTGGTATGCTGGGTGTCTGCTAGACAAACAGCGTTGCCACGCTTTTTCGCTGATTAAGAAAAGTTTATTAAAAAAAGTTTAGATAAATAAATTTAAAAAAAAATAAAAAATTAAAGTCGAAAATAAAAAAAAAATAAAAAAAATAAAATAAAATAAAAATAATGAAAATAAAAAAAAATAAAAATAAAAATAAATGAATGAAGAACTTGAGATTGTATGACTGAAGGTCAAAGTGCGTGCAAATTATGCCCTAGCTCAGAACTAAATAATTTGGAGAGTAGGGGTGGGTTTTAGTTTTGGGCGCCACCGACTCCGAACAGATGAGTCGGACTCTCCAGGATGGTAAATAAAAATATTAGCAAAAACCAGGCTGTGTGCATAAAACCAAATAAAAGTCAATTCAAATCAAGTGCTATAGTTGTTTATTTATCAAATGGCCGCAGTCCACAATGGACAATAATTTGAATTAAGAAAAAAAGAATAATCAAGTTAATTAGCCATATTACTAAAGTGTGAAAACTATTTACTAATTTGTCATTCAATAAAAATGAAATAACTGCTATAGTCATGAACGATGAAATTTAAAAATGTTATTGAAACTCAATAACCCAAATGAATGATAAAAAAAAAGCTATAAATAGAAAAGCTGTAATTATAAATTGAAGAGGAAATAAAAAAAAAAAAATGAATGAATAATAAGTTGGAGCGGTTATTTTACACCTATGTAACCAGAACTACCAGTAGGTTGACATATATTTGACAGGTTATGTCTAGCTAAGTTACCTATTTAATAATTCATTTGCCACACTGGGACAAGCAATGAATTACTCCCTGAAATACCGAGGTGATCACTTTGGTGTACAAATAGGGACAGAATGTAAATCAACAATAATAATAAATAGGATAACTAAAACTAGTACGATACCGAAATGTTCCAGGTAGTAGTGGTGGGTACAATTAACCAGATTAGTCCTGGCTACTGGTTGTGGTTAAGTGGATTGAATACTTGAGTAACCGTCCAATTACTTAGGCTGGTGTCTGTCAGCCTTTCAGTTCAATTTCGGTTACAATTGAACGTCTATTGTTGAAAAAACGTGCAAGCAACTTACCACAAATGACTGTTTTTTTAAATCCGATAACATCGGCGAAAATTATGGCACTTTACGAAAGTAAAACACAACGTAAGATAACTCAGTGTGCCATAAATTCAATTCAGAAGAAAATCAGGCCCAAAATCCCTTTTTAAGGTGAAGACAAAAATTAATTCTTTTGGAGGACCTTCTTCTTCAAAACCATCAACGTGAAAGGAAAAGTGCTGCACGTGTAATTAACGAGCTAGCCTAAAGGTAGATTCGGAGATGATGCAGAATAACGACAAACGTCAAACATCAATCGATAGGATTCTCACTTACCAAAAATTGCACACAACAATATAAACCGAGAAAAATAAAAACGGCTGACGAATAATGATATTAACTACAAATAATTATCCCATAAAACAATTAAAACTTGAAGAATACAACATATAGTAAGTGATCCGTTTGCAAAATTAGAGGGCTCGAAGAAGAATCGACGATACTAAAAACATTACTAATCGACCGCTGGTTGACAGAAATTTTTGACAATTAAAAGTCAAAAAACCGAACGCAAGGATAATACATAAAATATCTTAAAGACCATCGAACCAATGATCGACCCGGGGTTCGCTAGAATTTGCTCCGAGATCGATAGCGCTTAATAACCGAACAGAGTTAGTACGAACGGTTCTGTACGTCCACTTGAAAACGGGTCAATATGATTTCGGAACACCACCCACGAAATATTTTTGACAAATGAATTAATTATTTTTGTTATGAAAACAGATGTTCGAATTTAAAATCGGAATAAAAAATAGTGCTTTGTTTTGATTTTGAAATTGAATTAAATCATGGATTAAAATGAGGAAAAACCATTACAGCAAATAAAATTTGACTATTGAAAATTAGGAAATTTACAGGATCTACAACCGTTGAGATTATTGATGAAATTGAAATTGAGAGAAAATGTTGAAAAACTTAAGGAAATCTTGAATATAAAATTGAAAGTAGGTAAGAATTATTTATGCAATTTTGGCCTGTTACAGCGTCAAGGAGGACACTCGACTCGGCCTCAGCCCGCAATCTGGGTCTCGCGGCCCTGGGGTCGTATTTTCGAAACCATGCGAATTCTTTCGCATGCGATTTAATTCGAATGAAAAATGTCGTATACGAACTAAAATGCGTATTTTTGAAGACCCTTCGAAAATTATATCGTATACGAGTATTATTTGCGTTGACAACGTCGCAAATTCGAGTATTTGATAATGGCCATTTCGACAGATACAAAAACGAAGAAGATTTTTTTGACATCTGACTTTTTAAATGCTGGTATATATCTTGCTGAAATAAATTTCGTGCACCTAATCGTTGGGATTTCCTCTTTAGAACATCCTTGCTTTTATAACGTTAATGAACAATCATGGATTTTGGATGGGGCTCTAAAAGCTCTATCATCTCCAAGGTGAGTAGCTTCGTCAGGCGATATAATTTTCGGAACTAAGTACCTACCTACACCAATATTCTTCCAGCGGATCAAGAAAGGGATGTAACACCCTATCCCTACGATCTGCCAGTATTTTTGCTTCTTCGAGGGCATCAATAACATTTCTTTCGATTAAATAATCCAAGCTAGCCATTCCAAAAACTGCCTTTTAATAAAGCAGGACAATTTAATTCACAAATTATTTGGAAACGAATGAAAAGTCAAAAGGAGAAGGAACAACGAACACAATTTTCAACTTGCACAACGTATTTAGGTACATAAACAACAAATGTAACGTATATAAACAAAATAAGCACTTCAAAATTGCAAACAATGCGCAGAATAAACTGAAATCGCATGCGAAATGTGAAATTCGACTGGTGGAGACCCACTCGAGTAAACGTACACGAACCAAATCGTGTACGGACCGTTCGAAAGCGATTCGAAAATACGGAAATTCAATTTTCATGCGAATTTCGCCTTATTTCGTATACGAACGGCATTCGAATGGTTTCGAAAATACGACCCCTGTTTCGGGATGGGGCCGAGTCGACTGCCCTCTGTGGAAACCTGCCTGGTATATCTCGCGCTCTAAGATCGGTGGTTGAAGAGGAAGTATCTTAGGGCGTGAGGGCCTACCTTAACTGGTCGGCCAAGTGGAAGGCGAACCACAATAAAAATCCCTCCAAGTCACGGTGGAACAGCATAGGCCAAGGACTGCGTGGTTAGGGGAGAGCCTAATCGATACTATGAGAACTCCAGGGATGTGGCGACCCCACGGCTTAACTAGCCCGACCGGGGCAAGCGGGGCTCTGCCTCGGCCGTATGGTTTATTTCCCCAGCTACTCGTGGGACCTAACATGGACACACAAAATAAAACAATGAAGGCGAAGGATGATAGCGCCTCAAGCACATCCGAAAACAGGGAATTAGGGGACTGTAAAAGCCCCACTGACGTAGAAGAAGAACTTCTACGTTCAGACGAAGAACTCGGCAAAGATCTGAGTGCCCTACGACTGAAGGGCGACGTGAGGATCAGGCTGAGTGGCGCTGCCAGAAAGAGGATGAAATTCCTCAAAAAAAAAGGGATGAGTGCAGACGAAGCCGGCAAAAAGGCCCTTGAGCCAATCAAAGAAAGGGCTAAAACCTCTGACAAGGGCGAAAAAAGAGCCCGGTCAGAAGGAAACACCCCCGAGGCTCAAGCCAAAAAAAGAGCTAGGACAAAGGATACGGGCAGAAATGCCCCGCCCACAAAAAAGAAGGCAGCAGTGCCTTCCAGAGCTCCAAAACCAACCTTCAGCCAGATAGCTGGAGGCATAAAGGTAGGAATACTACCTACAGACTTTCCCAATTGCCTTTTGTCAGTGGAGCAAATTCAAGCCACCAAAGAGGCAATTATGGATAAGATCGTAGACGAGGTAGCATCGGATTGCCGGGTCAAACCGAAGTTTCTGACCGCCCACAACAGACCCGGCTGGCTCGCTCTAGTTTGCGAAAACATAGCCAACAAGCAGTGGCTGCAAACTGCAGTCGCCTCCGTCAAGCCTTGGGAGGAAGCTTCGCTAAGGATGGTAGAGGAATATGACATTCCTCACTCTGACGTCCTGGTTGCTCGATTCTCAAGCAGCATGGATTACTCCACGGAGAAAATCCTCAATCTCGTTCAAGGCCAAAATGAGGGCCTAAACGTCAAAAATTGGCGAGTCATCCGACGTAACGCCGAGGGCTATCTGGTCACACTAACCCTTTCTGTGGACAGTGCATCCGCAGAAAAACTCAAATCCGGAGGCTACGCGGTAAGTTACAAGTTCGGTCATACGACTATAAGACCGCAAAGCAGCCGGAGCACAACAACTGTGGAGCAACTAAGCTCCCCAAAGAAAAGCGGCGCCGAACCAAGGGCAGGAACGTCTAAAGACTCAATGAGTCATAAAGACGAAAGTGCCCAGGTGGAGTGCGAAAAGTGAATGCAACTCTAATGGCTTTCTCCAAGCAACCAAAGAGAAGCAGCTCACCAAGCATCAAATGCATCCAAATAAATCTTCAACATTCAAAAGCTGCCACTAGTGAGCTTAGGAGAAGAATGTTTGGACAAAAAATCAACGTAGGGCTACTTCAAGAGCCCTGGGTCAATGGAGGCTCTATAAAAGGCCTAAATATCAAATCATGTAAGTTAATCTACAACATTAACCACCAAAGACCAAGAGCAGCATTGCTGCTTGACAAAAATTTAAAATTTTTACCTGTTCCAGAGTTCATCACACAAGACTTGGCAACTGCTTTAGTAGAAGTGCCAACAGAGGGGGGCTCAAGGCATATTCTCATAGCCGCAGCCTACTTTCCAGCTGATGATAACTCTGCACCGCCAGAGATCGTCCAACGACTCATCACGTGGTGCAGAGCGAGAAACAGACACTACATTATCAGGGCAGACGCCAACGCGCATCACCAGGTAGGATGGGGAAGCACCGATACAAACGCAAGGGGTGAGTACCTTCTTGAATATTTGAACTCTAACAACATAGACATTATCAACAAAGGTAACAGACCCACTTTTATTAACGCCGTCAGATACGAGGTCTTAGACGTGACTCTCGCTGACACATTTACATCTAACACAATAACCAACTGGCTTGTGTCAAATGAACCCTCCCTGTCGGACCATCAAGCAATGAGGTTCGACCTAGAGGCAGTAATAAATCACTCAGTACAGACAAGAATCCCAAAACTCACCAACTGGGTATCCTTTGTGGAGGGTCTCTGCCTGAGTCTAGATGAACTCCCTTCTGACATAAATACAATAGAAGAGCTAGAGGCATCATCTGACAATCTAACAAATAAAATAAAAGATTCCTATGAGAACAGTTGTCCCGTAAAACAGAAGGCAGTCCACAGGGATGTGCCTTGGTGGAACGGGCAGTTGAGACGTCTGAAACAAGATGCCAGAAAACTGTTCAACAAGGCAAAAACTAACGGCAACTGGGCAGACTATAGAACAGCCCTAGACAAGTACAATCGTGAATCAATAAAATCAAAAAGGAAATCATGGAGACAATTCTGCGAGGGGATTGACGAATTAGCCCCAGCTCAACGTCTCCAAAAAGTTCTTTCAAAAAACCACTCAAACGGAATTGGTCTGCTCAAAAAGCGAAACGGAGAACACTGTACCGACCATATAGAAAGTTTAGAGGTACTACTACAAACTCACTTTCCAGGTTCGGTAATCGTTGAAGCCCTGAACCAGGTCACTCCGCCTATCGAAGGGCCACAAAGTCCTAACGGCAGGAGCAAAAGGCTGGCTGGGAAAATCTTCACAATGAACAGAATAAAATGGGCGATCGATAGCTTCAGACCCTACAAATCTTCAGGCAAAGACGTTATTTTTCCCGCACAACTGCAAAAAGGCTACGAGTACTTGAAGGTACACCTACAAAAGCTCTTTAAGGCAAGCCTGCTCCTAGGGCACATACCGCTATCTTGGAGGGAAGCTAATGTCATATTCATACCAAAAACAGATCGCCGACCCGAGGACGAACCAAAATCATATCGTCCCATTAGTCTAACCTCCTTTTTCCTTAAGACAATGGAGAAAGCAATCGACCAGTACATCAGATGCGAAACTCTATTGAGAAGACCGCTCTACTCGAAGCAATTTGCCTATCAGCCAGGCAAATCCACAATAAGTGCTTTACACTGCCTGATTAAAGACATTGAAAAGACAATCGAGTGCAAAGAGATCGCTCTCACAGCTTTCATCGACATAGAGGGTGCCTTCGACAACACCTCACATCAATCAATCGCTAGAGCATTACAAGAATGGGATGTTGAAGTTCCAATTGTAAAATGGATAGAGCCTATGTTCCGATATCAACTGTCAGTACTGAGTTTACTGGACGCCGTTCCGATATTATTTTCAGTACACTGGATTCAGTCGATTCAGTACTAAATGGCCACAAGAGTACGCTGTTGAAATCGGAACGGCAAATGACAGTAAAATCAGCACAGTAAATTCAGTACTGGCAGTTGATATCGGAACATGGCCAGAGTCGATGCTGAAACACCGTCACGTTACGGCTGAAATAAACGGAGCATCATCTACCACTACCACGGTTAGAGGGTGTCCTCAAGGGGGTGTTCTTTCTCCGCTACTATGGACACTGGTGGTAGACAAAATTCTTACCAGACTGAGTAGTGCTGGATACCAGGTCATAGGTTACGCAGATGACCTAGCCATCGTAATCAAGGGCAAACATGAAGATATAGTGACAAGCCGAATGCAAAGTGCCCTAAACATCGTTAAAAATTGGAGCGAAGGCGAAGGACTATCCCTAAACGCAAACAAAGCAATCCTTCTCCCGTTCACAAGAAGAAGGAAGCTAAATTTGAAAGCCCCGACCCTTAACGGTACACAGCTAACATTTTCCAACGAAGTGAAGTACTTAGGAGTCACCCTGGACCGAACCCTCACTTGGAACAAACAGTTAGAGAAAACACGCTCTCGAGCTACATCAGCTATTTGGTCATGTCGAAGACTTGTTGGCAAAACATGGGGGCTAAAGCCAAAGATGGTATTCTGGATCTACCAAACCATAATACAGCCCATGGTCACATACGCCTCATTGGTGTAGTGGCCCAAAACCCAACAAGTCACCGCTCAGATTAAGCTAAGAAAGGTGCAAAGGCTGATATGTCTAGGAAAAACGGGAGCAATGTCAACTTGTCCCACCGCAGCCCTAGAGACGCTACTCAACATGCCCCCACTTCACCTTTGTGTGAAAAAGGAGGCAATAACCAATAGACAAGTTCAAGCCTGGTGATCTGAGGGGAGATCGGAGAATCCTTGATCTAATAAAACTGGAGAATGCCAGCAAACCAAGTGACCACATGATGGTCAGATTGGACTTAGAGATCCCCTTCGCAGTGGTAATAAACGACCGCCAATCATGGGAGAATAAAGAACTACCACAAGCAGACAATGCATCTCTGTGGTACACAGATGGGTCCAAGCTAATGGAAGGAGCTGGACTGGGCATTTCCAGCCCTAACTTCAAGCTCTCCAAGGCATTGGGTAAACATCTTACAATATTTCAAGCCGAACTGCTTGCCATACCATAGATATATGTGCACAAGAGTGTCTTAACCAAAGCCTCAAAAGAAAACACATCTTCATACTATCGGACAGCCAAGCTGCCTTAAAAGCCTTAAGGGCTTTCAAATGCACGTCAAAACTAGTCTGGGAGTGTAAACAGACCCTAAAAACACTAGCGACACATAACTAGGTAACGCTGATGTGGCTGCCTGGTCATCGAGGCATAGAAGGAAACGAAGAAGCAGGTGGCCTCGCAAAGGAAAGGGCCTCAACACCATACCACGGACCAGAGCCCTACTGTGGCTTAATGAAAAGCCACATCATGGAAGAACTCAACAAATGGGAGAAAGACCAACTGTCATCATATTGGAGGCACACACCTGGACTCAGACAGTCAAAAAGGTTTATTACCCTTTCAGCAAAAAGAGCTGAACAGCTCCTAAACATGAGCAGACCAGACATCAGATTGGTGGTGGGACTGCTCACAGGACACTGCCCAGTAAAATACCATTTAAGGTTAATGGGCAGAGCGGAAGACGATCTCTGCAGATTCTGCTCAGACGCAATAGAAACCGCAGAGCACCTGCTCTGCGAATGCCCAGCCTAATTCTACAAGAGGCCCAAATTCCTCGAGGGAGCAATACTGTCACCAGAAGAAGTGGGCCAACTGACACCCAGGAAAATAGCTTCCTTCGGCAGAAGTCTACGCTTCCTGGAGACTAATTAAGATGTAGAGTCACGCACAAAATATCTGTAAAGGTAGCAGTGCTGAGCGGCTGAAAAGCCGAAACGACTCCCCCGGCGATTTTACCAAAAAGCAACAAACTTGAATAAAACCAAGAGAATAATTTTGCCTACATAATTTTTTCTTGAGTGGTATTCGGCTGGACTATTTCACGAGAAAAACAAGCTAAATTTTTACTTGGAAAATTTATCTTCTTTAGATGACACTTATCAAACTCAATAGTTTTTTTACATTAACCACACAAAATTTTGTCGCTGAAAAACCATCATGTTGGTTTTGTCCAGGTAGGAACAGGTAGGAGTTTTTGTCAGTAGGAAACCGGCCGTTCCTATGACATTTTGCCAGTGTAAAACACTCTAGTGAAATAGTCATATTTAAATTTTTTGTCAAGTTTCCTATTTGTTTCACTAATAGTTTGAAATTTTCAGTTGTAATACTTAGTTATGAAAATAAATAGTTTTTGAAAATAAAGTTTACCGAAGTGGAAACTTAATTAGTATATGGAACACCGCGCGCTTAGTTACTCACCCTGTTATATGTATTTTTTTATTTTTTTTTAAATACGCTTTTTTTATCTATGATTTAATCTATGCCTTCATTAATTAATTTATCAAACTACTATTTTTATTTGTTCGAAATTGAAAACAAACTGGTTACTACTGCATTCTTCGATTCTACTATGAGTTCTAGACACATCTCAAGTTCAAGTATAATGTTCCATGCCTATAATACAACTACACATTTGAATTTCACTTTACACTTTAGATTAGATATTAGAGTGCACCTTTGAATGTCGGTCCAAACTTTTTCTATGTTTATATGTATTTTTTTTTACAAATCTCACATGAAGCGTGTTTCAAAAAGAAATGTTGTTTCAAACTGAATCTCCATTTGAATTTTGTTCCACAAATATCGCATATAAAAGGAGTTTTATCCGAATGTATCTTCAAATGTTCTTTCAAATTTTCTTTCGTTTAAAATTTGATGGGACAAATGTTATATTGGAATTTTACGTTATTTTCTAATTGCATTATTGTATTGATTTGATTTGAATATTCCTCGTCTTTTTTGAATAACCTGATAGGGTTATTCGAATCGATAAATTGAGTTTCGGATACGTCGATTCTCTCTGTGCATTCATTTTTTATCATAAACCTGAAAAAATATTTCTATATCAATATACGAAATTTTAAAGTGTTAAATTTCAGTTTCAAGACAAAGGGTGTTGAATTTAAAAAAATAAAAAGCTGTAAAATTTTTATTGGAAAATTATTTGTGACAACCAAAGGAAATCCAGCTAAAAATGTTTTCCTCATTTAAGATTTCATGCTTAAATTTTAGTGGAAGAGCCCATTTCACTTTACAAATGTCACATTTCAAAACATGATTATGTTTTTGAGTGACTCTTTAGATGTCGATTCAAACTGTAATTAAATTATAATTTCGCTTTACAAGTGTCACTTTCGAAAGGATAAACATCCGAGTGCGTCTTCGAATGTCTGTTCAAATTGCCGTTCGATTTAAATTTGGCATTACAGATGTCACATTGGAAAGGACGATCATCCGAGTGCGTCTTCAAATGTTTGTTCAAATCGCCATTCGATTTGAATTTCGCATTACAGATGTCACATTGGAAAGGACGATCATCCGTGTGTACCTTTAAATGTTGATTCAAATTGCTAATCGATTTAAATTTCGCATTACAAGTGTGACATTTGAAAGAACCATCATCCGCGTGCGCCTTTAAATGTTGCATGAAATGGCTAATCGATTTAAATTTCGCATTACAAGAGCCACATTTGAAAGAACGATCATCCGTGTGTGCCTTTAAATGTTGCATTAAATGGCTAATCGATTTAAATTTCGCATTACAAGTGTTACATTCGAAAGGATGAACATCCGTATGCGTTTTTAGATGTTCCTTCAAACTGCCGATCGATCTAAATTTCGCATTACAAGAGTCACATTCGAAAGGATAAAAATTCGAATGCGTCTTTAGATGTTGTTTTAAAGTATCGATCCCTTTAAAAATATTTCCGCAAGCGCCACATTTAAAGGAATAGTTATTAGAATACTGTAACGATTGTTACATTATTGAAGATATATATTTTCCAAAGAGTTATTGATCTTGACACTATGATGATAAAAGGTATCTTAAAATCTAGTGCTGTAGATTTGAATCTAGTTATCTGTATTCCAATATTGTTGATACTGCTAAATTACAGAGTTCTTCCCATATCTATATTCATTGACCCATTTTGATACTTGAACTATTTTCTTATCTTCTTTTTCGCGGCGAATAGTAAGAGATACAAATATTAATAAACTCAATTTTTGGAATCGCTGTCAATTGCTCGGGTGATTGGAAAAGGCATAAATAGGTTAGGGAGATAAGGATCGTGGCTTTTTGGTGTTTCGAGTCTTCAGGTAAGCAGAAGTGAATTTTTTATATCTTTGAACATCCATCAGACTTTTTAAGGTTTTCATAGTTTTTCGGTTTATTTAAATAAAGAAAGGTTTCTTTTGTATAGTCAGATAAATATTTTCGAAACTTATCTAGTTATTTTCTAGATGAATCAGATTTTCTGACATTTTCTTTTTCGAACAGTGTGTGACATTTTCATGTAAGGGAATTTTGGAAAATCAATTAGGAATGCACTCTAATTTAATCTTTTCATAGATTAAATATATATATCGAATTTTTCTAGTGTATTTTTATTTGAATTTCTAGAGAAAGTGTCACATTTCTTGTCACCTTTTTCTGTCTGTGAATTTGAGTTAATTGTTCATTTTAATTTTGCGAGGAAATTTAGCATAATTCCTAACTCTTCTATTCTAGAAACCTAATTGAATTTATTTGAGAATTGGCTAAAATTTTCTTATATACATCGGCTCAAATTGGCAAACAAACCCTACAGGTTTTAAATTAGAAAATCCTGGACTGTCGTGGATGTAATTATCTTGATTTTTGCCTGAATAATTTACTTTTGCTGCCTGCTGCCTGAATACTCGAAAGGCCATACCTACCTACCTTTCCTGATCGATATATTTATCTTTGGTGATATTAAATATACCAGAATTATCTTTATTATATTTCTACAGATCACTTACCTTAATAAATGTCTTATCTATTATCTCCTGAATCGTTGTTTAGATTCATATTATCTTAATTGTCTTGAATTTTAAAATATAATTTGAAGTTTGAATTTTATCTTGTATAACAATGGTATATAATTATACCCATTGATAATTTGACTATTATAATTTTAGAGGTTACAGTTTAAACTTGAGAAATTGTATTTAGATACCTTTTAATTGATGAAGGTGATTTTGTAAAGTAATTTAACATTAATTATTATTAATATTGGTAATTGCTTTTCTCGTTCATTTAACCTTAGTTCTTATATTTCTGGTCTAATATTATTCTTTATATTTCATGTATCATCCATAAAATTTGGCTGAAGAAATCGTGCTGACTAGGCAAGTGTCAGACGAGTGTTCCACGACTGGATCCTTAGTTGAGTCAGTGAAGTCCTCCAACGTCAGAAAACCAATAGTCGACTCGTTTGTGTCTACCAGTCTAACTACTTATAGAACTAGTGTTGGCCACACATTTCACCAGAACATATTGGAGCACAAATTGGGAGACCTTCTACAAATTGGTGAATGAGGTGAAGAGCTCTAAAGGATCCAGCTACCACCAACTTTTCTGTGGACATAAGATAAGTGCCAAAATTCGATTCTGTAAAGACCAGAATATTTGTAACTTCAGGCATTGTTACGAGTAATTAAGTCAGACAATATTAATCGTTTGATTTTATTGTTTTAATAATTTAATTATTATTTTTTTTTACTTATTATAGATTTTGTAATTATTTGATTTACAAGTTCCTTTATAATTAGATTTATACATTGTTTATGGTGTTTTATTTCTTGCAAAATTCTAATGAAGCTGGCAATGAACCTACAACCCCTGGGTTTGAGTTTCATTGGCGCCCAACAATTTTTATGTGGTTTACATAATTAACAAGCTGGTTTCATTGGTTTTTCTGCGGGAAATAACTTTGTAAGCAATTACTCAAGTCTTTTCTGGTCGTTACATTGTCTTTGAAAATATTTTAAATTGCAATAATTTTTTTTACCTGATTTGACTTTACTATTTATTATCTATATTGACTTTATTATCTATATTTGAATCTTTTCTATTTAATTTTTCTTAAAAATATCTCCCATAATGGACATTAATAATTTAAAAACGAACGAGTTAACTTATGAGTTGGAGCTGAGAAATTTTGCTAACGCTGCTCAGTTATCTGTTGATGAAAAACGTAAACTTTTGAGAGGTTGCATGAAACAAGAATCCTCGAATCTGAGTTTTGTTGATCCTACAAACACTAAGCCATTTGCAACTGATTTAAAGGGTGCATATGAAACTTATGCTGATTTGGTTAAGGCTGTTGATAAATTCACTGGAATAAGTAGTGAGAAAAAGAAAATTGAGGATAGATTAACGCATCTTTCTAATCGTATTAATAGATTCATAGTCGAAAATGATCAACAGATTACTGAAAAAGCGAGTTTACAAACTCAGGTTATTTCTCTAGAGGGGGAATTTGAAATGAAATTAGACACTTTGCAATTTTACAATCAAAACCCAAATGTGCAAACTTCCACTCCTACAGCTGTTTCTGCTAATATAAACATTCCTCAAATTCAGAATCATAGCCAACCATCAGTGCTACCTTATAAATGGAATACTTATTTCACTGGTTCAACTGACAAAGAATCAGTCATGTCATTTTTGGAGAGAATTGAGGAGTTGAGAATTAGCAGAAATGTCAGTAGGGATGACTTATTTCGTTCTGCATGCGATATATTTAAAGGTCCAGCCTGGACTTGGTTCTCTACAAATAGGCACAATTTTAGCAACTGGGATGAAGTAGTTGTCAAGCTCAAGTCTGATTTTTTACCTTATTTTTACGAGCAAGACTTATTACGAGAAATTTCGAACCGTACAATGGGCAATTCTGAAAGAGTAACGTTATTTATAGCTTCTATGGAAAGCTTGTATCATAAATTATCTATTTTACCTGATGAAAAATCTAGAGTTGACCAAATCCGTAGGAATTTACTTCCATATTATATAAACCAACTTGCTTTACTCGATATAAACACGATTTCAGAATTGTCTAATCTGTGCAAAAGGTTGGAAGAATCCAGATCTTGGTCAGATAGATACAAAGCTCCTCCAAATAGAAGAAATGGTCTTTTGGAACCTGAACTTAGTTCCATTTCTAACGATTATTTGACTGGTATTGATGCAATTCAATCAAACAACAATTTATCTAATTCTAGAATTTCTCGTTCCTGCTGGAATTGTGGCAAGGCTGGCCATAATTATAATACTTGTTGGTTACCTAGAAAATTTTTTTGTTATGGCTGTGGTAAAAGAGATGTTGTTAAATCAAAATGTAGTTCGTGTTCAAAAAACTTGAATGTGAGTGGCGGTCGCCAACAAACCGAGGCTGTCACTGTTTTACCTCAAGAGACTCCCTCAACTTCGTCAAACCAAAAGAACAACAACAATTCCAAAAAGAAATCGAAATCCAAGTAAAACCTACAAATTTCACTAATTATACTGAGTGGAAAAATTGGCTTATCTTTGTTAAAGATTTTTATAATAAAAAACTCAGTTTTGTTTATCCAATTTTTTCTAAAAATAACGACGACACCAGACCTTATCTTTCTGTCGATATAAATAATATAAAAATGTTGGCCCTAGTAGATAGTGGTTCTAATAATTGTATTTTGGGTTCTTCAGGTTTTTATTTGTTGCAACAATTAAATCTAAATATTCAATGCGATTCTATTTTGAATGTGTCTACAGCTGATGGCAAAAAACAAGATTATCTTGGGTTTGTTCATTTACCTATTTCAATAAATAATGTCTGTAAACAAGTGAAAGTTTTGGTCATACCCAGTGTCGTACACGAATTGATTTTAGGTGTAGATTTTCTTAAACTTTTTAAAATTACTGCCAATTTTCATAATTCAACTTATGATATTAATTTACAAAATAATTGCAGTACAGTTAATGTTATTTTCGATCATGATGATCTAACACTATCTCAAGAAAATAATTTACATAAAACAATAGACTTATACAAGAGTATTGACTCTGAAAATAAACTTGGTTTAACTAACATTATCTCTCACGATATCGACACTGGAGATTCAAAACCAATAAGAATGAGACAATACCCATTATCACCCAAAATGCAAGAACATCTTAACAGAGAAATTGATGAAATGCTAAAGCTCAATATTATTCAACCATCCCAATCACCTTGGTGCAGCCCTTTGTGGCTAGTTGAGAAGAAAACTGGAGAACACAGAGTTGTTCTAGATTCTAGAAAAATCAATCAAGTTACCATCAAGGATTGTTATCCTATGCCAAGAATTGATGCTATTTTAGCAAAATTAAGGGATGCGAAGTATCTCAGTTCCCTTGATTTGAGAAAAGCGTTTCATCAAATACCTTTGGAACCATCTGCTAGACAAAAAACTGCTTTTGCTGTTTACGGTCGGGGTCTGTTTGAGTACAAGGTAATGCCATTTGGTTTGATTAATAGCGCAGCTACCATGCAAAGAGCTATGGATATTATTTTGGGTCCAGCTTTGGAGCCATTTTGTTTCGTTTATCTTGATGATATAATCATCGCCACCTCTACCTTCGAGAAACATATTAAAATTTTGCAAGAAGTTTACCACAGATTATCTGATGCAAACCTCACTATTAACCTCAAAAAATGCAAATTTTGCAGATCTTCTCTGAATTACCTTGGTTATATAGTAGACAAAAACGGTTTGCATACAAGTGAAGAAAAAATTGCAGCGATAAATAATTATCCTATTCCAAAAAATACTACCGAAATAAAAAGATTACTTGGTTTAGCTGGCTGGTATAGACGTTTTATTAAAGATTTTGCCTCAATTTCATCCCCTATTACCGACCTATTAAAAGGTAGGAAAAAGGGACAAGCAATTGTTTGGAATGAAGAAGCCAATCAGGCATTTATAAAAATTAAACATCTTTTAACCAATGCCCCAATTCTTGCCAGTCCTGATTTCTCTAAACCTTTTTTCATTCAAACTGATAGCAGTGATACAGGGATGGGCGCTGTTCTTTTTCAAGAAGAAGAAGGCTTTGAACATCCAATAGCTTATGCCAGTAAAACTCTAAATAAAGCACAGAGAAAATACTCAGTTTCTGAAAAAGAAATGCTAGCCTTGATTTTTGGAATAGAAACTTTTAGATGCTATGTTGAAGGCACTTCATTCACTGTTATTACAGATCATGCTGCACTTGTTTGGCTACATAGCATTTCTAACCCTGCTGGAAAACTTGCAAGATGGGCTCTAAAGCTGTCTCAATATGATTTCAAAGTTATTCATCGCAAAGGTTCTCTAAATGTAGTGCCTGACGCGTTATCTAGAGCGACTCAATTGGATTCAGAAAATCCAAATATCTCTAATACCTCGGTTATCGACATTTCTACCTTACAGCCTGACAAATGGTATTCTGATATGATGAAAAAAGTTTCTGATTCACCAGATCGATTTCCATCTTTTTGTATTAAAGACAATATTTTATATAAACATTTCCATAATCGTTCTTGTATATCTAGTAATCTAAATGAATGGAAAATTGTTATCCCAACCAAAAATCGTTTGAAAATCTTAGAACTTTATCATGATAATCAATGTGCTGGACATTATGGCGTTTCTAAAACTTTCTCAAGAATAATTTCCTTATATTATTGGCCTGGAATGAAAAATGATGTTTATCGTTATGTGAGAAAATGTGAGATTTGTCAGGCCAATAAATCACCTAATAAAGCAACACCTGGACTTATGGGTGAGGGTAGAGAAATAAATTTTCCTTTTCAAATGCTGTCTGCTGATCTCTTGGGTCCCTACGTAAGATCGAAACAAGGAAATAGATTTGTTTTGGTAGTAGTGGATTGGTTCACAAAATTCGTTTTCGTCCATCCTATGGCGACTGCGACTTCCAAACAAATTATAAAATTTATTGAAAATCAAGTTTTCTTGACTTTTGGTGTACCTCAAATTTTTGCTTGTGATAATGGTCCCCAATTTATCAGTAAAGAGTTTAAAAATTTCTTGAAAAGTTATGATGTTCAGAAAATATTCTATAACTTAAGATATCACCCCCAAATTAATCATACTGAGAGGGTAAATAGAGACATTGTTCGTTGTATTAGATCCTACATTCATGACAACCATAAAGATTGGGACTTATGTATTCATAAAGTTGGCCAAGCTATAAGAACAGCAAATCATGAAGTAACTGGTTTTTCTCCATCATTTATAACTTTTGGCAGAAATGTACCAACTTCTGGATCTTATTATGGTAAAATTGAATCTGAAAATAATAACTTACCCAAAGTAGGAAAAAGAGATCAGCATATTGATGATTTGAAGGAAGTTCCTAATCTTTTTGAAGATATTCGTAAAAGAATAAAGAAATATCATGATAAAAATGCCAAATTTTATAATCTCAGAAAGAGAGATGTTTCTTATCGGGTTGGTGACAAATTATGGAAAAGAAATTTTACCTTGTCTAATGCTGCTAATGATTATACAGCAAAATTTGCGCCTAAATACATCCCTTGTATAGTACACAAAGTTATCTCTAAAGTTTCTTACAATTTGAGGGATAAAGATGGAAATGATCTAGGTAATTGGCATATTAGTGACTTAAAAGAGAATTTTGCTGATGATGATAATAGCGAAATTAGTGATGATGAATGAAAGTGTTTTGAATAGCTCAAGATAATTTTTTTAATGAGTTTTTCTTTTCAATAAGTTCCGCTCTGCAGGATGGGCGTTTGGTTGAGTTGTGGATGGTTTGCTTAGCGCGAAATTTGCTGATTGTTCACATCTCAATCAATGGATAGAATAATTTTGCACCGAGACCTTGGTAGTGGTAGAAATCCACGAAGTGCTGGGGTATTGTAGCCTTCAGTTACTTGCCTCTTTTTTTTTATGGATCCTCTAATATTCTCTTTGTATCATTTTACAAGTTTAAGATCATAAACTATGATTGAGCAAAACTTAATGATGTAATTCAATATTGGTAGGGGTATTTGCCCTCAAAGTAGTTGTTTTCATTAGTTATGATTAATCATACGTTTATTTTTATCTGAGGTCCATATTAAATTACAGAATTTATCTTTGAAATGTAATGATAATGAAAATGTAAAATTTTGATTGCCCAATATCTTCGTGACGTAATCCAATATTGGTAGTGGTATTTGCCCTCAAAGTAGTTGTTTTCTTTAGATATATGGTCAATCATAAATTTATTTGTCTCGATTCTGAAATATTTAATTATTTTGAGTATCTAAGTAGGTATTGTCTGGGTGGAGGTTATTGAATTTTTATTGAGGAGTAACTTGATGATGTAATCCAATAGTGGTAGGGGTATTTGCTCTCAAAGTAGTTGTTTTCATTAAGTTGCGAATCGTTATAGATTTTTTATCTTCTATATCGGACACTTATCTTGAGTTGTTTATTCATTGCATTCATATTCTGTCTACATATTTAGGTATTTTATAGGTAACATTTGGTTGGAACTTTGTCGCTAACTTTATTTAATTTTGAATTTTTTAGATTATGCCTTAGGTGGCTATATCTTATTTTTACGTTGGCGAACGTTAAGCGTCAATAAACAGTCTTCAAAATTTTTTGCTTTTTACAGGCTAAGTGGTGACAGGTGCCGGTGGGTTAAGGGTTCACCGCTGTCTATAGAGGCGGGTGCCCCTAGGGACAGCAGACGAAATGGAAGGGTGGGCGTCGGGGGGTATCTGTTGGGACTGGTAATCCTGGTGGGACGTGTTTCGTCACCCTCACTATATGGATACCAAATGTCGGGCAGATGCTACTGCGTGCCACCTCAGCTCCATTTCGCCTATTAGGCTTTTGGGATCACTGGCAGTGCCATCACTTGGAACACCCTTTCATTTTATTTCGGCCAAAAAGACTGTTTTGCTGCATTTAAATGTAGTTTTTAGCTGGTGGTGCTATAACTACCCCCTTTGTTTGGTGGGCCATTAGGGCTATCTTTTCGTTTCTTTTCTTGTGTATGTCTCAATTCTTTTTCTTTGCCCACTCTTTGTCTTTCTCTTCCCAAGGTTGCATTTGCTGCTTTTCGGTGGTGTTCTTTATAAGGCCAGTGAACGAGATTTCCTGACGCTTCGAAGGTTATGCAACTCTGGCTTAGTTTTCTACCTTTCATCATTAGAAACTATCTATATTGGACACTTCTGCGGGGTTGACGATGTTGCTTTTGGAAGATTGAGACAAAGTATCTACTATTTTAATTTTAGTTTTAATTTTTCTGAGCTTATTATTAATGATTACATGGGTATCTACGTACTGTTGTTATTAAAAGTTAGGAACACGGTTAGGAGGTAAAAGTTTTTTTGCATTCTGGAGATAACTCTTTCTAGGTGTGAAAAGTTTGTAGACTAGTCTCCAAACTTTTCTTACCGGGTGGAAGGGATATGTAACGATTGTTACATTATTGAAGATATATATTTTCCAAAGAGTTATTGATCTTGACACTATGATGATAAAAGGTATCTTAAAATCTAGTGCTGTAGATTTGAATCTAGTTATCTGTATTCCAATATTGTTGATACTGCTAAATTACAGAGTTCTTCCCATATCTATATTCATTGACCCATTTTGATACTTGAACTATTTTCTTATCTTCTTTTTCGCGGCGAATAGTAAGAGATACAAATATTAATAAACTCAATTTTTGGAATCGCTGTCAATTGCTCGGGTGATTGGAAAAGGCATAAATAGGTTAGGGAGATAAGGATCGTGGCTTTTTGGTGTTTCGAGTCTTCAGGTAAGCAGAAGTGAATTTTTTATATCTTTGAACATCCATCAGACTTTTTAAGGTTTTCATAGTTTTTCGGTTTATTTAAATAAAGAAAGGTTTCTTTTGTATAGTCAGATAAATATTTTCGAAACTTATCTAGTTATTTTCTAGATGAATCAGATTTTCTGACATTTTCTTTTTCGAACAGTGTGTGACATTTTCATGTAAGGGAATTTTGGAAAATCAATTAGGAATGCACTCTAATTTAATCTTTTCATAGATTAAATATATATATCGAATTTTTCTAGTGTATTTTTATTTGAATTTCTAGAGAAAGTGTCACATTTCTTGTCACCTTTTTCTGTCTGTGAATTTGAGTTAATTGTTCATTTTAATTTTGCGAGGAAATTTAGCATAATTCCTAACTCTTCTATTCTAGAAACCTAATTGAATTTATTTGAGAATTGGCTAAAATTTTCTTATATACATCGGCTCAAATTGGCAAACAAACCCTACAGGTTTTAAATTAGAAAATCCTGGACTGTCGTGGATGTAATTATCTTGATTTTTGCCTGAATAATTTACTTTTGCTGCCTGCTGCCTGAATACTCGAAAGGCCATACCTACCTACCTTTCCTGATCGATATATTTATCTTTGGTGATATTAAATATACCAGAATTATCTTTATTATATTTCTACAGATCACTTACCTTAATAAATGTCTTATCTATTATCTCCTGAATCGTTGTTTAGATTCATATTATCTTAATTGTCTTGAATTTTAAAATATAATTTGAAGTTTGAATTTTATCTTGTATAACAATGGTATATAATTATACCCATTGATAATTTGACTATTATAATTTTAGAGGTTACAGTTTAAACTTGAGAAATTGTATTTAGATACCTTTTAATTGATGAAGGTGATTTTGTAAAGTAATTTAACATTAATTATTATTAATATTGGTAATTGCTTTTCTCGTTCATTTAACCTTAGTTCTTATATTTCTGGTCTAATATTATTCTTTATATTTCATGTATCATCCATAAAATTTGGCTGAAGAAATCGTGCTGACTAGGCAAGTGTCAGACGAGTGTTCCACGACTGGATCCTTAGTTGAGTCAGTGAAGTCCTCCAACGTCAGAAAACCAATAGTCGACTCGTTTGTGTCTACCAGTCTAACTACTTATAGAACTAGTGTTGGCCACACATTTCACCAGAACATATTGGAGCACAAATTGGGAGACCTTCTACAAATTGGTGAATGAGGTGAAGAGCTCTAAAGGATCCAGCTACCACCAACTTTTCTGTGGACATAAGATAAGTGCCAAAATTCGATTCTGTAAAGACCAGAATATTTGTAACTTCAGGCATTGTTACGAGTAATTAAGTCAGACAATATTAATCGTTTGATTTTATTGTTTTAATAATTTAATTATTATTTTTTTTTACTTATTATAGATTTTGTAATTATTTGATTTACAAGTTCCTTTATAATTAGATTTATACATTGTTTATGGTGTTTTATTTCTTGCAAAATTCTAATGAAGCTGGCAATGAACCTACAACCCCTGGGTTTGAGTTACAATACTTTGTATCAGTATGTTTCAAAAATAAATGTTGTTTCAAATTGAGTTCCCATTTGAATTTTGTTCCACAAGTGTCGCATTCAAAAGGATAATCTGAATGCACCTTCAAATGTTGTTTAAAATTTTCTCTTGTTTCAAAAGTCTTGGAACAAATGCTACATTGAAATTTCTTTATATCTTCTGATTGAATTATTACTGGATTGGTTTCATGTGCATTTTTCTCTTCATTGTCGAATATATCTTCATTTGGATAAAATGGTTGAATTTCGGATATATCTATTTCGTCTGTCCATTCATTTTTCATCACAAACCTAAAAGAAGTTTTTTATATTAAAACAATTATTAGGGTCAAGCTTTTTTGAATCTTACTCTCAAGGGGTCGGTTAGTTAGTTAGATTTTTTATTTATTTTTTAATATATCATTCACAATAATTGACATGAGAATAATACAATCTTTGATATTCAAACTCAGGGTGGGTGGCCGTTTATAGGTATATTTCATATATATACACATATTTCAAGTATAATGTTCAATATTTATATTACAACACATTTGAACATAATTAGATATTTGAGTGCATCTTTAAATGGGAAGTCAAACTTCGTCTATGTTTAAATTTCTTGTTACAAGTGTCACATCCGAAAAAACCAACACCCGAGTGCGTCACTAAATGATGCCTTAATCCACTATTCGATTTAAAAAAAATTTCACAAGTCTGTGTGTTTATATGGAACGTGTTTCAAAAATGAATGCTGTTTCAAACTGAATTGCCATTTGAATTTTGTTCCACAAACATCGCATATGAAAGGAGTTTTATCCGAATGTATCTTCAAATGTTGTTCCAAATTTTCTTTCGCTTCAAATTTGATGGGGCAAATGTTACATTGGAGTTTTCTAATGTCTTCTATTTTTATCATAAACCTGAAAAAAATATTTCTATATCAAAATATTAAATTTTAGTTTGAAGATTAAAGGGTGGCAAATTTATTAAACAATTAAAACAACTGTAAAATTTTTATTAGAAAATTATTTTTAAAAACCAGAGGAAATCTAGCTAAATTTTTTGAAATCGCAAACACGGTGACATCAAATTCTGAAACAGTATGAGTCTTTCATGGAATGGTAACCTTAATATTTAGATGAAAAATTTAAGAGAAGTATTCATTTTTTCCTCAAGGTTATGGTTTATATTACTCGCTGCTGAAATCTACAACAAAAATAACATTTATATCAGCAATTTTTCACAACACATTGCTTTTGTGGAAAAGTACGTAGGTATGTAAAATGTTCGGAGTTACACCTTAAACATACCGCGGTGATCACTTTGGCGCACCAAATAGGGACAAAATGTGAATAAATAATAAAATAAAGATAGGATAACTACAGTTGGTACAATACCAATATGTTCCAGATGGTAGCAGCACAGCCCCCTTCCGAGGAGCTGTGAGACCTGGCCGTTGGTGGAGGGACTCAGCGGACAGCGACTGAACGCCTATTTGCTCCGGTCAGGCGTTGCTAAGGACAGCTTAACAAACCGCAGGGGCTCCCATCTAGTGAGTACGGGAGCAGGCATTTCCGAGGCATCCTATCTGGATACAGACCTTTTCTCAACTTGTCTTGGGTCTGATCCCTTCTTTCTTCTTTCCTCGATCTCTGTTAATCAACTCTTCTTCCTTCAGCTCCCGACGCTATTAGAGCACTCGAGAGCTAAGGGCTCTATTTTTTCAGCTATTCCTTCCCTTTCTTCTTCTTCAAAAAAAAAAAAAAAACATGAGTGATGAGCGATAAAGAGGAGAATGAGTTTACGGAGCAGAGGAGAGATACTTCAGTTCTGGTCGGTGAGGGTGGCGAGCAAGCAACAAAAGTCAGCAGGGATGTCAATAAGCCTAAACAGAAATACAAAAAGAAAACGAGTGGAAACCTCGTTCAACAAAGAAAACAGTGAACCAGAAACAACCGCATTAAGTAAGGAGGTATCACTAATCGAAGATACAATGAAGAACATCGCAGAAATTGTAAAAGAACTAGACAACCACATTGAACAAAATACAAAAAAACACTTGAAGTGTCTTGAAGAAGACATGAAGATACATACGTCTAAGAAAACAAGCTAACGCAATGGTCGGGAAAGATGTCAAGAGACGGCTGAAAAAACACAGATATACAACAGCAATAGAAATAGAGAGTAAGGACTGCGCAATACAAACGATGACGAAAGAGACGAAAGAACAGGGAACACAGACTAACGAATGGAGAAAGGAAAGAAAATACGTCCAAACCCTAGAAGATATTACCACGTATGAGGAGTGGCTAGAAGCTGAAGGAATGGAATGGAGAGAAAACCTCTACGCAAATACGGAAATCAAGATGGGGAACCCACTCAGGCCAAAGGTGTAAGTAAAACTGTAAAGGTGGTTATGGTTGAGCCAATAGATTTGGACATGGAGAGGAGCATACACGCCATCTATAAGAAAAGGTGCTCCGAACTCGGGGATACTGATGTGGATTTTGCGGTCCTAGAGCAAAGTTCTAGATGGAAAACCAAAAGTCAGACAGCAGTCCACCAAAAAATAGTGAAAATTGTGCTAGGGGATGAAGCAAAAGACCTGTGGGCCAAACTTGTCAGACTGAAAGTGGAAACGGAGCAGGATGAGTGGGTTGCGCTACACCACTTAGAAGGTAGCAGTAATGACAGATTAAGCAAAATGGTGGAAGCTGTTTTCCACGGCGGAAACACGCATGTGACAATATATACAAACAAAAGCTAGGATGGAATACAAATTAAAACAAAACGGAATCGCGAAAGACCCTCGGCTCTGGTGGTCACGCAAAATTGGAAATCCTACTCACAAATTGTCAATACGATAGGAGAAAATCTCAAAGACAAAGGGGCTAGCGAAGCCATAATGACGAGAAATGAAAGAGTACTGATCAATATGGATACCAACGCTACGGCAATTAAAGAAGTAGAGAAGCTATTGAAGAGGCAGCAGGCGATATCAAGGTCAGGACAAACGGAGAAAGTAAAGAGACTATCCATATCAGGGGTTTAAGCATTAAAACAACCAGAGAGGAGGTTATTACAGAGGTAGAAAAGGTCGTTGGGAAGCTAGACCAAGGCGAGTATAATATGAGTAATATAAGGCCCAATGTAGGATACACTCAGGCAATCACACTAATGAAATGTCGAAAGAAGGCAGAAGAACTCCTCAAAGAGCCGTACATTAGGGTAGGCTTATCTAGGCCAAAATGGAGAAAAGAATAGCAGTCACAATAGGCTATAGATGCTGGGCGTACGACCACACTATCAACGAGTGCAAAGGACCAGATAAGCAAAAGTTATGCTACAAATGTGGTAAAGAAGGACACTCAGCAAAAACCTGCACGGAAAAGGAAGCGATATGCCCAATATGTCAAGAAGAACACAGGGTGGGTTCTGCAGGATGCAGAGCCTTCCGTCGAGAGCTCTCAGTAGCAAGAAAAGATTTCAGAAAGGGGGAACAAATAAGTAATACATTAACATAAACAATGAAGATCCTACAGATAAATGTAAATAGATCGCAAAAGGCACATGAAATGGCCTTTCTAACGGCCAAGGAGGAAAACATAGATTTAATAGTTGCGAGCGAGCCAAACTGACGATAGGTAAATAACTCAAACTGGATAGCAGACCTGAGGGTAGATGTAGCTATATACTTCATGAACAAAAATATTAAAGTGCAAAGAGTAGAGAGGGGACAGGAAATTGTGGCATAAGCTTTTGAGAAATTTGACGTCGACGGGTGCTATTTTCCACCTAACATAAGAACACAGGAATTCGAAAAAAAAATTGATACTTTAATGAATATGCTAGCACAGCCTAATAACGAGACAACGAGACCATAATAATGGGAGAATTTAACTCGAAATCTCCCTACTGGGGATCCCCTATCACTGATGCGAGAGGCCAAATACTATCAGAAGCAGTGATAAGATTTGGACTAATTGCCCAAAACACTGGAGACAAGCCCACTTTTGAGAGAGGTCGATCGAAATCGTACATAGATATCACTTTCGCAACCCGCAAGAAATTTCAAAGACTAGAAAATACTGGAAAATGAGCCGCTGTCCCCACATAAACATATTGTAACGGAGATAGAGACAAACAATAAAACACAAACGTATATGAAAAACAAAGTTCAACCAGACAGAAACAAATTTAGATACGTGATTGAAGAAGAACTCAGAAAACGATGAAGTAAATTACAGACTGCTAAAGAATTGCAAGAGGTAATGGAAATCACACTCAAACGAGCCAAACAAGCATTAGGAAGAAAAAGGAAGGATACTGTACCCCACTGGTGGAATGAGGAAATTAAAAACGCTAGAGAGGACTGCATTGAAGCCAGGAGAGCTTACTCTAGAGAGATAGTTAGGCAAATGAACAGCCGAGCAGAAAAAAGATGAGTACAAGGAGGCCAAAAATACTAACAAAGCAAATCAAAGCAGCAAAAAACAAACATTGACAGGGTTACAAAAAAGTGGCAAAAAGGCTTGTAGGCACGCCATTTAAAATGAGAAGAAGAAGGAAAGAAATAGAGTATCTTTTCCAGAACAGGGAGGATTTTCTAGCAGAGAGAATGCCGACTGCAACTCTAGGAGATTTCACTATAGAGGAAATGAAGAATTCAACACAGAGGTTGAAACCAGGGAAGGCCCCTGTCCCAGACGGGATTCGGCATGAGGTGGTTAAAGAGCTGGTCAAGTTTGCACCAAAACCAGATCTAGAAGTTCTGAATGACTTACTGGCTCAATAAGCTGTCCCTACGACTTGGAAGGAATCCAAACTGATAATCATCCCAAATCCAGGAAAACCCATAGAAGATCCAGGGTCTCACAGACCACTATGCCTCACAAATGCGACTGCAAAGTTGTTTGAGCAGATGACGAAAGCTAAGCTAATAACAGAACTAGAGGAAAAATGCCCAATAGCCAGAAACCAATATGGCTTTCAAAAAGGAAAATCGACAATACAGGCGGTGAAACATGTCACAGATATAGGAATGAGAATGAGGACTGGGTGAGTAGGAGAAAGATGGTGTGCACTGGTAACTCTAGACGTAAGAAATGCGTTCAATACAGCGTCCTGGGCAATAATTCTGAGAACTGCATCGCCGGCAAGTGAACCAATATCTACAGAATATAATTAGGAGCTACTTCACGAATCGAGCTATAAAGACAGAAGGGGGCATTAGAGTTTTGACAGCGGGAATACCACAGGAATCTGTACTAGTGCCGCTTCTATGGAACATTTTCTATGACCCCGTCCTCTCGATAGATTACGGAGGTGGTATAGAGGCAGTGGGCTATGTAGATAACCTGGCGCTGGTGGCAGTAGCGAAAAATAGGGAACAGCTTATGGAGAAAATGGATGGAGCACTGGAGATGGTGAAGATATGAATGCAAGAAAACCACATGAAACTGGCACCGGACTGAAGCGGTAATCCTGAGCGGAAAAAGGAATAGGGGGCAAATATATTTTAAGATGGAGGGAGCACAGATAAGACCAGCGAAGTCAATTAAATACTTAGGTATACATATTGCAGAAAATCTATATTAGGCTAGTCAAAATAGGTGGTTGGGGTAGAACAAATTAGTAACAAAGTGATCTCTGCGGAATTGAGTAGTCAATAGGGTCCTAATTAATCCCTCAAAAATCGCACTTTGTCGCATTGGTGGAACTAGGAAAAAATGGCCGCCATCTTGATTTTTTTGGAATTTATCGAATATTTCGTAAAGTATGCATTTTATCAAAAAAACTCAAGAGAACTTTTTTGTGGAGAATCAAAAGTTAACTATATTGAAAGAAGTTTTAAGACCATTAAGTGGAAAACGGAAAAGTTATTGACATTTATTTCATTTGGCAACATGGAATTTTTCAAAACATCTGAAAAAAACTCAAAAAAGTATTTTTTTTAGTGCAGAATGAAAAACTACATTTAGTGGAAGAAAAATTCAATAAATTTAAAAATCTAAATACTTTTGTTGAGAGGGAGCAAAAACACATATGACAAGAAAAACATTTTGGCAGGAAACTACCCAGACTCGGACAGCACACAATGTCTTAAAGACGTCTTGTTCAGGTCTGCATTTTGAATTTTATCTGAACGTCTGAAGACCAAAAAAAAAACCGCTAAAAACTCCCATATTATCAAGATGTCCTAAATTCACATTTTAAGGACAACTGTGCCACACAACCAGGCCTAAAGTGAATAATGGATAATAAGACGTCTTTAGAATGCCTTAATTCTAAAGGAGTCTTCATAGGCAGACGTCTGAAAGGCGTTGGATTTGTAACACGACGTCTTCGGAATGTCTTTAAGTCGCCTTAAGGATGTAAGCAAGACATGTCGTTTGGTGGACATGGTAAGAACGTCTTTAAGATGTCTACGAAAATTTCCCACAGAATTCGTTTTTCATTCAATTTTAGAAATTACTTCAAACCATTCAGAATGCTACAGAATACTTCAGAACTTCAATAATAAGCCTTTCGAAAGTTCAAAAAACTTAAAATTCAATTCATAATTTCCAAAAGCATTCTGTACGCTTCTTAACATTTTGGAAACTTCAGAACCATTATTAGAATGGAGCATTTTGGAACAATTTAGAAGCTACAGAGATATTTTAGAACAATTACGATTCGATTTAGAATTAGAAACCTTTTAGAATGTTTCTAAATCAATTCAACTTCACTTTAGAACTTCAATAGGCACTAGCGTAACTTGACATCAGGGGGCCTCGGTGCAAGCTTAGATTAGCCCGCCCGCCATGGACTCACGCCCAAAAACGTTCATTTCAAGCCTTCAAAATAATATAATATATACCTAGGTAGAGAAGTTGGTCATTATAATGCGTAAGGTATATAATGACCAACTTCTCTACCGAGGAATATATAGAATTTTTTTACTACTGCTAGTAGAAAATAAAAAATTGGTTTGAAGTCTGTACTCAAATTATTTTTTCTTGTCGAAAGTGCTGCGCTATATCAACAACTTATGGTAATTTCCTAGGATGTTACATACAGGAACCTTGAACCAATAGAAACGGGTACTTCATGACAATATCCTTGCGTCATGACGTCATTTTTATTATTGACCTAGATATTTTTTCAATATTTTCATTATTATAGGGAGAAAAATTCAATTTTTCCTAGAAAAATAGATTGAATAATGACTAATTCTTAGGTTAGTAGTAAAAAAAATACTTACAACGGCAATTATCAAATCAAAGATTGGTTTTATTGGTCAGGATTTTTGACATGACATTTTGACATTAAAGTTCATTGAAAAAATTAAACAAAAATATTGCTAAGACATACGTTTAAAAAACCATAGCAATCTTTGATTGGTTTTTTTTTTGAAGAGCCGATACGGACACTTTAGGATTGGTGAAAAATACATTAAAAAATCAAGGCAACTAAAGAAGAAATTGTACCTGATAATACATCACAAGATCTAAAAAAACTGTCAGCGGAAAACGTTTTCGTTTTATTATAAATTTGTACTATAATTTTCAGACATTTGAAAATATTATTTTTTCTTCAAATTATTACGAATTTAATAAAATAGATAGGTACTTATGATAGTTACGCCAGTGTCAATAGGGCTCTAACATACTTAAAAATATGTCGGAACATTTTGAAATTCAACGTGGATCCTTCAAAGGAGAGGACTTCCCAATTTACAAATTACTGAAAACCTTCTAGAATGCTTCAGAACTCTTCAAGCTAAGTTAGAACACTTTAGAAAAACCTCAGAATTACTTCATAGAGCCTAACGCCTGGAAAAGATAAGTACTGAAACTTATAGAATAAATAATAAATAATAGGAAAATATTAAGAAGAAAATGTTCCTCTTACAATTCAAATTCTTGAATTTTTATAATTTTTTCTATTCCATACTCTTGATTTTTCTTTACTTCTTTATTCGAAATTCTTAATTTTCTTTTGGCTGTTGAAATTTTTTTTCCAAGATCTTGAATTTTCATTATTCCTGCTATTTTAGAATTTCAGGCTCTTCGATTTGTTTTTAATTTTCAGTCCTGTCTCTTCAAATGGTTCCTTTCCAAAATAAATTTTTCGTATATTTTCTTTTAAAGAAATCAAGAACTTGAGACCCTGATGTTTGGAATGGATGAAAATTGAAAGTTAAGTAATAATAATAAAATATTAGTCCTGAAGACGTCTTTAGGCGGACGTTTGAAAGAGGGTTTTGTTAAGATGTTTTTAAGACGCCCTTTTTTTTTTTTTTTTTTTTTTACTGATATGCGCACTCGCCTTGAAGACGAAACCTTCCCAGTAGTGGAAGAGGAAGACTGGAAACCTGAGACCATGCTTTAAACCTTGGACACCAAACTTTTCGATAATTATTGATGTTCTTTTTCATCTCAATACAGGTTTCTTTAATCCTCTACTAAAAGGCATTCTTAGGTTTTATTAGAAAAATGCATACATTTCGCGATTTTACCTAAAGTTCAAAAAATTTTACATTTGTAAATAAATTAAATTCCGATAACTTTTTTTTTTCCAGCAAATAGTCATGAAATTTATTTTATTATAGGTAGCTTTTTATGCTCCGCAAAAAAGTTTTCTTGACTTTTTTTGATATAATGCATACTTTACGAAATATCCAATAAATTCGAAGAAAATCAAGATGGCGGCCATTTTTTTACAAGTTCCACCAATGTGACAAAGTGCGATTTTTGAGGGATTAATTAGGACCCTATTGACTACTCATTTCAGCAGAGATCAATTTGTTACTAATTTTTTCTACCTTACCTGCATAAACCTGCCTAGATTGACTACACTAATACTATAGACAACACAAAGAACATATGCTAAAAGCAGGGAAAAGCTTGGCCTCACTCAGTAGGCTGATGCCAAACATTGCGGGACCTAGATATGAAAAACGGCTCTTGTTATATAATAGCATGCAGTCAATAGTACTTTACGGAGCGCCCATATGGGGGGAAAGATGATGAGCATTAAGAAAAGCACTAATTAGATTAGCGTGCGCACATAGGACAATTTCTACTAAGGCGAGTCAAGTAATATCTGGAGTCACTCCCATTGACCTAGCCATAAAAGAAAGAGAGGAAATATACCAAACTGGAACAGGACACCTTGAAGAGACGAGAGAAGATACGTCGGTGTCAATATGACATATTTAGCATTCTCATTTGAATGTCATTAGGTCCTTCATAATAGCACTACTGCTCTTAAGAATTCATAAAAACACCCAAATTATGAAATAAAAAATATGCAAAAAGAAAGTTAGTTACTGGAAAAATCTTTTCACCGATGCTGTCTCGATATCCGACACTTTCGGACTCAAAACTAATATTAATATTATTTTCCCCTATAAAACTGAATTTATGGTACAAAAATGGACTCCAATATTGAAGTTGCCAAAGTCAAAATTACAAAAATTAACAAGTGCGAATAGTTCGGGCACCTCCTAAATTTTGAATTTTAATTTAAAAATTTTTAGGTCTTTCAAGGTAAATCAAATCTATTTGGACCATCGAAGATTAAATTTTGAATGATACACGTTCGATATGAACTTTATTAATGAAACTTGTGTAACTAAACCACTCGGCTAACGCCTCGTGTATGGTGTTTATATCAAACTTATCTCATTCATACCTATTATGCTTAAATCACGTATTTAAATTTCAGTCAAAGAGCCCATTTCACTTTACATATGTCACATTCCAATTCCAAAAGATAATTAGGCATGTTTATGCCTCTTTAGATGTCGACTCAAACTACTTTTATGTTTAAATTTCCCATTACAAATATCACATTGGAATAGATCAGAATGTGTCGCTAAATGTCGTTTAAAACTGTGCTTCCATTTTAATCTCGCATTACAAGTGTCACACTCGAAAGGATAAACATTCGAGTGCGTCCGTGAATGATACCATAATCCACCGTTCGATTCAAATTGTTTTTCACAAATGTTACATTTATGTTTATTTGCAGCATGTTTCAAATTTAAATGTTGTTTCAAACTGAATGCCCATTTGAATTTTGTTCCACAAATATCGCATATGAAAGGAGTTTTATCCAAATGTATCTTCAAATGTTCTTCCAAATTTTCTTTTTTTTCAAATTTATTGGGGCAAATGTTGCATTGGAATTCTCCGATGCCTTCTAATTGAATTATTGAATTGGTTCGATTTGAATATTCCTCATCTTTTTTGAATAATCTGATCGGGTTACTCGAATCGATTAGTTGAGTTTCGGATACGTCTATTCCTTCTGTCCATTCATTTTTTATCGAGAACCTAAAAAAAATATTTTTATATCAAAATACGGAAGTTTAAGTATTAAATTTTGGTTTCAAAACGGGTATCAAATTTAATAAATAATTAAAATAACAGAAAGAAATTTTTATTAGAAATAATATAAAAACACGCACTTTATGCCCCATGCGTCACGAGTGGCAATTTTACAAAGTTGCCACTAGTTGTCAACATTAAATATATGTTACAGTTTTAATTCTGAAATGCGGCAACCGCAACAGCTGTTCGCGCTTTGTTGCTGGAGTACTCTTCCCAAATTTGATTAGCATGATGCTTTACAAATATCACATTCTAAAAGATACTTAGGTATTTGAGTGCCTCTTTAGATGTCGATTGAAATTGCGTTTATATACATATTTCAATCCACAAGTACCACATTCATGAGGATAATTATCAGAGTGTGTCGCTAAATGTCGTTCCAAACTGTTAATCCGTTTAAATTTCGCATTACAAGTGTCACATTCGAAAGGACAAACATCCGGGTGCCGAGTCCGTGAATGATTCCATAATCCACTGTTCGTTTCAAATATTTTTTCACAAGTCTCACATTTGTGTTTGTTTGGAGCGTGTTTCAAAAATAGATGTTGTTTTAAACTGAATGCCCATTTGAATTTTGTTCCACAAATATCGCATATGAAAGAAGTTTCATCCAAATGTATCTTGAAATGTTCTTCAAAATTTTCTTTCGTTTCAAATTTGTTGCTGCAAATGTTACATTGGAATTTTCCGACGTCCTCTAATTGCATGGTTGGATTTGAATATTCCCCATCTTTTTTGAATAATCTGATCGGGTTATCCGAATCGATAAGTTGAGTTTTGGATACGTGGATTCCCTTTGTCCATTCATTTTTTATTATAAACCTGAAAAAATGTTTTTATATCAAAATACGAAATGTTATTAAATTTTAGTTTCAAGATCAAAGGGTGTCAAACTTAAAAAAAAAAATTAAAAATACTGTAACCAACTAAACCAAAGGAAATCCAGCTAAAATTTTTGAAATCGCAAACACGGTGATTTCAAGTTCATCACATAATCCCGACAGATCTATTTCTGAAACAGTATTAGAAACTGGTTACTTAAATGTAGAAGCCTTGCGCTCTTAACAGTTGAATGATGTAGGAGGTGTTGTGGGTTTAGAGCAGAAAAAATTCAAAACCACTTTCAAATTTCAAATAATGCCGACGTTTCGACTTTATTTGAAGTTTTTTTCAAAGCTGAAAATAATAAGAGAAAAAAAAGTTATTTTCTCTATGGAGAGACTAAACAATGAGGAATTTGCAGATTTTTTTTTCATTCTCTTATTGAATTTTTCACATTTTGCCACATAAATTTTAAATTTTCAACGAATAGTTTTTCTCATAATATCCAAGAATGTAGGAAGAGACAGTATTATAATTTAAATAACGCAAGATTTAATTCTCAAAATTCCAATTCTAATTCCAACAATAACCATAACACAAATCAACATCGAAACACACTTCCATATATAACACGCAAAATTCATATCAACCTGGAAACAAATCTTCCAATCAAAATTATAATACGCCACATGATCAAAATCAAATCCGTCATCATAATCAAAGTTCGTCTTACCGTGATCAAACTCTCAACGCAACTTAGTCACGTTATCAACCATCTAATAATCAGAGTGCTAATGTTAATTCAATTCAGTACAATTAGAATAACCCTCATTTACAAAATACTAATTCGAATTCTTTAAACTTCAATGGAGAATACCCCACTGGTCGATAAAAAATTTGATGCGGGGGTGAACACAGGGCTATCGACGCGGAGTGCTCTGTATACACCTTCAAGCTCCGGCAACTAGAACCTCGCAAGAGGTTCATACCAGCTCCACCACCAAAAACATCGGCCTGGCAAAACAGGGCAAACACGAACAACCAAGAACGCCCACACACCTCCGCTAGCCTGGTACCGCGGCCAGCCCCCGAGAGGTACGATGCGGACTTCCCAGCGCAGAGACCTCGCCCACAAGCAACACTACCTGCGAGAAATAACACAAACCAACATTCTTCTGAGGCGGTAAATGGCACCCAGGCAGACTTTTTAAAATTTGCAAGTACTATGGATGAACTCTCTAGTAAACATCAATGAATTATTAAAAGCCTTAAATAAATACATTAGTATGCTTAAAAACTGCGACAGGGACATAACCCTAGTTATGCAGGGAACAATGCAATTTTTCTCCAGCGAAATACACACTTTCGATTTTTAAAATGTGGATTATACTGAGTTGGAAATGTAATGGTCTCAAAAATAAGATAGGTGACCTATATCAAGCATTGAACCATTACAATTTACAGTCCCAAAATAGTTTTTCTCAACGAGACAAAACTACAACCGACAGACAATCTTAAACACACAGGCTACAAAACAGAACGAACGAATGGACAGAAACAATAGGGGTAGTGGAATTGCCTGCCTTATACATAACTCGATAAGTTATAAAATAATTAATACCTTAAATACAACTATTGAACACATCACAATAGAGGTCGAAAATAACCTATGGATATCAGGAGGCTACGCCCCTCCACTAGCTACCAGGGGTGTGAGAGAGACTGGGGTCTTCTTTCCTAGAAACGGGAGAGCACTCCTGATTGGAGACCTCGATGCCAGGCACACCACCTGGCTAAATCACTCAAATAACAGGGCTGGCAATATTTTATTTAATTACCTCATACAACACCCTAATATTCATATCCACCACCCTAACAACCATACACACTACCCGAAAAACGGATACCACCCCAGTACAATAGACATCGCACTAACCAAAGGACTTTATGACATAGACATCAAAACTAGGAACATACTAAGCTCGGACCAGTTACTGCTCTTCCTGAGCTGGAAAAATCCTCCAGCTCAAGAAAGGCAAACGACTTACTCCTACGAAAACTTCAACTGGCCTCTTTACAAAAAGAGGCTCAGTGACATAACTAGAATACCGGACCCTATCACTAACATACCCGAACTTGAGAGGCAAGTTGAACAAATCACAAGCAACATTCAACAAATCAGGAGCCAACTTGCCCCAAGAATCGAAATAAAAAACAAGACAGGCACCATACCGGAATCCGTTGTTGCGCTAATCAGAGGGCAAGAAATAGGGTGAAGAGAGCGTGGCAAAGGCGCCCAAATACGCCCAAATAACTTTTTTTTTTTTTTTTTTTTTACGGATATGCGCACTCGCATGGAAATGTCCTATCACGCTCGAGAAGCGGCAAGTGCGCGGAAATGTCGGTGTATGTTGGTCTTGAAACGGTTCAGGTTGTAACCTGCAGGGAAAACCGTCGCAGCGAGTTTATTCCACCTTAGACAAACAAATACTAAAATACCTGAACAGAGAAATAGAAAGGAACATACGAATTCACAGGAACACAACCTGGATGAAGTATGTCTCTTCTCTAGAAACTCAAGACAACTTTCTGTGGAAGCTAGCCAAAAACCTCCGGCGACCAGGAGCACAGGGCGCGGACCTGATGGTCGGAGGCACTACGTTCTACAGGAAACAGGACAAGGCTGACGCATTCGCGAGCCATTTCGCAACAGTATACGACGAAACACCGAACGAAAATGACGCACACATAAACATAGAAAACGTACCGGACGCCTTTGTCGCGCACAAATACCCTATCCCGCCAAAGGTACATCAACGGATTCTGACAACACCTTCAGAAATTACTAAAACGATCAAACACCTACCCAACAGAAAGCCACCCGGCCTGATACCATTACTAACCAAATAATTAAGAACTTGCCCAGGAAGACTATTATACATCTCCTGCAAATCTTCAATGCAATCATCACACTTCAACACTTTCCAAAAACTTGGAAACAGGCGAATATAATAGTCTTCCCCAAACCTGGAATAGACTTACTTAACTCGCCCTAAATCCTACAGACCAATTTCCCTTCTAAATTCGATCAGTAAGGTTGCAGAAAAACTCATGATGTGCAGGGTCTCCGATACAATAAACACGCTAAAACACCTACCCAGGAACAATATGGCTTCAGACAGAACACAACACTACACTTGCAGTTGCGAAGGTCGCTCAAGGCGCCTTAGCGGCATTTAATAACCGCGAGAGCACCTTCCTACTGCCACTAGACATAGAAAAGGCCTTTGACAAAGTCTGACACAAAAGCTTTATCTACAAATTACTCACCACTCACAACCTACCACTACACTACACATTCCTCATCGCCTCTTACCTCCAAGATAGAACCTTTAGAATCAAAATAAAAAACTGCAGATAGCCCAAACTGATCAAAGCCGGTGTCCCACAAGGCACCGTCTTCTGCCCAACTCTCTTCAACCTGTACATCGCGGACATCCCCAAACGCAACAATACAAAAATCATGATGTATGCGGACGATACGGCAATCCACACCTCTTTCGCAAAAGACGCGAAAAGGGTGCTGGTAGAACACATGGACATAATTACACCATACTTACATACCTGGAAGATCAAACTGATCGCAAACAAGACAGAACTCCTGACAATCACAAAGAAACGAAACAGCACGACCATGTTTCCTCCTCTAAAAATAAATGACACCGAAATCAGCTCCAAAACGTCAGTCAAATACTTAGGGATAGTCCCTCAGGGGCCACCCCCAGGTATTTTACACCCTACAGAAGGCACATGCCGCAGTACGACTACTTGCCCAAATCCTGAAATCTGGATCCTTCCTAAGTCCCAAAAACCAAATACACATATACAAGACAATTATACGACCAACTCTATTGTACGAAGCCCCTGCATAGAGTTTTATCTGCAATTCTGAAAAACTAAAACTCCAACATTTCCAGAACCGATTCCTTAAAAACGCCCTATCCCTCCCAATGGACACACGCACCACCGAGCAGAGCTGGGATCGTTACTTGAAAAAAGTAACGCGTTACTTTACAGTTACTTTTGCTTAAAAATAACTCGTTACTTAAAATTTACAGTTACTTTCGAATAATGGTAACTTTATTTTCGTTACTTATTGGAAAGTAACGCGTTACTGTAACTTCTTTACTTTGAAAGTAACTTCTTTACTTTAGAAGTAGTGCGTTACTTGAAAGTAACTCGTTATTTGAAAGTAACCCGTTACCTCAACGCGTTAATTTGAAATAAAGCGCTACTTTTAAATAAAGCGTTACTTTTAAAGTAACGCGTTACTTCAAATATAACTATTTACGTCGAAAACTGCGTTATTCCTTAATTTGACTCACCAACACAGCAGTCCAAACAATCAGATAAGACCTTTACGAAATGCCAATATGTTTTTAGTTTGTGAGTCCGAAGATGTGGAAGAGTTTGGTTGCAAAATTCAAACGGATTAAGGATTAAGCGACTAAATAGAGAACTTGGTTTTGGACAAACCTGCTTTTTGAAGCGTCCCAGTGGCTGCATAATATAGTGTCATTAGAGCAGAGGCGGCGCGTATCACGCCCAAAAACGATTATTTTCTTCTACCGTGCGTAAAGTACTCACTTTACACACGGTTCAGAAGACGTAAAATTTCACTTCACGCAATAGTGTGTAAAGTAATTCACTTCACACACTAGTGCGTAAAGTAATGTCAATGACAGATGTCGACAATTGTCAATTTGGTACGCACTAGTGCGTAAAGTATTTATCCAAATTTGGTTTTTCACACATATTTTATTGGTAGTAGAAAAAATATTGTATGCAATACGTGTGTAAAGCACCTTTTTTCACTCATGTGATTGTCGCACTCGCCTTTGGCTCGTGCGTCAAACTTCACATTTGTGAAAAAAGGTTCACTTTACACACTTGTTCCTTTTCCTCAATCGTCAATTATTTGTGAAGAAGATAAAGAAATTGAGAGAACGCGTTACGAATAGGAAGTGTTGTGGGTTTAGGGCCTTTTAAATTTTAAAAAATGCCGACGTTTCGACTTTATTTAAAGTCTTTTTCAAGGCTATTTTTAATTATTTTTTTGCCTTGAAATAGTATATTACAATCCAAGACGGGAAATGCTTCATTACTGGTCGAGAGGTTTTATAGTTTATCGAGACGCGTAGCCTCGAGATAAACTAACCCTCGAGACAGCAATGAAGTTTCCCGTCGAGGGTTGTATACTATTTTATTTTTAACCATAATTTCTTGAAAAAAAAAAATTCGGAGCAACTAAATGAGGTCGGCAAATGAAGAGGAAAATGAGAACGGGAAATATTTCCCTGCTCCATTTTCCGTCCGTGGACGGGAAATGAGGACGGAAAAAATTACCTGGGACAGGTAATGGAGCAGGAAAATGAAAAGACAGTAATGTGACATTTTCAAATTTTTGAAAAGTCAGTAATGACAACATTTCATATATGGTTAAAAATAAAAGACTTTAAATAAAGTCGAAACGTCGGCATTTTTTAAAATTTAAAAGGGACTTTGAATTTTTTTGGCCCTAAACCCACAACACTTCCTATTCATACAACTGTTAAGAGCGCAAACCTTCTACAAGAACGCGTTACTTTCATAGTAACTAGTAACGCGTTACTTCCATATAAACGCGTTATTTTCATAGTAACGCGTTACTCCCATAGTAACTCGTTACTTTAACAAAATAACGATCTGCAGTTACTTCAGGAAAGTAACGTCGTTACAGTTACTTATCAATCAATCTGAAAAGTAACGAAGTTACCAAGTAACGCGTTACTTTTAGTAACTCGTTAAAGTAAAGTAACTATTTTTTGTCGTTACTCCTAGCTCTGCCACCGAGGTACACGAACTTGCAAACATAAACACAATAACCGAGTACTTCGAAGAGGTATCAACGAAATTTTACAGACAATCCCTCCAAGGCACTCTCCTAACCAGAAACCTAGCATCCCTCAAACATGATCCCCTAAATCCCGTGAAACACAAACCGATCCACAACCGACTGAAAATCTACTACGGACTGCCGTGATCAGAAAAGCAGAAGTCAGCAAAGAATTAGCGCCCCAACGCTAAATTAACGCAAACACTCTGCAAACAATACCTGCACACTTCGACGCACAAAATGCGCCGTTAATTTCGTGAATCTGTTGTGATTAGATTGAGGTAGTTTAAGAATTTTGTAAATATTTTAAATAAACGGTCAGTCTATACGCCATACGAACTATTATTTGCATTCAAGTCATTTTTGCCTATAGGTCTAAAACTAGTACACCCGAATTTAAATATTAATACGACGATTACATAAGCAACCTAAAATTTAAACTTAACGTAACTCAAGAACAAGCACCAAGCACGTAATAACATCTTAAAATCAAAAGAAAAATCAAAGACTCATTACGAAAACAAAATAAAAAACCGTCATTATAAAATAGGAGATATGGTTTACATTGTAAATAAACATATTTCTCCTGGTCAAAATAAGAAACTGAGTCCTTACTTCAAAGGTTCTTACAAAATTACTAAAGTGTTTATTAATAAAAATGTTCAAGTACAAATCTTTTACAGATCATAGCAACAATGATTAGCGTTAATCAACTGTTCCTACTTGTACTAACTACCATTTCCAATTGTGTTAGAGGTGATAATTATCAAATTACTAATCTCCACGGTGATGCCGGTCTTTATTATAATAATCTTGGCCAGGTTAAACTTTCACATTCTAAATTTATTCTATTTAGTCATCACAAGGTAACTGGATATGAAAGGAAAATAACATTTCTTTCGGGAATTTTAAAAAAGTCATTCGATCCATGTTATAGTAACGAAATTTTTGAATCCGAAAATTTTCTATGCAAAGATTTTCCCGATTTTCCTTACTTACTCATAACTATTAGTAAGGTCAGTTACGTACAAACGAAAGATCTTACCAAGTGTACAAGGATTACAGAACAGGAATTCATCTGCCAAAACAGTCGAGGTACAAGAAATTAAGAAACCTCCTAAGTGCGAAGTCGCATTGCATACGTCATTTTCCTCCAAAATCCCGACTGAGTGTCACACCGTAACTTCTAAAGCGGAGTTCGAGATATGGAATCCACTGAGCGACAACTCTTGGCTTTTCGTACTAACGACACCCTTACAGCTTACTCTTGCTTGTGTACAATCAAGGATTGAAAATTGCATCAACAAAGTTGTTAAGTTTAGAACCTTAATGCAGAGGCTATACTCAAAGTATTATTTTGGAAAGTCCAGGAATCATAACGCGGAATATATCAAAACAAATCTCAGATATCAAAATGTCTGGACTCTATCTGTCCGTCATTTTGTCAATAGTCTGAAGTCGTTTTTTTGGGATGCCAGTTGCTTTTGGGGTTAAGCAACAACCCGTTTTGTTTCCCACGGTGTCTGTACAACTTCTCAGTTGTACTGAGAGGAGGTCCCGCCAATACCACCCCGCTGGTTCTTTTAAGGAATAAGCTTGCGAACCAGTAGCCTCCAGAAAAAAGGAAGTGAGAATTGACGTAGTTATGAGAAACGGGATCAGGGCTCCAACTCGGTTTTTGAAGTCCGAGGGGCCAAAGTTGTATTAACACGGTGTCTAGAAACTTTTGTTTACAACGACAGTTCGTTGAACTCAGATGGCACTCTGAGGAAACCGTCGAGCGGCTTCGAGAAGTTAAGTGACAAATAAAAACACGGGGGAACAGAAACGATGCACCAGGTCCGAAAACCAGTCTAACCTTTGAAGGTTCGTGTGTTTTTAGTCAAGTTTCGTCTGTACTGTAGTGAAAAAGAGGTTTTTCCTAAAAACCCTCCATAAAATTCAAGCTAGAGTTAGTTTCGGCTTTTGCCTTCTCATAAAACTCTATTCTAACTTGGTTAAACTATCTTGCTTTTAAGTTAAATTAAAATTGAGATTTTTCCGTAAAAAATTTCAAGAAAAAATCAAGCTGGGGGTAATTTCGACTCTTGTCTTTTTAAAAACTCTGTCCCAACTCGGCGAAGCTATCTCGCTTCGAGTTAAATTGAAATTGAGATTTTTCCTAAAAAAACTTCAAGAAAAAATCATGCTTGAATAATTTAGGCTTGCTGTCTTTTTTTCAAATTCTGTCCCAACTTGGTGAGCCTTTGGAAGAAGCAAGTGATTATTTGATTTCAGAATTTTTAATTCGACGTGGAGCTTGCAGAAGAGAAATGAATTTTCATAAAAATCCACGAAAATCGTCGACGATGGTCACGGAGGGCCGGAAACCTTTGAAAAAGGTGTTCAAAAAATAGTAAAATGACAAACGCGGAGGAGTCTAGGTTTTTCTGCACAAATGTGCCGAATTAGAAACGCGGGGCTCAATTAAGAACCAGAAATCAAACGAATTTTTCTTTTTCTTCCAGACAGTTACCCTGAAAAGGGCTTCGCCGGGTATTGGTGGTAAGCTAATGCAAAGTACTCCCCTAGGACATCAACCTCTAGTGCGAGAATTGATGCAAGTTTCCTTGCGACGAACTAGGCTTGTCCGGAAGCTTTATTTCGCTCCCGAGGGGTTGTACCGTGGGCTCTCTCGTTTCTTTCTTCGTACCCGTAGGTAGCTCGCACCAATAACACAATGTGGGGCTCGTCCACTGACCGTCTTAAACGATCCCGATAGTCAGGGCACCCACTCCACTGTGTTACCAGCCTAATACGCAGTCCTGAATACCGTGTACCTGTCACAGTATTCCTGCCGTACATAGGAGGTGAGAGCTGTTCTTGTCTCTAGCGTAGAGAACGGGGCAGACAGGTGGGATGAAGTCCCGATCGCTGTCTGAGAAGAACTAACTGCCTTTGGCCTAAAAACGACTATTTTTATATGTTTGGCCGATGCCCTTTACAAGCTCCGCCCACAACGAAAAACAGCCAATAGCGTGCAACGCAACAGTACCACTTGCTAGGTAACACGCCACTTCATAAGCTACGTTACTTCGGTGAGCGCCCCGCCTAAGACAAATATTTTTTCTACGTCAAAAACCTGTGTTTTGCCTATCCAGAAACGACATAAAACGATAGGAACGGCTTCCACAACAACTACAATACATATCGCAGGCATTTTTTGAAAACATAAATGCTTCGCAACAATCAAAAACCGCAATAGGCCCCTTGCATCCATTTTTTTTATGGCTGATTTCGTTTGCCAATGAGAAATAAGTCAACACGTGGTTTTTTTTTTCTTGTTAGACAAAATTTGACGGAGATACAACGCTTTGAAATGTGCTTATTTTTCATATCCTATGACGTCACACCATGTTCAGTATATCTATATACATATAGAAAACTTAATATTTGTATAAATTTCGGGATAATCATATTTGGACAAAATAAAAAAATACGTACCTATAGATTTTTTTTCGATTTCGTACAGTTTGCAATAAACAGTTGTCAATTTAATTTTTCATGCAAGGACCCTATTTGAAGCAAAAAAAATCATTTAAACGTTTATAAACAAATACACATCATATCACAGATGGTTGACCTATCCCGCCATATTTAATTAAGACCAGTCAGTGACATTGACAGATAAGCAACGCATCTGATAGGGTTTTCAATTTTTGCCTCAAAACTGCTTCCGATTGATCAGAGTAGTAACAAAATACTTTTTCTTTCTTCTTTTCTTTTTGTCGATCACTGGTCACTGGAAAATAATCCGCTTTTATATTGAATAGGTACCATCGTCACCAAAAGTAACTGGGACAGCATCATATTAGCTCTTGTCCTATTATATAAATTTCATTGTCAAATATTTGTCAAACTATAATTGAAATGCATTGAAATGAATGACAGTAGAATTAGTCCAGGAGATTATTATGCATTATTTGTGTCCCAGATACTTTTGGTGACGATGGTACCTCTCAAACTTTGAAAAAAAAAAAAAGAAATTTTGGTTTATGATATTTTTCTTTATAAAAATGGACAAAATACAGTAAATTAAACAAAACGTGAATTATCAGGTGTTAATACCCACGGGCAATTGGTGTTCCTCGGGCCACACAAACTTTGTCCTGGGGTATTAACACCCTCACAATTCCCTTGATACATAAATCACTCTAACTTCATAGATTTTTTTTTTGTATGGAAAGTATGCATGAAATAGTCTCTCGTTTAAATTTGTATGCTTAAATAAAGTACCTAAATTTAAGTGAAAGATCCCATTTCACAACTGTCACAGTGCAAAATATAATTAGGTATTTGACTGCCTCTTTAGATGTCGAATCAAACTTCTTTTATATTTAAATTTCATTTCGCAAGTTTCACATTGGAAAAAATGATCATCCGAATGCACCTTAAAATGTTGTTCTAAATTTTTAAACAATTTAAATTTGACTCCACAAGTGCTACATTCAGAAGAATAATTATCAGAGTGTGTCGCTAAATGTCTGTTCAAACTGTATTTATATTTGAATTTCGCATCACAAGTGTCACATTCGAAAGGATAAAAGTGAATTTTACGATGTACCTTCAAACTGCCATTGCATTTGAATTTCTTATTACAGATGTCACATTGGAAAGGACGATCATCCGTGTGCGCTATTAAATGTTGCTTCAAACGGCTAATTGATTTAAATTTTGCATGACAAGTGTCACATTCGAAAGGATTTGAGTGCGTCTTTAGATGTTGTTTCAAAGTATCGATCTGTTTAAAAATGTTTCCGCAAAAGCCACATTTAATGAGATTAGAATCCCTTGTATCAGCGTGTTCCAAAAATAAATGATGTTTCAAATTGAGTTCCCATTTGAATTTTGTTCCACAAGTATCGCATTCAAAAGGATAATCTAAATGCATTTTCAAATGTTGTTTAAAATTTTCTCTTGCTTCAAAAGTCTTGGGGTAAATGCTACATTGCAATCTCTTTAAATCTTCTGATTGAATCACTGGATTAGTTTCATGTAAATTTCTCTCTTCACCTTTGAATATCTCTTCATTTGGATAAATTCGTTGAATTTCGGATATGTCTATTTCGTCTGTCCATTCATCTTTTATCATAAACCTAAAAGAAATTTTTTATATAAAATACGTAATAAGGGTCAAGGTTTTTTGAATCTCAGTCTCAAGAATAAGGGTCAGTTAGTTTGGGTTAGTTTAGATTTTTATTTTTTAATGTATAGTTTACAATAATATATAATGCTTTATAACTACCTTTATAGTAACATTTCATAGATTTCTACTGAATTAAGTAAATGATGCAAATTGTCTTGTATGTAACATGAAAAAAAAAATATATTCTTTGATTTAAATGATGTCTTGATGGAATTGTCTCATATTAGAAACAGCCTGTTTAATATTCAAAAAATTTTAAGGCTTTGAAAGAGAATCATCAGTTTTTCCTAGTTAAGGCATACTACAGCCTACAAGAATTCCATTTCTAGTCTAGTCTTTAACATCTATTTTTATTTTTATGAAATTGAAAACAAACTGCTTACTACTGCATTTTCCGATTCTACTGTATGAATTCTAGACACATTTCAATTATAATGTTCCATATCTATGATACAAGTACACATTTGAATTTATTTTTACAAGTGTCACATTCGAAAGGATAGTAATTGTGCCTTTCTAAATGTTGTTTCAAATCACAGATCCATTTGAATTTCGCAATACAAGTATCACATTTGAAAGGACGATCATCCGAATGCGTTTTTAGGTGTTCTTTCAAATTGCAGATCCATTTGAATTTCTTATTTCAAGTGTCACATTTGACAGGACGATCATCCGAATGCGTCACTGAATGATCCCGCAATTTACTGTTCGATTCAATTTTTTTTCCACAAGTCTCACATTTAATATGTTATTACGCATGCATCATAATCAACGATTATCGCACGCTGCAGCGTGCATAAAATGATGTTTATGATGCGTCTACCTTTTCAAAGGTTTGCTATAGAAACGTTCGATCTACCTTCATTACCTAGATGTACCTGCCATTTAAATTACTACTTATCAAAATGAATGAACACTTTTAAAACATTTTATTTGAAGCGTGTTTCAAAAGTCAATGTTTCAAACTGAATTGCCATCTGAATTGTGTTTCACAAATATCGCATATGAAAGAAGTTTTATCCGAGTGTATCTTCAAATGTTCTTCCAAATTTTCTTTCGTCTGGAATTTGTTGGGGCAAATCTTACATTGAAATTTTCCCATGTCTTTTAATTTGCCTTGTAAACTAATGAACTTGAAAAAAATATTTCTATATAAAAATACGAAACTTTAAGTAGGTATTAAATTTAAGTTTCAAGACGGGTGTCAAATTTAATAAACAATTAAAAAAACAGAAATAATTTTTTTTTAGAAAATATATTTTTCCTTTATACAATTCTAGATATTAAAACAGAGTGGATGGCCTTTTAGTTGTTTATGGAGGGAGACCTAAGAAAGATATATTTGACGAATTTTTCAAAGAACATAGCACTGAATATTGGAATCCACCTCTGGTGATCGGTCGATTTTTTTAAAATTGCAGTGTTATTCTATACCTGAAAACAAGCATTTCTGCTTATGATCACTTTTTTGTACGAGTATGGGATGTCGCCGAAAATTGAGCTCAAAGTTTTTATGTAATAGTTATTTGTGCAACCAGTTGGGAAAAGCACTATTTTTTGTAACGAGCAGATTTCTACGGAACGAGCGGAGCGAGTTCCGCAAAAGGAAGCGAGTTTCGAAAAATAGTGTTTCTTAACGTGTTTCACACAATATTTTTTCTAATTTTGTATATTATGATCTGATCCATTCAAATTCCAGTCAAAAACATAAAAATGTCCCTTTATAATTATTTCTAAATCGTCAAGTTAGTTCAGAGATGTTTCCTATTCTGTTGCTATTGGAGCCAGTATTGTTCAGTGTCAAGTTTGGCGACTCAAACCGGTCATCGCTTTTGGCAATCAATGACTACCTACTCTACTTGTAGTTGCTTTGACTGATTTCTTCAGAATTAAAATAGCATGGGGCGTGGAAGTCTAATACAGCCGCTAAGGGCTATGTGGAGAATTCCATAACGATAATAAACTGGAAATTGTCACCAAGATCCTTGGAGCGACTTCCATGGGAAAAACCGAGGAAAAAACATTCAATTTATTCATTTAATTAATGCTACACAGAAAACTATGTTGACAATATCATCAATAATTGTTCAAATTCTGTTAAGTATTAATATTTATAACTAATTAGTTTTTTTTCCATACATTGTCATATTATGTAAGTTATTTGAATAAAATTAAATCTTCATAATATGTACCATCGTCACCAAAAGTAACTGGGACAGCATCACGCAGCTCTTGTCCTAATATATGAATTTTATTGTCAAATATTTGTCAAACTGTGCAATAAATGCATTGAAATGAATGACAGTAGAATTAGTCCAGGAAATAATTTTGCATTATTTGTGTCCCAGTTACTTTTGGTGACGATGGTACGTACAAAGAATATAATAACAACAAAGTACTTCAACTTGTTCAGCCCCAAAAGTATTACAGATTTTGTTCCTGTATTTTTGGCGACTAATGGTGAAATTTACTTTTCATCACCAGTTACGAAAAATTTTACTTTTTGTAAATGGTGATGAAAAGTAAGGCATTTGATAACGTCAACGAGTTTTGAAAAGTGTCACTTTAAATGTCAAAATTAGAAAAAATTTGTTTGAAGCATAAACTAAAGTGTTTTTTTTTAAAGGTAAAAGTCAAATTGACATTATGTTGGCAATACAATGTAAAATTGTCAATGCTTTCAAATTTTTTATGTAGAAAAGGCTTGTGTTGCCAACATAGTTACTAAATTTTTGACTTGGGGAATTATCTTTAAAAAAAAAACAGGCTTTATATTTATCTGATCTGTTACCTATGTGATTTTACAACTTATGCATTACTTAGACGCTAGGATGTTTATAAAGTTAAGAATGAAGAGTATTATACAGGGTGTCTCAAAAATTATATTTTAAGCCAAACTACACTCTAAAGAAAGCTAATAAGCAAAATAACGATTAAATAATTAAATTCAAAGTTTTTATATCAAATGTGTGATGCATAGGTTTAGTGATTTTGCATACGTATTGGTCTGCTGTATTAACACAGTTAATGGCATATTTTTGTATTTGTTGATCTATTTCTACAGTATTGAATCCGAATTGTTTTAGAGGAACAGCAGCTAGTATGTTTTCTTGTTTTTATCAACATTACTTATCTAGGTACTTCAAATAGTCTATGGTGATCATTGTTACATTGTTTGTTGTTATTATTGAAACAATATACTGTTATCCGTTCTACACAAAGAATAGACAGTAGATCATAAAAAGGATGAAGAAGTTACAAACATTCGGACTGATAGAAATTGATGAAAACAGTGTATGAACATAAAACGAACAACCGTTATAATAGCAGAAAGTTTAGGGCTAATATATCGGAGTGGACTAACGAATGCTCATATTAAAGGTCACATTATTAAACGAAAGAGCAGGTACAAGGAAATAGTTATTTACATTCATATGAAAATGACTTTGTAATATAATAGGGAATAGTATATTGTGTATTTAGGTGGAAAAGTGACACATTCTCGGCCGACAGTGTAAGTTGACGAGCGAGGCGTAGCCGAGGCCGGCAAACACCGAAGGCCGAGAATGTGCTTTTCCACCGAAATACACATACTATTTTTTCTGAGATCGGTTAAATATCTGTTAAACGTTTGTATTTTTGTTCCAATTATTCAGTAGTACGAGAATCACTTTCCCGGCCTAGGCCGGAAAAGTGATTCTCGTATTGTTATTCATTGATTCCTTAGCAACTATTGAAGCATAATTAAAATACCAGAATATTGGGTTTTGCGACCTGTCAACCGGTCAAAAATGCTGACATTTCTTGTCAATCTCAGAAAAAGTATTATTATCACAAATCAAGTGTGGCAATACCTATACCTATATTGACCTAGTTCACCTTATTGATAGTATGTTGGATTAATTAAGTATTAGTTAGTTGTTATGTTTTATATCAAAGTGAGTGACGAATAAAAATGTTCATTCACGTTCACCTCTAGACAACAAACCTACATTATAAACAATTTAACTTTTTTTTTTAATTCAGTTTTAATTTTCTTTTTCTGACGTCGCACTACATTCAGTCATACTGGCAACAGCGCATCAATCTTTTTACCAGCGCCCAGCGGCAAATGCAACAGCTGTTCGCGCTCTGCCGCTGGAGCACTCTTCCTAAATTTAATCAGTATTTATAATGAAGGAGGTATTGAACGTTCAAGTGAAAGGTTGTTTGTTTAAGTTGCTCTTGTCTAAGTGGTAAAATCAGTAGTTTAGTGCGTGGTTTTCATAGTTTTGTTAACATCAGCGAAATCATCGTTAAAAGGACTATACAGCTAGCTATAAGGTAGGTGGAAAATTTTCTGCCCTACATAAGAAAACTCACATTTTCCTCAAAACGTTTTTGAATAAGCTGATAACATATGGTTCAAAATCCAAAGCTTCTGCAACAGCACGCCCACCATCCACCCACTCCCGACTTTTAACCGAGTGCAGGGCACCAGGCAGTCTGCATGCATTCAGCAAAAATTGCCAAAATTAGTACACTATACAGCACAAACGTAACGGTCACTTGACATAAAGTCCCAAGACTCCCAAGGTCCAATACATCGCAAATTTAGTGATGGGAGAGCCTGCGTAGTTTAATGATATGTATAAATTACTGTTGCAGTAGAATCTAAAACAAACTGAAAAATTAACAAAACAAATTCATTTAAGTGAAACGAATGTTACCAAGCTTTTGAAAGCAACGGAGAAAAAAGTACAGAAGCTTGAGGAAAAAAACGTTCAGTTAGAACGGAAAGTACGAAGAAACAATATCATACTTTATGGCCTTAAAAAGCAAAACGGTGACAGAAACTTAGTTAAAGATTCCATCACGAAGATTAATGAACTTCTATCAACAAACTTTAAAGTAAGTGATATTAATAATATCTACCGACTTGGAAAGGCCCCAGTTCTAATAGAGTTTCTGTCTTTTCTGAAAAAATCGGAAATATTTAATAATCCAGATAAGCTTAGAGGATTAAAAGACACTGGGTGTGCGATTTCCAATGATTTATGTGAGGAAGACAGGCGCGAATTGAACATCTTGAGAAAATATCTTAAGAGGGCTAAAGAGGAAAATAAGAGCGCAAGGATAAAGGGATTGAAGCTTGAGATTGAAAATAAAACATATACCGCAAAAGAACTGGAACAATTAGACTCAGCTAGTGACAGTAGTGGCTCAGAACTCTCAGAAACAACAGGAGACGAAACAGACACTGAATCAGGTACCGAAGAACAGAAAAAACTATCTCTGGACACAAAATCTTCCCAGCCAGCAAGAGAGAACAGGAAGAAACGGAAAAAGAGCAACCCCAGTCCAAGAAGCACAAGATCCAACAAAAAATCTAAATAAACATCAAAACATCTTGTATACTATTATAAACTTTTTCTCTTTGAATTTTTGGTTGTTTGTTCTTATGAACTATTGAAGATAACATATAGGTACCTATAAATATTGTTATTTATTTATTTATTGCATTTTTTGAGAAATAGAGCCAGAAATAAAAAAGAGATCATTTTATCACAAATTTGTTTTTCCTTTTTATCGCATTGTGAAACTGATACTATTGGTAAAAATGGATCAGTACATTCAAGATTTTGAGGTGAGAAATATTTATACAAAAATATGTAAATCCATTAAATGCTGTCAAAACATTTTGCTAAAAACTGAGAAAAAGAAAACTTTTGAAATTTTTCACAACAATATTTCTAGCTTGGCCAAACACCATGACGAGTTGAATGTGACATTGACTGGATTAGACAGAACTTTCGACTGCATAATCCTTTCCGAAACGCACAAACTTCAAAGTCTTTCATCTTTGGAACTTTATGGTTACGAAATGCTTTATAACTATGGGAATTTTAACCAAAACGATGGGGTCGTAATGTATGTTTCGAAAAATCTTAGTGACACTTACGAAATAGTCAATTTAGCAAATACAAAATTAATCAAATTGAATATAAATAAAGATAACAAAAAGCTACGGGTTACAGCTTTTTACAGATCACCTTCTACAAGTGAGGTGGAATTTAATCAAAGCTTAAATGGATATCTAGCTGACATTCAGAGAGAAAGCGTTAATTTCGACATGTTTGTTGGTGACATAAATATAGACCTTTTAGTATCAACCAATCCTAGAAATGAATATCTGAATATTTTGGAAGCGTGGGGGTATCAATCAGCAATTAATGTCCCAACACGTGAATATCTTGATTCAAAAGCATGCATTGACCACATATTTTTAAAGAGTTCAAATATACCAGCAAATGCGATCTGCTATCATTCCAAGATCTCTGATCACTATTCACAAATTTTACAGATAGAAACATTATTTAATTTTCAAAATAAAGATTCCCTGTGCAGCAAACAAAGGTATAAACAGTACTTAGATAAGAATTTATTAATACGGCATGCATCTCAAATAAATTGGAATACAGTATATAATCAACAAACATTAAATAACTCTGTTTTAAAGTTTGTAAGTTTGATAAAAAATGCAATAAACTCCAGCACTCAGCAGAGAGGGCTCCGGAGAACTGAAATACAAAGACAACAGGGAGCTTGAGAAAAACAAAAATAATCGACATAAATTGTGCAACTGTGTTGGGAAAATAAACAATAAAACTACAGCAAATACCAACATAAAACAATTGAAGGGTGCAAATGGAAAAATTATAGAAGACAAACAGGAAATCTCTGACTTTTTCAACCATTATTTCTGTAACGTGAGTAGGAATTTGGCTGAGAAAATCAAAAGTAACAATAGTTATAATTTTGAAGAAACAACATGTGAATCAAAAATTCGAATCAAACTTACAAACCTATCAGAAGTACTTACTACTATTAATTCCTTACAAGTTAAAAAAGCCCCAGGCCCAGATGGCTTGACTGCAGAGGTTTTGAGGGAGATCGCTGATTACATAAAAGAACCACTTACATATATTATCAATCAATCAATTATTAATGGAGAATATCCTTCAGCTTTTGGAGAAGCTGTCGTTAAACCATTGTTTAAATCGGGCGAAAAATCTGATGTCAGTAATTATAGACCCATTTCACTTATTAGCAACCTTTCTAAAGTTTTCGAAAAAATTTTAAAGCAACAGATAGTGAAACACTTAGAAACATACAGTATACTTTCAGAACATCAGTATGGTTTTCGTAATGCAAGATCGACTGAGGACGCAGTGGCGGACTTCGTTACAAAAGTAAATAATTCTCTAGACGAAGGCGTTCCTTCCATCTGTGTTTCCGTGGATCTTGCAAAGGCATTCGATACAATTTCGCATCCGCTTATGATTAAAAAACTTCAGAACATCGGATTCGCAGATATAGACTTAAAACTGATGGAAAGTTATTTAAGTTGCAGAAAACAACAGGTTGATGTCGAGGAAGCTGTAAGTGACCTACTGCAGGTGGAGTATGGTATTCCGCAGGGAACTGTGCTCGGACCCCTTCTTTTCATTATTTATATTAACGACCTTTTCAAAGTTAAGGGAGGGGCCGAAGCAGCAGCATTCGCTGATGATGCTGGTTTCTATTACAAAGCAGATAGCTGGGAAGAACTGCAAGATAAAATACAAAGTAACTTCATTGAGTACGTCAAGTGGTTTGATAACAATAAACTGACAATAAATTTTACAAAAACAACTTTCATGCCTTTCAGTTGCTACAGTAATGGGTTGCCGGAATATAATAGTATTCAATTTCCACATGATCAAAAAACTGTGGAAATTCTGAGTTGCAAAAAATTTAAGTATCTGGGTGTATTTATCGATTGCCATTTAAGATGAGATCACCATACAGAATATGTATCGAAGAAATTGAGATCACTGTTAGATAATTTCCGATTCTTTGTAAGAATATTCAATACGGAGCAATTGAAAATATTGTATTGTGCGCTAGCACAGTCGCATAATAATTATGGTATTTTGGCATGGGGTTGTGTCACAAATAAATATTTAGAGACAGTCACAATTTCACAAAAATGGCTGTTAAAAATAATTTTTAAAAAATATAGGCTTTACCCAACACATCTACTTTTTAATGAATGTGGTTTGCTGGACTCAAGGCAACTTTTTTTCCAAAAGATATCCATTGGACTGTTTGAGGGTAAGATTCCTATAATAGATATTCAACATCCCTATGACACACGAAATAGAAATCACAACGTTTTTAGACCTAAAGTTTCAAAGACCATTGGACAGAGGTGTTTCAATTACGTAGCTCCTGAAATTTATGAAAAAATTTCGCCATTTATTCAAGCACTTTCTAGACAAAATTTTAAAAATAAATTAAAGGCATATCTTTTGACTGGTATAACCAGAGAAGAAGTACACAGCTTAATAGACTTAAAACATAACTAAATCAATGGTTTTCTTTCTTTCCATGATTGTTCCTTTATACTTTGTATTCATACATTTTCCCTCTTCTTCTTCTTCTTCTTTTTCCTCTCTTCTTTTTTTTTGTAACTCTTGGTTTCCCTTTTAATTTTTAATTTTTAAATCTTAAATTTTTAATTTTTAATTTTTAATTTTTAATTTTTAATTTTTAATTTTCTGATTTGCATTTATTCTCTTTTTTTAATATTTAGGTGTTGCTTATGTTAAATGCAGAAGGGAGCTTTAATAATATGCCTCTGCGCGCGAGTCAAACTCTTGCAGGGCTTTATTTGACGAGCTTGTTGGTGATTCACTTTTTTTATGAGAATAGTGTTCATTTCAGATTTCAGATTTTTTATGGTATATTGTTTAATATTTCTCCATTTTTTCATAAATTATATAAAGATTTACATTTACTAACCTGTTATTGTCCCCACAGACGAGAAACTTCTCTTGTGGGGTTGAATCCTGTATTTATTGTTAAGTAAAAAAAATTGAATGTATATTTTTTCTTCAAAACAATAAATGCTATATAATAATAATAATGAACTAAACAAATACACTGGAACGGCGGCTGCATAATTGTTTCTACGCAAGGGTTTGTCCCAGGAAGGACAACAAACAAGAGGGATTGGCATCTCTCTCCTCACTATGGCGGCTAGTAATTGAGAACAGCTGTTTGAAGTGTTTGGATCATTGAGGTAAGGAAGAAGAAGAAGCTTTTCTTCCTTTCGCAATGTGTGCGAACGAGACAAAAATTGCTGGTTGCATACATCAAAATTTGCCTTACTAGCATAAAGCAGTCCGCCCGTTCCAATGTGTTTGTTTAGTTCAATGGGTATGATGCTTATACGTTATCGTCTGACGCGTTTTGATGACTTTAAATTTTTCCAATTTTGCTTAAGTTACGTATTCTCATTTTAGTGGAAGAGACTATTTCACTCTACAAATGTCACATTCCAAAAGGTTATAATTAGGTATTTGAGTGCTTCTTTAGATGTCGATTCAAGCTGCGTTTATATTCAAATTTCGCTCCACAAGTGCCACATTCATGAGGAAAATCATCGTGTACCGTTAAATGTTCGTTCAAACTTCCAATCCTTTTAAATTTCGCATTACAAGTGTCACATTCGAAAGGATAAACATCCAAGTGAACTTTTAGATGTTCCTTCAAAGTGTCCTTCCGTTTGAATCTCGCATTACAAATGTCACATTCGAAAGGATAAACATCCGAGTGAATTTTTAGATGTTCCTTCAAACTGCCAATCCGTTTAAATTTCGCATTACAAGCGCCACATTCGAAAGGATAAACATTCAAGTGAACTTTTAGATGCTCCTTCAGAGTGTTCTTCCGTTTAAATCTCGCATTACAAATGTCACATTCGAAACGATAAACATCCAAGTGAATTTTCAGATGTTCCTTCAATCTGTCCTTCCGTTTAAATTTCGCTTCACAAGTATCACATTTGTATCTACTGGAATCGTGTTTCAAAAATAAATGTTGTTTCAAACTGAATTGCCATTTAAATTTTGTTCCACAAATATCGCAAATGAAAGGAGTTTTATCCGGATGTATCTTCAAATGTTCTTCCAAATTTTCTTTCGTTTCAAATTTGATGGTGCAAATGTTACATTGAAACTTTCCGATGTCTTCTACTTTTATCATAAACCTAAAAAATATTTCTATATCAAAATACGAAATATTATTAAATTTTAGTTTTAAGACTAAAGGGTGTCAAATTTATTAAACAAAATGTAAAATTTTTATTGAAAAATTATTTGTGACAACCGTAGGAAATCCAGCTAAAATTTCTGAAATCGCAAACACGGTCACTTCAAATTTATCACATAATCCCGACGGAACTATCTGAAACAGTATGAGTCTTCCATGTAATGGTAGCGTAGACATTTAGGTCAACAAATTGAGAAAAATATCACTTTTTTTCTCATCGTTATAGTCCATATAATCGCCGCTACCACCTTAACGTTTGGTTATGATTAAATCCTATACTTTTATTGATAAAGGAATACAAATTTGGGTACGAGTAAAGCAATGCATTGTTTAAATCATATATTTTATTCACCTCAAAAAACTTAAGGGGGCAACATCGCTCCCATGCACACGATACAAATTAGATTTTTAGTTATAAAAAAAATTATAGATGGCGCCAAGATTTGAAATAATAGCGATTTCAATTTGCAGAATCAGTGCAACTTTTTTCACTCAGTTCGCACTGATTGACTAATGGGAATTGCTCGGGAAATTGCCATTATTATTTCGCCTGGCCAAACCAAACTTGATATACTTATTTTTCCTATTTTACTTTATTAGGAATAGAACAGGTTTTTATATATGAAGAAATTGCCTTGTATTGATTTCGGAATATTTCCACTAAGTAGGTATAATCTTTTGCCAATTTTTCAAATTTTTCAAATTTTCATTTTTTTTTTTATTTTGGATTTTTGCAACGCTTCTAAATAGTTGTATTCCTTTCACACCTAGGAGGAGCTCCGGAACAGCTCCGGGGCTTCACGCGCTTATTCCTTTCGAAAAGTGTTTGTTGCATCACGCATCTGTTCCCTGCAAATCGGGGGCGACTGAACACCGGAGCGAGTAGCTCGAGTGTTTCAAACTCTTGAAAGGAATACAACTAATGATATTCATAAATATGTATGTAAAAAATAGGTAGTGAATTGAATTAGTAGAAAAATTTCTTCGATCCGAAAAAACTGATATAGAAGTTCAAAACAATTGGTTTTACAAAGATTTGATTGGCCTCGACTGTTTTTTGACGCCGCATATACAGTACTTTCTTCCTTTCTTCTACTGTAATTGAAATAAGACAAAAAATAGTTCATCGGTTCTCAATGATGACCTATGTTTGTCTTTGTCTATTTTTTGCTATTAGACAAAGAAAACCATTTACTCACTAGCGCGATTGTTTGTTTCGATTGTCGTTAGAACTTTGGCGATAAATAAATGAAATTTATTTTGAACTAGTTTGCCGGGTAATTTTTTTTTTATGGCAAAGAATCCAAGGTCAGTGAAAAACTTGGAAGAGTGAAAAAGGCGATTCTTGTGATTATTTCTTGCTTGCCTTTTGCGTGCATCGTACGTACAAGTTATAAGGAATTTTCACCAAATTATTTTTTATATTTTGTGATTTTCTTTTGTGAAATAATGGGTAAAGTGAAAAAAAATTACTATGTTCCTAAAAAAACCAACAGATCCCAGCATCATCGAGAAAGTTTTTTTAGAAAAAAAATGTAAGTACCGATTTCCTTTTTTACTAGAAAGAAGAAACTGAATTCTAGAGCAGTAAAGTGTTTGAAAATTTTGGTTTCTATTTCCTACACTAATAAATTTATTCTACATCTACATTATTCATCATTACAGATCGGTCTTGCGAGAACATTCCTATGCCAGCAGGAATGCAGGTGGTGAAAGCTCTAGAGCCAGGTGTTCTTCAGTGTGTTCAAAGAGGTAAATTACAACTTCGATTTCTGGACGTACTCAGTTTGTAACTGTTTTTCTACAATGAAATTATATTGCTTTTTTCGGTTGCCCCCAATAAGCAGCTTTTGTAGGTGCAAGAGGCGAGCAAGCTGATAATAGGAAAAACATACATAACTATATATTGCAAAAAAGTTGTTTTTTTTTTTTAATTTTGTAGGACCCAAGATCAAGAAAACACAAACACACTCTTATCTAATATGATATCACCAGTATCCCAAGACCAAGAGAACAACTGCGTTATTATGTAAGTGTCAAAATTTATTCATGAGAAAAAAATACACACATTACAAGCAGGTTTCAAATTTTCTTTAGAGAATCACTGTGTTACGAAAATGAGCATGAGACCCCTATCATGGACGAAATAATTTCAACTGGCATCAGTGACCCCCTTGACATGTAAGCCTAATAAACTAGTACTTATCTTTTTAGATTTTTAATAAATATTATTCTAGCAACCTCGTGGAAGAAAATAATCAATCTACTTCTGGCGCTAACCCTCTACAATCTGAGCAAGACCCAGCAATTTCTATTTTGCCTGATGAACAGCTTCATGAGTTCTCATTTATAAGCCAAGAGGAATATAATGAGTAAGATAAAATATTCATAAAAAGTTAGGTACATCTTTTTATTTTTTTACACGTTTTCAGAGTCAATGGACACATTATAGAAGTTGAAAGAACACCACGACCAGACTCGACAGTTATCCAAGGGAAAAGAATTGTTGATTTGGAGTATGTAACAGAGATTTGTATGGAGCTTCAATTCAAACATAGTCAAAGATGTACCCTTGGACTATTGAAAGTGCACAGAGAAATTCGCAATGGACTTGTCAGCACCATTGTTTTTTGTTGTAATATGTGCAACTTTCAAACAAAATGTCGTACACAGAAAGGTAAATATTAGCTATACTGAAATATTATCCCTATATGTAATCTGTGCAATATAAAAGGTACTGAAGAAATCCGGCTTCAATTAAATTATGCCTGTGTTTGGGCCACATTTAGTGGAGGTACTACATTTAAAACAATGACCGAATTTCTAAGTATCATGAACATACCACCATTGTCATATCGAATGTACCACAAATTGGAACTGAAACTTGCCAACGATTGGAAAAAAAACCCTTTGGGACAGCATGGAAGAGGCTGGCAAGGAAGAATATGACAATGCTGTGGCCACCAATGCCCTAGATGTGGACGGAGTTCCGTGGATCACTGTGTATCTAGATGGCGGATGGAGCCACAGATCGTATGGTCATAATTATAATGCAGCTTCGGGGGTCGTGAGTATCAATCTAATGACTTTGTTTTTTCAATGTTTTGTATAATAATAATACTATCTGTATCAAAGACTATATCTTTATTTTGGTTCAACAAACTTATTTGTTCCATATCTTTTTTCAGGCTATAATAATTGGAAAGCACACTGGCAAAATATTATTTCTTGGTGTCAGAAATAAATACTGCTGTGTTTGCGCAAAGGCAGAGAAAAAAGGTGAGGAACCCCATGAGCACCTTTGCTTCAAAAATTGGAATGGGTCATCCGGGGCTATGGAGGCAGACATCATTAGTGAAGGATTTCGCGAGAGCATCAAGATGCATGGTTTAAAATATTTGCATTTCATTGCTGATGGGGACAGCAGTGTACATGCAAAAATTCAGCAAACCGTTCCTTATGGAAATGAAGTGAGGAAAATAGCTTGCAAAAACCATATTATCAAAAACTATGGAACTGCGCTATACAAATTAAAAAACGATACCACCATTCCTGCTGCTGGTCGAAAATATTTGACGGTGAATGCCATAAAGGATCTTGAAAATATAGCTACAAAAGCTATATATATCAACGCACATGGAGATGTCGACAATTTAAAAACTGATTTGGAAAATGGGCCCTATCATGTTTTTGGAAATCACCTCACATGTAATCCTTTATATTGTCAATGTATTGGGGATTTCAGCAATAAAGTGGCAGAAATGGAGTATGCTGGCATTTTCAATCGGATAACAACCGTGCTTCAGCGAATTGTGGTAAGCCAGGGCCACAAATTGATTGATAATGAAACAAACAATCGAGCTGAGATGTTTATGTTCTTGCTTTGCAAATTTAACGCAGGCAAACGGTTGAATACCATCCAAAAAGGCTCCTTGCAAACAAGAGCCTATTTGTCTGGACTTCGGTACAATAAAGGTGCAGATTGGCAAAGCTCCACTTGGACTCAAGGCCAACGGTGCCAGGTACTGCCTTTCAATCGTTTGTGAGAAAATGCAAAAAGCGACGTGAATATGACAGTGCACGTAGAGCGCAGATTCCAGGAAATCCTAAAAAAAAACCTCCTAATAAGAAAGTTTCGAAAGAAGCAGCAGGATATGGGCCAAATGCCGCACAATCTTCTCTCACAGAGGAAGAGTTTCAGTCTGAGAAAAGTAGGCTTTTGAATAGACTGAAAGTATATTTATCTCCAGGTGTATCTGTAATTATTATTCTGAGTAATTTTTGTTTTTAGGTACTGCCGAGCGACATATCCATCGTAGAGCAGCAAACCATTGGCCAGTGGGAAAATAGGCTTTACCAACTTCACCGAAAGGACCGCCTTACAGCATCCAATTTTGGTGAAGTCTGCCGAAGAAGGCAATCCACTGCTCCTGACAAGTTGGTTAAAAGGATTATAAATCCCACCAATATCAGAACTGTCGCCATGGACTATGGCAAAGTCCAAGAAGCTGTGGCGCGGGAAAGATTTGCCAAGGAGAGGCAGGCTACAGTTCGGGAGTGTGGACTGTTTATTGATCCCACTTATAATTATCTTGCTGCAACCCCTGATGGTAAGTTGAAATAATGTTACGTTGTTTTGTATGTGTATGCACATACATATTTATTTGACTAATACATAATTTTTCTTAGCACTGGTGAATTGAATGGTATTATGGAGATTAAATGCTTACACAAGGTCCACAAATCTGGCAAAACTTTGGAAGAGGCAGTTTTAACAGATAGGACTTTGTGTGTGGAAAAATATGTCTCAGAAACAGGAAGAGAACAACTGAGATTGAAAAGAAAACACCACTATTATTACCAAGTACGTTATCATTGCAATATAAGCTTTTTATTGGCCAATTTTTGAGTATGACTTTTTCAGGTCCAGGGACAACTCAACATCTGCAAAAAAGATATTTGCTTTTTTGTGGTTTATATAAATGATGAGCAACCCTTGTATGTTGATGCCATCCTACGGGATGAATAGTTTTGGAATGAGGAAATGTTACCAAAACTGACCAACTTTTACCAGGAACATATGATTCCAGAATTGGTGAAAAAGTACTCTTCCAAATAATATTAATCATTTATATATTATAAGGTAGAGAAATACCCTATTTCTAAATTAGGTATTTTCTAAATTACTATTTTTTTTTGTAGTTCCCTGTTGACTTTATTTTTTCTCCATTTGCCTAATTTATTTTACCAAAATCCTGTGCAAGGAACTCATTCCATTTAAACATGAGGTAAAAAAAATTAAATTGTGACTGACTGGAACATTTTATAGTGAAATTATACTTTCTTCCAGTTTCCCATTCAACTCATTTGTTTTATGAAAGCCATGCATTTTTTTCTTCCATGCAAGAACTTATGGCATTTATATACGAGGTAAGAAATTACTTGAAATTGTAACTGGAACATTTTATAGTGAAATTAGTCTTTTTTCCAGTTGCCCATTCGACTCATTTATTTTATCAAAGTCATGTGTTTGTCTCTTCCAAGCAAGAAACTTATGGCATTTATATATGAGATAAGCAATAACTTGAAATTGTAATTGGAACATTTTATAGTGAAATTATTCCTTCTTCCAGTTTCCCATTCAACTCATTTGTTTTATGAAAGCCATGTATTTTTCTCTTCCATGCAAGAAACTTATGGAATTTTTATACGAGGTAAGAAATAACTTAGATTTGTCTTCAGGTATATAATTTTTAGGTTCCTTCTTTGTTACAGGTACCTAACACTTACCAGAAAATCAAAAAGGAGAACGGAATTTTATCTTCGTTCATGCCACTTTTTTTAGAAAGGAATGTTTTGCTTACTATGGATACATTTATAAACCGTTTTTTTTACTCGCCTTTTTACAGGCTGAAATGTACGAGGTGTATGTAAATGCAAGTAATCCCTTTTGAGCAAGATTATGGAGGGATTTGTATTTCCATGCCTGGTATGACTTCAAATTTTGTTCGACTCTGTAAAAGTGATGTTTTGTCGTAGAGCTTGTTTTTGTGGTATGTTTAGTTGTGGTAGGTATGAGATTTTCAGGATTTTTGTTTACCCCCCCCCCCCCCCCCCCCCCCAGACCCACACTCTGGATGCGCCACTGTTACAAAACCATTTTTTTCAGAATTATGTCACGCATCAGGGCACGTACGACCAACAACAGGTCATACTCAGCCAAACTAGTGAAGCAAGCGGTGTAAGAGGTTCTGGAAAAAGGTTGGTCGGTGAGAAGTGTTGCCTTGACCCTAAATATACCCAGAATTACCTTGAGAATTTCATAAATCTGTCAAAACTGGTATTCCAACAATAAATTGACATGTTTTGATTGTTGATTTGAACCAATCAGATTGGAATTACGCGATAATTTGCACTAGTGCAAATTATCAGGTAATTGCATACTAACTGGTGCGAAAACTGGTATTTTGACATTTTTTGACAAAAAATTTAAATTTTTGATTTATGAAATTCTCTCATTAAATACAACTCGTGCAATGGAAATATATTTACCTACGAGCGTGCGGTAAAGTGCACTTTACCGCACGTATTTGCAAATGGAAAGTAGCACTTTACCGCACACTATGCTGTAAAGTTAACTTTACAGCATAGTGTGCGGTAAAGTTAACTTTACAGCATAGTATGCGGTAAAGTGGACTACAAAGTGTGCGGTAAAGTGCACTTTACCGCATAGTGTGCGGTAAAGTAGAATTTGATATCTATAATCAAAAATCCTTTTTTTTTCCAGAAAATGGATTTTTGATAATTTCTAAATCTAATCTAATTTCATTAATTAATCTGATTCAATAATTAATTTTATCAATGCCCTTTTTTGGAGATGTAGATGCTCATAGGTAAAATTTTGTACCTAACACATGCGGAAACTGCCTTTACCGCACTTAACGGCTTGACCGAACTCCGCTTCGCGTCGTTCGGTCAACTGCGTGCGGTAAAGTATCACTTTCCGCATTTGTTAGGTAAATAACTATTATAATTTTCGACAAATTTGCACTCATGCGTTTTTAACTCTTTGCTCTTTTTCAAATAAAAATGCATTCGGGCAAATTTCCCAAAAATTATCAATAATTTCCATTGCACTAGTTATATTACTATTGAGAATTTCATACATCTGTCAAAACTGGTATTCCAACAATAAATTGACATGTTTTGATTGTTGATTTGAACCAATCAGATTGGAATTACGCGATAATTTGCACTAGTGCAAATTATCAGGTAATTGCATACTAACTGGTGCGAAAACTGGTGTTTTGAAATTTTTTGACAAAAAATTTAAATTTTTGATTTATAAAATTCTCTCATTAAATACAACTCGTGCAATGGAAATATATTTATAATTTTCGACAAATTTGCACTCATGCGTTTTTAACTGAAAAAGGCACGAGTGCACTACGTGCACTCGTGCATTCGGGCAAATTTCCCAAAAATTATCAATAATTTCCATTGCACTAGTTATATTACTATTGAAAACATATGTCGATAAAGCTCAAGGTAAAGACATAAATTCCGTCAACTTTCGACCAAACAATGAGCATCTAATGGTTTTTTCGCAAGAGGAAGAACTTGTTTTAAAGATATATAGTCAACATGCTTGCAATATTCACTACGGTTTATCAAGTAAACAAACTCGCACTCTAGCCTACGAATACGTAGTGGCCAACAACAAATGTGTAAAAGATAGTTGCACCCGAGAAAGTATGGCAGGAAGAGGATGGATGGCGAGCTTTATGAAGAGACACAAACTTTTATTAAGAACGCCAGAACAAACCAGCATAAGTGGAGCAACAAGCTTCAACAAAACAAATGTTGAAGTTTTTTTCAAAAACCTTTTAGAAGTACTAACAAAATTTAACTTCCAAAGCGAAGACATCTATAACTTGGATGAAAGCGAAGCAACTACTGTTCACAAGCCGCCCAAAATACTAGCCACAACAGGGAGGCCAAATAACTTCTGCTGAACGAGGGACAATGGTTACAGTTGTGGGTTTTATTGGCGCTACAGGCCGTTACGTACCGCCGTTCTTCATATTGCCTCGTGTCCATTTTAAGGACAACATGTTGCACGGAACTCCACCTGGTACAAAAGTCCCCTACTTCATCTGGATGAATGAACAGCACTTTATTTCTACTTGTTTTACAGCACTTTTCTTATCATGAAAGACCATCCAAAGAACGAAAGCCATTTGAGTATTACTGCACTCAATTTTGCGAAAGAAAATGGCATAATTCTCTTAACTTTGCCCCACACTGTAGTCCCAAGTTGCAGTTTTTGGTCCATTTAAAAACTTTTATAATGCTGCTTGTAACAAGTGAATGGTGAATCATCCTGGTAGGACAATTACGATATAAGAAGTCGGTGGTCTCGTAGAAGAAGTTTCGCTACAGTCTTTTACTCCGAAAAATATTTGCAGTGGATTCAGGGCCACCGGTATTTATTTATTCCCGACATTTTTCCTGAAGAGGCTTTTTTATCATCGTATGTGACAGACAGACGAAACCCCGAAAAAAGTCAATTATCCCAACCCTAAACCGAAGAAATTCCTGCCACCCCGTTACCAATGACCTGAGGCGGGATTCTGTAACGGATAGAGATCATTATCCCTATCGCACCACTTCACATAAGCAGTGGGGCGATAATTTTGTCTAGGAGTATATAAATATTATATTTTAAGTTTTTTTATCTAATTGTTGGCTTCCATTTTGTGAGATTGCTCATTAGTTAGTGCCACGTTTTGTTAAGAGGTAAGTCAACACAGATTTCTGGATTTTAAATAGGTACGGCTGCTCTGGCTTTCAGAATCAATTTTTAGTGTGGGAATATTGGACCATTTGCTCTAAATAGAGTCGGTGAGAACCAAATTTGTGAGTCCATCCCCATTAACTCTTTATTGAATCCAGGCAGAGGCCTGAACAGCCATTTTCTGTTTGACTCCTCATTATTATTATTATCTCAACTAAAGGGTGTATTTTTTTAGTAGAAATCCAGACAAGTCAAAAATTCAGTTAAAAAGTTTTAATTAAAACATCTCAAGAATTTTGACACATTCTGGATTTGATTAATTTCAACCCCAGGTTTATCTAGTATCTGTGGTAGCTACCTTAATTCGAGAGGAAAATTTTGTCTATTTAGGGGAGAATCCATTTAATTTCTTATTTTTTTACCTACCTTATTTTTGCTCATATTTTTGCCTGCCAGAACTGCTATCAGGAAAATAGCATTTTGCTCAATTATAACGAGCGTTTTAATTTAATCTTGTTATTATTCTATTTTTTTTGTTATTATCTTACCATTAATCTTAATTATTTGATTGTTTTTTTATATTAAAATATATATTTTTTTCAACTTGCAATAACTGTTCATACCTGATTCTGTTGGAAGGGAGTGTCTGTACAACAATAATTTTATATTAAATTCCAATTTAAATTTTCTTTGCAAGACGCTCACTTTTTTGACAGAATTCAGGGATTTAATATTGCAAATATTGGTGAACCTGATACTGCCTTATTCTTTTCTGGGTACCTACTCTACCTAAAGATCACTGTTTGGAGTCTGGATCAGCTGGAGTGACGTCACCCCAGCAATCTATCCTCTTCCTGGATACAGGAAACAACACGAAGAGCTCCAGTTCTCGAAAGTGAAACCCTAACATCCATTGAAAAGCTCCGGATTGGAAAGGTACATACTGTCTCAGATTCACCAGAACAACCAAGCCATATTGTTTACACTAAGCAATATTTACATAATTTACAACCAATATTGTTTAGACTAAATAAAATTATTGTTTGTTGGATTTTGAGTGGTTTCATTTGCACACAAAGGGACTACACGTTATCTTAATTTTTCTTTGAATTCATGACCCTAGGTTATCTTTTCTTAAAGTAACAATTTTTTCAATTAATTTGTAACAAGATAAAGAAGCAACGGAAATCGACATCAAAGACAAATTAATTGTTGATAATTGGGCATATTTAGGCCCAGTTGTACAATCTCGTTCAAAACAATGTTCAACTAAACTCGACTGGTACTTGAGCTTTTCAATTTGAAATATATTGGTCTCAGCTATTAATCAAATTCTATAAATTTCGACAGCAATGCATTTCAAATGGGGAAGTTCAAGTACCAGTCGAGTTCAGCTAAACTATGTTTTGAACCAAGATTGTACATACAACTGGGCCTTAGAACTTAAAACTATTGGAACAAGAAAGAACTTTGACAGAAGTGGTAGAATTATGCCAAATACACGAACAAATTAAAACCCAATCGAAAAAAATGAATTAAATAATGGGCTCTTTCACTAATTTTTGAAATTGGCATATTTGGATAAAGCAACTAAAAACAGAATTTTCTGTATTTTTACTTTTGAAAAATTCAAAGTCCTTCTTGAGAAAACAGAAAACAAAGAAATACCTCCAAATAAAAACCTAGAATTTATTTCTATGACGTCGCAGCTCGCAATTTGACCGTGTTGCCACTAATTGTCAACATTGAAAATTTGTAATAGATTTAATTCTGAAATGTTGGCAAAATCTCATGAAAAGTAGTTAAATTAATTAGTTATAGATTCAAGATTTTATAACATTTTTTTTTTTAAATTATGCTTAAATACAATTTAATGCAATTTTTTATGTTTAGTTTTATTTATTTATTTTACGCTGCACTACATTTAGTCACAACCGACAACAGCGCATTCGAACCTTTAGGTATCTTTACAGAGCGCAAACACAGCCGAGCCCTTCCTCCTTGCAACGACATAAGCGAAATGAAGAATATTTATGTGACGTCGGCAAATCGGCGCGTTTTAAAAAAGTTTGAATTTAGGCACTTTTGATTGCCTATGAAAAACTTATTGAACCTTGTAGAACATTTTTTTTTTGGTATATATGCCTAAAATAGTCCCTCCTTTGAGATTTTATACTTAAATTACGTATTTAAATTTTAGTGAAAGAGCCCATTATTGCAGGGCCAAGTACATCTTCAGGTATAAATAATGTACTACCTAAGCAGTCCTAACAGAGTGTTAACAATTTAATTAATGTTCATGAAAACGGCAGGATGGTCTTAAAAATGAGCGTCTGTTTGGATTAGTTTAGATAAATGTAAATTCAATGGCAAAAACTGTAATCTTCCGAGGTGAATATTAAAAAACAAAAACTTTTTTTTTAATCATATTATTTATATAGTGAAATTAATTAAACAGTGTATGCACGTGATCAAAATTAATGACATAAGGACGTCGCAATGTTGCCCCTATTAACTTTCGTTTTACTTTGACATACCATGTCTAGTAAAATGTGTTATCACTAAAGCAAACAAACATCGATTTTTATATGTACCTATAGATAGTGTATTATGAACACAATCTAAAAAAACTACTCACTTTTCGTCGTAAATTTGATTGCGAATAGAGCTAACATCAAGGTGATCTTGATTCGTAACCTGCTTCTTATGTGGACGTTTTTATTGGTCAATTTAACGCTAAATTATCCCTAACTTTTTACATTGGATTTTACTCACAGTGGTTATACCAATATTCAGTGCAGCTGCAACACGCTGGAAAAATATTCCCGATTAAAGCCCCATCTGATAGTATCAATATACTTCACCTCTCTAACGCTATTTAATGGCAAAAAGGGGCCCCCATTATCTCGTTCCTGTTCAAAGAAACTAATTAGAGACGCAACGAGTTTCTGTCTCAGCCAGTTCAATGACTTTGGCATTTTATAGATACACAAATAGAAATAATTTCAAATTATTAAAATCAGTAACCGCAGATTTGCAGCAATATATGGCAACATAACCCATGAGTGCCAACCTAAATGTCATTTTATCGGCCGATTCGGTTAAATGCCAACAGTGTTCTGTCTTTTTTTAACTAAGGTTAAATAAAAAGGAGAATGAGCTCTCAGCTTGAAACGAATTTTAATTTCTTACAAACTGCAATTGGCAATAATTTCGACGTCATTGATCACGTGCATACACTATTTAAATAATTTCACTATACATATTTTTTTCTTATACAATCCTTTAAATTAAACTCAGGGTGTAAAGCCTGTTAGACGTTTATGGAGAACAGAAAAATATATATTTTTCACATGTTTCAAAATTAGTATTTATAAGGTCCAATAGGCCAAGGTGTATTTTCATAATATATGTTCACAAGTGAAGCGTTGCCAAATCTACCCTAAACTACTATGAATTTTAGGCATATTTCATGGATTATTCCACTCATGTGTTAGAAATCCCATAAGACAAGTGACGATTTTCAGAATTACAGCGAAAATTCTCTTTTCGATTTGTTTAACTAGAGAGAATTACAGCGATAATTCTCCCATGTTATTGTATACATGGTTGTCATGCTATTTTTTGATACAAACAAACGGTTCCTGATAGCAACCATTTATCTGTATTGATTGTTAGGATGTTCAAATCGTTTAATACATATTTATTTCCCTATTTTTTGCATTCTCCTACGTGAAATAATCCTCTAAATACCACTTGAGCTTTAAAATGAACCAGATAATTTTTCACTCACGCGTGTTTTCTTTGCAAATTTCAGAAGAAGAAGAAAACACGCGGTCGTGAAAAATTATCGGTAATTTTGAAGCTCTCGTGGTATTATCCCCGATAATGTCCTACCCTATACCAACACATTTAAATTTTACTTTACAAACATCAAATTCTGAAAGATAACGAGATATTTGACACTTTCTATATATTCAAATTTCGCATTTCAAGTGTCACATTGGAAAGGGTGATCATCCGAGTGCTCCATTAAATGTTTGTTCAAATTGCCGAGCCTTTTGAATTTCGCATTACAAGTGTCACATTTGAAAGGATAATCATCCGAGTGCTTCTTTAAATGTATTTTCAAATTGAAGCTCCGTTTAAATTTTTTATTACAAATGTCACATTCGAAAGGACGATCATCCGAGTGCGTCACTAAATGTATTTTCAATTGGGAGTTCCATTTAAATTTTGTATTACAAGTGTCACATTCGAATGGATAATCATTATCCGAGTACGTCTTTGAATGATTTTTCAAATTGCCGATCCATTTATATTTCGCGTTATAAGTGTCACATTTGGAAGGATGATTATCCAAGTGCGTCTTCAAATGATAGTTTAAACTTTCTACATATTTATATTTTTTGTGGCAAATGTTACATTGCCATTTCTTGATATCTTCTGATTGCGCCACTAGATTGGGTTCATCTGAATTTCCCTCTCCTCTTCCGAATAATTCCCCGTCCGGATAAAAAAGTGGAATTTCGTATGTGTCTATTTCGTCTGTCCATTCATTTTTTATCTTAAACCTAGAAAAAAAAATTCATATTAAAATACGAACTTTTATTGACCTCAAGACTAAGGGTCCGTTAGTTTAAATACTGTAAATTGAATGGCAAAAACTGTACTCTATAATTAGAGGTTGAAACTCGCAAAAATTCTGTTTTATTTATTTTTTTTTTCTGGTGGAACAAGGGCTGCTTATTATGGGTCTAACTTTTTCCAACAAAATTTCTCCCTGGAATATCCCCTTTTTTCCCTATAAAAGTCGTTTTTTGTGGTTTTTTCGAAACGTAGCTCTTCCGGTACGTTTTACAAAAAAATACATTCATAATAAATTGAAGAGGACCAAATGCTCTACAATTTATCCAGCAACAGCAATATTTCTGCCCTTTAGCCGGGTTGGCGCTCTAAAGTTGAATGACCTTGAAAAAGATGTTTTGGATTTTTTTTTTACTAAACTGTGAATCAAATCCACCACAAACCATGCAGCACATACTCATAAATAGTTAGCCGATTTTTTGGTATAAGTTTTATTCAAAAACAATTACCAATTTGAGACATACAGAGTGTTGAAACTTAAACAACCCCCTGTTCAAATTTCCAGGAATTATCGATGTGGGAATAATATTTGAAAATTCGTAAATGCATGTCCAATGTTGACCCTGGACCACCAGAAAAAAAAAAAAAATCAAAATTATGCTTATTTTCCAAATTTTATTTTCTTTGGGGTGGTTTCAGGTAGAAAATGAGGGTACATTATACGAATTCTGAAAATTTGAACAGCCTAGCATCAGCCCTTCAGATAATATGAAAGGGGATTAAATTTCAACACCCTGAAATTTTAGGCATATCGCATGTATAATGTCGTACACCTATACCAACATATTTAAATTTTACTTTACAAACATGACATTCTGTAAGGTTATGAGGTATTTGAGTGCATTTTAAAATGTCGGTTCAAACTTTTTTTATATTTAAATTTCGCATTACAAGTGTCACATTGGAAAGGTTAATAATTCGAGTGAGTTTGAAGATGTCTCTTAAAATTGTCGCTCCATTTAAATTTCTTATTACAAGTGTCACATTCGAAAGGACGATCATCCGAGTGCGTCTTTAAATGTCTTTTCAAATGGGGGTTCGATTTAAATTTTGCATTACAAGTGTCACATTCGAAAGGACGATCATCCGAGTGCGTCTTTGAATGATTTTTCAAATCGCCGATCCATTTAAATTTCGCATTACAAGTGTCACATTCGAAAGGACGATCATCCGAGTGCTTCTTCAAATGTTTTTTCAAATTGCCGATCCATTTAAATTTCGCATCACAAGAGTCACATTCGAAAGGATAATTATCCGAGTGCGTCTTTATATGATCATCTAAACTTTGTTGATATTTAAATTTCGTTTCACAATAGTCACACTTAGAAGGAAAATTATCCGAGTGCGTCTTCAAATGATAGTTTAAACTTTGTTTATATTTATATTTTTTCTGGCAAATGTTACGTTGCAATTTTTCGATATCATCTGATTGTGTTATTAGATTAGTTGCATTTGAATTTTTCTCTCCACTTTCAAATATCTCTTCTTTTGGATAAATTAGTTGAATTTCGGATATGTCCATTTCGTTTGTCCATTCATTTTTCATCATAAACCTAGAAGAAATTTTTTGTATTAAAATACGAACCTTTATTGATCTCAAGAATAAGGGTCAGTTAGTTAACATATTGTTAATTAAGTGGTAAAAACTGTACTCTACAAACCAAAGTGTAATTTATTGGAAAACAAAAACAAAACACATTTTTTTTGAAAAATATAAATCCTTGATATTGAGAATTAAAGTTAGCGTGGATGGTGTGAAGAACGCTGGCGAAGCTGCGGCAGCAGTGCGAGCGGTTTACCTGGAGGGTATTGCGTAGCGAGGCGCCAAGCGACCCCCCAAGTAACCCACTGGTGTGTTTCCGAAATAGGTGATTAAACCGAATCAGCCGCACTGCGATCCCCTACCACCTTAACCAGCCTAGCGGCCCACCAAGCACACCACCTGGCAATCAGTCGTGTTTGATATTTTCAGCCAGACGCAAGGCAAAATCGGCATGGAAGAACAATTTTTTTTGGCTGTTTATAAACGGAAAGCTATATGGGACCCAGCAAAAGAATTAAGGAACACTCATACGTGCATAATCAAAGAATTTTCCAAGGTAATTTCGCATCTTCTTGTAAATTCGCAAAAAATTTTGTACACCCACCTCCTTTCATTTCCCAGATGTACATATTTTAGATAAAAGCTGTCACAGAGGAGAAGTCTTCTGGCAAATCCTTAAAGACGTATGTTGAGCACTCGAAACTACAATAATTTTACAGTGAACTTTATTTGGATTGGTATATTTCCCCCGCGACGAGTGCGGCCAAGGTATATCCACCCTCTAACCATTAACCTCCACCCTCTTCCCACCAAGCTCCCCACTACCCTCCTGCAGTACGGCTTCGGGTTAGGGATCCAACCCAACAAGCTAGTGGTGCCCACGAGAGTCTCGTTTCCGAGAGTCTGCGTTTACTTGAATTTTATGAAATCGAAATCGAGATCAGACTCAATGCACCAGATGTGGAAAATTTCGACATTTGGACAATCCTTCCGGCTAAACAGGTTAACTTGTGGATTTCAAGTTCATTATTCGATTATGTGCAGAAGTGCGAGAGAAAACGCCCTTTTCTTATTAACAAGACGAAATATTAAGATCATAGTAAATGAAGGCAATCGGGATCCAAGATTCAATTCGCAAATATTGTAAGACGTGAAAATTGAGCAACTCTAATTCACCAAAATACCAGCATATGGAGCATTGATTCGGATACAGCACATGTTCATGAAAGTTACGCCTCTGGACAAGCTCTCAAGGTGAGAACTAAATTCCAAACAACTATAAATCTATACCAGAACGACAACTGATAATAACAAGATTTTAGGCTGTAGACCCAATGACAATATTAGAATTTGTATTAACACGCGCTGAGCAAACGTAGAAATTTTAAGAGAAAAATTTCGAGGTAAATTGTCAAATTATTAAAAAACAAAAACAATCTTTTTTTTTTTAATAACATATATTTTCTTATACGATCCTTAAAATTTATGGAGAACGAGAGATATATTCTTTTCGAATTTTTCAATTTCAATACACGGTCTAATAGGACAAGGAGTATTTTCTTGAAATATGTTGACAAGTGAAGCATTGCCAAATCTACCCTAAACACTAATATTGAATTTTCCGATAATTCTACTGTGAATTTTAGCCATATTTCATATATCATGTATGCCGAATGTCCTACACCTATACCAACACATTTGAATTTCACTTTACAAATAAATGTCACATTCGGAAAGGTTATGAGTTATTTGAGTGCATCTTAAGATGTCGGTTCAAATTCTGTCTACATTTAAATTTCGCATTACAAGTGTCACATTGGAAAGGTTGATCATCCGAGTGAGTTTGAAGTTGTTGCTTCAAATTTCCGCTCCATTTAAATTTCGTATTACAAGTGTCACACTCGAAAGGATAATCACCCGAGTGCGTCTTTGAATGATTTTTCAAATTACCGATGCATAAATTTTCCATCACAAGAGTCACATTCGAAAGGATAAACATCCGAGTGCTTCTTCAAATGTCGGTTCAAAGGATACTTATTTGATTTTTTATTTGTATCAGTGTGTTTCAAAAATAAATGTTGTTTCAAACTGAATTCCCATTTGAATTTCACCCACAAATATCGCATATGATAGGAGTTTTATCGGAATGTATCTTCAAATGTTCTTCCAGATTTTCTTTCGTTTCAAATTTGCTGTGGCAAATATTACATTGCAATTTCTCGATATCATCTGATTGCGTTACTGGTTTGCTTTCATCTGAATTTGCCTCTTCACTTCCGAATATTTCTCCGTCCGGATAAATTAGTTGAATTTCGGATATGTCTATTTCGTCTGTCCATTCATTTTTTATCATAAGTCTGAAAAAAAAAAATATTTAAATGCGAACAAAAGGAACGCATCACCCATCAAAAGTGCATATTCTTTAACAAATTCTTCACATGTTAAAGGTGTAAAAAATAACAATAATTATTGATTGAATTTTACTTTTCATTATTATTATATATGTTGATAGTTTGCGACGTATTTGCAAGACGCACAAACGTTTCTTATAGATTTTTGTCTTGTTTCGTAGTAATAATTTCAGGTTGATGACTGGAGTTGTCGCGATGTCTTCAAAAAAATGCTTACCGGATGATGAAAAATTCAACATATTGTTTGTTCAGACTGTGGAGAAGTACCAATGTCTTTATGATCACATACCTAAAGGCGTTAATACGACAGAAGTAAACAAACCGAATATTTTTCTATAGGAGTGTCGATGAATGGAGTTGTACTGTGCGACTTTGGTATGAATATAAACACGGAAGACGCAAGTCGCAACGTGCTTCCTGCTTTCCAGCAGCAAGGCGCACATCTTATGCTACTCTGGTGTAGATGCCCACTTAAACCGTCGATTCGTCAACATTTCGCTTCACAGATGTCGCAATCGGATGGATAATTATTAAAAGGTCAGATAATTATCAGAGTGTGTCGTAGTCTTAAAGCATCTGTTAGTTTAGACAAATGTAAATTTATTGGCCAAAACTGCAATCTCACGAGAAGTAAAGTAAAACAATCTTTTTTTTAAATAATATATATATTTTCTTATACGAACCTTTAGATTAAACTCAGGGTTGAAGGCCTGTTTGACGTTTATGGAGAACCGAGAAATATTTTTTTTTATTTTCAAATTTTTCAACTTTAATACACGGTCTAATAGGTGTATTTTATTTAAATATGTTCACAAGTGAAGCGTTGCCAAATCTACCCGAAACAAACTGGTTACTATTGAATTTTCCGATTTCACTGTAAATTCTAGCCATATTTAATGTATAATGTCCTACACTTATATCAACACATTTGAATTTCACTTTACACAAATGTCACATTCGGAAAGGTAATAAGGTATTTCAGTGCATCTTAAGATGACGGTTCAAACTTTGTCTATATTTAAATTTCGCATTACAAGTGTCACATTGGAAAGGTTGATCATCCGAGTGAGTTTTAAGATGTTGCTTCAAACTTTCGCTCCATTTGAATTTCTTATTACAAGTGTCACATTCGAAAGGATGATCATCCGAGTGCGTCTTTAAATGTTGATTCAAATATTTTTGAAGTTTAAATTTCGCATCACAAGAGTCACATTCGAAAGGATAATCATCCGAGTGCGTCTTCAAATGAATATTCAAGCAGGCGTTCCATTTAAATTTTGCATTGCAAATGTCACATTGGTAAGGTTGATCATCCGAGTGAGTTTGAAGATGTTGCTTCAAATTGTCGATCCGTTTAAATTTCTTATTACAAGTGTCACATTTGAAATGATAATCATCCCAGTGCGTCTTTGAATGTTTGTTCAAATTACGGATGCATTTGAATTTCGCATTACAGGTATCACATTCGAAAGGATGATCATCCGAGTGCGTTTTTAAATGTCTCTTCAAATTGGAGTTCCATTTAAATTTCGCATCACAGGAGTCACATTCGAAAGGATACTTATTTGATTGAGTGTGTTTTAAAAATAAATGTTTTTTCAAATTGAATTCCCATTTGAATTTTCTTCCACAAATATCGCATACAAAAGAAGTTTTACTCGAATGTATCTTCAAATGTTCTTCCAAATTTTCTCCCGTTTCAAATTTGTTGTGACAAATGTTACATTGCAATTTTCCGATGCCTTCTAATTGCCTTATTGGATTGGTTTCATTCGGATATTCCTCTTCTTTCTTGATTAATCTGATCGAATTATTCGTATCAATTAGCTGGGTCTCGGATATGTGTATTTCTTGTGTCCATTCATTTTTTATCATAAACCTAAAAAATATTTCTATATTAAAATACGTCACTTTGATTAATTTTCAGTTCCAAAACTAAAGGTAGTGTCAAATAAATGAAAAAACTGTAAAATTTTCGGGGCAGTAGTATAATCGACGTTGAAAGTCTACAGGGCCTAGATGCAGACAGTGACCATTTTTTGGTTAGAGCCAAACTTATCAAAGTACACAAAAGAAGATAGCAATATATTACTTATATTTACAGCAAACTTAACTGAAGAAACTTTGATAAAAGGTATGAGATTTACAAATGCTTACGGTGTTTGGTGTGAGATGCATCTTTTCCGCACGATTTTATTTACTTTTACGCTTAATTCAAGATGTAGGTACTATTTTTCACTTCAAAGCAAATCATTATATTTAGGTCTAATTTTTCATTGTTTGTTTATTGTTTTGTACGATTTTACTTTTCCGCACGATTTTTTTACTTTTCCGCACGATTTTCACTTTTCCGCACGATTTTCACTTATACGCACGATTTTTACTTTAAGACACAATATTTTAATTCAAGATACGTACTATCAGTTACTTCAAATCAAATTAATATCTATAGGTATTATTTTTCATTGAGAAAAACTGAAGCTGTACTTTTCCAGACGATTTTACTGTTTTGTACGATTTTACTTTTCCGCACGATTTTTTCACTTTCCTTGGAATCAAATCAATATCTTTAGGTCTTATTTTTCATTCAGAAAACCTAGTTGTACTTTTTCGCACGATTTCACTCTTTTGTACGATTTAACTTTTCTGCATGATTTTACTTTTCCGCACGATTTTACTTTTCCGCACGATTTTTTTACTTTTCCGCAAGATTTTTTCACTTTTCCGCACGATTTTTACTTTTCCGCACGATTTTACTTACACGCTTAATTCAAGATATAGGGTACTATTTTTTACTTCAAATCAAATTAATATCTATAGGTATTATTTTTCATTCAGAAAACCTAGATCTTACACAGATCTTTTGATCAATTTTTGATAAATAATATGGACAAAAACACTCGTAGGAAAAACATTGTACCTAACTCTTGCGGAAAATATCTTTTTCGCCCTCGACGGCTTGCCGCGAAAGTTACTTTTCCGCGCGATTTTTCGTTTTCAAAGTTGTACTTTTCCGCACGATTTTACTTTTCCGCACGATTTTATTACTTTTCCGCACGATTTTTACTTTATGGGTACTATTTTTTACTTCAAATCAAATTACTATCTTAATTGAAAAAAAAAAAGTTCATTCTTCTCACAGTGGACCTTATCAAATATCAAGAAGTAAAATTTTTCTGCACACTTTTTTTTCTGGATTTCATATTAAAGTCCGGGGGACCCCTATTGGGAGGGCGCAGTCCCGCGGGGGCCCCTTTTTGAGAGGCGAAGCCCCGCGGGAGCCCCTTATTTGGAGGGCACAGCCCCGCAGGGCCCCCTATTTAGGTGACATAGCACCGCGAGGTTGGGGGATCCTAACAATTTTTTTGGCCAATTTAGATATAGGCCAAGGATCATGATAAAAAAATCCGGTTCCATTATTTTTTTGTGCATAAAAAACTCGTGCGAAAAATTAAAATAGTGCGGAAAAGTTACTCTTCCACACTAGTGCTGAAAAGTTACTTTTCCGCACGATTTTTTTATTGTTAAAAATGGAGATATTTAGGATCAAAAAAATGATTTATGTTACTATTTTATATTATGTGCTATTTTGTACCATCATTATGAAATCTTTGCGTATTGGAAACATTTTTTTTTGATAAATAAGATGAACAAAAATACTCGTAGGAAAAATATTGTACCTAACTCTTGCGGAAAATGTCTTTTCCACCCTCGACAGCTTGCCCGAACTCCGCTCCGCGTCGTTCGTGCAACTGTCTCGTGCGGATAAGTACCACTTTCCGCACTTGTTAGGTAAATAACTATTACAAATCAGTAGGGTCTCTGGTAGGGTCAGTAGAATTATTTATAAAAATTGTATTACTTATGTATTAATTTTTTATTTATTGTTTACAAATGAGTAACAAATAAATTATTGTACATCATACGCCAGGTATCAATTTTTACTGGCTTTTGAAGGTGACAAGCTCGCCTGACGGATCGCTAGTCATTTCCTTCAATCACCAGTAAAAACTGTTTTACCTGGCTAATAATTTAAAAAGTTTTAATGCATAGTTGGTTTTATTTTGAAAAAGGTAAAAAACATTTGATATGAAAGTCAGGTGATTTCACTGATTTTATTGAGTTATCACGTAAAATGTGATTTTTTCAGCTTTGGAAGCCTTTGGAGAACAAGCATAGGATAATAACTTGGTATTCGCATTTTTCCACGATTGTGTTGGTTGAAAATAACAATTTTAAGACCGCTCCCTAAATTTTCATCCAGAGCTCTGAAATTTCTTCAAAAATTTTCAAATTTGACGTTTTCGTACACATCATGATCCGCAGATACCAAAAATGTGAAAAAATTATTGGGATGCCATTCCAAATTACGGAGTTAGGACCATTTCCGGTCAAACCGGAAGCTACCAAACATTGACACACATGTCAAAAGATGACATTACTCAAACCTACACTTCATACCAAAAATCTTTGCCATCGAAAAAAAACTCACCAAATGCCAGCGCGAAACTGATCTCGTAGACACCCGGTATAGCAGTATAGTCTCAAAGAAATGAGTCTCTGTTAGTTTGGATTAGTTTAGATAAATGTAAATTCAATGGCAAAAACTGTAATCTTCCTAGGTAAAGTGTCAGATTATTAAAAAACAAAAACATTTTCTTTTTTAAATAATATATATATTTTTTTGTTATACGATCCTTCAAATAAACTGAGTGTGGAAGGCCTGGTAGACATTTATGGAGAACCGAGAAATATATATTTTTCGAATTTTTCAAATTCAGTATACGGTGTAATAGGTTAAAGTGCATTTTCTTAAAATATTTTCACAAGTCAAGCCTTGCCAAATCTACCCTAATAATTGAATTTTCCGATAATTCTACTGTGAATTTTAGCCAAATTTCATGTATAATGTCCTACACCTATATCAACACATTAGAATTTCACTTTACAACAAATATCATGTTCGGAAAGGTTATAAGGTATTTCAGTGCATCTTGAGAAGTCGGTTCAAACTTTGTCTACATTTAAATCTTGTATTACAAGTGTCACATTGGAAAGGTTGATCATCCGAGTGAGTTTGAAAATGTCTCTTAAAACTGGTGTCCCATTTAAATTTCCTATTACAAGTGTCACATTCGAAAGGATGCTGGGAAATATTTTTCTATAGGAGTGTTGATGAATAGAGTCGCACTGTGCGACTTTGGTATGATTGTAAACATGGAAGACGCAAGTTGAAACGTGCTCCGGCTTTTCAAAAGTAAGGCGCACATCTTATGCTACTCTGGTGTAAATGCACACTTGAACCGTCGATTCATATACATTTCGCTTCACAGATGTCGCAATCACAAGGATAATTATTATAAGGTCAGATAATTATCAGAGTGTCTCGTAGTCTCAAAAATGAGCGTCTGTTATAGTTTAGATAAATGTAAATTAACTGGCAAATTATTAAAATACAAAAACAAATATATTTTTTTTAAATAATATACAGGGTGTCCACTTAGTGCGATATAGGACGATATCTCCTTACAGGGTGATGCAAGAAAAAAAATTTGAATTACAAAGTTGTTTAATACTCTAATATGCATTATTTAAAAATATTTTTGAATATACAGGGTGCTCCGTTTATGTGGTATGCGACAGAACTTTGTTATTTTTAAGAGAACACCCTGTATGTCATTGCATATTTGGATTCTACGTAAAATTCTGAGCAGATTTGATGTGAAATACCCTATACCTAAGTTCAACTGTTTTGGAAATATTGACAGTTGAAAATTGACTTGGTTTCAGTCATTTAGAACCTATTTAGTCAAACTTATCTTAGTACAGGGTTATTGGTTATAAATGTCACCCCCCTCTATCTTTTTTATTTGACATTCCAGAAAAAAGTGTTCCATATAAAAGTTTTATGGTTGAAATTAATTTTTTTGAAAAACTCACTTTCCCATATACAGGGTGTTTCAGAAAAGCTGGTCGTGCTCCAAATTTCTTATTTCAAATAGTATACCCTGTATATTATTGGATATACGGATTCTACATAAAATTCTGAGCAGATTTCATGTTTTATACCCTATACCTAAGTTCAACTGTTTTGGAAATATTGACAGTTGAAAATTTACTTTCTTGCAACTTTGACAGGCTGTAAATCCTAAACGGTTAATTTTAGAGCAAAGCCGATCTTACATTTTTGTCTTAGATTTTTATAAACTATCAGTTGACACCAATGTTTGACATCAACTTTGAATTTAATCCATGATTGAAAATTCCAATTAAATTTATTCTTCGGTTAATTTCAAAGTTGATGTCAAATGATAACTTGCGAATCTAATATTTTCAAATGTGAGATCAAAGTTAACCGTTTAGGTTTCACAGCCTGTCAAACTTGCAAAAGAGTAAGTTTTCAACAGTCAATATTTCCAAAACAGTTGAACTTAGGTATAGGGTATTAGTGATTTCAAGAATAAGGGTTAGTTAGTTTACATATTGTTAATTAGGTGGCAAAAACTTTACTCTACAAGGCAACATATAATTTATTGGAAAACAAAAACAAAACACAATTTTTTTTTGAAAAATTTAAATCCTTGATATTGATAATTAAAGTCAGCGTGGATGGTGCGAAGAACGCTGGCGTAAGGGATCCAACCCAACAAGCTAGAAGCAAGTGGTGCCCATGAGAGTCTCGTTTTCGAGAGTCTGCGTTCACTTGAATTTTATGGTATCCAAATCGAAATCAGACTCAATGCGCCAGGTTAACTTGTGGATTTCAAGTTCATTATTCGATTATGTGCAGAAGTTCGAAAGGAAAAGGCCCTTTTCTTATTAACAAGAGGAAATATGAAGATCCAGATCCAGGATTAATTTCGTAGGAAATGAAGACGCAGAATCAAAGGAGAAATAAAAGATGAAATATTGCTTTAAAATTTCAGATCATCGACAACTAGATAAACCGGACGACTTAATTACATGCCAAGTCGCAGGAATTCCTATAACCCTACTAATAGACTCAGGTTCAAAGGCACATAATGTAAGACGTGAAAATTTGGCCACTCTAATTCACCAAACTACCAGCTTTTATGGAGCATTGATTCGGATCAAAACATATTCTTGAAAGTTACGCCTCTAGACAAGCTCTCAAGGTAAGAACTAAATTTCAAACAACTATAGACCTATACCAGGACGGTCTAATAGGACAAGGAGTATTTTCTTGAAATATGTTGACAAGTGAAGCATTGCCAAATCTACCCTAAACACTAATATTGAATTTTCCGATAATTCTATTGTGAATTTTAGCCATATTTCATGTATGCCGAATGTCCTACACCTATACCAACACATTTGAATTTCACTTTACAAACGTCACATTCGGAAAAGCTATGAGTTAATTGAGTGCATCTTAATATGTCGGTTCAAATTCCGTCTACATTTAAATTTCGCATTACAAGTGTCACACTGGCATGGTTGATCATCCGAGTGAGTTTGAAGATGTCTCTTAAAATTGTTGCTCCATTTAAATTTCTTATTAGAAGTGTCACATTCGAAAGGATAATCATCCGAGTGCTTCTTCAAGTGTTTGATCAAATTGGCGCTCCATTTAAATTTTGCGTTACAAGTTTCACATTCGAAGGGATGATCATCTGAGTGCGTTTTCAAATGTTTTCGCAAATTACCGATCCATTTAATTTCAGATTACAAGTATAACATTCGAAAGGATGATCATCCGAGTGCTTCTTTAAATGACTTTTCAAATGGGCATTCCATTTAAATTTCGCATCACAAGAGTCACATTCGAAAGGAAACTTATTTGATTTTTTATTTGTATGAGTGTGTTTCAAAAATAAATGTTTTTTCAAATTGAATTTCCTTTTGAATTTTTGTCCACAAATATCGCATACGAAAGGAGTTTTATTCGAATGTATCTTCAAATGTTTTTCCAAATTGTCTTCCGTTTCAAATTTGTTGTGGCAAATGTTACATTGCAATTTTAATTTTCCGATACCTTCTAATTGCGTTATTGGATTGATTTCATTTGGATGTTCCTCTTCTTTTTTGAATAATCTGATTGGATTATTCGGATCAATTAGTTGGGACTCGGATATGTCTATTTCTTGTATCCAATAATTTTTTATCATAAACCTAAAAAATATTTCTATATTAAAATACGGTACATTGATTAATTTTTAGTTTCAAAACTGAATGAAGTGTCAAATTTAGTAAATAAATGAAAAAAACTGAAAAATTTCCAATAAAAGATACGACTTTCACAAAAAACGGATTTATTAGTATATATATTTTGGCGGCATCTACTGCACGCTTCCACTTAACGGCTACTTTTTCAGACAAGTCCGTTTTCTCGTTAACGTTACGATCCATATACTCAATGGTAAAATTTACATTTAAGGTAAAAAAACCTTGCTATCAGCAACAAATTACTTTTTTGGAAGATCACCATGTGAAATTCTAAGCGAAAAACTCGGAGATTTTCACAAGAAATAATGTAAATTAATTTCTAACACAAGCTTCAGATGAGCGGTACTTATTCATTGTGGAACACAATTAGGTGAACTGATACCGGAAACCAAAAAATCAACAAATCAGTAGTATGTTCCCAACAGTCCGTTAATATTGCAATTTTCGTATAGCTGTGCGTTCACCGATGTTGGGTTTAGAGACGTTCGTTTTTCGTACATTGGCATTAAAATCTCCCAGAAGTGTAGCATCTTGTTAAGGCAAAACTACAATATCCGTCTCCAACTGGTCATTAAAGACATCTTCAGTTAACTTATGTTTTTCCTTGGCTGGTGGAATAACTGATCAAAATGTTGTAATGTTCTCTTCTAAGCCTTGTCCAGCAAATTCGTTAATTTATTGGTTTGAATTTTATGATAGAATCTAACATGCTTTTTCGTATAACAAAACCTGCTTCAAATCCATGTTGATTGTTGGGATTTAGACTGATTTGGCAACAGCAAATAATATTCTCATTAAAGCAACGATGTTTGATCCTAAAAATATACACAAGCAGACTTAGGACTCTAATAACGGAGTAACGAGAAATGAGATTGATCATGTTCTGATTAATGCAAGACGGGGCAGTAGTATAACCACGTTGAAAGTCTAGAGGGCCTAGATGCAGAACATTTTTTGGTTAAAGCCAAACTTATCAAAGTACACAAAAGAAGATAGCAATATATTACTTATACTTATAGCAAACTTAATTGGAGAAACTTTGATAAAAATTATGAGATTAACAAATGCTTACGGAGTTTGGTGTGAGATGCATAAATTATTTGATGGTGACATTGAAAACATAACCTACGGTTTCTGTTCTTAGTTCTCTACCTACAAAAAAGAAAATGTATAACACGAAATGTATGAACCCATATGTGAAAACTGAAGAACATAATATGGAACCAACTGCAAGCAGAAATCTTAAACGACAAATTGGCTGGAAGTAATTATTGTAAATGTAACATACCTGAGCTGCTGCTGATTCGCAAAATTTGGAAAACACTACCAGAGAGGCATATTTTCCTTTGAATAAAGTTAGATGCTAATGTCAAAAGCTGGGAGAAAACTAATTGATGATCTCCCCAATCAGATATGTGCATATGAAAAAGCTATACTCATAGAACAAAATCGAAGATAACTGTAAGAAAGTCTTGACAGCTGATGAATTGCTTCACACTTATAGGAAGAGGACCTACCCCTACCAGAAAAAAGTCACTTCTGCAACTGCTGCAAATCTCATGGTTATAAAGTGAAAAAATGTGAAACGTGGAAAGCATATGGTAGATTACCAAAACCGCAAAACAAATTCAACAGAAAGCCATTAACATACGTTGGCAGAAACCTCCGTTGTACTGTTGACCGAAAATGAAAGAAAGTTGGTTTGTATTGAAACGTTTAAAGATTTAACTGAAAATGCTGTTAGATGTTCAACCAACCATTAACAAGTTTATATCCTACTGAACTATTATTACCAGATAATACCTTGGTTACGATAATCATAAACAGGATCTTAACTCCCAAGGGAGTAAAGGATTTCCATAACTCCCGCGCGAGAGTTAAAGATATCATAGCTCCCGAGGGAGTTAAGGATTTCCATAACTCCCGCTTTTACCTTGAATAGGTAAAACTTTGAAAAAAAAAAAAACAGAAATTTTGATTTACGGTTTATTCCTTTATAAAAATAGACAGAATACAGTAAATTCAGTAGGATATAAAATTATCTATGTACCACGGGAATTATCACATGTTAATACTTACGGGTAATTGGTGTCCACACAAACGTTGCCCTGGGGTATTAACACCTTCATAATTCCTGTAGTGTATAGCCAATATTAGGATAATCCCTTTACCTTGAATTGATATTCGTTTACTGTTTACATTGAATAAAAAAATAAATAAAATTCGTTACCCGCGGAGGTGAGATCATTCACTCCTCCAAGGTGGGCAATGGATGATTACTGAAGTGATTACGTGTTTTATTTTATTCCTTCAAATGCCTAAAACCAAATAGTACAAATTGGCGACGAGGATTAAAATCAGAAACTGTTTCAAAAGTAAGTAAATTAAGGTCAAGTTAATTTGGAAAACACAACAATAAATAACTATTATGAAATTGAGATACATAAACAAAGGAAATATTGCCACTAGCAAGTATAATTAAATAGTCTAATGAATTGTGCTTGTGTGGGCATTATTAAATAGATAAATGAAATAAAGGTTGTTGAATATTATCATTATATTATCAAAAGAAATTATGCAATGTTTCATGAGTTACAAATCAGTACGCGATGTACGATTTTTTAAAAACAAATTTATTTCACTTAAAACTATTACAATATTTTTACGTTTAAAATTTATTAAAATTCGAAGCGTCGAAAGTGAATGCAAAGCTCTGACTGAGGACGCTCGGCAAGTAGAAGCTACAAAAAGAGAATACAGAATGCAAGCTAATGAAAAATAATATGCTGATTAAATAAAATATACAATGTAGAGCCGTATGTAACTCCTCCCTCATTAGATTCAACTAAACATGTTGAAGGGGTAGTTGAATAATTGGTTCTTGGATTGGGTCTTCTGGATTGGCTTCTTGAGCTCTTCGTGGTCTTCGTCTAAGTTGAGTCAGTTTCTTGTAGGTGCAGTAGCTGACGAAAATTACCATTAGTAGGTAAATGAAGATAGTCCAAATATTTGGGGCTTCGACGATTTCAGGAAACGGTGTAAAATTAAGTTGATTGTCCTTAATTTGGTTTTTGATTTTTTGGAGGTCATCTAATTTCAGGTCATCTAGATGAACACTCAAGTTAAGTGTTGGCAGTAGTAGTTTTTCTTGATTATTCAAATCAGGAAATAATATAGGCTGGGTTTTTGTTTGGCCTACGTGTGCGTTGTTTATAATCACTTCTTGATTGCTGTGATTAGTTAGTTTGCAATTTTTTGGGATTTCGGCAAAATATGTACCAAATAATTTTTGGTATTCTTCTTGGTCGCTGCATTCCATTTTGACTGTTTCTTCTTTGGGAATAATTATGATCCATTTATTTGAGAGGTCCAATTGATTGACTATTGGGATCGAAATCTTAACTTCGATTTGTTGACATGATTGGACTTGGTTACTTGATTCCAATAATTGGATTGCACATGGATTTTTGATTGTGATTTCTGTGAGATCCATTTTGTCACAGATATAGTACTGGTTCTGGATTTCCTGGCACTCCGTAGATCGATATGAGAAGTGCAATTTGTTTTTTACCAAGAATTTACTTTTTGGAATGATTGTTTTGAATTTATTTTGTTTGTAAATTGGTATTGAGTATAAATGATAATAGTCGAAATTATTTTGATAAGTGATAGGAAATCGAATTAGAAAGGTAATTTTATTGTTTAAAATAAAACTTTCTATTTTTACTAATTTCTCGTATAACAATGTATTTGCTAGAGTAACCTCTAAGGGCATACTTTTCGCATTCACAATTTTTTGGATTCTTTGCAACTCAAAATATAGATTTTCAGTTTTTATGATACTCGGATGTAGTATTTTCAGTTTCGAAAAGGTAACTGCGTTTTCTACATCTTGCAGTATTGAGTCAATGATTTCGTATAAATTAATTATTTGATTGAGAGTATCTTTAATAATATTAGCATTTTCTCGGAAAGTGCCTTTTTGTACAATTAAACTAATCTGGTTTAATTTGGATTCGAGTAAGTTCTCGTTTTTCCCAATTTGTTGAATAGTTTTATTAAATTGTTCAATCAGCTTAATCGAAATGGCATTTTCCTTTAAGGCTTTTGATTTTATTTCAATTTGATTACTCTGTAAATTTTCAATTAGTTGTTCATAACGTTCTCCATCTGATGCGTCTAGGTTACCAGTAATTGTTTTGAAAATTGATCCGACTGCATTAATAAGCCCGCGTCTTGTGCGTTGTGGGTGTGGAATTAATTCTTTTAATTTTGTTTCAACACGGTCTTGAATTAAGAATAGTATTTTTATATAATTACTAGTTTCGATCTTATATTCTGCGTGCGTATTTACGTTATCGGTCAAGTTTTTTCTTGAAGTTTGTTGACTTCATTTATGATTGGATTGAGGTCATAAAAATGAATTAGCGTAAATGAATATTCTTCTAGTTTGGCTTGTCCTAATTTAATTGGCAATATTCCAGGGTTATCAGCGATTTTTTCTAATTGAATTTTGTCTTCAAGTGCAATTGATACTTGTAGTATCCTGAAAAGAGAATATAGCAATTAGTCAAAGCTATATTTATTTTTTAATGGGCGTTTTATGTTTGACAAGTGAATCTTTTCTTGAGATTCGAGTTTTGCTGTCTTTTTAGCTGTGTCGACATTTACTATTTTGGTCGGCTTATCGAATTTGTCAGCGTTTTTCTGTCGTATGTGTTTTTTCGTAAATACTGTTTGGTTTGTTTCAAATATTTATGGGTTGTCTTTATTCACATTAATTTTGGTAGTTAAGTGTTCTTTCTTAGCCATTAATTTTTCGTTCAATTGCGCATAAAGAACTTTTGCTTTTTCTTTATGTTCATTTATATAATCTGATAAAATTAATTGATCTAATTTTAAATTAAAAGTGTCATCTGATGTAATATGTCCTTGCACAACATCAATGGGTTTAAGGTTGGTTGTAGAGTGAATTGTATGATTATAAGCCAGAACGGCATATACAATTTTATTTTGTATGGTTGCATTAGCGAAATTTTGATTGTTAAGCAATCTGATGTGCTCTGAAAGGGTTGAATGGAAACGCTCGGCGATACCATTCGATTCCGGGTGATAAGGCGAACAAAAGTGAACTTTTATTTTGTGTAGGGACAGTAATTCTGTCACTATGGTATTTTAAAACTCTGTACCGTTGTCTACAATTATTTGTTTTGGAATTCCATGATGAGAAAAATGACTTAGAAGACTGTCTGCAATTTCAGTAGCAGCTAGTGATTTAAGTGGATATGCTTGCGCATATTTGGAAAAACTGTCGACGATGGTGAGGAATTTACTTTTTTCTAGGGTGTAGGTATCAAGGTGAATAATTTCAAAGGGCCTTGATGCCGTGGGTGTAACGTTCATTGGAATCTTTACTGGGTTACGTTCATATTTACTACGAATACAAATTTCGCATTCGTTAATGTAAGATTGGGCGGAACTTTTAAGATCGGGCCAGTAATATTTTGTTTTTAATCTTTGAACTGTTTCTTCTATGCCGCGGTGGTTTGACTTGCTTTCGTGGTAATTTTGTATGATTTCTTTAATATCATTTTTGTTGGTAACGTCGAGTAGTTTTGAAGTACATCTTTTAAATTGTAAAGAGGGCCATTTAAAATTGTTCTTGATGACTCGGCAAAATGGTTCATAAGCCTCTGAATTTTCAAAGTACAGGTGGTATGGTTTATTTGGCACTATTAATTCTTTGATAAATTTCATGATGTCTTCCCCGAAATTTTCCTGCGATAGTTGTACTATTATTCTACGTTTCTTGTTAAATAGTACAATTATTTTCGCTCTTGCTGGTGAGTGGTGTACCTGCTGCAATATTATTTGATTAGAACCATAATTGACAGCTGTTTCAATAATAGGTACTCCTACTACAGGGTTTTGGTCGGCGTTTGTATGGATAGTTGCATCATCGGCATCTTGCGCGATTTCTGGTGGGTCATTGTCCGGTTGTGCTACAACTGATATTTGATCCATATTTTCGTGACTTGTGCTAGGAATTTCGTCATTATTTTGGTGGTTGTTGTCCTCTAAATTTTTAGTTACGTCTTCTACATATTTTTGCAGGTCAAAAATATTTTCTGTTGTTTCTTTAGTATGAATTTCTATTCTCGATAGGGCGTCCGCATTTGTGTTCAATTTTCCTTTCTTGTAAATAATTTGATAGTTAAATTCTTCTAGTCTTATTCTCCAGCGAAGTAATTTTGAAGTTGGTTCTTTAACTGAAAAAAGCCATTGAAGCGGTTTGTGGTCTGTAATGATGTTAAATTTTCTGCCATAGAGATAAGGGAGGAAATATTTGGTTGCCCAAACAAGACACAAACATTCCTTTTCTATCGTAGAATAGTTGCACTCAGAGTCGTTGAGCGTGCGTGAGGCATAGGCGATCGGTAAATCTTGTCCAATTGGCCCTTGGGAAAGTACTGCTCCTAAGGCCAAGTTACTCGCGTCTGTTGTCAAATTAAAAGGTTTTGAAAAGTCAGGATACTGGAGTATGGGTTCATTTGTTAGAAAATTTTTGCACATTTTGAAACAGTTAATAAATTCTTCGTCATGATTGATTTTAGCGCCTTTCTTCAAACATTTGGTGAGAGGTTTCGTAACTTTTGCAAAATTGTTAATAAATCTCCGGTAGTAGCCTAACAGTCCTAGGAATCCTTTAATTTGCTTTGTAGTCTTCGGTATCGGATACTGCTTAATTGCTTTAATTTTATCGGGGTTTGGTTTGACTCCCTCTGGCGTCACAATATGACCCAGGTATGCGACTTCGCGACGCAAAAATTCGCTTTTATCAAGCTGGATCTTGAAATTAGAGTCACGTAGCCGTTGGAAAACATTTCTCAAGTTATTTAGATGTTCCTGTAAGGATGTCGAGAAAATAATGATATCATCTAGGTAAACCAAACATTTTTCATTTTGTATACCCCTTAAAATTGAATCCATTATGCTTTGAAAGGTAGCAGGCGCATTCTTCAGACCGAAGGGCATCCTAAGGTACTCGTAGTGCCCATTTTCAGTGTTGAAGGCCGTTTTTTGTATGTCGGCTTCATTCATTTCAATCTGGTGAAAGCCTGATGCAAGGTCTAATGTTGTAAAATACTGGCATCTACCTAATTTGTCTAACAGATCCGTGATATTTGGTAGCGGGTATTTGTTATCGATTGTCTTTTCGTTCAGTTTTCTGTAGTCCACGACTACACGCCATTTTTGCTTTCCTGTAGCATCTAATTTTTTTGGTACCACCCAAATTGGTGAGGACCAGGGAGAATTTGAAGGTCTTATAATTTTTTGATCTAACATTTTTTCTATTTGATTTCTTACTTCTTGGCGATGGATGAACGGGTATCTGTAAGTTTTAGTATAAATTGGAGTCTCATCTGTCGTTTGTATATGATGTTTCAAGTTACTAGTGAAAGATAGAGGTGTATTTTCTTGGTAGAAAATATCTGAAAATTCTTCACACAGTTCCAAAGTTTTGTATTTTTCTTCATCGTTAAGATGATCAACGCGAATTTTTGATAAATCTAGTCTTTGTTTGGGTGATTCGTCAAAATTATTTAAATCTATCGTCTCGATATTATTTCTTTCAAAAGGGTCGACTTCTATTTGTTCTGAAAAATCTAAAGTAGTTGGCTCGCAAGAGTTATTTAAGATTGTTGTTATTGCATAGCCATCTTTTGCGATTGTTAGTGATTCGGGTATTTCAATATTGTGCAATTTCATATAGGGAACAATAATTTCGCCATTTTTTATAGATGTTTTGATTTTAATTACTTTTTCTGTTCTCGCTTCAACAGTAATGCAATTAAGTTCGTTTTGTGTTTGTTGATATTTCAATTTGATCTTTGCATAGGGCGTAATAAGGTAACCACTATTAAAATCAACATTTGCTTGTAATAATTTTAAATTGTCAAGGCCTATCAAACCATCAAAAATGTTATGGAATTTGAATAGGTAAAATTTCGAGTTTTCCTTTTTTGGGTAAATTAAATATTTTAGGTGCTGGTATGTTAGCACTATATTTATGGGCTGATTTCTGGAATACCGTACTAACGATGAAAGGATCGTTAATAACGAAATTCGGAAATAATTTAAATGCTATATTTGGGTCAATAAAAGATTTCGTGGAACCTGAATCAATTAAAATTTTGACGTTGTATTCAGGAAACACTATGTATGAGAGTTCACTGGTGTTATTTAAATTTAATGAAATCACTGTGGGCGATTCCGTCAAATATTCTGATTGTCTTCGGCTGATTCCTGAAAATTTGATTCCACAGCCTGATTTGATGTGGTCGGTTCTTCTTGAGTTTCATTTGTATAATTTATCTATGCTGGGTCAGCATAATAATAATAAGAATTTTCGGTGTTATAGATCTGCTGTTCATCATAATTTGCATTATTTTCGGGGTACGTTTGATTGATGACGTTTGAATAACTGTATTGATATTCTTCAGAAGTTGGATCTAGTTCTGTAGTAAATAATTCTTCAAATGCATATTTGGGCTGTTGCTGGTACTGTTGTTGTGGTTGCTGGAAATTTGATGCTTGAGCCACTGGTGTGAAATTTTGGGTGTTTTGAAAACTTACACCTGACATTGGTGTGGGCTTTGGCAAGATTTTCCCAGGATTTTGTCTGAATACGTTTGTTGGTTTTGGCTTACCAAAAACTTGGGAGTTATGCCCGTATTACATCTGTGTATTTTTCCGTGTATTTATTCATGTAGTTCAGGGTAACAACCGAAAAACTTCAAACGCAACATAAATCAGCATTATGAACAACAAAATAATGTTGGCACCCTGAACTACATGAATAAATACACGGAAAAATACACAGATGTAATACGGGCACAAGAAAAGAATTTTTGTGGGCGGATGTTTACATTAGGTCTAATATTGATAGGTTGTGACGGAAAGGGCTGCTTAAATTGATTTGGTGTATAGTTATTATAACCAAAATTTCTGGTTGGACCATTAAATCGAAGTTGATGTTGTTGAGGTTTTGGTTTTGTATGATTTGCATTGCTATTATTGTGATTGGGTTGATTTTGGAAATATTTTGTGTTACTCTCTCGAATAACAAGTTGTATGGCATCAGCTAAATCTTTTGGTGACATACAACGAATTGTGTTGCCTAAAGGTTCTCTTAAACCGGCCAAGAATGTTTTTAAAGCAAGTTCTGTATACAAATTTCGTTTTATTTGGGCAGTAGCCACATCGTCGTGAGAATCTACGTAACTGCAGAGTAAATTAAGTAATTCGAGAATTCTATCATAGTAAGATTGAGGGGTCTCATTAGCATTTTGTTTGGTTAAAACAAGGTCTCTATTCAAGCAAGACTCGTCGCGTCTGTCCGCGAAATGTCTAGTCAATGTATTTTTTAGACCGTCCCAGGTGGAGACATTCTGAACATTAACCACTAATCTAGCATTGCCAGAAAGTTTACCTATAAGAGAGTTTATTAAAAATATATTTTGGAAACAATTTACATTTACAGTATCATAAAAATTATCTATGAGAGATTTGCAAGTCGCTAAGCTCGCAAGGGTTTCCCTCGAATTTTGGGACACAACTTAAATATTCGGGTTTAAATTGAGCCATAGTTACCGGTAAATTTACTGTAGCAATATTTAAAGGAGAAAAGTTTAAATTTTGTTGACTTCGCAAAAGCGTTATAGTTTGTGCAAAAGCAGTTAAATCTAAGTTTGAGCTATCAATAGGTAAAATATTATTTTCACTTTCTAATTGATTAATATTACCTTCAATTTCTAATTGATTATTAGATTGATCAGTTAACACTTCTGTATTTGAAGCGGAGTCAGAGCTATTATCGTTTATCTCAATACTTTCAAAAGAGTTAATTAAATCGTCCAAATCAGACATTTACAAATTGCACTTACATAAAATATGCTATCAATTTTCGTGCCATAGAGTTTTCTTCTTATGTCTAGGTGGTACTATAAGGCCTCAGTCCTCTGGTGGCAATTTTGTAATCCAAGTCCAAAAGCACTAAGTCCTCGCAGAATTGATAGAGTTTGTTATCAATTTTCAAAATGCCGTCGCGAAACAATCCCCAATTAATTGCTTTACGCACACGAACACTTTTCGTAGTCACGGTCGAAAGTTTCTGATGTTCAATCAAAATCCCGAACCGTAAGTTCTTTCGGATAGCCAGTTGACCGTTTCACGATAAATCGATACTCGATGTATTGATTCCTGACTATCCTACCGACTGCGCCAGTTACAAATCAGTACGCGATGTGCGATTTTTTAAAAACAAATTTATTTCACTTAAAACTATTACAATATTTTTACGTTTAAAATTTATTAAAATTCGAAGCGTCGAAAGTGAATACAAAGCTCTGACTGAGGACGCTCGGCAAGTAGAAGCTATAAAAAGAGAATACAGAATGCAAGCTAATGAAAAATAATATGCTGATTAAATAAAATATACAATGTAGAGCCGTATGTAACTCATGTGTGGAATTTAATAGATTAATGAAATTCTACTACATGTGCGTAATTAAATAGATAGATAAACGAAATTGTGCCATATGTTATGTGTGGAATTGAATAGATTTATGAAATTCTACTACATGAGCGTAATTAAATAGATAAACGAAATTAGATTGTGAGCATTATTTAATAGATAAATGAAATAAAAGCTGTTAAATGTTTATTAAACGAAATTATGTCATGTGTTATGTGTGGAATTAAATAGATTAATGAAATTCTACTACATGTGTGTAATTAAATAGATAGATAAACGAAATTACGAAATTACATTATGAGCATTATTAAATAGATAAATGAAATAAAAAATGTTAAATATTTATTAAAACCAAATTATGCCATGTGTCATGTGTAGAATTAAATAGATTAACGAAATTATATTGTGTGCATTATTAAATACATAAATGAAATAAAAGTTGTTGAAAGTTATCAAATGAAATAATTATGCCATGTGTCATGTGTTGCGTAATTGTATAGATAGACAAAATAAGCTTATGTGGTTTAAGATGTCGAATTTAACGCCATTGGAGCCATTCAGGTGAGGGCGAAGTCGGTACTGTAGGGACTCGATGGAAAAAGTGGAAAAGAGCCCTCAAAATTTATTTAGATGCAGCCAATGTCATTGAACCATCAAAAAAAAAAAAAAGGGCCACATTACTCCACACAGGAGGGTTGAGAAGATATTTTTAATATTACAATCTTCCTGGTGCCTATGTGCCTCATATAGATATTTACAAAGTGGCTTTAGACAAACTAGATGAGTATTTTAGGCCAAAGCAAAGTAAACTATATGAGAGGCATATCTTTCGCCTAATTGAGCAAGAACCGTCAGAAAAATTCGAAAAATTTTTGCTGAGGATTAGAAATCAAGCAGAAAAATGTAGGTTTGTTAGTTCTGAAGAACATTCAATTGACCAGATTGTGGAAAAATGCGACTCCACCGACTTGAGGTTGAAAATACTCACAATGGGTGACACCGTTACCCTAGATGCAATAGTAAATGAAGCAAATTCCCTAGAAGCCGTAACCCGACAAATGGAAGACTTCGAGACTTCAAAGATGAGAGGCTGCCCCAGGAAGGTATTAACAGAGTGTCGAGAACGAGACACTCATAAAAAAAATCAACCTGCGGCAAACATAACGAGATGTTACCGCTGTGGGACAAAAGACCATCTTTCATATGAATGTCCAGAAAAAGGTGCAATTTGTCAAAAATGTAACTCAACTCAACTCAAACTCAAAATGTGCTTTATTGTGTAAATATAAATATTTGTTCACAAAAGCCGATCCTTTTTAAAAAAAATTAAGTTATCAGTTGTAGTAAGGGAAAATATCTAAATGTTCACCAACTTAAAATAGAAAAGCTCACAAAACATTTAAGAAATAAAAATCAGACATAAAAAATAAAACTTAAAACTAAGAGTCATATACAAACAAAACTTAAAAAATTTAAAGGACATACAGCTCAGTGTTGCAGAACAAAAAGAAAGTTAGGCAAAGACTATCCAAAAAATGACTGGAAGAAACAAAAACATGGAAAGGTTAATAACGACGATGTTGATTACAGTGAAAATGAAATTGCCTGTTGTATTGGAGGAACAACGATTCAAATGATTATAGATTCTGGATGTAAGTGTACCATATTGAACGATACCTATAACGAATCTCCTAAAACAATCCAAAGTAATAGTCTCAAATCACATCGAAAAACCAAACAAAGTCTTTATGGCCTATGCTAGTAATCAACCTTTGGATATTTTAGGATGTTTCGACGTTGGAATTAGTATTGGTAAAACTAATGTTCGGAACACTGCCACATTTTATGTTGCAAAAAATGGTAGTAAAAATTTGCTAGGTAGAGATACTGCTCAATCTTCAGGTGTATTACAAATCAGAATTGAAGTAAAAGCCCAAATACCTAGGTATATATGGAAATGTTCCACCGCCCAAACAAGAGCTAATGCCTCTTTCTCTGTTTGACAATAACGCTTTTCTTTTCACAATCTGTCAAGCTCTTGTTACCATATACAATTATTGTTCTTGGTCCTTCTAAATCATACGAAATTGATATTGCCCCTAAGCCTATAGAAATAGGACTTGCAACTACTTTAGTCCTATCTTTAGAAGCCAGGCGTTTTATTTTGGTATAAAATTCCTTAAGTTTGAAAAAGCGCTGCTGATCCTTGTTTCAATATTCATCTATTTGTGCTTGTTTTCCCAATTTTAGCTTCAGCAATTCTTCTAAGAACTTTGTCAATGTAGCTTAAATAGCAATCCAATTACCTATATAGCTAACAAGGCCTAAAAAGCTTCGAAGCTCGTCAATGGTATAGGAAACGGAAAGAGTCGATAAATAAAATATGTATTTGTCTAAAGGATTTACGCCCTGTGGGGATAACTCATGTCCCAGAAATTGCACCCCAGCAATATTAAAATAGTACATTAAAATACAAGTTTCATAAGACGTCATTTTATCGCACGAGCCCTATATTAGAAAACGAGCCGGAGGCGAGTTTTCTAAAGGGCGAGTGCGATAAAATGTCTTATGAAACGAATATTTTATACTATTTTTTCTATTTTGGTATTGTTTCATTTAAAAAAAAACTTTTCTTGAAAATTTTATTCTCATAATTCCTGATTTCATATGTTTAGGTTGGTAACACTACATGCCAAATGTAGAAATCTTCTATTATTTTTTATCGCGAATGACAGTTCGATGACCATCAGTCAGCCAGTGTTACCAACCTCCGATAAGTAAAAAAGGAGTGTCACAAAGAGCTTCTTTTCGAAACTACTTTTAGTGTCGAAAAGACTTCGATATGACACCAAAATAGAAAAAAACATTTTCGTGAATTTAACAAAACATTATTTTCATTTAGGACTGTTAGTGGGATTTGATTCTTTGGTTATGGTCGATAATATTTTGCTATGCATGAGATTATCATCACTATGAGGGTTACAGTGCCTTCGTATTTGAGTATAGTACGCGCAAGATATTCCAAACATAAGCCCCTTATAACTAAATAATCCTTTATTTAAGATAAAAGTGGTTATTTCACGAGAACTTTCAGAAATGTCAACTTGTGAAACGCTTGTTTCATATCTTATCTTGAAAAAAAAAAAATCTGTAAAGTTTGGTATGACTTGGTTAATGGTCATGGTGAGGGATGGTTCTCAGGAAGTATGGTCATATTTGCTCTTCTCATATCTATGCAAATACGAATTTCTCCGTTTGATTTTAAAATGGGAACCATGAGTGAAATGAAGTAAAATGAATAATAATTAAAGACGCTAATAATGACAAACAATTTATTTGCAAAGAAATGAAATCAGATGATTCTGCAAAAAAAAAAAACCCCCAAGTTCAATCCAACGCCCTACTACACTATTGGGTACCAGAAAAAAAGAAGCGATGTTCATGTCCGCAATGATCAAAGGTCAGGAATATAGAAGATACTTGATTCATTTAAAGAAGGTAGAGGGACAATATGTAAAGTAGTAAATTCTTCTTCAAATTCCAATACAAATGATTTTAAACGATAAGTTAGAGGACAATGAATTCACAAAATTTGTCACATTTATTGTACTTTATGTGTAGGTGTAGCATATATAATCTCAATTATCATGCAAGTATTAGGTAAACTAGCTTATCATAATACTATACTTTATTATTGTTCTAGTTATAATATATTATGCATTATTGTTATAGTTAATAATTATTCAACACATGTATGTCCAACAATTATTATTATTTTTATGTATAACCTTTAACTATTCTCTAACGTAGTATATAGTATAGTAGCCTAAGGTTAAAAGTTCGTAAACTTTGTCAACTGTCTAAAGACTTAATTCTAGATATTTTTAGGATTATATTCATTTATTTGTTTTTGTAAATAAGGAAGGGATGTAGCGTGTTTAATTGTCTTTAAAACTTGTGGACTGTATATTTTTCTTTTTGTTCAGCTCAAATTCGCCAAATTCGAGGAGGAAAACGGACAGGATTTTGAAACTTTTCATTAATTTATTGACAACTTGACAACTCGTCAATTAAAACTAACTGGTGCTAAAAGATACAGAGTTTTCAAAAGCAACTTGAATAAAACACAAATGTCGGGCTTTAACATACCGCCCCCCTTGAAAGTACCAAGTACTTCTCAACTAAATCGACACATATCACTATCAAAGTTATAAAAATTAATGAATATAAAAACTAAATTAAATAAATATAAGTACCTACAAATGTTTAGGTATTAATGTAAACTTCAATGTAGATTTCAACATTAATCAATATAAATAAAAAATACTAACTAGTACTATTCGTTAAAAAATATTTAAATAAATAAGAACATTTTAGCAACTGCATTAAAGTTCGAGTCGGAAAATGTTTCATGTATAATCAAACATTCAAAAATTAAAACTAAACCTAATTCTAGAACTCAGATGGTAAAACACATACGCGGCTAACAGCGCGACTAATAACACCACCGTTAACTTTAAGTTCAACGACACGATTAATGTTATCCTTTCCCAGATGTACGGCCAGGACTCTTCCCAATTGCCAATTCATAGGTGGTATACTGTCGTTTTTTACCAACACCAACGAACCAATTTTTAACAAATCTTGGGCATTTTGCTTCCATTTATTTCTTGTTTGTAATTCTGACAAGTATTCTTTCTGCCAACGCTGCCAGTAATGCTGAGACATAGCCTGAAGATGTTGCCATCTGGTTAGACGATTGACAGGAACATCCGTTAAATCAACTTCTGGAAGATTTGTAAGAGGTCTACCCACCAAAAAATGTCCAGGTGTTAATGCCGAAATATCGTCCGGATCTTGAGTAAGTGCACACAGTGGACGCGAGTTTAATATACATTCAATCTGAGTCAAAACCGTGACAAACTCTTCAAAGGTCAATCGAATTTCACCTACAACTCGTTTGATATGGTATTTTGCCGATTTTACCCCCGCTTCCCATAATACACCGAAATTAGGTGATGAAGCCGGGATAAAGTGCCATTTAATATAGTCAAGAGATAAATTATCGCTGATTTGAGAAGTATTATTTTTCAAAAAATCATAGACTTTTTGAAGCTCAGCGTAAACATTCAATGGTTTACCACGTCTACTAACAAATCTATGAAATGCTGCTAAAAATGCCTCCGTGGTTAGTCCAGACACCAGCTCGATATGTATGGCCTTTGTGCTCATACATACAAAAAGACACATGTAAGCTTTAATTAACTTCGCACCACGAGTTTGCCTATCCTTAATTAGGAAAGGACCTCCAAAATCAGTGACAACATTTGCAAAAACATGGTTAGGAGTTATACGAATTTCTGGCAAGTTACCCATCAAATAACTTTTTTGATCTCTTGGAGCAACACGAAAACACTTATAACAAGTTCTAACAACATTCTTACATGCATTTCTGCCATTGATAGGCCAATATTTTTCTCGAACAGAATAGAGCAAATTTTGAACACCACAGTGTAATAATCTCTCATGTTCATTTCTTATAATCTGTTTCGTTAAGAAATGACTATCTGGTAGCACAATAGGATGCTTACCTTCAAATGATTTGTTTGAATTTTCCAGCCTACCCCCAACCCTGATTAGTTGGTCCTTCAAAAATGGATTAAGAGAAAGTATTTTGCTTGTTTTTCCTATGGGTTTATTTTTACTCAAATTAGAATATTCTTGAGGAAAGCATTCTATCTGAACATGCCTAATAATATTATTTAAAGCATTATTTAACTCTTCTGGAAGCAAAGGGCCGATATTTCTATCGTCTTTTTTAAGCTTACTGTTAGTTAAATATCTGAAAATATAGGCTATTACTCTTATTGTTGTTCTGAATGCCGAAAACTTTTTTAGAATCCAAATTATATCATTACTATAATTTACCGATAAATTACACAGAGTTTTTGGTTCACAAATTTCTGTAATTTCCATTTCTGGCTAACTAAGATTCCATTCTGACGCATTCAACAAAAACCACTCTGGACTATGGTCCAGAGTGGTGGTATGCCACCACAAACTCGAATTCATTAAAGCTTCAATAGAAACGCCTCTACTTAAAAGATCAGCTGGATTTTCATTAGATCTAACATGATGCCAGTCTTCAAAATTTGTAAGTGACCTGATTTCGCTAACTCTATTTGCAACAAATGTTTTCCATTTGCTGCTTTCATTTCTGATCCAACAAAGTGTGATTGTGGAATCAGTCCAAAAATAAAATTTATTAAATTCTAAATCTAAAACACTTATTATCTTTTCTGTCAAATTCGCGAGTAGTACGGCACCACAGAGTTCTAGTCGAGATAAACTTAATTGTTTTAACGGTGCCACACGTGATTTAGCACATAGTAAATTGGAAAAGTAAGAATTATTATCAATTACACATCGTAAATATATGCATGCTCCGTAGGCCTTGACCGACGAGTCACAAAATCCATGAAACTCAATTTTTATACGTCGCGAAAATACTGCGCATCTAGGAATCTTAAGCTGTTCTAATTGATACAAATCATTATAAAATGAGTGCCAGGCATTTAAAATTCCTATGGGAATTTCATCGTCCCAATCAAGCTTTAATTTCCATAGTTCCTGAACTATAAGCTTAGCAATAACAATAATAGGGCCTAACAAACCTAACGGGTCAAAAATCTGACAAATTATTGATAAAATATAACGTTTTGCAACCCTTTCATTTGCAGATTTATTCAAATTATCGATCTTGTACAATATCTCATCAGTATTTGAATTCCAATAGACATCTAGCGTTTTATTCTGTTCATTAACTCCTATAATTAAAATATTTGCATCTAAACCCTCATTTAACTGAAATCTATTCAAAAGTTCTTTTTCATTACATAAAAATTTTCTAAGTTCAAATCCATAACTTGCTAAAAGACTAACAACGTCTTTTTGAATTTGCAATAATTCGTGCGTAGAATCTGAACCTGTGAGAATATCGTCCATATAGAAATCTTATTTAGAATTAATTATTTTACTTGCTAATGGGAAGCTTGATTCGTGGTCATTCGCGATTTCAAACAAACACCTAACTGCAAGATATGGCGCAGATGCCGTACCATACGTTACCGTATTTAATTTATACACTTTCAATTCTTCCTCGGGATGCGAACGCCAAAATATTTTTTGGTATTTGGTTTCATTCTCGTGCACTAGAATTTGGCGATACATTTTCGAAATGTCACCTGTTAAAACGTATTTATGAATACGAAATCTAGCAAGGATAGAAAACACATCTTGCTGAAGCGTCGGTCCACTGAATTGCACATCATTTAGTGACAGTCCAGTACTTGTTTTAGCCGACGCGTCAAACACTACTCGACACTTAGTAGTAATACTATCCTTAAACACTGCATGATGCGGTAAGTAAAACCCGTTATCATTGTAATCTATAATTTCAGACATATGCCCTAGCTGTCTATATTCGTCCATAAATGATACATAGTCCGATTTTAACTGTGAATTTTTGGACAATCTCTTCTCTAGTAAATAAAATATATTTCTCGCCATGGTACTTGAATCTCCTAACAAATCTAAATTATTCTTGAATGGTACACGCACAATAAATCTACCTAACTGATCTCTTGATATTGTATTCTGAAAGTAATTTTCGCAATATTTCTCTGAATCTGACATGGTAACCTTATTATTACTCACCTCTTCAACTTCCCAAAATTTAACAATAGTGTTTTCAAAAGAATTTTGATCTACTATACTTAAACAGCTAACTGATTCATTATTTTCATCAAAACACAAATTTCTTGCAATGACATAGCCTAGAGCAGTTTCTTGTAATAAAGGCAAATTTGGGCCAAGACGAACCTGTTTTGAACCCATAATTGTCCAAAATATGTTCGAACCTAACAACATATCTATTTCACTCGAAACATTAAATTTGGGATCAGCTAATTGTAAATTGATTGGAATATTAAGGATCTCTTTATTAAATGACATTATAGGTAATTTTTCTGTGATCGATGGAAGTACCAAACAGCTTAAATTACTCTTAAAATTGCTTATACAAGATTCAATAGTTACATTTACTTGATAATTGATATTTGTCAACGTTTGACCTACACCCTTTATTGCATGATTTATTTTTGATTGTTTTAAGTTCAATTTTTTACATATTCCTAGGGACAAAAAATTACTCTGTGAGCCACTATCTAGCAATGCTCTTGCCGTCACTTTATGTGTTCCATTGGTTACTTGAATCATCGCTGTAGACAACAAAACTTGCGAATTTCCTGACGCTACAGAAGCTTCCACTGAATGTGCCAAATAGTTAGTGACAGCATGGCCGCTTCCTGCAACATGTGAGTTCACAGAATAATTGTTTGTCCCTGGAACGAGACTGGAAGTGACGCTGCTGTTTCCAACTTCTGACGATTCTGAGGTCGAGGTTTTTTGGGCGAAGTTTGTTCTATCACCGGTTGGCATAGAATTTTTATTATTATATGAATCTGAATGCAATAATAAATTATGTGCTTTATTACACTTTCTACATTTAAATTTCTGGCATTTCCAGGAGGGATGAGAATTCCTCAAGCAATTTAAGCACAATTTCAGCCGCTTCACTTCACTTATACGATCATTCACAGATAATTTTAAAAATGAACTACATTTAAATATACTATGTGACTCCTTACAATAGTAGCACTTAAAACTACTATCCGAATTATTTTCTACAGCTGAATAACTTTGGCTTTCACCTTTATTTTTTCTAAATGCATATTTATTTTCATATTTATTATACCTACTTGTTTCTAGCACTTTATTATGTACTTTTGACACCTCCAATTTTTCTAAAACTTCACATTTCAACTTAAGAAAACTGTTAAGGTCACTCATGGTTGGTAGTTCACTCTGATATTTGTAACTCTCCCAATCACGGCGAGTTGTTGCATCAAATTTATTAGTCATGATATATATAATTAATCGATCTCAAGAGTCAGTATTTTCCCCCATAGATTTAAGCGCTCTTAAATGTTTTGTAATTGTATCAAACAAGTTGCGCAATTCAATATATGATTCCTTCATTAAACTGGGATGATCAAATATTGCTCGTATGTGGTTATAAATTATAAGTTTTTTATTTTCAAACCGATCTGTTAAAAATTGCCATGCAACAATATAGTTAGCTTCAGAAACTTCTATTGATTTTATTATTTCTAGAACCTCTTTACTAAGTGAAGATTTTAGGTAATAAAATTTCTGAATGCCATTTAATGAAAGATCTTTTTCAACTAGAGCTATAAAGGAATCTTTAAACTCTAACCAACTTGTTCACGAAAATTTGCGTTAGGTTTTCGAAAGTTTAAAGAGCAGCGGGACTGTAGCGCTAAATTCAATTTTTGCCGCACAAATATTAATGGACATAAACCCGAGCCATACAAAGACAATGGAGGATTGGCACTTGGTTTATGCTGGTTTTCGTCGATCCAGAGGAGCTCCTCGTGTCCAGAAAGTCTGCTTCTCAGCGACACCGATACAACACCGTCTTAGAAATAAAAATAAGGAATTTTTGCCTTGAATTCGATAGGTTTTTTGATTTTGATAACGACCGAAAAAGCGGACGTGGTTTTAGAGACACGGCTTCGTACTGTCCTTCCTTCTCATAAATCACATATTTTTCACATACGCCGAGTCTGCGCGAGCGGTGCCAATTTTGATTTGAACTTGTATGGCTTTTAACGGTTTTTTCTTTCGTATTTTTGAATAAATATATAAAATAACAAAGTTGCATGAACAATACTGTTCACTGTATATTGAACCTGAACCTAGACCAACACACAGACCTGAACCTAGACCAACACAAGTTGCATGAACATTAACCGCCCACTTAAAACGGAGTTTTACGTTGAATAAATGAGAGAAAAAAATATATATAATACTAATAATAAAATAGAATAAAATAGAATAAAACTACAAAAACAAAACACAACACACAGAGATTGCTTATCTGAGTTTAACGCGAATCTAATAACAAAGGGCACAACTTTACCACTGGACGAGTAAGGAGCCCGTGCTGTGTTTGTACTGTAGCAATTCTAACGTGACCATCCGGACCAGGATGCACGGTTACTATTCTTCCCAGTGACCAGTGCAATGGTGGTCTGGATTCATCCTTGATTAACACCAAAGCGCCAAGCTTAATTTCGACGGAAGGATCGGACCACTTGCAACGTTGTTGCAAGGTGTTAAGGTACTCGATTTTCCAACGCTTCCAAAAATCTGAATGAAGGCGTTGAACAAGTTGCCAACGATTTAAAGTGTTTAGTTTTAGGGAAGAAAGGTCCGGATCCGGACAAGAATTTAATGGTTCTGTGGTCAGAAAATGACCAGGTGTCAGTGGTGACAGGTCATTTGGGTCTGAACTCTGTTCCCAGAGAGGTCTCGAGTTGAGAAGAGCCTCTATTTGTGAGAGAAGGGTATAGAGTTCTTCGAAAGTTAAGATTTGGTTGCCAATTACGCGATATAAATGAGTTTTGACAGATTTGACTCCCGCTTCCGCTAAGCCATTTAGGTGGGGAGCCCCAGGACTATTCAGGTGCCACTTTATGTTCAGACTTTCCGCAGCTAATCTTGACAGGTTTTGGAGTTCTTTTATAGCTCCGACAAAATTGGTTCCTTGATCACTTACGATTTGAACGCAAGTGCCACGTCTAGCTACAAAGCGTCGTAACGCTGCAATGCAAGCTTCCGTAGTCAAGCTTGAAACTAACTCGATGTGGATAGCTTTGACACAAGTGTCGACAAACACCGCAATATACGATTTCGTGACTTGCGCTCCACGACGTCTTTGACCTACAAAGGATTTTATTGGACCAGCATAGTCCAGACAAACGTGGGAGAAACACTTCAGCTGGGAAGTTCTGAAATCGGGTAGATCTGCCATATATGGTGTGTATGATTTAGGTTTTAAACGAGCGCATCGAATGCATTGGGATAAGACCTTTTGAATTGCTTTACGCGCAGATATGATCCAAAATTTTTGGCGAATAAGATACTGCACTGTATTAAGCCCAGGGTGCAGATTTTCGATATGAGTTTGAGTTATGATTAAATTGGTAAGATGATGAATTTTGGGTAATAATAAGGGATGTTTCGCCTCAAAAGAGAGCTGAGAATGCCTTAATCTACCGCCCACTCTGACTAAACCCGACTCATCTAAAAACGGTGCGAGCTTGCGGTCCGGCTTAGGTAATAATTCATTATTTTGTATTTTCGAAATTATGTCTGGAAAACACTTCTTGGACCCTTTTGACTAAAACAAGCAAGGCTTTGTGCAATTCGAAAGCTGCAAAGGGTCCCAAGATTGGATTTTTCAGGTTTTTTCGATTATGAATAAGTCTTAGAAAATGGCAAATAATTTTTTGAATTAGGGTTAGGTTAGAAAACTTACTTATTAGATTGTCAAAAAAGTTTGGAGTATGCGATTCTGCCATTAATACGGTATTGTTAAGTGGCTTTTCCTCTTTTATGACTTCATCAGGTGCTTCCTCGGAAAATTCCTCTACGAATTTCTTTATTTTCCACTCGGAAGTTGGCGGGATTACCCAAGGCGGACCATGGAACCATAGAGGATGATTTATTAGACTGTTTGGGGTTAGACCTCTGCTGGCACAATCAGCCGGGTTTTCGAGTGAAGGAATATGGTACTTGAATGGTTTCTTGAATGTGACTGACGCGGTTCGCTACAAAAGTTTTCCACTTGTGAGGAGATGAGGTAACCCAATGCAGCGCAACACGTGAGTCCGAAAATGCAAGAATTTCATCGATTAGGATCAGCGAAGAATAAGTTCGGATAACTAATTCGAGCAAATCAGCTAGCAGGGTGGCTCCAAGAAGCTCCAAACGAGGAATGGATTTAGTATGAAGGGGAGCAACTCGTGATTTCCCAACGACTAGTGATGATTTGATAATATTGTTAGGTAGCTCAACACGGATGTACACGCAACAGGCATATCCTAGTTCTGATGCGTCACAGAAACCTAACAATTGACAACGTTGAATTTTATTTGGAAAAATGTGTCTAGGTAGACAGATACTCGAAAGATTATTTAATTGATTACTAAATTGCTTCCAAAGGGTAGTGATCGATTCAGGGGGTGTTTCATCCCAGTCAATATTGCATAACCAAAGCTTCTGCATTATAACTTTCGCGAAAAATGAGACCGGAGATAAGAACCCGAGAGGATCCCAAATTTTTGCAATAGCGGATAGAATGCTTCTTTTAGTGCAAGTTTTTTCGGATGGGGTGCATGAGTAGGTGAATGTGTCGGTTGAAGGGTGCCATTGAAGGCCCAGAACCTTGATAGAGGCGGAGTTATCATTCTCGAAAGTTATTGGGATTTGGCAATCCGATGGGGACAAATGAGAGATGAGTTTAGGGTTATTTGATGCCCATTTACGGAGTTCAAATTTTCCTAATTTGAGCAAGGTGATTAGATCTCTCTGAAGCGATAAAGCGCCCTCTAGGGAGCTAGATCCGCAGCAAATAGCGTCCATGAAAATGTTGTTAAGCAATACTTGGGAAGCTTCAGGAAATGTTTGACTTTCACGAGTGGCGAGTTCTCTAAGGGTTCTAATTGCTAAATAAGGACTTGAACTTATACCAAACGTAACAGTATTCAACCGGTATTCCTGTAAGGGTTCGCTGGGATGAAAGCGCCAAAGTAGTCTTTGGTAATCTCTATGAATTGGGTTTAGTTGGATTTGCAAAAAATGTTGCTTGATATCAGCTAGAAGCACGACAGAATAGAATCTAAATTTGAGTAGAATTTCGCAAATATCATTTTGCAATTTAGGTCCCGTTAAAAGGGTTTCGTTTAGGCTTGTGCCGTTTGATCCTTTAACGGAGGGGTTAAAAACCACCCGGAGTTTTGTGGTTGATTTATCCAGACGAAGCACTCCATGATGCGGTAAATAGCAGCATAGATTTGGCCTAGATTCGGTTTTTGGGATTAAAGACATATGACCGTTTTTGAGGTATTCGCTCATAAAATCAGCATACAAGCTATAAAGACTAGGATTTTTTAAGAGTCGAGATTCCAGCGACATGAATAAACGATAGGCTATTGAATAGGTATCTCCAAGGTTAGGAGGGTCGATGTGACGAAATGGTAAATTGACTGTAAAACGACCAGATGTATCCCTGGTGGTTGTCTTTTGGTAAATTTCTTCACACCTTTTTTCTTCGGGCGATAGAAAAGTTTTGGGTTTGATTGCCTCTAATTCCCAGAATTTTCGGATACTTGAATCGAGAGATTGCTCACATGAGATGAAATATGAGCTGACATGGGGTTGAATATCTATATTTTGGGTTTGTCCCAAGAATACCCATCCAAAGATGGTTTCAAAGGCAGAAGGTTGACCTGGTGGTCCTTGAATCCTCCCTGTCCGAAGAATTTTGGTGAATATTTGTGCTCCTAATAGCATGTCTATGGGAGCAGGAATGTTGAATTGGTCATCAGCAAGCTTTAAGTTGGAAATGTGACTCCAAGTTGAAAAATCAATTTGCATTGAAGGCATATTTGCACAAAGTTTTGGCAGGATGAAAACTTGAATATGAAAGGTAGGTTGGGTTAAACCTAAAGGTCGAATGGTGCAAGTAGCTACGCCATTTGTAGATGACGAGGATTGATTTATACCTAAAACCGGAATTGCATTTTTATTTCTTCGAATGCCTAGGCGATTAATACAAGAATCGCTAATTAAATTAATTTGGCTACCACTATCCAGAAGGGCTCTAACTGTTTGGTAATTGCCTCGAACATCGAGAACTTCGAGCTTTATGGTTGCCAAAAGTACTGTGGTTAGTGTCGACGGCGAAGTACAAAGATTGTTTGGATTAGGATCGATCGCGATGAGACTCATATTTCTTTGGATTTCATTTGGATTTGCTTCGATTTGACTTGAATGTTCTTGGATTGCATTAAAATTGCCTTGGTTTAAATTGGGATTCGTTTGGATTAGACTTGTATTCGCTAGGAATTGATTCGACACTTGGTTTTGATTCAAGGTAGAGTTTGGATTCGAGTAAACTAAATTGGAATTGTTCGAGTTTGAATTTGGGTTTGACGATATTTCAATGGATTGATTATAGGTTGGGTTTGGATTTTGGCGATAAGAATCAGTTATTTGGGGTAGGTGCAATAATGTGTGGTGTCTGTGTCGGCAAATTTTACAGTTGAAGGTACTTGTGCATTCTTGTAAATAGTGATTTGCGCGCAGACAGTTCACACATGCGTTTTGTTGTTTCACGTAGTTGAAACGTTCCGAAGGTGTTTTTGTAATAAATACTCCACATTGAGATAATGGGTGATATAAGTTGTTGCAAAGTTTGCATTTAGTTGAATTTTGATTTAATTGGGGTTGATTATTAGTTGGTTTATAGGCTGGAGCTGGTGTTCGTACCAACAAATTGGAAGGTGTATTCGATTTGTACTGGTTTTGGGAATAGGAATTATTCTTTTTGAACTGATAGTTTGAATTGTTATTTTTTGGACTTTGTTTTGATGTCGAGGGTTGCATATTTTCGCTTTGTGGGATGGTTTGCATTGTTTCTAGGGCTTTGCACTGATTAGTAAGAAATTGGATCAGATTTTGGTAGGTTGGAATTTCGGTAGTGCTAAACTTTAACTCGAAAGCGGTTCTTGTAGAAGTATCAATTTTTGACAATAAAATAGAAAATAAACAAAAACACCATGCATCCACCGGGAAGCCTAGATTCTTGAGTGCTGCAATATTCTCCACGAACGTGTCTACTAGCGATCTGAGATCTTTTGGTGCATTATTTTTTATTGAATTTGCATTATAAATTGAGTTCCAATAAGTGCTAGCCAAAAGTCGTTTGTTTTGATACCTTTCGGTTAGTGCATTCCATGCAATGTCGTAATTGCTGGATGTTAATTTGATTGAGTTAAGAATATTTAATGGTTCGCCCTCTAAACATGAAAGTAAATGTTGAAATTTTTTGATATCTGAATAGTTTGTATTATCGTGAACAAGTGACGTAAAAACATCAAAAAACGTTGGCCATTTCTTGAGGTTTCCGTTGAAGGTCGGTATTTTTAATGGTTCTAGTTCATCTCTATATGAATTATTGTTTACAATCGAGGGGGTGAAACCGGAATAATTTGCGCTAGGAAACATCGTAGAAAATATTGCCCTTGTTTGGTGATAAAATGAGTCAGTATCTTTTCGAATTTTATCTTGAGCATCAAATTCTGCGTCGCTATCTCCAAGAAGACCGATAATCTCATTATGAATGGTTTCAAACTGATCATAGTGATCGTCTAGTGATTCATAGGACGCTTTAAAAACTAGCTTTACAGTATCATCGCTTTGAGATTTAATTGCTAAGTTGAAAGTTTCTATAATACGAGCGATTGATACTTTTCGTTGGTTTGTCAACTTTTTTGTTGCCATTTTGTACAATTATAAATATAAATAAATTAAGTTGAAAACTCTGAGTAGATTGTTTATTTGCTAAGAATTGATTTTTTCCTTTTGAATATAGAAATAAAAATTATTACCTTTTAGCTATTATTAATCCCAAACAAATGCACAAAAGTACACCCAAAAACACATCACTAATTCTTCCTTAATTTGTTTTACGTACGCGATAACCGAATAAAAGATTTGAATTGTTGAATTATTGAATTATTTATGCACCTTTGATTCTAATAAGCAAAGCAAGCCCCTGTGTTGAATTTATTCTTGCGAAAAACAAAATAAATGGAATCTCGTTTTTCTTACTAAAGGAATTTAAAGGTAAACGTAAACAAACTGTGTACCGAAAATTGGATAGAGTGAGACCTGAATTGAAAAGAGCGCGGACGAATCGGACAGCGCGGACGCCACCTAGCTTGAACCTTGACTATTTGAGATTTGAAAATGACGATAAAAAATTTAAATAATATTCGCGAGACCAAAATTATTTCTTTTTTGAAATTAATCGGGTCGTGGGACCAAATAATGTTCACGAAAATTTGCGTTAGGTTTTCGAAAGTTTAAAGAGCAGCGGGACTGTAGCGCTAAATTCAATTTTTGCCGCACAAATATTAATGGACATAAACCCGAGCCATACAAAGACAATGGAGGATTGGCACTTACTTGGTTTATGCTGGTTTTCGTCGATCCAGAGGAGCTCCTCGTGTCCAGAAAGTCTGCTTCTCAGCGACACCGATACAACACCGTCTTAGAAATAAAAATAAGGAATTTTTGCCTTGAATTCGATAGGTTTTTTGATTTTGATAACGACCGAAAAAGCGGACGTGGTTTTAGAGACACGGCTTCGTACTGTCCTTCCTTCTCATAAATCACATATTTTTCACATACGCCGAGTCTGCGCGAGCGGTGCCAATTTTGATTTGAACTTGTATGGCTTTTAACGGTTTTTTCTTTCGTATTTTTGAATAAATATATAAAATAACAAAGTTGCATGAACACAACTACCATATTGACCATCAAATGTTGGCAACTTAATTGGCGGCAATTTAACAACAGACTTACTTACTACATTAACAATATTATTATTATTTGAGCCATGTCTTGAACTAACCACGGACCCATTACTAGCATCATTTTTTACCTGGTGTTTATTTATGAAGGCAGTGATTTCACCTACTAATTTAAAATAAACCTTCTCAAAATCACCTCTCTCAGCATCATCTGCTGAATAATCTAAATCATCGACTATACTACTAGTTTGCTCTATTTCAAGCTGAATTTCTTCAAATTCATCATACATCGGCGTCAACCGATCTAAACGGGACTGTAATTCAGTCACTAAATTATTTTCAACATTATCTTTGTTTATTGATTTAAAATAATTTTCTAATCTTGTAAGTTTTCCTTTAATAATACCCCGTTTTACTTTAAGGTTTGCTGATTCTGCCATATTATTGACTCAAATATCGGTATTTACAAAAATTATTAAAATCAGAACGAACTTACTCAAGATATAACAAAAGAAGTTTGCCCAATGCTTGTATATAGTGGAACACGACACTTCTCTTCTTTCTCCTTTGTTTCACGATCAATCTAATTGAATCTTGAATTTACCTTCTTTAACCTTCAAGTTCTCCTGTTACCGGAATTCTGGTGTTTATTCACCTTTCACCTTTCACCTGAAATTTACTCGATTATTCTCAATTAATCAATATTTTCGCTGATTCCATATCCGGCTCGAAGGACCAATGTTTAATTGTCTTTAAAACTTGTGGACTGTATATTTTTCTTTTTGTTCAGCTCAAATTCGCCAAATTCGGGGAGGAAAACGGACAGGATTTTGAAACTTTTCATTAATTTATTGACAACTTGACAACTCGTCAATTAAAACTAACTGGTGCTAAAAGATACAGAGTTTTCAAAAGCAACTTGAATAAAACACAAATGTCGGGCTTTAACATAGTGTATAGCCAATATTAGGATAATCCCTTTACCTTAAATTGATATTCGTTTACTGTTTACATTGAATAAAAAAAAAATAAAATTCGTTACCCGCGGAGGTGAGATCATTCACTCCTCCAAGGTGGGCAATGGATGATTACTGAAGTGATTACGTGTTTTATTTTATTCCTTCAAATGCCTAAAACCAAATAGTACAATTCCCTTGATACATAAATAACTATAATTACTTTTCATGAATATTGTAGGGTTTTATATTTTGTCTAGGGTTGAAATAAAAAACGACATGGATAGTCAAAACAAAAACAATATTTTCTTTTTTAAATATAGGGTGGTCCAAAAAAAAACCGAAATTTTGTTTTTGAGCTGTAACTTTTTTATTTGTTTACCAATTTTCTTTTGTTTTGGCTTGTTTGGAAGAGAAATGAACAGGCTAACGAATCAGGGTACAACTTTTGACATTTGTAAAAAATCCAAAATGGCGGACTCCTTCAAAAATTGTCTAGATTTGGATAGCGCTGGAACTTTTTTGTGACACCCTGTATAGGTGTTTTTAATAACTTCTTAAAGTTCATCATTTTGCGAACATTTTAAGACCCCGATAGAAAAAATCGATTGAAAACTAAGTAAAATATTGAATTTTTTGTAATATCGAATTTCAATTTTTTATATTGACAGCAAAATCTAAGATATGCTATATTTTTTTTTTCTAATCAACATATTTTTTCTATTTCAGGCTTGTTCGATAGATAAATGAATAGGGAAAGGATTCGAAATGAAAATTTCCACTGGTTAAAAAAAAATTAAAGATTTCCCAGTTCCTTTAACATAGCCAATTTTGAAAAAGTTAACGATGAGTTTTCTAATAATACGACTAATATTTTTATTTATAAATTTAAAAAAATGAAGTTAACACATTTAAGGGGCGATATGCCCTCCGTGGGCCTCAACAACCCATGCTAAACGTCTACGCCAAGAATCAATGCAATGTTACGTTGTTCCAGCAGTTCTCCCCAACACTCAATGATTCGGTTGCGCAGCTCTCCTAATTTATTGACAGTAGCTCCATTTCCGTGGACTTTTTCTTCCAAATCCCCTCATGGAAAGTAATCGCAGGAATTCAAATCTGGGCTATTAGGCGGCCAGTCAACGGGCTGTATAAAATTCGCAACTTGCTCTCTTAGATAGTTGATAGTAAAGCGGGTATTATGTCACCTGGCTCCATCTTATATACAAACAGTATTTATCACCTTTATCTCATAAAAAGAGAAATACCAAAACGTACAATTTTATCAAAGTTTTTATGAGAACCAAAATCTGAACAATAAATGTTAACTAGGTAAGTTATAAAATTACCTGCATAAAAGTGTAGTCTTGGGGTGTGAGCTGTTCAATTTCGAATCAAGGTTCTTAAAGTTAACAGGTTGTTTGGTAATGGGTAAGTTGATGACGCATCTTGAGTGCATTATGTTCAGGCATACAGATGACGTCATAAAAGTTATCAGGCAACCTACCTCTCTCAAACAACCTTGATTTCGGATAGTTGAGATTTGTGGTTTCAAAAAATTGCTGCAGATAGATACCATTAAATAACTGTTCTTCTCTTCCTTTATCTGCTTTTCGAGCTTGGGAAATTCGTAGTTGGTCGTTTTGCGAATTCTTTACTCCGGCTAAGGTGAAAATTTGTCCATCACTGAACCAAATTTTTCGGATTTCAGCACGGGCTCTAAATCTATTAAGTTGGACAGTTTAAATGTGCAGTCCCGTTTAACGTGCTTCAGCAATAAATCACTTTTATTTACGACTAATGTATAATGTGCGTATTATATTTGTGATTTTGGCAGTATAATGACATATGTTATTCCTCCAGGGATTAATGACGAGTAGCGGGGGGGGGGTCATTATTCCACAAAAGTGTCAGTGTCAAACGTGTAGTGCTTGTGGATTTGTATTGAAAATTATGAGACGGATGAAATTTGTTCATTGAAAATCTCAAATAAATTAATTTGTCGTAAATAAAGTAGAGTATACTACTCGCAATAATGGCTATTATTCCCTCGGAATGTTACTCCCTCGCCGCTAACGCGGCTCAGTTCGTAAAAATCCTCGGGAATAATAGCTATCATTATTGACTCGTGGTATAATCTACTATTAATTATTCTCTACTATCAACTATCTAAGGCAGCAAGTTGCGAATTTTATAGAGCCCGTTGACTAGCCGCCGGCTGACTTATAGCCCAGATTTGAATCCCTGCAATTACTTTTTATAGGATACTTGGAAGAAAAAGTCCACGGAAATGGGGCTACGTTCAATAATTTAGAAGAGCTGCGCAGTCGAATCATTGAGTGTTGGGGAGAACTGCTGCGGAACAAAGTAACATTGTCAATTCTATCGATTCTTGGCGTAGACGTTTAGTATGAGATGTTGAGGAGAGGGCCTATCGCCCCTTAAATGTGTTTACTTAATTTTTTTAAATTTATAAATAAAATTATTAATCGTACTGTTAGAAAACTTATCGTTAACTTTTTCAAAATTGGCTATGTTGAAGGAACTGGGAAATCCTTAATTTTTTCTCAACCAGTCAAAATTTTCATTTCGAATCCTTACCCTATCCATTTATCTTTTGAACAAGCCCGAAATAGAAAGGATATGCCGAGTAGAAAAAAAAAATCTAGCTGAAATAACATATCCTAGATTTTGCTGTCAATATAAAAAATTGAAATTCGATATTACAAAAAATTCAATATATCACTAAGTTTTCAACCGATTTTTTTTGTCGAGGTTTTAAAATGTTCACAAAATGATGAGCTTTAGGAATTTATTAAAGAAACTTATACAGGGTGTCACAAAAAAGTTCCTACGCTATCCAAAACTAGGCAATTTTTGAAGGGGTCCGCCATTTTGGATTTTTTTCAAATGTCAAAAGTTTTATCCTGATTCGTTAGTCTGTTCATTTCTCCTTCAAACAAGCCAAAACAAAAGAAAATTGGTCAACAATTAAAAAAGTTACAGCTCAAAAACTAAATTCCGGTTTTTTTGAACGACCCTATATACAGGGTGGTCCTTCGGGAATGACATCGATTGCTTATGGGAGAACTGTGAAAGGTAAAAATTTGAAAATTTGGCAACATAGCAATGTCGATGGGGGACATCTAGGTAAAATATTTTCAAGATGGCGGCATTTCCGGTCATACCGGAAGTTGATACCAACTCGGTTATTTTAAATAGAACACCCCATATATTAATGTATTTTTGGATTCTACATAAAATTCTGAGCAGATTTCATGTAATATACCCTATACCTAAGTTCAACTGTTTTGGAAATATTGACAGTTGAAAATTGACTTTTTGCAACTTTGACAAGCTGTAAAACCTAATTGGTTAATTTTAGAGGAAAACCGATTTCACATTCCTATCTTAGATTTTTATAAACTATCATTTGACATCAACTTTGAATTAAATCCATGATTAAAAATTTCAGTTAAATTTAATCTCCGTTTAAGTTCAAAGTTGGTGTCAAATGATAGTTTATAAAAATCTAAGATAGGAATGTGAAATCGGTTTTCCTCTAAAATTAACCAATTAGGTTTTACAGCTTGTCAAAGTTGCAAAAAGTCAATTTTCAACTGTCAATATTTCCAAAACAGTTGAACTTAGGTATAGGGTATATTACATGAAATCTGCTCAGAATTTTATGTAGAATCCAAAAATACATTAATATATGGGGTGTTCTATTTAAAATAACCGAGTTGGTATCAACTTCCGGTATGACCGGAAATGCCGCCATCTTGAAAATATTTTACCTAGATGTCCCCCATCGACATTGCTATGTTGCCAAATTTTCAAATTTTTACCTTTCACAGTTTTCCCATAAGCAATCGATGTCATTCCCGGAGGACCACCCGGTATATATTTTTTTGTTATACGATCCTTTAAATTAAACTCAGGGTGAAAGCCCTGGTAGACGTTTATGGAGAACCGAGAAATATATATTTTTCGATTTTTTTACGAATTCAGTAAACGGTCTAATAGGTTAAGGTGCATTTTCTTAAAATATTTTCACAAGTCAAGCGTTGCCAAATCTACCCTAAACACTATTGAATTTTCCGATAATTCTACTATGAATTTCAGCCATATTTCATGTATAATGTCCTACACCTATACCAACACATTTGAATTTCACTTTACAAATGTCACATTCGGAAAGGAAATGAGGTAGTGCCTCTTAAGATGTCGACTAAAACTGCTTTTATATTTAAATTTCGCATAACAAGTGTCACATTGGAAAGGTGGATCATCCGAGTGAGTTAGAAGATGTCTCTTTAAAGAGTCGTTCCGTTTAAATTTCGTATTACAAGTGTCACATTCGAAAGGATGATCATCCGAGTGCGTCTTTAAATGTCTTTTAAAATTGTTGTTCGATTTAAATTTTGCATCACAAAAGTCACATTCGAAAGGATAATCGTCCAAGTGCGTCTTCAAATGTTTGTTCAAATTCTCGTTATATTTAAATTTTGCATTACAAGTGTCACATTCGAAAGGATGATCATACGAGTGCCTCTTTAAATGTTTTTTCAAATAGCCGATACATTTAAATTTCGCATCACAAGTGTCACATTCGTAAGGCTGATCATCCGAGTGCGTCTTTAAATGTTGGTTCAAATTTTTTTTGTGTCTGAATTTTGCCTCACAAGTCTCACATTCGAAAGGCTGATCATCCGAGTGCGTCTTTAAATGTTGGTTCAAATTTTTTATTGAAAAACAAAAACAAATATTTTTTTTAAAATATTATATATATTTTCTGATACGATCCTTTAAATTAAACTCAGGGTTGAAGGCCTGTTTGACGTTTATTGAGAACCGAGAAATATATTTTTTTACAAATTTTTCAATTTTAGTACACAGTTTAATAGCGACAAGGTGTACTTTTTAAAAATATGTTCACAAATGAAGCGTTACCAAATCTACCCGTAACAAACTAGTTACTATTGAATTTTCCGATTCTAGTGTGAGTTCTAGCCATATTTAATGTATAATGGCCTACACCTATACAAACAAATTTGAATTTCACTTTACAAATGTCACATTCGGAAAGGTAATAAGGTATTTCAGTGCAACTTAAGATGTCGGTTCAAACTTTGTTTATATTTAAATTTTGCATTACAAGTGTCACATTGGAAAGGTGGATCATCCGAGTGAGTTCGAAGATGTCTGTTCAAATGGCCGCGATGTTTAAATTTCGTATTACAAGTGTCACATTCGATAGGATGATCATCCGAGTGCGTCTTCAAATGACTTTTCAAATTTCCGATCCATTTAAATTTCGCATCACAAAAGTCACATCCGAAAGGATAATCATCCGAATGCGTCTTCATATGAACATCCAAACTTTGTCTGTATTTAAATTTTGCTTCACAAGAGTCACATTCGAAAGGATAATTATCCGAGTGCATCCTTAAATGTTGCTTCAAATTGCCGAACCATTTAAATTTCGCATTACAAGTATCACATTCGAAAGGATGATCATCCGAGTGCGTCTTTGAGTGATGGCTTAAACTTTGTCTATATTCATATTTCGCTACACAAGTGTCACATTCGAAAGGATACTTGTTTGATTTTTTATTTAAATCAGTGTGTTTCAAAAATAAATGTTGCTTCAAACTGAATCCCCATCTGAATTTTGTACCACAAATATCGCATACGAAAGGAGTTTTATTCGAATGTATCTTCAAATGTTCTTCCAAATTTTCTTCCGTTCCAAATTTGTTGTGACAAATGTTACATTGCAATTATCGGGGATCTTCTAATTGCATTATTGGATTAATTTCATTTAGATATTCCTCTTCTTTTTTGAATAATCTGATCGGATTAGTCGAATCAATTAATTGGGTCTCGGATATGTCCATTTCTTGCGTCCATTCATTTTTTATCATAAACCTAAAAAATATTTCTATAATAAAACACAACACTATTTAATTTGTAGTTTCAAAACTAAGGGTAGTCTCGAATTCAGTGAATAATTGAAAAAACTGTAAAATTTTTAATAAAAAATACGACTTTCACAAAAAACGGATTTGTTAGCATCCTTGAAGTTTATATATTTTGGCAACATCTACTGCACGCTTCCACTTTACGGCCACTTTTTCCAGCCGGCACATCTTTTAAACCTAAATAGTCAATGATTTATAAAGTACCTGATTGGTGAGGGACTAAACAAAACAGATGGTGGAATTTGTTAAAGAGAGGAAATGTAAGGAACATAATTGTTATTAATACTAAAAATAATTAGTTACCAAAATAATTGCAAATTTAAATTAAAGAAATTGACGAGGCTATAAAACGCACTCTTGCCGCGAGGCTAGCGCCTGTGACGTCACCAGTAGTATTGATGGCCATTTCTGCATTGATAGCCATTACAATACAGATTTTTTTTTATCTCATTCTTATACAAGCTAGTAGAAAAAGATACGAATACACTCGGTGCGCACTAACCCTTCCAATAAAGGCTTAGAATGGACAAGAGAGTTGAGTTTGACACTTGTTATTTTCAGAGATTATTTTTGATAAAATAATAAATATTGAAATAAATAATGAATCAGGCTTTATATTCTTTGGAAAAACTCGATTTGTATTGATCAACTAGTACATATTCAATACACACTATAAATAATGGACTAACAACTATTTCAATTTATAATATTTCAAGAAAAATCTATTGAACGTAGCGCTGTCACCTGTAGAAACTAATAACACACTTCACACTGAATATATTCGTGTCTTTTTCTACCAGCTTATATAGGAAAGAGATAAGTATAAATTTTTTCTGCACTGATTCTACCAATAGAATTCGATATGATGACAATAACGGACCGGCGCACAGTGTAACGAAATCGAAAAAAATGGGACATTGAGTCTTTTTTCCTAAATATCATTACCTATGATGATTTTCTTTAACAAAAAATCAATAATACGACAAAACTTCTCTTCTGTAAAGAGAAAGGGGTGAAAAATATATTAAAATAGAAAACATAAAGTACATACCTATAGATATAAAATTTTACGAACAGTTAATTTTTTTAATAAAGTTTGTGAGGCTTTCGCGGCCAGGGTTTATCGATAAAGTGTTTTTATTCGGGCCTAATGGCCGTCGTAAGTTGGAATTTCTTCCTGACGTTTCGCTAGCACGCGTGGCTAGCTTCTTCAGAGGTGCTTCCATGTCCGATTCTGGTAGCAGACTGACTGCTAGTTAATTTTTTTGTTATGAAGGGAAGCAGCAAATCATTATCAATAAATAAAATACCAAGTCATATTAAAAGACCAGAATTTATTAGGTGACCGTTAAGTTCACAGACTTAAAATTTAAAATAAACAAAATATTATTAATAGGAAAATACTATGCCAATTCATAGACACCAATTCATATGAAGTTCACCAGCTAAAACACCTTTTTAAAGATGAGATTTAAAAAATTTCCTAAAACGCGACATTTTTTACCGTTTTGTTAAGATCGCATATACTCTGAAATCACATGTACTATGGTCACACATACTATATACAGGGTGTCCCACAGTGGATGGCGTATTAGACGTTAATGGAAAACTAAAACGCGGATCATTTTGAAAATTTGGCAACCGGGATAAACGACCATAATCTACACTTTAAAAATATTTTTGTTGATGCGGTGTTGCCGCTTCTACTCTAAACCAGTGGCAACATCGCTATTTTAAATGGAACACCCTGTATTTGATTGCATATTTGGATTCTACGTAAAATTCTGAGCAGATTTCATGTGATATACCCTATACCTAACTTCAACTGTTTTGGATATATTGACAGTTGAAAATTGACTTTTTGCAACTTTGACAGGCTGTCAAACCTGAATGTTTAATTTTAGGGAAAAACCGATTTTACATTCCTATCTTAGATTTTTATAAACTATCATTTGACACCAACAGGAATCAGTAAAAAAACAACATAATTGCTAAAAAAAAAAAACCAAAATCGGATCCAGGTGGAAGCAAATTATATATGACAGAATACTAGAAGGTTCAATCTATAATACGTTATGTATAAAACATTATCCAAAGTTATCCATTTTTCTATAAGTTAACTAAAAAAAATTTTTTTTTTAAAAATTGCTATCACTCATTCAAAAATTAAGGTAATTATCCCTAGGGATACTGAGGAAATATCTTAATGGGATTATGGCGGCAAAAAGTTACCCTTCAAAATAAAATTATCGAAATTCAAAAATATTGCGACACCACTAAATTATGTATTTTTCAATATGGGTGTTATTTTTTAAAGGATTTGGTAAATTAAAAAACCACAAATTTAAACTGCCATATCTCCTTGACCAGAAGGGCAAAATGAAAGATATCTAACATAGTGAAGCTCTGGGGTGTCCTCTAATTATCCGTGTAAAAAATTGTATATAAATCCAGATTTTGATATATAGGCTAATGTCCCGTTTTTTCCAATTTCATTACAGTGTGCGGCGGGAATTCTCGATACCAACGCTGACGTCATGACCAATGAGAGCGCGTTCCTCGAATTTGAAAAAATAAGCATATTTATTTACGACTGACATATAATGTAAGTATTATATTTGTGATTTTGGCAGTTTAATGACATCTATTATTCCCGCAGGGATTAATGGTCATTAATCCCGCTTGCACACCAATCACAAAATTTTTCGAATTAAATAAGTAGGTAGTACCATGGAAACAGTATAAAACAAATTCAGTGTCAGTGTCAAACGCGTAGTGCTTGTGTATTTGTATTGAGATGGATGAACAAAGAGCGAAAATTTCAAATAAATCAATTTGTCGTAAATAAAGTAGAGTATACTACTCGCAATAATGGCTATTATTCCCTCGGAATGTTACTCCCTCGCCGCTAACGCGGCTCAGTTCGTAAATATACCTCGGGAATAATAGCTATCATTATTGACTCGTGGTATAATCTACTATTCTTTTAGTTTTCTTTGCTTAAACGTATACAATAAAGGTGTTTTATTATTCAAAAACATATTTTTGATACCATTTTCGACGATTTTATGAGGTTTGTCCGGAATTTAATTTTTTTGTGAAAGCCCCTATTGTCGATACCTGCGGTGGGACTCCGTGCCATGTAGAATTCGACATATCAAAACATCGCATGCCGCACAGAGTGTTGAGCCTATAGAATCCTGTCGATATGTAGAATTCTACAAGACACGGAGTCCCTGAACTGGTATAGTATTTTTAATACCCATTTAGAATAACCCCATCCTTATTTAACAATCGCGAATCAGATGAAACAAAAAATTACCAACAAAAACGAACGTCGATTGCTAACACGCCAATTTCATCAACAAATAGGAAATTTCTAACCTGATTTTATTTGTGTGTCAAGAAGCGACATACGTTTTGTCACTAAAACGACAGGTACTTCTAAATAGGTATTAAAAATTCTATACTTCTATTGCAGGGACCCAAATTATTGTAAATAACATATAAATAAATATAACCCATGAAGGGTATCCTTGCCGCCAAAGACACAGTACTTTTTCCTTATTTTATTATTCCAGATGGTGAGAACTGCCCTAGTCCTTTAGGCTACTTTTAGCTTTTAGAATTAGAGTTACGACTCCTTGACATTTTAACATCGATAGCAAACGGTCGCATTTTACTTTATACCGGATAACAGGTACAAGGCCTACAAATAATCCGAGATTTCTACATTGGAGCCAGCGGAAAACTCCGGGTTCCTAACAAAGTGAACAACTACCTAATCCTAATAATGTGTATAATAATTGATTGTCGTATACAAATACCAAATGCTAAATAGAAAAGGAACGAAGCGTGCAGTTAATTTTTCTGGTCGCGGAAAGGAAATTTCTAATTTCTTCGATTGAGAAATATTTAAAAGCAATCAGGAATAAGAAAACCAATACAGTTAGTTGTGAAACATTGAAATGGTCACCAATACAAAGTTGAAAAGACCCTGTTGCAATAATTAAAATCCTATTTCTTTTAAATATTGGTTTATTTCTTTCGTTCAATGGCTCCAAGACTTCCTTCAGTAGGTTTTCCAGCCTTTGAAAGCTATTTTTGTTTATTCTGAATCTTCTATGAAACTTCAAATCATCCAATTCAGTGAATCAATCATTCTTTTCCTTACAATTATGGACCTAGGAAGATCTTCATCTGACGGATCATCCGATGAACTTCCAAAAAAATGCAGGTCAATTTCATCCATTCTGTTCAATTTGTCAAAGAATAAAAACCTATAAGTATCTACACAAATTGAAATTTTCCAACTCAATGACAATATAAGAATTTGTATTGACACGCACCGAGCAAATGAAGCAATTCAATATATGGTTTGTTCAGACTGTGGAGAAGTACCAATGTCTTTATGATCATATACCTTAAGGGCGTACTGCAACAGAAATAAACCAAGAAACAAAGTTGCTGGGAAATATTTATCTATAGGAGCGTCGAGAAATGGAGTCGCACTGTGCGACTTTGGTATGAATGTAAACTTGGAAGACGCAAGTCGTTAACTCCCGTATTCATAAGAAAATCACAAACTGCCCAGTTGACTATTTGTTTGTTAAACAAAGAGTTACTAGTACTTGCTATTAAACAAGGTTTTCAACCATGCATCAGTCCTATCACAGAGTGTCATGAATACCAAATATGCAAGTTAACCAGCTGTTGGATATTCAACCAACTATCAATGAGTTAATTACTGTTCATGAATAATTTGGAGTCTTCTATTTTGTCTAGGGTTGAAATAAAAAACGGCATGGATAGTCGCAAGTAAAACACTTTAACTCCTGCACATTAATTGGGAAAACAGACTTCACATAATCAAATTGATAAACAAGGCGACTTTTAATGATCGATAATTCGATTGAGAGCAAAAATAAACACAACGACTTCTTATGATAGAAACGCAAAAAACGACCGACGTCTTCGAATCATATGCAAGCGCTCGTCAAAAATAAAATAGGTACTGTCTCTATCGATCAATCTCAGTCACTGCCCCTGTCTTGTTTTCCCTTTTTGTGGGTTTTTTGACCAACCGAGAAAAAAGGGGGCGCTCTGTGTAAAACTATTGCGTTCCCCCTTTAATTCCAGTCGTTCAGACGTACTAGGCTGGAGTGGGAATGGAGGGGTAAATAACTGTACTGGATTGATATGATAGAAGAGAATAAAGGATTGAGTTGACCCTACAATACGGCAGTATAGTCTCAAAAAAGAGCCTCTGTTAGTTTGGAGTTTCCTAGGTAAGGTGTCAAATTATTGAAAAACAAAAACAATCTTTTTTTTTTAATAATATATATATTTTTTTTTGTTATACGATCCTTTAAATTAAACTCAGGGTGGAAGGCCTGGTATAGACGTTTATGAAGAATCGAGAAATATATATTTTTCGAATTTTTCAAATTGGCAAATACGGTCTAATAGGTTAAGGTCTCAGATTAACAACTAAAAACGACAGATACAACAGTAAACAAACAATTTGCGATCCAACATCCATAAGGTCGATTTTTGCATGAAATGCCCGGATGCCAATAATCCGATGTGATTTTCAATATTAAATGTTTTCACGGATAATCATTATTCCAAAATATGTTTCAACATAATGTAAATGTTTTTTTATATGAATCTTTGTTGAAACATAACTTGAACGCCTTTTTGAAAATGATAATTAGTCTTTTTTTAAATTTAAATTGGTGAAAATTCTGGAATAACCAGGAGTATATGGCTTGAAAAACGTCACATCGGCAACGTTGCATCTACGAGCAGCCAATCAGATGATTTTATGTGACTTTTGGCATCCATTAGGGATTTGGCAGTGTTGCTGGAAAGTGATCAAGCTAAATTTGTGATTTTTTGTGATTTTGAGTGTTATTTTTGGATTCAAAACTATAGAAAGTGTAGTGGAGACAGTAACAATGGTACGTCGATGTATTATCTGTAAGGATTCAAAGCAGAATTCGATATTTCGGCGGTAAGAAATTTGACATCATTTTACTCTTGACATTGGCCGCCATTGGCGTAGTTAGAGGGTATTTATGGTAATTTATTGTAAACTTTCTATTAGATTCTGGGAAAAATTCAGAGGAAACTTTTTATTTGAGATCTAGAAATTAAATTACAGCAATAATCTGAGTTTTCCTGAATCAATATAGGTAAGTACTCACGATAGGTACATATTCCTCAATAGTTTTATTCAACTTTGGGCCCTGTTTAGCTAGCCAATAATAGTGTATAATTCATAATGCTTATTGCTTAATGCACAATGAATTATTGCTAATCGAGTTGCTAATACTAATTTGAAATTAGTTGTTATTTCACAACAGAAACGAGTTTATACAGCACCTGATGGTTTAATGTTTAGAGTTTAGGCTTAAAAGGGGGATATAACCGTATTTTGAAGTGTTTTGCGATAAGTAGATTAATGTAGAATTGGTTTCAACTCTGAATTTTTAAAATTACGCATTGAGAAGTAAGAATTGTGAGCTTGAACTTTATAAACTTTGACTCTATACACTATTACTAGGTTCTATTATAATTTTTGTTGTAGTTTTCCTGTAAATCTGAAAAGAAGGAAAAAGTGGATTTCCATTTTGGGCTTGGAAAATGCGAACGTACATAAATTTTCCTTCATTTGCTCGGATCATTTTGATCCCAGTGATGTAACAACAATAAGCCTGACTGGAAAAAAAAAGGATAAGGCCAGATGCTGAACCCAGGCTTGCTGCGTTCAAAGATCCATCATCTTTTAGGTAAGGTTGAACTAACATAAAGTATTTTCTTTAAATATCTTTAGTGTATATTATGAATTCATGGATCATATTTTTTTGTCACTTTTTCTCTCAGCTTTTTCTCAAATTATTATTATTATTATTATTATTATTATTTAGTTCGGACTCTACCCTTGTTGAGTCACCTGACAGAAACCCGCAGGAAATCTCTTCTATTCAAAGTAAGTTTGATGTGATATAGAACAGTTCAAGGAGTATTTCCAGGCCTTCCTGCTAGGTACGTTTTTTCATCTCACATTATTATTTTCAGACCTTTGGATGATAATTTTCGTGGAGCAGCCCAGTGGGTCTGAAATCATTATTTTGCAGTCTGACAGAAATATGGCAGGCCCCTCAAGCAGCCCAGTGAAGGAAATCATAAAAAGGTATCCTTGATGACAGATATCTTTATTAATCTATTAAAAAGTATTGGAGTGCCGTTTTTGATTACTAGATATAATAAATCAAAAATATATATTTTTTTTGTTAGCAGGGTCAGGGTTGAGCAACATACAAAAAATAAGGATTCTGGTGGATCTACAACAGAAACTGCATCAGAAATGGGAGATATTACAAAAAGGTATTATGTTTTACCCATTATATTTTAATATTTCCTACCTCGACAATAGGGAACTTGACAAAAAATTTAAACATGAAAATATTATTACTATAAATCATAAGAATATATTATGTTAAAACATTATCAGCGAAAAAAAAAACAATTTTTTTTTGTCACAAACGGCCGCAATAAGGAATTAAAAATGCGGAAAAATTCAAATTATTTCCAGCGGAAAAAAACGCGCTGGTACTGGTCGTGACGTCATCTAGTATGATTTGTCAGTGTCTGTCAGCAAACGTCCATCATACCGTGAGTTCGTCTTGAAACACTGAGCGCTCGGAGCATTTTTCGTCTTTTTTCCTTATAATGAGAAGAACAGGGAGGGATAAAAGAACAAAACAGCAGCTCGAACTCTACATAATAAATACCCGTTAGTTGTGTTTATCCACGTTTTTCTCTATTTTTTTAAAATTTTATCATTATTAGAATTGGTTTACTTAGCTTAAATTCAATGATTAGCTCAGCATTACATAAATAAAGCGATATACCTATTAATTATGACCGAAGAAGGAAATTCCAAAAGCCAATCCGACAATCTGTAATTTGTGATATGTTTATGGTAGCAAAAGTAAGTAAAGTCTGTTTTTTTTAAAGATAATTCCCCAAGTCAAAAATTTAGTAACTATGTTGGCAACACAATCCTTTTCTACATAAAAAATTTGAAAGCATTGACAATTTTACATTGTATTGCCAACATAATGTCATTTTGACTTTTATCTTTAAAAAAAAAAAACACATTTTATGTGCGAATCTTTTTTTCCATTATAACTTTAAAATTTACAACTCGCTGCAACACAAAACAACAACAAAACAAATAACGGTGGAAAATGTGGAAATCAACCAAATTAAATACAATGAAGTATAACATTTGGCGACAAGGTGACGCAAAATCATACTACGTGACGTCATCCAGATTCGCGCGCATTTAAGGTCGTTTGAAATGCTTTTAATACGCGCGAAACTTTAAACATTTTTCACCAAGTTATTATTGAGTTTTAGAAAATAATATTTTGGGAACACTCTTTTAAGGCATAAATAAATGATTTGAAAAAATAAAAAATTGTAAAGTTCCCTATTGATTATTATTTGAATACGCAAAGAGATTAAAAACCAAAAATCTTGTCTAGGCCAAGCATTAATTAATAATATGGCCACAATGCTAATTTTATGAAATTGTCATTAGCTTCACTCAACGTGGTTGAACTAGTCAATTTAATTATATTGTCCTCCAGTTTTCCAGTAAATTATTTTCATACAGTCCATTTTTTGAGTTATTCATCACGATCATAACAAATCTAATACCAATTATTTTTGAGGTTTTCTTGCTACTTCACGCAGAAATGCTTGGATCAAAATCTACTGTAGATCGATCCTGAAGAAGAGTCTCCCCCGGCCCCTACTATCCTGAGAGTATTTTCCTCAATGCCAGGACCAGAAACGACTACACAAGCAAAGCGAATACATAAAGGCCTAGACTCTAACAATGCCACTGATGACTGAATGGCCTTCCCGCAATAGTACTGCTGAGCTAACAGCTCCACTATGCAGGATTTTCACTGATCCTGTATGATATACAAGACTGCATGCTTTCCTTTTTTTATAGAGGCAATAGTCATTTTTGTTCAAAAACCACTAACCAGCGAAATAAAAACAGCGGTTGTACCAAATTAAAGTTTCTTTTCTGAATCAATACATATTATAATTAAAGAATCAACTCTGTCGTTTAAGTACATAGTTAAAAAATGTAAAGCTATACGTTAAGCGGTGACTATACCTTGTTCTTACCTATATATAAATCAAATATGTATGTATGATAGTAAGCTTTTATATTCCATATCAAGTAAAAAAAACTTTTGTATAATTGGACGATTTTTTGTATTTTCAATAAACATTTTATACTTATACTTGCGTATTTTATATTTATACCTATTGTATCTAGTAATTAATTTGCTGCTTTTTGCATGAAGGCTTTAGGTCTTCATGAAAATATAATAGGTAGGTACATACTTATTTTTAAGGATTCAAAATCATAAATTATAATTACAACTTAAATCATAATTTTATTTATTTTGATTTATATTTTCTTAAAACAACACGCCCGCCGCCACTGGTAGTGGCAAAATCCACATGCGTCAGTGTTGCCATTTTATAGGCCTATCTCTCTCTTACTTATGTGATGGACTAAAAGATGATTGATTGTAAACATTGGGCGATTTCTAAATGGCATGTTTGGTCTCTAGTTTTATTATTAGTCTGAGGTTAAGGTGCATTTTCCTAATAGTTATTTTTGTATCTAGTGCTCGAAATGCTATCGATGTTTCGAAGCCAAAATTGCATTTTTAATCAAAGGTAGGTGAATTTAAATTATTTCTGGTTTTCTGACAGATATGTGTCACCATGACACCAGTGTGCGAACTAGCTATTTCCCGCACTAGTTTGCGAAATAGCTAGTTCGCGCACGGCGTCATGGGAACGTTAAAAAATTAATACCTGGGAAAAAAAGTGTCATTTCGCAAACTGTCATGAGTGTGCGAACATCATCATTTTTTGACAGTTGTAGAAAAAATATTTTCAAAGTCATGCGTTGCCAAATCTACCCTAAACACTATTGAATTTTCCGATAACTCTACTCTGAATTTTAGCTATATTTTATGTATAATGTCCTACACCTATACCAACACATTTGAATTTCACTCTACAAATGTCACATTCGGAAAGGTAATGAGGTATTTGAGTGCACCTTAGGTATTTGAGTGTACCTTAAGATGTCGTTTCAAACTTTGTATATATTTAAATTTTGCATTACAAGTGCCACATTGGAAAGGTTGATCATCTGAGTGAGTTTGAAGATGTCTCTTCAAATGATCGCTCCGTTTAAATTTCTTATTACAAGTGTCACATTCGAAAGGATGATCATCCGAGTGCGTGTTTAAATGTTGGTTCAAATTTTTTTTATGTCTAAATCTTGCTTCACAAGCGTCACATTCGTAAGGATAATCACCCGAGTGCGTCTTTGAATGATTTTTCAAATGAACGATGCATTTAAATTTTGCATCACAAGAGTCACATTCGAAAGGATAAACATCCGAGTGCTTCTTCAAATGTCGGTTCAAACTATTTTTATACCTAAATTTTGCTTCACAAGAGTCACATTCGAAAGGTTGATCATCCGAGTGCATCTTCAAGTGTTTGTTCAAATTGGCGCTCCATTTAAATTTTACATTACAAGTGCCACATTCAAAAGGATGATCATCTGAGTGCATCTTCAAGTGTTTGTTCAAATTGGCGCTCCATTTAAATTTTGCGTTACAAATGTCACATTTGAAAGGACGATCATCCGAGTGACTCTTCAAATGTTTTTTCAAATAGCCGATGCATTTAAATTTCGCATTACAAGTATCACATTCGAAGGGATGATCATCCGAGTGCGTCTTTAAATGTCTTTTCAAACTGGTGTTCCATTTAAATTTCGCATCACAAGAGTCACATTCGAAAGGATACTTATTTGATTGAGTGTATTTCAAAAATAAATGTTTTTTCAAACTGAATTCCCATTTGAATTTTGTTTCACAAATATCGCAAACGAAAGGAGTTTTATTTGAATGTATCTTCAAATGTTTTTCCAAATTTTCTTCCGTTTCAAATTTGTCGTGACAAATGTTACATTGCAACTTTCCTATATCTTCTGATTGCGTTACTGGATTGGTTTGATCTGAATTTTCCTCTTCACTTTCGAATATTTCTACGTTCGGATAAATTAGTTGAATTTCGGATATGTCTATTTCGTCGGTGCATTCATTTTTCATCATAAACCTAAAAGAATATTTTTATATTAAAATACGAACCTTTATTGACCTTCAAGAATAAGGGTCGGTTAGCTTACGTACTATAAATTCAGTGGCAAAAACTGTACTGTATAAGGCAAAGTCTCAATTTATTGAAAAACAAAAACAAAATAAATTTTCCGTCGGCTCGACACACACCATTTGGCTCCAAAACCGATGGAATGTTTGCTGATCTCAGTGAGCGCATAATAATTTCATTTATTTGACCATGTCGAGAAAGCCTACCCACGCTTTTATTGCAGCATAGCCCATGAAGACCATAAGTATCTACTGTTTTGCTACAACCAGCGCAGATATGTTCTCCGACAATTGGTATCCCAAGTCTTAAACCGACGGAAATACGGAAAGACGGGTCGTCTAAAACATTTCCCAATGAAACCGAGGGTAATGCCTTTAGCCAGGCATTGCGTCCTGGTTCTTGTAAAGCCAAAAAGCGGGCTTTTCGTCTTTTATCGTTTGCTTGTGATATAATTTTGTTAAGGAAAACCAGGCACATTCCTCTATCAAAATCCTTTTGATTTTTAAAATTTGAAAAATCTGTGAGTTCTGTCAAATCTTGGAAATGTTGTTCTGCCTCTAATAATGCTGAATCTTTTACAGAAAAAATGCTGCTAGGAAGCATACAAGAGATTAGGGCAGAAGTGTTATCAATTGAACTCAAAAAAGCTGAAAAACATACTGTTTTCGAATCCCTGATTCCCAAACCACCCATACTCACTGGCAAAATACATTGTTGCCATGAAATGTAATTAAAAGTGCAGTTAACAAAATTTTAGACAAGCATCAAAATCATCCAAACAATGTGGCACTCTCCAACATGGAGCACAACGCAATAAGTAGGTAACGCGTGGTATTGAAAATGAATGCTTTAGAAGAAAAACGGCTACATGTGAATTTAGTAGCAAAAGATTTTTAGAAAAAGTATTGAAAATCCTAGTTTTCTTATTCAAATATTTCTCGATTTCAAAATTTAATAGAGGACATCCAAGTATATTTAGATTTCCAAATAAATTGTAGAAAATTGACTTGTTATAGATTTATATTTTGAAATTTTATTAGATCCGACAGTCATATTATTTGATATGATTGAAAATTCGCATTTTTAATAATTGACGTGTCTCGTAATACCTGGTGTGCGCGCGCAACTCCGTGGGTTGCAGGTGAGCGTCCAATGAAAATCGAGTTTATTTACGACTAATGTATAATGTGCGTATTATATTTGTGATTTTGGCAATATAATGACATATGTTATTCCTCCAGGGATTAATGACGAGTAGCGGGATTAATGGTCATTATTCCACAAAAGTGTCAGTGTCAAACGTGTAGTGCTTGAGGATTTGTATTGAAAATTATGAGACGGATGAAATTTGTTCTTTGAAAATCTCAAATAAATTAATTTGTCGTAAATAAAGTAGAGTATACTACTCGCAATAATGGCTATTATTCCCTCGGAATGTTACTCCCTCGCCGCTAAGGCGGCTCAGTTCGTAATAATCCTCGGGAAAAATAGCTATCATTATTGACTCGTGGTATAATCTACTATTATTACGGGCTTGCGTCATATACTGGCGTCTACAGACAGGAATATCACATCGGCTTCCTGGCTTCCGCATGGACACTCACGTATATTTAGAGTGCGTTCGAAATCATTCTGGGCATACACTAGTGCACTCGAAAACACATGTTGAATGTTGATGATTTGTAACGAAAACAAATGTAAATGAAAACAAAATTCCTTTATTTATTAAAAAATCTACCACACAACAAATTAATCGACAAACAGCGGCGATTATTTTCAATAGAAAAGAAGCCTGGAAATTAATGGAAAAATAGCCGATATGTATGTATTTTCAAAAATAGAAATTTTTAATAACGTTTTAAATGTTTTAATTATTTCATTTCTATATACAACTACCTATTAATACTTATCACGAATTTTCTTTGCTATAAGCATGTCAAAGTAATGTTTCTGTATCATTTTTTCAAGCCTTTTAAACTCAAATAAAAGGGGTGTGCGCTAAAAATTAAAGTTTTAGTGTAAAAAAATCTAAGAACAACTGTTCAAACGTCGTTATTCTATGATAAACCGTCGCTGAGATATACCGCCTCAAAGTATGTGGGACGTCACGAGAGCTTCGTTCAACTGCGCTCCGCATTTGTTCATTTGATTGTTTTCGGCAGGCGTCAGTAGTTTTTGTTTGGATTATTGCAGGTGGCACAGGAAAAATATTTGTAAATTCAATGGACTCTACTATCACGTGCAGCGTTTGAGCTTGCGTGACGTCATAGGGTGAGACACGGTATCTCATAGAGCCGTAGTATCTTCGGTATTAATTATCATAGAGGGGCGCTGTTTGCACTGTTATTCTTAGATTTTTTTTCTTTTTTTTTGCGATGAAGTTGTTTTTTTGGCGCACACCTTCGTCAAGCATTTCAAATTCCAAAAAAAGAAAGAGAAACTACATCACATACAAAACCTCAAAACAAAACCAAACTTTTAAATAGACGTGATTGCCCATGCGGAAGCCAAGAAGCCAATGTGAAATTCCTCTCTGTAGACGCGAGTTGCGTCATATTCGTATTCAGGAACGAGTTCAGAATTAATTGTTCCTTCTTTCTTTGTAACGTGTTATTCGACAAAGAGCAAACTAATACTTTACGTATTACTTGAACTTATCGCAGTGTCGTTTAAGGTTATGTTAGATTATACTTGACATATTCCTTTGCAATTTTATTGTGCAATGTTGTCGGATAAAACATTTATCAAAATAAAAGTGCCATCGATGTTAATATACACTTTAAAGCTCTTCTTTTGTCTGATTTAAGGCGTTGTAAAACACTGGACAATATATCACTTCTTTAATGTTATAATGTTCGATTTGTATTGTCTATTTGTTCTGCAACAATATAATCTCGCTACACTGCAGCTACGAGTTGCGTGCGCATGTCATTTTTTATTACTTTCTTACTTGTATTTATTACAATTAAGCTCTCTTTTTCTATTTCTGCGAGACACGTCAATTAACTTCAAGACCAACTTTCGAGCATTCCTTTTCTATAAAATCAAAATCTTCAAAAACAGTGTCTGGTGAACCGGCTATTGTTCCATCATCCAAATACCAGAAATTAATTTCTGACCTAAATTTTAATATAATTGGTAGAACAACTAAACAAAAAATTAAATGTTAATTAAGGGTCAAAAATAACATTGCTATCAGCAACAAATTACTTTTTTGAAAGATCACCATGTAAAATACTAGGTGAAAAAGCCGGCGGTTTCCACAAGAAATAATGTAAATAAATTTCTAACACAAGCTCCAGATGAGAGGTAGGTACATATTCATTGTGGGAGGAAGTGTTAAGGAATAGTGAATTAAGTAGCTCTGAGTCATTACTGCCGGTCTCAAGTCTGTAAAGGGTTAAGGGTAAAGCCAACGACCCTACCTTTTAAAAGCGACCTTGTTACGAAAACTGACGAGATACTTCGAATTAGGACAGATGAACCACGGCAAAGAAAACAGAAATTGAGTATTTGGTACCATGAATGTGTTAAGCTGGTACAGGCCTGCAGCAGATAAAAACAATAGAACAACTTTAACATGGATATCACAGCTGTGCAGGGAATTATGTGGACTGATACCGGAAATATGTAGATACTTTTCGTTAGATGACGATGTTCAATATTATTAAAACAGGAAAAAATTCGGCAACAGGGTCTTTTTTCTACTTGTTTATCTGATAAATCACCCCTCTGACCCCGCTATTTCATTATGGAACCAAACAAATATGCATGTTGATCCATCTAGCAGTTTAAAGCTCGATGGGACTAAGACTGTAAATGGAACTACCAGTGCAGCTGAAAAGAAAAAGTATGAAGATAGCTTATCAAAGTACTCAAAAGTAGATAGCAATATGTATATCACTTATACCTTCAGCAAACTCAACTGGAGAAACTTTGATAAAAGTCTCGATAAAAGTTATGAGATTTACAAATGCCTACGGAGTTTGGTGTGAGATGCATAGAATATTTGATGGGAACATTGAAAAAAAAACCTACGGTTTCTGTTTTCAGTTCTCTATGTACAAAAGAGAAAATGTATGTATATCACCAAATGTATGAACCCATATGCGAAAACTGAAGAACATAATATGGAACCAACTTCAAGCAGAAATCTTAAAGGACAAATTGGCTGGAAGTAATTGTTGTAAATGTAACATACCTGAGCTGCTGCTGATTCGCAAAATTAGGAATAGACTACCTGAGGCAATTTTCCTTCGAATAAAGTTGGATGGTTATGTCAAAATCCGGGAGAAAACTAATTGATGATCTCCCCAATCAGCTATGTGCATATGAAAAAGCTATACTTACAGAACAAAATCGAAGATAACTGTAAGGAAGTCTTGACAGCTGATGAATTGCTTCACACTTACAGGAAGAGGACCTACTCCTACCAGAAAAAAGTCACTTCTGCAACTGCTGCAAATCTCATAGTTATGAAGTGAAACAATGTGAAACGTGGAAAGCATATGGTAGACTACCATAACCGCAAACAACAGTAAGCCGGAAGCAGACGTTGGCAGAAACCTCCGTTCTATTGTTGGCCGAAAATGACAAAGAAAGTTGGTTTGTATTAAGAAAATTAAAGATTTAACTGAAAATAATGATAGATATTCAACCAAACATTAACAAGTTAATTACTGTTCATGAATACTGTAGGGTTGCATATTTTGTCTAGGGTTAAAATAAAAAACGACATGCATAGTCAAAACAAAAACAATCTTTTCTTTTTTAAGTAGATATATTTTATTGTTATACGATCCTTAAAATTAAACTCAGGGTGAAAGGCCTGGTATAGACGTTTATGGAAAACCGAGAAAATATATTTTTCGAATTTTTCAAATACAGTATACGGTCTAATAGGTTCAGGTGCATTTCCTTAAAATATTTCCACAAGTCAAGCGTTGCCAAATCTACCCTAAACACTATTGAATTTTCCGATAATTCCACTGTGAATTTTAGCCATATTTCATGTATAATGTCCTATACCAACACATTTGAATTTCACTTTACAAATGTCACATTCGGAAAGGTAATGAGGTAGTGGCTCTTAAGATGTCGATTCAAACTGCTTTTATGTTTAAATTTCGCGTTACAAGTGTCACATTGGAAAGGTTGATCATCCGAATGAGTTAGAAGATGTCTCTTTAAAGCGTCGCTGCGTTTAAATTTGGTATTACAAGTGTCACATTCGAAAGGATGATCATCTGCGTGCGTCTTCAAATGTCGGTTCAAATTTTTTTTAAGTGTAAATTTCGCATCACAAGAGTCACATTCGAAAGGATAATCATCCGAGTGCGTCTTCAAATGATACTTCAAGCTGTTGTACCATTTAAATTTTGCATTGCAAGTGTCACATTCGAAAGGTTGATCATCCAAGTGACTCTGAAGATGTTGCTTCCAATTATCTCTCCGTCTAAATTTTGTATTACAAGTGTCACATTCGAAAGGATAATCATCCGAGTGCGTCTTCAAGTGGTTGTTCAAATTGGCCCTCCATTTAAATTTTGCGTTACAAGTATCACATTCGAAAGGATGATCATCCGAGTGCGTCTTTAAATGTCTTTTCAAATGGGCGTTCCGTTCAAATTTTGCAATACAAGAGTCAGATTCGAAAGGAAGCTTATTTGATTTTTTATTTGTATGAGTGTGTTTCAAAAATAAATGTTTTCTCAAATTGAATTTCCTTTCGAATTTTGTTCCACAAATATCGCATTCGAAATGAGTTTTATTCGAATGCATCTTCAAATGTTCTTCCAAATTTTCTTCCGTTTCAAATTTGTTGTGGCAAATGTTACATTGCAATTTCAATTTTCCGATACCTTCTAATTGCGTTATTGGATTGGTTTCATTTGGATGTTCGTCTTCTTTTTTGAATAATTTGATCGGATTAGCCGGATCAATTAGTTGGTTCTCGGATATGTCTATTTCTTGCGTCCATTCATTTTTTATCATAATCCTAAAAAAAAAATTCTGTATTAAAATACGGCACTTTGATTAATTTTCAGGTTCAAAACTAAATGTGGTTTCAAATTTAGTAAATAAATGAAAAAACTGTACAATTTCCAATAAAAAATACTACTTTCACAAAAAACGGATCTATTAGTATAGCCCTGAAGTTTATATTTTTTAGCGGTATCTACTGCACGCTTTCCCTCTACGGCTACTTTTTCAGACAAGTCCGTTTTTTCCTCAACGTTACGATTCATATACTCGATGGTAAAATCTACATTAAGGGTCAAAAATAACATTGCTATCAGCAACATATTACTTTTTTGAAAGATTACCATGTAAAATACTAGGTGAAAAAACCGGCGGTTTTCACAAGAAATAATGTGAATAATTTTTTAACACAAGCTCCAGATGATATGTAGGTACATATTTATTGTGGGAGGCAATTGTGTTAAGGAATGGTGAATTGAGTAGCTCTGAGTCATTACTGTCGGTTTCAAGTCTTTATAGAGGGAAAGGGTTGGGGGTAGAGCCAACGAACCTACCTAGTAAAAGCGACCTTGTTACGAAAACTGAAGAAATGCTTCGAATTAGGACAGATTAACTACAATAAAGAAAACAGAAATTGAGTATTTGGAACCAGGTATGTGTTAAGCTGGTACAGGCGTGCAGCAGACAAAAACAATAGAACAACTTTGGCATGGATATCATAGCTGTGCAGGAATTCAGGTGGACTGATACCGGAAATATGTAGATAACGATATTCATTATTAAGGCTCCAACATCGCCGGCTGATCTCCCGATGCACACGATACAAAATACAGAAATCGGTTTTAAACTGCAAAAAAAAGGCACATCAGAATTTGCTGAAATTTGGCCTAAACATTCCTTGATCGATTATCTAGAGAATAGCGCAGTTAGATTTTCCATATTTCGATGTTTTTTTTTGGCCTATATTGTGAAAATGAACTATTTCCCAAAAATAGAAATAACCACGGTAATAATTGAAAAAATAAGAGCGCTATTCTCTAGATAATCGATCAAAGAATGTTTATGCCAAATTTCAGCAAATTCTGATGTGCCGTTTTTTTTTTTGTAGTCTAAAACCGATTTTGGAATAAAATTCCTGATAATTAGGCAAATATAGTTCAGGCTTTTTTTCGAAGATGGCGACACCAGTCAATTCGTGATGTTATCATTAGGCGTTTTCGGAAACGCTGATCCGTCGGAGCATCAGTTGTTTGTCCAGCGTCTCCGAAAAGGCCTATTGACATTATAACCTCTTTCTTATTTTGTGTATTTGTTTTGTTTTTTATTGTTGGTTTTATAAAACAATAGAAACAAAGCAAATTTACAACCATTAGTTTCTATTCAAAATAAATAAAGTACCTATTTTACGTAGGTATACGTAAAAAAGTTGGATCGTGTTTTATAGGACAAAATGTCTTTGAAAAAATAAAAAGCTTGGATGATAATTATTAATATTTATTAACAAAAGGTGGAAAGTGCTAAAGTTAGAGTTTTTTCCTTTGTGCTCTTGTATATTAGTGCAATAATAATATCCACCAATGCAGTAGAGCATTCCATTTAGGTATATTGAAGCCTATTTTCCCACCCACTGGCCAATGATTTGCTGTTTTACGATGGAGATTTCGTTCGGCAGAACCTAAAAACAAAAATGACTCAGAATAATAATTATAGGTACTCCTGGAGATAAACGATAAATATACCTTCAGTCTATTCTCTATTCAGAAGCCTACTTCTCTCAGACTGAAACTCTTCCTCTGTGAGAGAAGCCTGTGTGGCATTTGGCCCATATCCTACTGCTTTTTTTGAAACTTTCTTTTTAGCAGGTTTCTTGTTAGCATTTCCTGGACTCTGCACTTTACGTGCATTGTCTTATTCATATCGCTTCTTGCGTTTTCCCACAAATGATTGAAAGGCAGTACCTGGTACCGTTGGTCTCGAGTCCAGCCAAGTTGAGCTTTGCCAATCTGCACCTTTATTGTACTGAAGTCCAGACAAATAGGCTCTTGTCTGCAAGGAGCCTTTTTGGATGGCACTCAACCGTTTGCGGGCGTAAACATCTCAGCCTCATTGTTTTGTTTCATTATCAATCAGCTTGTGGCCCTGGCTTAACACAATTCATTGAAACACGGTTGTTATCCGATTGAAAATGCCAGCAATCTCCATTTCTCCTACTTTATTGCTAAAATATCCATTACATTGACAATATGAAGGACTAAATTTGAGATGTTGTTCTCCAAAAACATGACAACGCCCATTTTCCAAATCAGTTTTTAAATTATCGACATCACCATGTGCGTTGATATACAGTGTGTCCAAGATATGATGGGATAGCATTGGGATCTGGAGATCGGTTGGAGTTACAATGTTGGTTAGATTAGGAAAAAGTTGCGCAATTTACCGCTCAATAAAATGGTACTCTTACATTTGGAAAATTCCGAATACTTTCTGAGATATCCGGAAAAAACCGAAATTTTGCAAAATCCATTCTATTTTTTTCTGAGCTCATTTGAGGAGATATTTCAAAAAAAATGTCACTTCATCATAAAAACTTCTTCTACTCTACAAGATGACATTTTCAAATTTTCTACTAACTTGTGAGCTAGATATTTGTGGAAACAAAATATGATAGTTTTCCATAGAGAAATGTCAGTTTAGGGAATACTTTTCGTTAAGGCTTCCCTAAAATACTTGGTAGAAACGGCCATAAATCAACAATTCTGTTTCCTAGGATATTTGTCGGGTGTCTTCTTAGTATTCTTTCAATTTCTATAATGCGTTCATGAATATTTCATTTTACTCATTATATTCCTCCTGGCTTATAAATGAGAACTCATGTAGCTTTTCATCAGGCGACATATACATTTATGGGTCTTGTTCAAATTGTAGACAGAAGAAGATATGTTATTTTCTTGCATGAGAAGGTTGCTAGAATCAAAAATCTAAAAAGATACTTAGTATTAGTTTATTGGTTTACATGTCAAGGGGAGCAATGATGCCAGTTGAAATTATTTTGTCCATAATAGGGGTGTCATGTTCATTTTTGTAGCACTAGAGAACATTTGAAACCTGCTCGTAATCATAAAACTATTATCCGTTCACAATCCGATGTCCACAGATACAGGTAAAATTGATCACCTTTCAATGCTTTTTGATAGGGAAAGGTGATAAATTTACCTGTACCTGTGGACATCGGATTGTGAACAGGATATATGTATGCAGGGTGTCCCAAAAAGATACCGACAAACTTTAAAGGGTAGTAGGGAACATCAAAACAAGTATTTTTGTTTATATAAACATATGTCCGCAAATGAGCCATTTGGGCTGTAGAGCAAAAAAACTGTTTGACACTTTTAATCTTCGCAATAAATAAATCACTGTTTACTTATCAATTCTGCTTTATTATCAAATAATTTATGATTTACAATAATTCTTCAAAATGTTGGCCATTTACTTCAATGCAAAGATTACACAGTTGGGTCATTGACTGAAAAGTTTAGTCTACGCAACACCTGTTCGTAATGAGGAAGATCTGATAGCAAGGATACTGGCGAGTTGTACCCATGTAGAAGCTATTCCCGGAATATTCCAAAGAGTTCGCGAGTTGAACAATTATTGTAAACCATAATTTATTTGCTTTTAAAGCAAAATTAATAAGTGAACAGTGATTTAATTATTGCGAAGAATAAAACTGGATACCAAACAGTTTTTTTGCTCTACAGCACAAATGGCTCATTTGCAGACATATGTTTATATAAACAAAAATGCTTGTTTTGATGTCTCCTACTACCCCTTAAAGTTTGTCGGTATCTTTTTGGGACACCCTGTATATATTTTTTTCATGAATCAATTTTGACACATAATAACACAGTTCAGTTGGTCTCTTGGTCTTGGGATACTGGTGATATCATGTTAGACAAGAGTGTATTTGGGTTTTCCTGATCTTGAAAATTAGCTTCTTTCTTCTATTTATGTATGTATGTATGTTTTTTCTACGATCAGCTTGCCTGCCTCTTGCACCTTGCACCTACAAAAGCTGCTTATTGGGGCAACAAAAAAAATATATATAATTTCATTGCAGGACAACAGTCACAAATTGGATACGTCCCGAAATCTAAGTTGTAATTTACCTCTTTGAACACACTGGCTCTAGAGCTTCCACCAGCATTCCGGTTACTTACATAGAAATGTTCTTGCAAGACCATACGTAATATAATAATGAACCATTTTGCCTACCTGAGTAATCAAAAGTAGAGTTGGATCAATTTATTAGTGTAGGGTAGAGAAACCAAATTTTTGAAATAATTTTTCTTTCCTGTGCTTTTAGGCAGGAAATCGCGGTACTTACCTTTCGCTGCGCTCTACTATTTTTTCAGGAACATAGTAGGTAATTTTCTTTCAATAATAATTGTCCCAGTATTTCACAAAAGAAAATAACAAAATATAAAAAATAATCTTGTAAAAATTGCTTGCAACTTGTGAGTAAACATGAAGGATATAGACATTGCATTCTTTGCCGCAAAAAAAATTACCCCGCAAACCGATTCAAAATAAATTTCGAATTATATTTTATTATCTGTGTTTATATCGCCAAAGTCCAAAGTTCTAACGAAGGTCCAATTAGGCATTCCAGGTTGACGTCATAACCGATCCGCCATTTTAGCTGAGAGGCAGACACAAGCCACACATAACCTGATTTAGTGTTATTTTCAATGCAAACCGAGAATTTTTGAAGTATTATTTTGTGAAGATGCCTTCGTTTTGTGGCGTTTTTGGGTGCTCCAATAGAGCTGAAAGGGATAAAGTGAGATTTTTTAGAATTCCGGCAGCATTTAAAGATCGAGGGGATCGCATAAACGAGCTATCAAAAAAACAACGGAGTATGTGAATTAGATGCCTCAAAAGGTGAGATTTGACTGTAACGTTGTTGAAAATGGTCGAATTTGTTCGAAACATTTTGTTAATGGTAAGTTTTATGACTGTTTTGTTGTTAGAATACAAAAACACTTCATCTCGGTATATCAAAAAAGTTGTTTATGTTTCTACAAGTAGGTAACTTTTAATACCTTTTAGTAGTCCAGCAGAATTTAAGGATACAAACAATCCGGATTGGGTCCCCAGTACAAATTTAGGATATACTACGATAATTGATAGAAGCCCAGAATGAACAAGCCAGTAAGCTAAGCTACATGCCAGATCTATGCACCGATCAGAACAGTCAAAAAGTTTAAGGAGTCATTCTACCACAAATTTATTTTGCTAAAGTTTATTTGTACGGTTGTCAGTATCAAACTTTTTTATTTTCTAAACAATTTAGATTCTTAAGCATTATTTTTGTTAATAAATTGTTTGTTTACTATTGTTGAATTGAAATGTAAAGTGGCATGTCTGTAAATAAAGATTCATTCATTCATTCATTCCATTCATAAACAAACACTGAAAACAACTTAAAACTTATTGAACAAATCAAAAAACGCAAAAATTCCGAAGCACAAACTCAAAAAACACTGTAAACAATATGATCTATAAGCTTTGCCCCTCAGCTAATATGGCGGATCTGTCAAAAGTCACGTGACCTGGAATACCTAATCAAACGAGTGAAAGGTATTCTTTGTCTAATACTAAAAAATAAACAAAGACAGACATAGGTCGTAATACGCAATTGAGAGCGAAAAACGATGATAAATAAATGCCCATGAATTTTTGATTTCATGTTTATTCGTTGGGTTTCAAAAATATTTATTGTCGGTCATGTGGCGTGATCATTCCTGAATTAGATTTGGTGTTCATTTGTATTGCTTTTCTTGCTCCGAGCAGATTTCAGCAGCAGATCGGGTTCGTGCTCAATTGCTACATATTTTCCTGATTTTTCGAACAGGTAGAGCAAGTACAAATAAGCACCCCGGTCATCCAGAAGCGTTCCAATTTGGAACTTGCAACTTGCAAAAACCCATCAAAATTTTAAAAAAAATTAAAATTTGACAAAACGATCACAGAATTAAATTTTTGTTCTCAGGAATATCCTGAAAAATCGTGAGCATAGACTGTTTTTTTTTTTTTTTTTTAATAATATTAAACTATACAGTGTGTCCCAGATTCGCTTCTCTATACAGGGATCTCGGCTCCTATTATACCTACAGCAAAGGTTAAATGGGGAAAGTTTTAGAGGAAGCTAAGTGCATTCAATAATCGGCTTCAGAATAACGATCGCTCAATTAGATTTGGAAATATCGGCGAAAAACCGAAAATGACGGATTTCGTTTTCTGCCAGTTAACCCGAAACGGTTAATTTGACAGCTGTCAAAATGTGACATTATTCAGACACTTTTTCAAGACCAATGAGATAGCGTGTATGACATGTCTCAATCGTCTTCTGTTTTTTCGTAAGCCGCCTCAACTTTCATTTTAATTATGGGCGCCATATTGGATTATTCGATTTTTGAAAAAAGCATAAAATTTCCAGTCTAGTAATGTCTCACAAGTGGATAAAAGATTTGAGTATCATCGAAAAATCACACTTCGTAAAGTTAATGTCTGCCCAACTATTCTGAGGCTACGGGGCATCGGTGAAGGAAATGCAGTTGTAAAAAAAATGGCCGTACTTTATTCATAAACTACTTACCCAGCTGCGTGCGGAACTTCTAGGACGTATAATATCGTATTGCAACTCGTCCACGAAAATCGACAATAACCAAACCACCACCACTGGATATTTCAATGTAAGTCGATATTTCAAGATGGAAGGATAAAATTACGCGTACCCTGGGTAATAGCGAAACGTAAGCCCCATGACAACCGCATGGTTCCCCATGGCAACGGCGTTCCAAAATCTCCACCAATCACGTTCATCCAGGCCGGATGTTTGCCAAATGGACAAAGGCTAATGGTATGTTTAGAAAATGTTTTCTTTTGAGAATAGACAGAATAGACCTGTCTCGCATAAATAGAAAAAGAGAGCTAAATTGTCATAAATACAAGTTAGAAAGGAATAAAAGATGACATTCGCGCGCAACTTATGGTTACAGTGTAGCCAGATTGTATTGTTGCAGAACAAATGTAGACAATACAAATCGAACATTATAACATTGAAGAAGTGATATTTTAGTGTCAAGTGTTTTACAACGCCTCAAATCAGACAAAGGAAGAGCATTAAAGTGTATGTAAACATCGTTTGCACTTTTATTTTATGATAAATAATAGGTTTGTTTCTGCAGAAATCACAAACCAGTCGGAGCGAATTTCATTGGTTGAAAACAGTCAGAAAACTAGTGTCAACCAATGAAATTCACTCTGACTGGTTTGTGATTTCTGCAGAAACAGACCTATTATTTATCATAAAATAAAAGTGCAAACGATGTTCACATTCACTTTATCAAAGCTCTTCCTTTCTCTGATTTGAGGCGTTGTAAAACACCTGACACTCAAATATCACTTCTTCAATGTTATAATGTTCGATTTGTATTGTCTAGATTTGTTCTGCAACAATACAATCTGGCTAAACTGTAGCCACGAGTTGCGCGCGTATGTCATCTTTTATTACTTTCTAACTTGTATTTATTACACGCCGTTGCCATGAGGAACAATGCGGTTGTCATGGGGCTTGCGTTCCGCTATTGGCCAGGGTACCCGTAATTTTATCCTTCCATCTTAAAATATCCAGTGGCGGTGGTTTGGTCATTGTCGATTTTCGTGTACGAGTTGCAATACGATATTATACATCCGAAAAGTTCCGCACGAAGCGAAGTAGTTTATGAATAAAGTCAGCCATTTTTTTTTACAACTGCATTTCCCTCACCGATGCCCCGTAGCCTCAGAATCGTTGGCACACATTAACTTTACGAAATGTGATTTTTCGATTATACTCAAATCTTTTATCCACTTGTGAGACATCACTAGACTGGAAATTTTATGCTTTTTTCAAAAATCGAATAATCCAATATGGCGCCCATAATTAAAATGAAAGTTGAGGCGGCTTACGGAAAAACAAAAGACGATTGAGACATGTCATACACGCTATCTCATTGGTCTTGAAAAAGTGTCTGAATAATGTCAGATTTTGACAGCTGTCAAATTAATCGTTTCGGGTTAACGGGCAAAAAACGAAATCCGTCATTTTCAGTTTTTCGCCGATATTTCCAAATCTAATTGAGCGATCGTTATTCTGAAGCCGATTATCGAATTCACTTAGCTTCGTCTTGAACTTCCCCCATTTAACCCTTGCTGTAGGTATAATAGGAGCCGAGATCCCTGTATAGAGAAGCGAATCTGGGACACACTGTATATGTCTGTTTCTGCAGAAATCACAAACCATTCAGAGTGAATTTCATTGGTTGAAACTAGTTTTCTGACTGTTTTCAACCAATGAAATTCGCTCTGACTGGTTTGTGATTTCTGCAGAAACAGACCATATAATAAGCTTTGTTTTGGTTTCACTCAGAACTAAACTGCTGGAACTTCGATACGCATAATAGTTATTTATGATATAAGTGTTAAAAGTACATTTTTAAGGCACGCATGTGAAAGTTTGCAGAATGAGCGAAGCGAATTCTGCAATTCACATAAGTGCCTTAAAAATACTTTTAACACAAATATCATACAATATTTTTTCTACAAACCGTAATAAAAAGCAATAACCAGTAACAAATTGGATTTTTAAATGAATAATAAATTAGAAGCATCTTTCCTACATAAAATTCTCGAATTTGACATTTGTCAAAAAATCCATACAACCAGCACCTTGTTTTACAGGTAACGAAATGTCTTTTCAGTTTCTTGAAAGTCTGTCGTGGTCAGGAATGCTTTTTGCTAAAAATGCAACAAAATACAGAAGAAAAAGAGAGTTGCATCGATCCTTCGAAAAATATAGATGAGGCGGCCAATCGGGCTACCTCAGTTGTTCAAATTTCACCATTAATATCAATGTAAATAACTGAAAATACAAACTTTTTTTGACGTCCGCTCTCAAAATTTGATGTTTCACTTTTAACACTAGTGCTATAAAGACTTTATGGCACTAGTGCGATAAAGTAACATTTTTAATGCTTCGGGGCGGTGTTAAAAATTGCATTTTTAACACGTTTGTAGAAAAAGAATTTTTTTGCCTATTTTTGAAGTCCAATTTCTCAGAAAGTATAAGAGATATTTGATTGCGGTTTGAAGCATATTGGGGCGCATTGTTTGGTGTTCAAGGTATATTGTATCGTGCTGATAAACAGTACCGTTATCGTCAACATACAGGGTGGACAATAAAACAGTGCAAAGTTTGTCAAATTTCAGGGCGTCGCCATTTCTTTTCAAACATACTCCTGCTTTCTTTCTGGGTTTAGGAAGAATCAATAGTTCAATGGTAAAAAACAACTTGAAGGGTTTTTGAATAAATCTCGTAGTTTTGCAGAAATTTCAGTTTACCAGAAAAATGACTTTCACCACCCTGATTCTTTGTCTCAGTTATAGGAAACAATGTTCTTCATTATTGTTGGTTCAACGTTTTCGTCTTTTATTGTTTCAAAAAGATTTCATACAGGGTGAAAAAAAAGTACGTTTTTGATACTAATTATTGGATGGTCCGTGAAGACAATTGCCCCTCTGAGTAACTAGAGATAGTAGGCGTCCAAACACGTAACATATACAGTCGTGAGCACAAAAAGTGAGACACCCGTTTTTTCCTATTGTAAAACGGGCTCACCAGCTATACCTACGGCAATGAGAGGGATTGTCATATTTGACAAAAAATCGATTGTAGAGAAAAGACTAATTTACGCAAAATAGCGAAAAATGACAAGACCTGTCAGTCGGGTGTCCCACTTTTTGTGCTCATGATTGTACCTACTGCGATTTATAGGGGGCACATCCTCTTTGTCAATTGATATGGTACCAACCTTTCTCTGCTTTATTAGGCTATTTTTCGCGAGGATAATCAAGTATAATCGATTATGCTATGCTGGATTATGTGATTTGTCAATTGTGTCATGCTCTCCTAACTCCCCTACCATCAAATTCTGGGATACTCGGGGATCAAGAACACTTAATTTCTTCTGTGAGAACAGACCGAAAATCACCTTCTCTACATTTAAAATCGACGAAAAAATTAACTCACTAGCTCAGCCTGAATCGCAAGCATTCCATAGAGGTCTGCGGGTGACGTCAATACTATAAGCTGATGATAGTAACATCATTTGCAGGCCCAGAATTGGATGGAGAGGGGGTAAGGGAAGTATGACACAATTGACGTATCAAATAACTCAGCATAATCAGATTATGTTTGATTATCCTCGCGATAAATTGCCTATCGTATAACCATTTTAGGAGCAAAATATGATTATATTATGTTTCCTACGTGAAAAAGCTATTCTGTTCTCGAGATGCCGAGATATTTGGTGAATTATTAGCACGTACCATGTCATCAGGGGGACCATTTATACAGGGGTGGTAAAAAGTACCAGAACAGTTGAATCTCTTTCAAACCCGCTTAAAAAAAACTGCTCAAATTTCTTTATCTGGAAGATTCCGGACATGCAAAATTAAATGATTCAATGATATCGGCGCTGCTGTCAGATCTACCAGCTTTACCCTACATCATTGTCCAATTCGTTTGCCCAGAAACCTCCAGATAACAAAATCTGGGGAAGAAGCATAAGTGGGTTTGAAGAGATTCACTCCGCTCCGGTATTTTTTACCACCCCTGTATAAGTAGCCTCCTTATGTATGACGTGGTACGTGCTAATATTTCACCAAATATCTCGGTGCCTCGAGAACAGGATAGCTTTTCCACCTAAGAAATATAATATAATCATATTTTGCTCTCAGAATGGTTATACAATAAAGCAGAGAAAGATTGGTGCCATATCAATTAACAAAGAAAACTTGTGCCCCCTATCCTATAAATTGCAGTTCATGTTACGTGCTATCTTCAGTTACTCTGAGGCGCAATTATCTTTATGGACCTCCCAATAATTATTATTAAAAATTTATTTATTTTTTTCACCCTGTATAAAATCTTAAAACAAAAAAAGACGAAAACGTTGAACCAACAGTGATGAAGAAAATTGTTTTGAGTAACTGAGACAAACAATCAGGGTGATGAAAGTCGTTTTTCAGTTAAACTGAAACTTCTGCAAAACTACGAGATTTATTCAAAAACCCTTCAAGTTGTTTTTTACCATTGAACTACTGATTCTTCTAAAACCCAGAAAAAAAGCAGGAGTATGTTTGAAAAGAAATGGCGATGTCCTGAAATTTGTCAAACTTTGCACTGTTTTATTGTCCACCCTGTATGTTGAAGATAACGTTTCTGTTTATCAGCACGATACCATACACCTTGAACTCCAAGCAATGCGCCCCAATATGCTTCAAACCGTAATCAAATATCTCTTATACTTTCTGAGATATTTGACTTCAAAAATAGGCCAAAAATTTCCTTATGCGTATCGAAGTTCCAGCAGTTTAGTTCGGAATCATTCTGCACATGCGCATATTATAAAACGCGTTTTCGTTTTTCCAGAATCGTAATCGAACTGTGTTGACAGTATTTTGGTTTTTCTCCAAACGTCAAAAAAACGTCACTTTGTTAACCCCTGTCAAGTTGTCAGAAATTTAATTTCTATGCTGCTTAGCAACCCTAGCGACAACAAAAGTACTTTTAGTGCCGCTCGTACTTTTACTGCCGCTCAACCATCCACTTGCCCCCGAGCTTACCACATTAGTTTGGAGAAAAAATAGCGTGTTGCATACGGAGTAGAAGCACTTTTTTGTGCTTCAGCAGTATTGCAAGCCTCACTACGTTCGGCTCGCAAACCTACTGCTTCAGCACAAAAAAGTAAAGCTTCTACTCCTAATACAAATCAATATACTATTATCTAGAACTATTTGAGAACAATTCTGGGATTGTTCTAGAACGGTTCTCTCAGTTCTTGCTCTGAAGGAGGAACTGTAAAATTTTGTGATTGAGAACTAGTATTAGAACAGTCCTCTATTATTTTTTGTGCGCAAGCAGTTCTGTGCAATCCCAGAACCGTTCCAAGTTTCGAACCAAAACAAAGCGATAGAGAGTTATTGATTGCGCAATAAGGACAAGCAGTATTTAAATTAGCCCTATTTTGACATCTACGCATGCGCATTTGGGTCCGAAAAGAAGGATTCCCTTAATAAGGTTACTGCTTGTCTTTATTTGTGTATGATTAGTGCAAGGCAGTAAACTTCCCCTATTTCAAATTTCTGACATTTTGGACGACCGAGTGGACGACTTTGACGTTTCGCTTTTCGACGATGACGTAATTTTACTTAGAAAATTTATTTTTTTCCATTTTACTGTGGGTCACATCAAAAAATGGGCATCAGCAGAAAATCACAAACAAAAATAAATACTTTTTTCTACTACCGTGCGTAAAGTACTCACTTTACGCACTATTCAGAAGATGTAAAATTTCACTCCACGCACTAGTGCGTAAAGTAATTCACTTCACACACTAGTGCGTAAAGTAATGTCAATGACAGATGTCAACACTGTCAATTTGGCATTTTTTTGGTAAATTACTTCACACACTAGTGCGAAAAGTAAAAATTCTTCACGCACTAGTGCGTAAAGTATTTGTCTAAATCTATTTTTTTACACACATTTGGTTAGTAGTAGAAAAAATTTTGTACGCAATACGTGCGTAAAGCACCTTTTTTCACTCATGTGATTGTCAAAATTCACATTCGTGAAAAAAGGTTCACTTTACACACTTGTTGCATAAATAACTATTTGAGGCTGAAATTTCTAAACATAGCTATCAGCTGTCAAAATTATGAATACAAAATAAGGTTATACTCTAGCACCTACTACAGTCTTCCAATAACTGTTTTTTTCTTGGAAAAATAGTGCTGATGCACCAATAAAATAACGTAAATCCTTAATACTGCGAAGCAGTATTTAATAGTTCCAATAACTCTCTAATATGTTTTTCATTATTCCTTCCAAAATAGTCAAGAAATTAGGTACTCAGTACTCAGTAAAAAGATTCCGAAATCAAAACAAGGTAATTTCTTCATAAACAAAAACCTGTTCTATAAACCTATATCTAAGTCCCAATTCTATCCTAATAAAATAAAATAGGAAAAATAAATATGTCAAGGTCAACTTTGAGCATTGTGGTTAGCCAGGCAAAATAATAATGGCAATTTCCATTCGGGAATCACTGCGAACTGAGTGAGAAAAGTTGCACTGATTCTGCAAATTGAAATCGCTCTAATATTTCAAATACTGAATCTTGGCGCCGCCATCTATATTTTTTTTAGACCTAAAATCTAATTTGAAGGGGGGCTATTGCGGCCTTAATCGGTGTAGAAACCTCTGGTATAAATCAATTGAAATCTTGAATAAATCTACCTATATCAAGTTAGCAATACCACATGCACGCCGGAAAATAACGTTAAGTGATTAATTTGTCGCTTTTTTGTCGTAAATTTGTCGTGCGAAAAGAAAATTTGTCGCGTTTTTCTTTTTTCTCAAATACCCTGGTAGTGCTAACTTGATGTCAAGCTAGCACTACCAACGTCACCCGATGTTCCTACCGAAATTACCGAATCAAATACCTTGGTACCTACCACAGAAATTTTATTAGGTGAATAATTTGTCGTTTTTTTGTCGTAAATTTGTCGTGCAAAAAAAAAAATTGTCGCGTTTTTCTTTTCTCTTAAATACCCTGGTAGTGCTAACTCGATATCAAGTTACCACTGCCAACGTCACCCGATCTTCCTACAGAAGTTTTATTAGGTGAATAATTTGTCGTTTTTTTGTCGTAAATTTGTCTGGCAAAAAAAAATTGTCGCGTTTTTCTTTTTTCCCAAATACCCTGGTAGTGCTAACTTGATACCAACCAACGTTACCCGATTTTCCTACAAAAGTCTTATTGAGTGAATAATTTATCGCTTTTTTTGTCGTAAACTTGTATAAAAAAAAGTTGTCGCGTTTTTTTTTCTTCTTAAATACCTTTGTAGTAGTAAGTAGTAGTAGTAGTAGTAGTAGTAAATATGCTTTATTGTGCAAGAATACAAAAATCTTATGGACAAAGCTAACCTAACTCAAATTAAATTTTACACCTAAATCTAGAAGCCAGCAAGTCACAATATCAATCAAATTAAAATTACCGTAGGCAATAATTTACAAAAATAATTGTGTGCTAACTTAATATCAAGTTAGCTCTGCCAACGTCACCAGATATTCCTGCAGAAGTTTTATTAAGTGAATAATTTGTCGTTTTTTTGACGTGAATTTGTCGTACAGAAAAAGAAATTGTCGGGTTTTTTTCTTCTAAAATACCCTGGTAGTGCAGTGCTAACTTGATATCAAATTAACACTAACAACGTCACCCGATGTTCCTACAGAAGTTTTATTAGGTGAATAATTTGTCGTTTTTTTGTCGTAAATTTGTCGTGCAGAAAAAAAAAATTGTCGCGTTTTTTTTTTTCCTAAATACCTACCCCGGTGAAGCCAACTTGATATCAAGTTAGCACTACCAAAAAAATTGTCGCGTTTTTTTCTCTTTCTTAAATACCTTGGTACCTACCAACGTCACTCGATATTCCTAAAGAAGTTTTATTAAGTGAATAATTTGTCGTTTTTTTGTCGTGCAGAAAAAGAAATTGTCGCGTTTCGCGTTTTTTTCTTCTTAAATAGCCTGGTAGTGCTAACTTAATATCAAGTTAGCACTAGGGGTGGGCAAAATAATCGATTAGTCGATTATTTTATTTTCAAATAATCGATAATCGATTATTTTCGATTAATCGATTATTTTCGATTAATCGATTATTTTCGATTATTTTCGATTAATTTAGATTAATTATTTTAGATTAATCGATTTTAATCGATTATTTTCGATTAATCGATTATTTTCGATTAATCGATTATTTTCGATTAATCGATTATTTTCGATTAATCGATTATTTTCAATTAATCGATTATTTTCGATTAATCGATTATTTTCGATTAATCGATTATTTTCGATTAATCGATTATTTTCGATAATCGATTATTTTAGATTATTTTCGATTAATCGATTATTTTCGATTATTCGATTATTTTCGATTAATCGATTATTTTAGATTATTCGGTTATTTTCGATTGATCAATTATTTACGATTAATCTATTATTTTTGAGATAATTTTATGTTTTGTTGTTGTTTGCATATCTAAGGGCCGGTTTATTCACCTTCTGATAAACTGTTAGGTATGCAATTTCGCCGATAATAACGCAATCTGTAATCCCATTGGTCGGCCAGTTATTGGTCGGCCCTTGGTCGACCGAGACAATAATTATAGAAGGGTAAATTGATCTTGCTAATAGTTGCCAACCAGCAAGTCTATCTGAAGATGAATAAACCGGGCCTCAAACTCCAAAGTAACCAGAGAGTTTATTTCAAAACAAGCCGGTTAAGGGCAAGTGAATTTCTTTTACTTCATGAAACCCAAGAAAAAAATCTACCGATTATTGTGAAATAAGCGAATAATCAAAAATAATCGAATAATCAAAAATAATCTATAGATCGAAAATAAACGATTTATCAAAAAAAATTATCGATTAATCGAAAATAATCGATTATTTTTGATTAACCGATTACTTTCGATTATTTTCGATCAATCGATTATTTTCGATTGATCGATTATTTTCGATTAATCGATTAATTTCGATTAATCGATTATTTTCGATTAATCGATTATTTTCGATTAATCGATTATTTTCGATTAATCGATTATTTTCGATTAATCGATTATTTTCGATTAATCGATTATTTTCGAATAATCGATTATTTTCGATTAATCGATTAATCGAAAATAATCGATTATTTTTAATAATCGATAATCGATTATTTATTTTGATAATCGCCCAGCCCTAGTTAGCACTACCAAGGTATTTAAGAAAAAAAAAAAAAACGCGACAACTTTTTTTTCGCACGACAAATTTACGACAAAAAATCGACAAATTATTCACTTCATAAAACTTCTGTAGGAATATCGGGTGACATTGATAGTGCTTACTTGATATCAAGTTAGCATTACCAAGGTATTTGAGAAGAAAAAAAAACGCGACAACTTTTTTTTTACACGACAAAAAAGCGATAAATTATTCACCTAATAAGACTTCTGTAGGAACATCAGGTGACGTTGATAGTGCTAACTGGGTATTTAAGAAAAAAGAGAAACGCAACAATTTTTTTTCTGCACGACAAATCTGCGACAAAAAAGCGATAAATTATTCACCTAATAACACTTGTTTTGTAGAAACATCAGGTGACGTTGATAGTGTTAACTTGATATCAAGTTAGCACTATCAGGGTATGTCTTTAAGCGCGCGTTCACATTGACACCGCTCGAGCGGTGAGCGTTGCGCGATGCCGCTGTAGCGATGCCCAAAAATAATTTCAACATTATATTTCACATGAACATGTTAACACCGCGTGACAGGCCGCCTCAGTGTGAACTTATTCATTTGAAATATATTGTTAAAATTATTTTTGGGCATGATTACAGCGGCATCGCGCAACGCTCACCGCTCGAGCGGTGTCAATGTGAACGTGCACTAAGAAGAAAGAAAAACGCGACAATTTTTTTTTCTGCTCAACAAATTTACGACAAAAAAGCGACAAATTATTCACCTAATAAAACTTCTGTAGGAACATCGGGTAACGTTGGTAGTGCTAACTTGATATCAGGTTAGTGTTTCACAAGATTCTTGCAAATTTCTTGTTCTTGTCTTGTTCTTGCTGCAAGAACAAGACAAGACTCTCTTAAATTTCTTGTCTTGCAAAGCAAGACAAGACAAGAAGTTGCCAAGCAAGACAAGAAATTATTCTGCAAGACTCTTGCAAGCTTGCAAGAAATCTTGCAAAAAAATGAAGTCTTCTTTTCTGCATATTTTTGAAGTAATTGTGGCAGTTAACAATAAGATAAAAAATGTCGCATGTCAGTTTGTAAAGTTTAAGGCATTTTTCTGCGACAAAACGTTTTGAAATTTTAGTTTCGAAACACTCAAACAGATGTCAGTTTCTAACAGTTCTTGCAGCAAGTATGGCTGGAAAATTTTTGGTCATGATGGACAACGTCACTGCACACACAAAATTGAATTTAAGCTCAATGTGAAGGCCTTTTCGTTTTCAACCATCAAAGAATCAAGTCGATTTTTTTTTAAGGTTTGTTAGCATTGTAGTGCATAAAATAGGCTCCTTGCATCAATTTTTTTTATTGCTGATTTCGATAGTCCCTGAAATAGTATATTACAATCCGAGACGGAAAATACTTCATTGCTGGTCGAGAGGTTATTATAGTTTATCGAGACGCGAAGCGTCGAGATAAACTCAACCTCGAGACAGAAATGAAGTTTTCCGTCGAGGTTTGTATACTTTTTTATTTTCAACCCTTAATTTTCTGATGCAAAAACTAAAGATTCTGTTATACGAAATTTTCATATAGTGTAAAACTGGCCTTAGAAAAAAATATTTCACTTTTTTTGTCAATGTCATCAATTTTGACGATCTCAAAGGCCCTGTAAAGGCCAAAACAAAAGACGAAACCACAGGAAACCGCAAAATCAACAACCATAGATAAGATCAACAACGCCTTAACGACGGTAGTTTTCGCTCAGTATTTTTGCGGAAATAATAGATTTTCACTAGATTTCTCCCCGTTCTCCCCAAAGAAATGATTTCGGAAAGTGAAGATGAAGCGATGGATTGTACCCCACCTGAATTAAAAGAAGCAGCAGACAGGATTGGAGAGAGTTTGCTTCCAGCAAAAAGCAAATTTCGGTACGAAAAGGCTTTTCAAATATTCGAAGCATGGTGTAGCCAGAAAGGAACGAGAAATACTGCCTCGGAGACCGTTTTGTTGGCGTATTTTGGCGAATTATCTAAGGAAAAGAAGCCTTCGACTTTATGGTCGACTTACAGTATGTTGAAAACCATGATTAAATTGAAAGAGAAAGTTGATATCTCCAATTACGCAAAACTTTTTTGAAGCGGCAAAATCTGGGCTTTCAGCCGAAAAAGTCGAGCGTTTTTTCCAGAGAAAACATTAACGAGTTCCTCACGAAGGCAGCTGAAGAATTCATTAGCATCAAGGTAGGTTTTCAAAAAATATACAAAGAAGATAAAAATGCGAAAATCATAATGATTTTCTGTATGCTATAGCTAGGTTACCCATTTTATTTTTATCTGGTTTCAGGTAGCGCTAATTGTTGGTGTGTCGGGTGCATGTAGGAGCGATGAACTAGTCAAGATGAAAATGGAGCACGTCAACGTTTTGGAAGGAAAGATCGCTATAGAAATTCCACACACAAAAACTTACACAAGTCGATCGTTTATCATAAGCGATCCAGATTGGGTTGCTATTTTCCACAAATACCTCACTTTGCGGAAAAATTTGAAAAATGACAGGTTATTTGTTCAATGGCGAAATGGGAAATTACATAACCAAGCAATTGGCTATCATTCAATCTCAAAATTTCCACATAAAATAGCTGCTTTTTTGAAGCTTCCAAAAATTGAAACTTTTACAGGGCATGCTTTTCGTCGTACTTCCGCAACCTTATTGGTTGACAACGGGGCCGATCTATTGCAACTCAAAAGACTGGGAGGGTGGAAATCGAGCACGGTTGCTGAAGGCTACATAGAGGCATCTTTGGAGAACAAAAGTAAGACTGCTCTGATGCTATCCTCTACTTCCAAAGGTATTCAGTTGTCCAGTGCATCCACAAGTACATCACATGCGGAAACTCATCCGCAAGCGCAAGAGATAATAGTTCCAAACGAAACACAATTCCAACAGGATGGTCTCAAGATTTCCATTATAAACAACAATGCTAATTTAACAATTAATGTAAATAAGTGAATAGATTTAATTAGTTCCATGTAATACATGTGGTTTTATTATTATATGTGAGAGCTGTATGAAAATTATCAATTTGGAACGAGCAGGGAAATGGGGACGGAAAAGCATTTGCCGTCCCGGACGGAAAATGCTTTTCCGTCCTAGGCAGGCATATGCATTACCGTCCCGATAAATGTCAAAGTCCAGAAATGTGACACTTTCAAGATTTTGAAAAACCTGCAATGTCAACATTACATATGTGGTTGAAAATAAAATAAGTTACCACCTGTTTTTTCTTTTTCTTCTTAGTCAAAAATTGACGGAGATATAACACTATGAAATCTGCCTATGACGTCACTTATCTAATAAATTAGTGACGTTGCACATGCTTAGTATATCTATATAAGGTACCTGACCCAAATAAGGCCAGTGCCCTTTATTGTTTAATATTGAATCCTATTTTCAAAAATTACAATATTTTAAAAAAAGATATCTATAATGCGAATAAAAAATCATTGCAAGTGTTCCTAGGAACTCGTTATATGTCGAAAAATAGTCAACCACATATTTCATATGTCACGTTATAACTTTGAGGCTGGAATTTAATTAATTTATACACGTGTTTATGAAATGAATAAAGCGATTGTAATTTTTCAACAGACATTTATGTATTGAGAAAGCTACAGAGTAAGTACAGAATAATATCTTTGCTAGATTTCTAGTTACAGACTTTTTTTTTATCAATGTAACATGTTCCTAATAAGGCCATACGAAAAATGTCCATTTGGGCTCACATCACAGTGGTTTTTTTAAAAAATGTGTCATATATTACCCAAGTGATGTGTTTTGGAACGCCTGAATTCTAACCAACCAAGAGAAGCTGCGGTTCATTTGTCCTACTTGTATGTAGACCTATTTGGATCACCATCCCAGGACTTAGAATTATTGTTTTTTTAGAATGCAGTAAACGTTTAAGTTCTATTTTGTGTTCTATTTCTCAAATAATAATATTTCTATAAATAATTGAGTTTATTTTAAAAAAAATTTTGATGGTGGCCCTATTAGGAGCATAGTGATCCAAATAAGGCCAATGGTAAGCATTTTTGTTTTACGCAAAAACCACCACTTATATGAAAAAATAACTAAATTGGGGTTAATATTCCTGTAATACAAGCGAAACATTTCACATATAAGCTCGTGATTTTTGTTGGGTTTGGTGGATAATGTTTGAAAAAAAATAAAACTTCCTAACATGGCCTTATTTGGGACAGGTACCCTATACAAAACTTAATATTTGAATAACTTCCGGAATAATCATATTTAGGCGAAATGAAAAAAAAGTAACGATTTTTTTTCGATTCTTTACAGTTTGCAATAAACAATAATCAATTTAATTTTCCATGCAAGTACCCTATAATGATGTTAGAGCTGAAATTGTTTTAAAAGGGTTTTTGAAACTGTTTCCTCGAAAAAAAGCCTTTAAACCAGGAAAGATGGCAACCACGTTATCAATGACAATGACACCAATCATAATCTTAAGGGCCCCACAGACTATGATGAAACACGTCGCTCGTCGCTCCAAAACCGACGTGTGTGGTAGAAAACCGTCGTGTTTTGCTACCACACTCTTGCTATGACGTCACAAAACAATAATGCAAGAACAAGAAATTGCAAGAAATCTTGTTTGCAAGACAAGATTTTTTTCTGCAAGAGTCGGGCAAGACAAGAATGAATTTCATTTCTTGTCTTGCTTTGCAAGACAAGACAAGAATAGGCCCAGCAAGACAAGAAATCTTGTCTTGTGAAACACTATATCAGGTTAGCACTAACAGGGTATTTAAGAAAAAAGAAAAACGCGACATTTTTTTTTGGCACGACAAAGTACGACGCACTAAATACACAGAAAATCGGTTTTGGTCAAAATGTCTGAATTTTTTATATGTTGTGGTTAATGTTGCCCTTATAGTTTACGTGCAAAAAAAAATGGGGGTACATCGAGTAGTTTTCGAGATATAGAGTGTCAAAGTGGTGCCATCAAGCCTATGCTTTATCATATTCAGCAACTATTTTTATCAGTTAAGTTAGCTATAATAATACAAAACCGAAAAAGATTGACCCAAAGGGTTAACAAATCTTCCAAAAAACTGACCCAAACTTTTATTTTCCCCTACCTTAAAAATAGACCAGTGAACAAGAGTCGAATATTAATGTTAATGGTGTACGTATAAATGGATATTACCTATTGAAAGTAGCTGTTTACGCTCACCACACTCCCGAAAACAGGAGAAGTGACCAGTATATTGTTTCATCTGAACAGAAAAAACTCTTATTTTCCCCATTCATTTCTCACTTCTCAAAAGAAAAAAACATCCAATTCTTCCCAAAAAAAAAAAAAAACGGATTATATAATCGGAAAGATTGTTTTTTAGTGGCATTTCCCATATCACAGGGGCGTGTAAGCATTAAATCTTCACTGGAGAAGGAAAAAACAGTCTTCTGTAAATTCTGTTTTAATGTGATAATACTGCACTGCTGCTTGTGCATATTATGGTGATTTTTATGACATAAGAAGATTCATCTTTTTTTTCCAAGGAAAAGGTGCATACTTTCTTTTTCCATATGTGAATGGAACGTCGAAATGTAAGTTTGATAGTTTGCACAGGTTGCTGCATATTATGTCTCTATGACCACAGTCTATGACGTTACAAAAATAGAAGTTAGAAGTAACTTCAATCTTCTGCAAAAAAACTGAATAATTTTCCATACTTGGATAGCAAATAACAAAATCGCACTGGTATTTAGAGAAACTAGCTCTTCAAAAAAATAGCTGGACTAAGTTCACCAACTTTTCCACCCCAGCTAGAGCCAAACAACATTTTATGAGAAGAGAAATATCTAAGATTAATATAAGGAGTAGTTAGATATTACTGATAAAAATTCGTCAGAAATACCTTGTTTCATTTTACATAAAAATGTAATAAGGTCTTTTTTCGAAACATATATTTGTCCGTTTCCTGCGGTATAAGATCACAAAAAGTATGGAGATCTCTAAATTGTTCTTCACCTATTGGACAGATGGCCCTAAATTCGATGTCGGTGAAACTAAAGTCTGTTTTTTTTTTAATGATAAAAGTCAAAATGACATTATGTTGGCAATACAATGTAAAATTGTCAATGTTTTCAAATTATTTATGTAGAAAAGGCTTGTGCTGCCAACATAGTTACTAATTTTTTGACTTGGGGAATTATCTTTAAAAAAAAAAACAGACTTTATTTTCGTCTTTGTATTTGCATTTTTTTACATTTACTATTTTTTGTAGTCCCTGAAGAAGGATTTGCAGATGATTACCTTCAATCTTATAAGGGCGATCATTATACTGAATCCCTGGTAGCAGTTGTCGTGGCAAATAACCATTTTCATCAAGATGGTGTGGACAAACTCTTACATTTTCTGAGACGTATATATTTGTGTTAGAATATGATTCAACATAATTTTTTGTAGGTTGTTCTACTTACCAACAATATCTTAGATATTTCTCTTCTCATAAAATGTTGTTTGGCTCTAGCTCGGGTGAAAAAATTGGTGAACTTAGTCCAGCTATTTTTTTGATAAAGCTAGTTTCTCTAAATACCAGTGCGATTTTGTTATTCGCTATCCAAGTATGGAAAATTATGCAGCTTTTCTGCAGAAGATTGAAGTTAGGTACTTCTAACAGTTCTAACTTCTATTTTTGTAACGTCATAGACTGTGGTGATAGAGACATAATATGCAGGAACCTGTGCAAACTATCAAACTTATATTTCGACGTTCCATTCACATATGGAAAAAGAAAGTATGCACCTTTTCCTTGGAAAAAAAAAGATGAATTTTCTTATGTCATAAAAATCACCATAATATGCACAAGTTCAGCAGCAGTGCAGTATTATTACGTTAAAACTGAATTTACAGAAGACTGTTTGTTCCTTCTCCAGTGAAGATTTAATGCTTACACGCCCCTGTGATATGGGAAATGCCACTAAAAAACAATCTTTCCGATTATATAATCCGTTTTTTTTTTTTGGGAAGAATTGGGTGTTTTTTTCTTTCGAAAAGTGAGAAATGAATGGGGAAAATAAGATTTTTTTCTGTTCAGATGAAACAATATACTGGTCACTTCTTCTGTTTTCGGAAGTGTGGTGAGCGTAAACAGCTACTTTCAATAGGCAATATCCATTTTTACGTACACCATTAACATTAATATTTGACTCTCGTCTACTGGCCTATTTTTAAGGTAGGGGAAAATAAAAGTTTGGGTTAGTTTTTTGGAAGTTTTGTTAACCCTTTGGGTCAATCTTTTTCAGTTTTGTAATATTATAGCTAACATAACTGATAAAAATAGGTGCTGAGTATGGTAAAGCATAGGCTTGATGGCGCCCACTTTGACACTCTATGTTAAGCGCCGAAATGCAACCTCAGTTTGAAATAATTATTGTTTGCGTCCGCAGCCGTTTCAAGTATGGTGTATACGCGACTTTAGCCGTATATTCTGGAATCAGCTGTCAGTGAATCGTGTTAGTTCGCGGTCGTGCCGCCCGGCCCTTTCGTGGTCTTCGTCACCGAGCACCGAGCCAGTCGCCAGCAGCACTCAAAGCAGAACATTGCGCCCATCGCATTTATTTTTTCTCTCGCACAGCGCAATTTTAGCGAAATATTATTTTCTCATAAATTAGCTGGCGCCATTCTTTGTTAACCATTTAGTCAATAAAGTATAAAAATTCAACCAGTAGTTTGCATAAAATTAGCAAGGCCTACTTCAATCTGGTGATGTAATTCCACTCAAAGAAATTACCTGAAGGGAACGTCACAAAAAGGAATTCAAACCTGCAATTCTATTCATGGTCCTTCGACGTCAGATATAGTGTAAAACAAGCTCACAAACAACAACAGCCAAAGAAATAAAGGTCAGTCCGTTCCAGAGTATTAAAGAATCGTAGAGGTCAGGTAAAAAGAAGTTTAAGTAGATTTGAGACTTATTTAATTAAAGTAATTAACAGCGATAGTGATGATGAGGATTCAATGATTGAGCTTGCTACTCGACTTGACACTATTTCAACAATTTTGAATGATTTTGACACGATTCAATGTGAACTGGAGATGTTGGAACCTGAAGATGTGGATACACATGAAAGTGTTCGTCAAGAATTTGAGAATAAGTATTTTTCATTGATTACTCAGGCCAAAAAGCAATTACAGTCAAAATTTCGACCTGTCTCAATAAATCAAAATAATATACAAACACAAAATAATAGCTCTAATATTGGTTCTAATTTCCCTAATGTGAAACTACCCGATATCAAACTGCCTGAGTTTAGTGGAAGCTACGATCACTGGACTCAATTCAAGGAGGCTTTTGAATCTTTGATTAATAAAAATACTAGTTTATCTAATGTACAGAGGTTTTTTTATTTACAAGGGGCTCTTAAGGGTGAAGCAGCTAAAATTATTTCATCATTAAATGCAACTGATAATAACTATATAATAGCTTGGAATTTATTAACGGATCGTTATCAAAATAAAAAGGCTATTATTCAATCCCATGTTAAAGCCATATTTGATCTGCCCAGCATACAAAAAGAATCATTCATTCAATTACGAAATTTTTTGGACAATTTTCATACACATTTTAGATCATTAGAAAACCTTGGCGAAAATATTAGTGACTGGAGTACTATGCTCATATTTTTACTAAATTCTAAACTCGATCCCAATACTCGCAAAGAGTGGGAAATATTTACAAGGTCAATTAATTCCCCAAAAATTGATGATTACACAAAATTTCTGAGCCAACGTTGCCAACTTTTGGAATCGATCGACGTTAACACTAAACTTAATACTAATTCTAATAACACAGTTTTAAACAAACAAGCCGGTGATCGTGGCCGCCACTATTCTCATGTTGTCTCTAATATAGTATGTCCTTTATGCAGCGAAGCTCATTATGTTCAATCATGTAAAAAATTTCTTGATATGCCTATCAATAAAAGGTTTTCTGAAATAAAGCGACTTAACTCGTGTACCAATTGTTTAAGAGGGGGACACTCGAATTCTGAGTGCAGGTCACAATGGTCTTGTAGGACTTGTCAAAAACGACACCACTCGTTGTTGCATTTGCCCACTAGTGCACAGAAACCTCCAATTAAAAAACAAAATTATTTTCAGCAATCTCAACAAAATCAAACAATTTCACAAAACTCTAATGTAAGCAGCGAAGGTGAGGACAATGCCCAGTTGCCAAGTGTAACAAAGAGTAACGAAAACTTATACAGTCATAATATGACAACTCAGATTGAAACTGATGCATGTGCTATTCTTTCTACGGCAATAATATATGTTTTTGATAAACAGGGTAAGACTGTTAAATGCAGAGCTTTGCTTGATAGCGGCTCACAGTCTAATTTCATTACCCAACGGTTTTTTAACAAACTTAATTTAAGCTATACTTCCATCAACATGCCTATATACGGAATAAGTCAGAATCTTATAAATATTTCAAAACGTACGGTTATTAAAGCCAAATCATTATTTAGTAATTATTCTTTTGAATTGCCATTTTTAGTAATAAACAAAATCACTGGTTTAGTACCCCAGCAATTAATTAGTACAAGTAACTTTAAAATTCCTACTAATGTTTCACTCGCTGATCCAGACTTTAATTCACCTGCTGAAGTTGACATGTTATTGGGTGCTAGCATTTTTTATGAATTGCTGAGTGCTGGACAAATAAAACTAGGTCCTAACTCGCCCATTCTCCACAAAACCAAATTAGGTTGGGTGATTTCTGGATGTACACCCATAATCATCAACACAAGTTTAAATAATAATTGTTTTCTCAGCACATTTGATTCTATACAAAACCAAATTGAAGCCTTTTGGCGTATCGAAGAAAATTACTCGCAAAATAAGCCTTTGCTCACTAAAGAAGAGGAGGAATGCGAATCTCATTTTTTAAATACATTCTCTCGTGATAAAACTGGCAGATTTGTTGTAAGCCTTCCCTTAAAAAATAATGTATCTCAACTTGGCGATTCTGAAGGGACAGCCATAAAAAGGTTTTATTCTGTTGAACGCAAATTAAACAGAAGCCCTTCACTTAGGGAAGAATACACCAAATTTATGTCTGAGTACCAAACTTTAGGTCATATGACAAAGATAGACCCTCTAAAACCTCCGACATTTCCAACATATTACCTCCCTCATCACTCGGTAGAAAAAGAGGATAGCACTACAACTAGGCTCAGAGTCGTATTTGATGGCTCTGCCAAAACGACTTCTGGCATTTCACTTAATAATGTCCTCAGGGTAGGGCCAACCATACAAAATGATCTTTTCTCAATTTTATTACGTTTCAGGCAACATAACGTTGTATTAATTGGTGACATAGCTAAAATGTACCGCCAAATCCTAATTAGGCCTGAAGAGCGCAGCCTACAAAGAATTGTATGGCGAGATAATCAACAACAAGAACTTAATCATTATGAACTAAACACAATAACCTATGGTACATCTTCTGCTTCCTTTCTTTCTACCAGGTGCTTAAAACAAATTGCAATTGAATCTCAACCCCAATTTCCTAGAGAATCTAAAATACTTATGGACGAATTTTATGTTGACGATCTTATAACCGGGGCGAAATGTGCTACAGAGCTTATCGAAATTCGAAAAAATATATCCTCAATACTCAAAGGTGCTGGATTTGAGTTACGAAAATTCAGTTCCAATGATCCTAGCGTATTAAATGATTTAAAATCTTCTGCTATAAGCAATACAAAACAACTTGTTAACGAATCTCACGGAAATAAAACTCTTGGCGTAAACTGGAATCCTACTTCCGATTGCTTTGAATATAGTTCCAAAATTGTTATTGAGAAAAATATAACCAAACGAAAAATACTGTCAGCAATTTCCCATATTTTCGATCCCTTAGGTTTGCTTGGTCCCATAATAGTACAAGGTAAAATTTTATTGCAACAATTATGGATATCAAAAGTAGGGTGGGATGATCTTGTCCCTGTTCACATATTCAAATTATGGAGAAATTTAGCTTCTGTAATTTCCAACGCTCACGTACTCAAGATTCCTAGACATGTCATAGCAATAAATGCTACAAATATTCAAATTCATGGGTTTTGCGACTCCTCAATTCATAGTTATGGTGCATGCATCTACATCAGATCCGAAACACCAAATGGAGCCATTTCCGTTAATCTATTAACCGCAAAATCCAAGGTGGCACCGCTTAAAGCTCTCTCATTGCCAAGATTGGAACTATTAGGCGCATTACTTTTATCGAGACTCATGAATAAGGTTATTTCATGTATTTCCATTGATTTTAATTCTATTATCTATTGGACCGACTCAACAATCGTTTTGTCATGGCTGAGCTCCGAGCCCAGAACATGGAAAACATTTGTCTCCAACAGAACTTCTGAGATTATGCAGCTTACTGACATCAACAGTTGGTATCATGTAGCATCAAACTATAACCCAGCTGACATAATATCCCGGGGAATTGACCCTGGCGATCTTGAAAATGCATCAATGTGGTGGCATGGTCCCCAGTTTTTGTCCGAACCTCAGGTTAATTGGCCAGAGGATTGCCACATAACGAATTTTGCAAGGTGTTCAGCAGAAATGATTGAATTTAATCCCAAAACAATAATATTAACAACCGCAATAAATTACAGTATTTTTCAACGTTTTTCCGACTATAACAAGCTTGTGCGTGTGGTATCTTATTGTTTGAGATTTATCCAGAGATCCAAATCGGAACAACAGTCACCAAGTTCGATTAATATCACACCTACTGAGCGTATTGCAACAGAAAATTATTTGATTAAAATTGTACAAGCTGAGTGCTTTTCAGACGAGCTTCACGATCTCAAGGTAATAAAGCGTGTTAAATCTCAAAGTAAACTTGCCAGTCTAAATCCTTTCGTGGATGACAGTGGTATTCTACGTGTGGGAGGCCGGCTCAAACACGCTCAAATTAACTTTAACCACAAACACCCTATACTTTTACCTAGTACCCATTCATTCACAAAATTAATCGTTAAACATTTTCATGAATATAACTTGCATTCAGGACAGCAAGCTACCTTGTCTTTTATTCGAAAAAGATTCTGGCCGCTAAATGGCAAAGGTACTGTTCGAAGTGTAATTCGTAAATGCATGCGTTGTTTCAAGACTGATCCACCCACCATTCTGCCTCAAATGGGAGACCTGCCCTCAGAACGAGTCTCTCCTAGTCGTATTTTTTCTAATTGCGGTCTTGATTATTGTGGTCCTTTTCTATTAAAAGATGGGAAATACCGAAACCGAAAAATACTTAAATGCTATGTATGCATATTTATATGTCTATCCACAAAGGCAGTTCATATTGAACCTGTCAGCGAACTTACAACTGAAGCTTTTATAGCTGCTTTCAGAAGGTTTGTGTCAAGGCGAGGAATGGCTACTAATCTCTTCTCCGATAATGGATCCAACTTTATTGGAGCCAACAACGAATTCAAAAGGATCTATTCAATCTTAAATAGTGATCCCGTTCAAAATTTCTTTACTGACTCCCAAATGCAATGGAGTTTTATACCAGCTAGGTCTCCTACTTTCGGAGGAATCTGGGAGGCGGCTGGGAAATCTGTCAAATACTATTTAAAACGCACTTTATCCAACACGCCTCTAACTTTCGAAGAATTTGCAACACTTCTTGCTCAAGTTGAATCGATACTCAACTCACGGCCATTAGTACCTCTCTCTCCTGATCCTAACGACCTAGAAGCAATTACCCCAGGCCATTTTATAATTGGAGAAGCTCTCAACTCGCCACCTCAACTGGATTTGAAGGAAGTTAAGGTCAATCTGCTGTCTCGTTTTAAACACATACAAAAAATGGTTCAAATATTCTGGTCAAGATGGTCCAATGACTACTTGCATAATCTACAGCAGCGGAACAAGTGGCGTTTCCAGAGACCCACACAGCAACTCGTTGGCAAACTAGTAGTGCTCAAAGAAGATAATACCTCTCCACTACAATGGCCCCTCGGAAGGATTACTGATGTTCACCCAGGAACAGACGGTATTGTGAGGGTAGTGACATTAAAAACTAAAAACGGTACAACCAAACGTGCAGTGAATAAACTTAGTGTTCTTCCACTGGACGATTAAAAGACACCTTTAGTTTATGTTTATTTTTGTAAAGTTTGATATTATTTCATAACTTCTTATCACAAATGACTTGTACAATACTTTCTTTAAACTTTTCTGTATTGCGCCCAGCTAATAAGGTATTTTTTTGTAAATTTTTGAAAGTAGGTACTTTCAAGGCCGCCGGGATGTTAAGCGCCGAAATGCAACCTCAGTTTGAAATAATTATTTTTTGCGTCCGCAGCCGTTTCAAGTATGGTGTATACGCGACTTTAGCCGTATATTCTGGAATCAGCTGTCAGTGAATCGTGTTAGTTCGCGGTCGTGCCGCCCGGCCCTTTCGTGGTCTTCGTCACCGAGCACCGAGCCAGTCGCCAGCAGCACTCAAAGCAGAACATTGCGCCCATCGCATTTATTTTTTCTCTCGCACAGCGCAATTTTAGCGAAATATTATTTTCTCATAAATTAGCTGGCGCCATTCTTTGTTAACCATTTAGTCAATAAAGTATAAAAATTCAACCAGTAGTTTGCATAAAATTAGCAAGGCCTACTTCAATCTGGTGATGTAATTCCACTCAAAGAAATTACCTGAAGGGAACGTCACAAAAAGGAATTCAAACCTGCAATTCTATTCACTCTATATCTCGAAAACTACTCGATGTACCCCCCTTTTTTTTTGCACGTAAACTATTAGGGCAACATGGACTACATCATATAAAAAATTCAGACAATTTGACCGCAACCGATTTTCTGTGTATTTAGTGCGTCGTACCTTACGACAAAAAACGACAAATTATTCACTAACTTGATATCAAGTTAGCACTATCAGGGTTTTTAAGAAGAGAAACGCGACAATTTTTTTTTCTGCACGACAAAAAAGCGGCAAATTATTCACCTAATAAGACTTATGTAGGAACAGCGGGTAACGTTGGTAGTGCTAACTTGATATCAAGTTAGCACTACCAAGGGTATTTAAGAAAAAAGAAAAACGCGAAAAATTTTTTTTTTGCACAACAAATTTACAACAAAAAAACGACAAATTATTCACCTAATAAAACTTCTGTAGGAACATCGGGTGACGTTGGTAGTGCTAACTTGATAACAAGTTAGCACTATCAGGGTATTTGAGAAAAAAGAAAAACGCGACAATTTTTTTTTTTGCACGACAAATTTATCACAAAAAAACGACAAATTATTCACCTAATAAAACTTTTATAAGAACATCGGGTGCTGTTGGTAGTGCTAACTTTATATCAAGTTAGCAATACCAGGGTATTTAAGAAAAAAGAAAAACGCGAAAAATTTTTACGACAAACATTTACGACAAAAAAGCGGCAAATTAATCACTTAACGCCATATTCCGGCGTGCATGTGGTATTGCTAACTTGATATAGGTAATAAATCTAGGTATAAAATTAGCTATTTTTTTCTCAAATGAGATAAAATCGATAAAATCAACATAAATCAGTAAAAATCTTTTTAAGTCACAATAAATCAGTAATACTTAATGCAGTTGAATCAGGATAAATCTCTAAAAATCAAGAGAAATCTCCAAAAATCAAGATAAACCACCTGTAAATCACAACAAATCTCTGTTCATCACCTAGTCTAGGTCGGTATATAAGTTGGCTGTTTTTTTTCTCAAATGAGATAAAATCAGCATAAATTAGTGAAAATCTTTATAAATCACAATAAATCACTAAAACTTAATCTAGTTGAATCAGGATAAATCTATAAAAATCAAGAGAAATCTCCAAAAATCTAGATAAAGTAAAGTAAATCAATCACTTATAGGGAATTAGCATGCCTGTTTCCCAAGGGGGAGATAGTTCCACTTAATCGGTGTACAAACCTCTGGCATAAATCAATTGAAATCTTGAATAAATCTAGGTATAAAATTAGCCATTTTTTTCTCAAATGAGATAAAATCAGCATAAATCAGTAAAAATCTTTTTAAGTCACAATAAATCAGTACCTAGGGATGCCACCTTGGAAACTAAGTTGAACCGGAGAAAAAAAAAACCCTTATTGAAAAAAAAAGCTGCATTAGGTACACTCTATCTAGACATAAGTCTTCCTTGGCATCACCTGATTATGCTTCAGAGGGTTGGGAGTAGAGACGGTTGGAGAGGGAGATCCAAGGATTATTACACACTACATAGGATAAGGATAGGACAACCATAGGATAGCCTATCCACATATAGGCTCTGTAGATAAAATTTCAAGCCCCCCACCACGCCAAAGCACCAGTGATGACGTAGACAGTGTGTCGTTCCTCACCTTGACGTAAGAGCCAAGAGGTCTATGGTACCTACCTGCTTTATTTGCACCCTGTTTAAAAAAACCTAAGGAAACTAAAACTATGAAAAACCTATAAAATCATGCAGAAACAGGAACAAGAACTTTCAAGACATGAACTCAACAGGTAGGACCACCATATCCCATGTTCTCAGAGATATTCTCTGTTTATTTAATTCCTATATAATATACATGATAAAAGATGCATATTTAGCCCAAGTCCAAAACCAAAAATTAAATAAAAATTCTTACCTTGTATCTAGCATGATTTTACCTTGGTATTTCCAATTGGAGGCATTTTATTGAAGAAATTTCAAGTTTCTTTAACATAGTAAGTCCCTGTTTGTTGAATATACCTAATAGGTCTATTTCTGCAGAAATCACAAACCAGTCAGAGCGAATTTCATTGGTTGAAACAGTCAGAAAACTAGTTTCAGCCAATAAAACTCACTCTGACTGGTCTGTGATTTCTGCGGCAGAAACAGACCTAATATAAAATAAAAGTTCAAAAAATAGAAACTAGGAAACTCGCATGACAGTGACACACACTGCACACAAGTTCTTCCAGCAACCAATAATTTCTCTACATAGGTATGCACTTTTGCAAGGTCATTGTCACTAATTCGCGGAAAACCGAATAGTCCTTTTTAATACCGACAGACACCAAACACTACAGTTTAATAGTTCATTTTAATTCTCAATATTTTCAAAGAAATTTGAATGCCTACGAAGGTAAACAACTACTAAAAATCAACACAACAATCATTTAAATATTAGGTTAGGATTTTGTCACATTACTCAAATTCCTCTAGCGTTTTCAAATCTGTACAAATACCTACACTAGAGCGCACCGTGGTCGGATTTTAACAAGGATGATACACACTAGCCGCTTTCCAGTATGGGAGTGTGACGCTCGGAGCTACTCGGAGCGTTCAGAGTTCAGCTCCCGAGGTATACGTACGGACAAACGACACACGTCATGGTACTGGAACGGTACAAATCTTGTGCGTAGCGCTCCCGAGGTGCTCTAGAGCGCCAATGTGCATACTGAGGTGCTTTCCAGTGACCCATTTGAGTTACTCCTGAGCAGCTCAGGAATGCTCCACAATTACTTTGCGCGTTCCGGTGCTTAGAGTGTCGTACACTTGAATTACTCATTTCTGTTATCCCCTGCCCCCTCGTGCACTAGCCTTTATTCCGTTGTTTCATGCTCTTGAAGTCCGAATTGGTGGGGGTTAATACGAGAGCGTTCCAGTGCTGCTTATGTCGAACAGTTCAAGAGCGTCACACTCCAGGAGCATGATACTCTAATAATTTAGGCACTGGAAAGCAGCTCTGGAAAGCAACTACTCCCTCTACTACTACCACAGCTACTTCTACAGGATATCCTATCCGCATCACATAAGGCCTGTGTGTAACAAATCCCCCCTCCTCCAAATCACCAGTTGTGACGTTGCAGCATGTTATTTCTCGCCTTGAAGTAGGCTGTAAACAGCTGACGACTTAGTTATGACGTAGGAAATGGTGACACATCAATATGGCGGCGATTACCAAAAACGAGGCCGATAAACAATCCTGTAAGTGTGTATCATCCTTAGGGCGGGTATTATAAAACTGCTTTGACAGTTAACTTGAAGTTAACTTTTTGAATTACATCTAATTCCAGAAGTTAACTTTAAGTTAACTCTCAAAGTACCTAGTTTTATAATACACGCTCTTACGTATTTTACGTATTTTATTTTTTTATATTTTACGTCACTAACAAATGTCAACATAGGCTAAGACCGGGACCGCGCTGCGCCGCTAATATTGGTCCTAGTGCGGTCTCGGTCTAAGCCGATGTTGACAATTGTTGACATTAATTTGTTATGATGTTAAATATGTAAACCTGCCAATATTTGGACTGATAAACACCAGTAGCACCAGTATTTCGTATACTCTCCACACAAAAAGTCGCAAAAAAGTTCATCTTTCAACGCTCATATCTCAAAAGGCATGATGACAGTAATTGAAAATCACTTAAATTGTGTTTTCACTTGATGAAACTTGACTCATGGAATACGAAACACGCATTTATTTTTTTATTAGGAGCCAGATTGATGATTATTTTGATAAAATAAAACTTCAAAATACGAAGTTCCGCCATATTATGTTAAACGCCAATCAGAATGAATGACGTCACTTTTGAGTAAATCAGTTAACAAACGACTGGTTCCGTGATTTTCTTGCGATTTAATTTGCGACTCAATTTTGTTTATACCGTGTGTTGTTTATACCGAATATTGAATCAAAAGTGAAATAACGCGAGTCATGGAACAAAGATTAAGCAGAAAAGAATCAAGAAATGGTAAAACTTCTATCTAAGTAAGATTGTTTTTATATTTTTAGACCTCAAACAAGATACATACTATTTTAAAATCTACGAAGTAAATTAAATACTTGCGTTGAAAGGATTTTCACAAAAATAAAGGTAAGTTCTAGGCAATATTGCTGTTGAATCTCGCGTTGCAAGTTTAAGCCACTTGTCCCTTATCGTTTTATTTTGTGGAACGAAGGCAAATAACTTTCCAGGAGTTTTTAATGATGTGTTATCACACTGAGGAACCGCACACCACTTGTACATTTTGGAATTCATATTTAATTACACAAAATATCTAAATTATTCAAATTTTCAATGAGCGTTTAGGTTTTGTTTACTCAAACGTGACGTCACGAATGACGCCATGACACTGAGAAGCGTTTTGGCGCGAATTTTGAATATAAAAACTAAAATGTAATTTTTTCTACTAAAACCTTTATTATCTGCAGAAATATGTTATTCATTGTGAATAATATACATTTCCGAACATTATAGGATAGTTTCTCAAAATTTGTCATCATGCCTATAGAGCCCAAAAATCCCATATTAGGTGTGCGTTATCCTTTGATATAACTTCAATAGAGAAACATTCGTTTTAGTTATCAGGTAAATGTTAGAGTAGATACAATAATGTATTACATTTGAAACATTATAAAGTGTAATTAAGCAAATATTATAACAATGTTATGAAATGTAACTTTTCTCAACTCTATCGCTTTAATGTTGCGGAAATATTTACGTTTGTAACATTGAAAATATATAATAAAATAAATGGTTGCATAAACATTATAAGCTCAACTTTTTTTAAAACTGTCGCTGTAATGTTGCAGATACCTTTACATGCGTACGTTAACAGTTCTCAAGAACAAAAAACGTTACCTAAATATTTCAATATAAACTTTGGAATAGGAAACATAAATTTTCTCAATGTTGCATAAAGCTTGCAGATAGATTTTATTTGCAATATGCTGTCTTTGTCTCTGTCATGCAAAAATATATTTGACTAACAAAGACGGGACAATTATTTGGGAATTCGGAACGGCACAGCGTAGACGCACCACCCATTTGTTGTTGACCTGTTGACGCCACGTCACCAAAAGCCAGGACGCTAGGACGGAGGACGCAGACGACGCTTCTTTTTTCTTGGCTTGATAAATAATAAAAGAGAATTGAACAGGATGAAAGGGTTCATCAAGATCTTGGAGATGTTGGGAGAGGAAGAGAATAAAGCCCAATTTATAAACTCACCGTCAAGCGTTAACGTTTGCGTTTAGCACGCCGTTACCAAGTGAATATAGTGCAGGAAAAAGTAGCTTCCTTCATGAATTTTTTTTTTGAGGTATAACCAAATGAAACCTTTATTACACTGAGAAAAAAAAAGGCTAACTAAAAATTTAGTAAATGTAGCTAGAAGTGTGGATAGCATAGAGGACAGGTCAAAAATTTAGTTGCAACGGCAAATATGAATTAGTTCGTACAACATACGACTTTCGTAGTTATATCAACTAATATTTTAGTTAGCTGCAAACATTTATTCTTAACCTAAAAACTTGTTGCGGCAACTATTATTTCATAGTTGTCCGAAGTTATTCAAGCTATAATTTTGTATTGGCGTAACCAGTATAATATCCATGACAACTGATTTTCCTAGTTGACTTTGCCTTCTTGCTTAGCAGTGGCAACTGGAAAGTATTTTATTTGTCACTCACTTGTAAAACGTCATTTATCAAGTCATAAACAACGAAAATTGATTTTTACCAGTTACTGGCTCTACTGACTTGTAAAATTGACAGCTAAACTGTAAAAACTTTTCACAAGTCAGTAGGGCAGTAGAATTATTTATTAAAATTGTATTATCTATGTATTCATTTTTTATTTATCGTTTACAAATGAGTCCCAAATAAATTATTGTACATCATACTGTAGCATTTTATTTTGCCGATAAGTAGCAAATGCTACAAGGTTTATTATTTTCACTATGTTTGTTTTGGTTTTGTTTATCGTTCGTTTCTTGCCATAACAAATCAACCGAATATTGGCATACTGATGACGTGTTCGATGGTCCTAGTTGCGAACTTTCCGTTCAAATTCATTATCCTTGGTTTCACCTGCCGACATCTGTGTGCGAAAAGCCTAAGTTTGATTTATTCTTCAATTACGACCAGGCCGAAGATTCTAAAATCACGATTCGACACACGACTCGACAACGATACCGGCCTTGTCGTCTCGAAAGGTATAATTCCAATGAGATTGCTAACCTAGAATCGTCGGAAAAATCGTCTCGATGTCGAGTCGTATGTCGAATCGTGATTTTAGAATCCCCGGCCAGGCTGTGGGTACTAGGTACTGGGTTGTCATATGACCGTTGGTGAATTGACAGGTGGAAGTTTCTTGGGGTTTCATTAGAACCTTTCTGGCGGTCTTTTTTGGTCGGCTGGCGTTTGAGGGGCGAAGATCCTGCTCCCTGAGCCTGTGCTTATTTGGTGGCCGATCCCGAATTTTCGTTGGGAAAATCCCGACAAGATTTTCCGCAACGAATCGGCCCTGGGTCCATTGACAGGCTCCAGTTATTTTCCTGGCCCGATGGTCTGCTGTTTGAGGAGGTTTAGTGGATTTTATTGAGGTAGGTCGTTTTTCAACATTACCTGTTGCACACCTGTAAATAGGAATTTTCATCCTTTTTTAGAATCCCTCTAAGGCTTGTTGGATTATGGAGATGTCAAGGACGTATCAGTTTTGTTAAATTTGGCTTGCTAAAGTGTCCTAAAGAGGTGAGACTTTCGGTGTTTTTTTTTTGGTGGTTGGAAAAAATATTGGGGTCTGGTTGAGATAAGGTAAGTTCTCAAAAATGATTTTTTTTGAAAAATTTTGGTTTTATTCGATTCGTTTTTTTATTTTCTTTCCAAAAAAGTGAGGATTATTGGGATTTAACAAAATAATTTTATTATATTTATATCAAATGTGCCTAAATTCTATGCAATAATAATTATGTATTCCTAATAATGGAAATAAAGCCGACCGATGGCAAGGTTGCCGGATGATTTTCAGTGTGTAGTGGTGTGTACAACCCTTGTTGTTTTCGCAGTGCTGCCAGATTTCACATTTTTCATGAACTAGTAGTAAAAACTAATGATACAATCGAGGATACAATTTTATAATTACATATTAAAATTTATTGAATTCAAATAATTTAGTTGTCAACCAGTACACTCATAACCAGTAATAAACGAACTGTGTCAGAACTAACCAATAATATGCAAACTACGTTCTAGTCCTTGTACGTTGATATGTAACTGACCCATCCACCTAATGCGTGCTAGTCCTTGTATGGTAATACTGAATTAAAAAAAACGAAACGCGCTAGCGCTCTTTATTAATAACCAGTACACTAGTAATAAACGAAACTAACCAGAAATAGGCAAACTAACCCAAACTAACGCGTCCACCTAATGCGTACTAGTCCTTGTATGTTAATACTGGATTCGAAAAACAAAGCGCGCAAGCGCGCTTTATTAATAACCAGTGCACTTATAACCAGTAATAAACGAAACTAACCAGAAATAAGCAAACTAACCCAAACTGACCCGTCCACCTAATGCGTACTAGTCCTTGTATGTTAATACTGGGTTCGAAAAACAAAGCGCGCAAGCGCGCTTTATTAATAATCAGTACAATTATATACTGTAATAAACGAAACTAACCAGAAATAAGCAAACTAACCCAAACTAACCCGTCCACCTAATGCGTACTAGTCCTTGTATGTTAATACTGGATTCGAAAAACAAAGCGCGCAAGCGCGCTTTATTAATAATCAGTACACTTATAACCAGTAATAAACGAAACTAACCAGAAATAAGCAAACTAACCCGTCCACCTAATGCGTACTAGTCCTTGTATGTTAATACTAGATTTGAAAAACAAAGCGCGCAAGCGCGCTTTATTAATAACCAGTGCACTTATAACCAGTAATAAACGAAACTAACCAGAAATAAGCAAACTAACCCAAACTAACCTGTCCACCTAATGCGTACTAGTCCTTGTATGTTAATACTGGATTCGAAAAACAAAGCGCGCAAGCGCGCTTTATTAATAACCAGTGCACTTATAACCAGTAATAAACGAAACTAACCAGAAATAAGCAAACTAACCCGTCCACCTAATGCGTACTAGTCCTTGTATGTTAATACTGGATTCGAAAAACAAAGCGCGCAAGCGCGCTTTATTAATAATCAGTACACTTATAACCAATAATAAACGAAACTAACCAGAAATAAGGAAAATAACCCAAACTAACCCGTCCACCTAATGCGTACTAGTCCTTGTATGTGAATACTGGATACAAAAAACAAAGCGCGCAAGCGCGCTTTATTAATAACCAGTGCACTTATAACCAGTAATAAACGAAACTAACCAGAAATAAGCAAACTAACCCAAACTAACCTGTCCACCTAATGCGTACTAGTCCTTGTATGTTAATACTGGATTCGAAAAACAAAGCGCGCAAGCGCGCTTTATTAATAACCAGTGCACTTATAACCAGTAATAAACGAAACTAACCAGAAATAAGCAAACTAACCCGTCCACCTAATGCGTACCTACTAGTCCTTGTATGTTAATACTGGGTTCGAAAAACAAAGCGCGCAAGCGCGCTTTATTAATAATCAGTACACTTATAACCAGTAATAAACGAAACTAACCAGAAATAAGCAAACTAACCCAAACTAACCCGTCCACCTAATGCGTACTAGTCCTTGTATGTTAATACTGTATTCGAAAAACAAAGCGCGCAAGCGCGCTTTATTAATAATCAGTACACTTATAACCAGTAATAAACGAAACTAACCAGAAATAAGCAAACTAACCCAAACTAACCCGTCCACCTAATGCGTACTAGTCCTTGTATGTTAATACTAGATTTGAAAAACAAAGCGCGCAAGCGCGCTTTATTAATAACCAGTGCACTTATAACCAGTAATAAACGAAACTAACCAGAAATAAGCAAACTAACCCAAACTAACGTGTCCACCTAATGCGTACTAGTCCTTGTATGTTAATACTGGATTCGAAAAACAAAGCGCGCAAGCGCGCTTTATTAATAACCAGTGCACTTATAACCAGTAATAAACGAAACTAATCAGAAATAAGCAAACTAACCCGTCCACCTAATGCGTACTAGTCCTTGTATGTTAATACTGGATTCGAAACACAAAGCGCGCAAGCGCGCTTTATTAATAATCAGTACACTTATAACCAGTAATAAACGAAACTAACCAGAAATAAGCAAAATAACCCAAACTAACCCGTCCACCTAATGCGTACTAGTCCTTGTATGTGAATACTGGATACAAAAAACAAAGCGCGCAAGCGCGCTTTATTAATAACCAGTGCACTTATAACCAGTAATAAACGAAACTAACCAGAAATAAGCAAACTAACCCAAACTAACCCGTCCACCTAATGCGTACTAGTCCTTGTATGTTAATACTGGATTCGAAAAACAAAGCGCGCAAGCGCGCTTTATTAATAACCAGTACACTTATCACTGGCGCCGACTACATGGGGGCATCGGAGCATCGGGGCAAGTGCACCCATGAGTAACCTCTCATGGGTGCGGAGCACCCATGGGAGCTCTCGTGGGAAATACGGACACTTTGTGACAAACCTTTACCTACTAAACAATTAGGTAGGTACTATCCAGGATTTGTTTTCTTTTTAGTTTTTTTTTTTAACCAAATCCTGAATCCTGATTATCATTTTATTTGTCTGCTATTCAAGGTATCGACACAAGCTGATGTGGAGGATAGTAAATGGCTTAGATCCATACACCATTTATGTAGAGAGACTTTTTGGTTTTTTTAATATGGATTTCGTAAGATTTTTTCTCTTTTGCTACAATCCATGAAGCCCTCACAAAGTACTGACAAATAATTTTTCTCTGTTAAAAACCTGTCTTTTATCTCTGGAGGAATGGCATGAAAATAGACTTTCTCGCGATTAGAACGGCTCCCACAACTAACTACAATACATAACGTGTGCATTTTCCAAAAAATCAACACTTTACAGACTTTATAAAAATCAAAAATTGCAATAAAACGGCATTTTTTTAAATAAAAAGGCATTGACCTCCATTTTGAATTACTATTTGACAGGTCGTTGGATTGCCCTATTGTTCCGCCGCGACGGCATAATTTCTTTCAGTTTTAAAGTTTTAACCTCAATCAATCGAAAAAAAACAATAAAATTTCATTTTATATGATCACATAATATTCATAAAACGTTGAAAATTTTTAAAAAAATAATAATTGGAAAGAAAATTACACCTATATTATAGAATTGGTTGTTCAAAATATCCCAAATAACAAAGAGTAATGAGATTGATGCGAAACTTTTTTTTTGAATGTAAGTGATATTTATTGAAATATTTAAATAATCCTCACTTTTTTGGAAAGATAATAAAAAAACAAATCGATTAATACCAAAATTTTTGAAAAAAAAATCATTTTTGAGGAATTACCTTATCTCAACCATCACCGAAAATTGAAGAGTATATTTCTTTTAGAGTCCTAAATTTGAGCCTAGGTTTGAGCCTAAATTTGAGCCTAAGTTTGAGCTTAAATTTGAGCCTCAGTTTAAATCTAATCCTTGGATGATGTAGATTTTCACAAACTGTTTTGAAGATACTTACCTGGTGTTGGAATTGAAAGTTTAAGTTTGGGGTACAATCGTTGAGGCCTTCAACGATATGGTTGTGGTTGTGATGTCACTGGTCACTGGAGTTTTGGGGATGAATTCCTAGGGTGGAATTTCACAAGTTGTGATGTTATGGAGTCTCCAGCTGGATTAAGGCTAGTGCACCATTTTTTATTATTTTAAATTCTTTTTATTATTTTTCAAACTTATTTAATCTTATACTAAGATTTAAATTGATCAACAAAATATTATTATCACTATAAAAGTGGCCCTTGGATCTTAAAATAACCCCATAACAATTAATGCGGATTACCGTGAAAGGTTCTAGAATCAAATCACTTAGGTAGCCCCTGAATTAGGCTATTATTTATTAGATGAACCTATTGAGGTTTAATAAAACACAGTGAAATGAGTCTAACTATAATGAAAAGATACGTGACAAATTCGTGTGACAATGACAATTTCAATTTACAATGACAATACTAATAATTACAGGTTCTATAGGTAATAACTAGGTGAACAGAACTAACTAATTATAGCGGGAGAATAAAACTCAAATACTTCTTCTTAACACTCCCACCTATTTGTGTTTTATAGAAGAATTAACATTATTCAAAAAAAATACATTCGGATATAAACTAAAACTACAATAACATGTTTAATTTTTGAAGGCAATTGTTCAGAACAGTCTTTGTAACTGGCTTTGTGAGAATATCTGCCAATTGTTCGTTAGAATTTACATAATTGACTGAAATGTTACCTTTTTCAATTTCGTCACGCACAAAATGCACTTTAATGTCAATATGTTTTGTTCTTCTATGTTGCTGCTGAGCCTGAGCTAGTTTTATGGCTGATTGGTTATCCACATTAATTTTTACTTGTGGGAAGTTTATTCCTAATTCGTTTAGAAAAGACTTCAGCCATAAAGCTTCTCGTACTCCGAGTGATAACGCTAAATATTCGGCCTCAGTGGTAGACTGAGCAACAACGGTTTGTTTCTGACACTTCCAGGTGATCGGTGCATTTGCAAGAACAAAAACGTAACCGCTGGTTGATTTTCGTGTGTCTATACAACCTGCATAGTCAGCATCTGTATATCCGAATAGATTTATTTTTGGCGATTTAGAGAAAACGATTTTATAATGAGCAGTGAGCTTTAAATAACGAAATATGCGTTTAACCGCTTGCCACTGTTCATCTTGCCAGTTATTATAAAATCGACTCACTTGATTCACTGCGAAAGAAATGTCTGGTCGACTACACGTTGCTAAAAACATCAAAGAACCGACAGCTTCGCGATAAGGATGCTTTTTTGCACACACTGTATTTTCAGGTAATGACAACAGAATACTCGGTTCCGCAGGAACTGATAAGGGTTTGGCATCACTCATTTGAAACTTATTTACAAGTCTAGTTATGTACATTTGTTGGTGAATGCAAATTATACCGTCAGATAAATTTTGTTCGATTTCAAGACCAACAAAATTTAGTTTTGAACTGTTCAAATTTACAACGATTTTAAACATCTGTTTCAAAATATTAATAAGTCCAGATATAGCAATTTTTGATTTTGACATCAACAGACCGTCGTCGACATAAATAGCCAGATAAATTTCATTCTCAGCAAAGTGACCAAGAAATACACAATTTAATTGTTTAAAATCGTACTGATTTAAAAATGAAACAAACTTACGGTTCGAACATCGTGCTGATTGCTTTAGTCCGTAAAGGCTTCTGTTTAATTTGCACACTAAACCGGGTTTCTTTTGGTTTTCGAACCCCGATGGCTGTTTCATATACACACACTCCGAGAGATCGCCGTACAAAAAGGCTGTTTGTACGTCGAAATTAGAAATATGCATGTCATGTTCGGTTGCCAATGCAAGCAGAATTCGAATAGAATCGTATCGTATCACCGGCGCGAAAGTCTCTTGATAGTCCACCCCTTTTTCTTGTGTGAATCCCCGCGCGACAAGACGTGCTTTATAGCGCGATGGTTTGCCGTCAGAAGATATTTTGATACGAAACACCCACTTATTGTCAACGATTTTCGCGTTTTTCGGTAATGTTACTAAGTCCCACGTATTGTTGCTCTTTAATGCGTTTATTTCTTCTTGCATAGCGAGGCGCCATTTATCAGAATCTTCACAGCTGATGGCTTCTTTGTATGTCGTAGGTTCGGAAAGTGAACAATAATTAGCATAGGCAGTATAAAAATTGGGTCTTGACAACTTGCTTCTATCTCTTAATTCTCTTCTATTCTCATCTTTCAACTCAAAATTTTCTTCACATTGATAATCTTCATCACTCAAATATTCTTCGGCATTTTCTTCTATTTCTGTAATTTCTTCGCTAGGGTTGTTTTCATCTATATTTTCTGGTACTTCAAGTGTCTCATTTTGTGGTTCATAATTCTCTGATATGTCAAAATAGAGGGTAAATGTTTCCTTTTTGGGTGAAAATTGGTCATTTTCGTTGAAATTAACATTACAGCTGATTTCAATTCTACGTTTCTCAGGATCCCAAAGTCTATAATTGGATGAATGACCGTCATAACCTACTAACAATAATTTTCGGGATTTTGGCTCAAACTTTTTGCGAAACTGATCTGGTATTGCCATGTAAGCGATACTTCCAAAAATGCGGACATGTTTTAACGTAGGCTTGCGGCCAAACCACTTCTCGTATGCGGTCATATTATCAATTTGAGTGTTTGCCGTTCTGTTCAGAATATATACCGCGCAATTTACCGCTTCGGACCATAATTCTTGAGAGACGTTCTTGTTGATAAGCATGGTTCTGGCACATTCTGTAATGGTTCTTATTTCTCTTTCCGATCTGCCGTTTTGTTGAGGTGTATAGGCTGCTGAATATTCGGGTGAAATACCTGCTTTCTGTAAAAAGTCTTTAAATGATTTATTTATGTATTCACCGCCTTGATCGCTTTTGAAAACTTTCATTTTGTTACCGGTTTGATTCTCTACAAGTGTCTTGTATTCTACAAATTTACTTAAGACCTCTGATTTGTGTTTGAGAAAATAAACCATGCGGTAACCGCTACAATCATCCTTGAATAGTACAAAATATTTTGAACCGCTAGGCGAGGGAATATTCATAGGCCCACAGACATCACTGTGTATCATAAAACCGGGCCTTTCAGCTCTTTTTACAGACAGATTTTTATGAGGTACTTTTGACTGTTTACCAAACTGGCAACTTTCACAGAAAAACGGCTCTTTTTCTGTGATTTTTAAATCGGATACTAGCTCAGAAGTTTTCTTGATGTAATGACAATTAACATGATCGAGACGCTCGTGCCAAAGTTTTAATGAATTGTTAATTGTACTTACATGACATTCCTGTTGAGGCTTCACTCTAAATTTCATGATCCATAGATTGTTTTTTCTGTATCCAACACAAACAACTTTTTTTTGGCTATCGCGGAACTCACAATGATTTTTGTATGAATGATACGTAAAATGTTTGTCTGTCATTGCTCCCACCGAAAATAAATTCCTGCTGAGCTCTGGAATATACAAAACATCTGTCATTGTTTTGTTTTGCCACTGGTTGTTTGCGAAGACTTGAATTTCTACAGTGCCTCTTCCAGCGACAGTTATTAATTTATCATTTGCTATTCGGACAAATATTGGTTCATTTACCTCTTGTAAATTGGTAAATAAATTTCTTTCGCTGCTCATATGAACGCTGGCACCTGAGTCACAAATCCATTCAGCTTTTTCGACATCGGAGCTTGCAGTATACAAAGAAGAAATATCACAAATAAATGCGGAGCTTGACGAACTTGAAGGCGAATTTGAGGTCGAAGACCTGTCATTTTTCTTAAGATTTGCCAATCTTTTGCGGCATTCTCTGATCCAATGACCTTTCTTTTTACAATAATTGCAAATCGAGTTTTTCTTCAAATCGTTGATATTTTTCTTCTTATTGTGATTATTTTTATTTACAGTAACATATTCTAATTTGCTTTGTAGAGCTTTGACTTCGAGTGCAAGACGGGACATTTCGGAATCGTCATGAGACATGCGGCTTTCTTCTTTTAATAAACGAGCAGAAAGATTCTCAAACGTTTGTTGGTTACTGGCTACGGAATCCCAAGCAGTTCTGAATGCATTGAATCTAGATGGTAAACTGTTTATAACCTTCGAACAGATAGCGCTAGGGCTTATAGTTTCTTTTACGTCTTTTAGCTGTCGTACTAAAAGTTCAATAGCTGAAATGTGTTCGGCAATATTTCCATTGTCTGGCATTTTATATTCATAAAACTTTTGCCATAGTAGCTCTCGTGATATTTCTGTTTTCTGTTCATGAATGGAAATCAGCCTATTCCACATTTTTGTTGCGTCATCGCAGTTAATGAGATGTTGCATTTGTTCCTGGCATATTGTTGATAACAAAATTACCTGCGCCTTATTGTTTTTTGTGTCCCAAGCTTCCCACTCGGCACTAGTTTCATCATCTGGTTCCTTCGTGGTTCCATCAACAATTTTCATAAGTTTTTCAGCTTTTAATAGGATTGTTATGCCGAACTTCCAAAGCTGAAAGTTTGTACCATCGAATTTCGGAATGCTGCACGTATCAATTTTCACAGAACTTGCCATTTTCACAATCTTTATTTGTTTTACGACTTGAACGTAATTTCTCGGAAATAAAAATCACTCACTACTTGAACGCGATTTAAAATGACGAAAGTTAATGTTTTAGACTCGCACGTGAACTGGGACCGTAACCTATTAGATGAACCTATTGAGGTTTAATAAAACACAGTGAAATGAGTCTAACTATAATGAAAAGATACGTGACAAATTCGTGTGACAATGACAATTTCAATTTACAATGACAATACTAATAATTACAGGTTCTATAGGTAATAACTAGGTGAACAGAACTAACTAATTATAGCGGGAGAATAAAACTCAAATACTTCTTCTTAACATTATTCATGTTTCCTTCTTTGGAATTAAGATCTCCAAGCGAAGCTTACATAATTCCTTAATAAATCCTAAAATGGGATACTGTAACTCCTAGTTATTTTTTCCTCATTTTTTTATTAAACCCTTTACATCATATTAATAATTATTGATTGGTCTTAATCAGATAATTGTCTTTTTATCGTTGGAGATTTCCATTAAATGTTATTTGTATTAAATATCTTTTGAGTTTTATTGTTGGAATTTAAGTTTTGGACAGTATAATTTCGTTTCAGCTAACAAAGAAGTCAAGTAATAATTAGGTTTGATCTAAAGGTTTCTCTATTCGCCTAAAAAAATAGAGTGGCGTCCAAAAGGGTAAGTGAAGGAAAATCGGGCCAAACTATAACATTGGCTACCCACTGCCTCCGACAATTTGAGCTGCCGTTCGCATTGTTACTCTTTCTTTTTTCTTTTATTAATCAAGTAAATAAATATAGTAACAAATATATAGTAAGAAAGAGGTTACAAAATGGCGCCGTACAACGTGGGGCCCGAATTTCCTTTACTAGTTTTTACTGTCCAGAGTTTTATTCTAGCAATGAGCAATGGCTTAATTTTTTTGAAGACTTAAAATTCTCAATTCCATCACGGTTTGTAATAGGTAAAAGTTAATAGCCTAACCACTAATTAATTTTTTTATGCTTAAATTTTCTGACCTACACGTTACAAGGACTCTCTTTAGTATAAAGGGCATACACTTTTGGGAAAATTTTATGATTTTGTTTGAAATTTATAGTGGCAATACGCTCGGCAATACGTGCCTAATTAGGTGTTGATTTTATTTAAAAGTTTAGGTGTATTTTGGGACTGATAATTATTTGCAGTTACTGTTTTGAATATTTTTTTTATCTTGACCTGGCTTGAAAGGAATGTTGATTTTTCAAGAGCGGTTTTTGTCGGTTTACACATTTCTTTGTTTGGTGGAGTGATATTGAGTTTAAAATAAGTAATTACCTAGTATCGATTTTTTTTAAAAAAAAAAGAGGCCTTTATAGAAATACTTAGTCAAAGCGCCTGGGGTTTTCCTTGAAGGTACATATTCAAATAAATAAATTTACAGGTCTGGCTCAGGATGGTTTTGATTTGGTCTTTGTGTTGAGATTATTCGGGTAATTGTCTGGTCTCATCATAGAGTAATAATAGCTACATATTGTCATTTATAGTTTATTTTATTTTTTGTTGGGTGTATAATATATCTAGAGAATTTATTTATCGCCATCATGGACATCTACAATTTTAAAATCAATCATTTATTGGAAGCTGAATTAGATTACGAATTGAAAATTCGGTCAGTTCATTCTGTAAAACCTGTGAGTGACAAGAGGAAAATGTTTACTAGATTGGCGGCTAGAGAAAGAGTGTTACCTGGCAGTGAGATCGATATGGCTGAATATGTTCTGACTCATTCGATTACTCCTTTAAAGGAAAAGGAAGGTATAGCTGATACTATGGACTCAATTGAAACTTTAATTGATGCATTCGATGGTGACGCTACAGATTCAGTCTTTCGTCGAGTTATGTCTCGTTTAAATCATGTGAGAGGTCGAATTCAGCGAATTTCTCAGGTTGATCCACAAGATAATTCTTTGAGAAAATATATCCAAGAAACTTACGGCGAATGTTTGAAATTGGAAGGTGATTTACATGAAAAGCTGGCTGTTCCTGTTCAACCAGTACCTGATCCGGTAGCTGCTCAACCTGTGATAAATGTGGCTGCACCTGTTGTGCAATGTGCCTCCCGGAATATACCATTTAGTGAATGGCAAGTCAGTTTCAATGGAGATTCGAAAGGTTTATACCAATTCCTGGAAAGGTTGACTGAATTGGCTAAGGCTAGGGGTGTCACTGATATACAGTTATTTGAGTCAGCAGCAGAATTTCTTACTGGAGATGCGTTTGTGTGGTTTAGAAGTGTTCGGAGTTCTTTAACCGATTGGGATTCGTTAGTTCTGAGACTCAAAAAAGATTTTCTTCATGAGGATGTAGAGGACGATTTATGGGATCAAATTAAAAAACGTAAACAGAAACGTAACGAAAATGTTGTGGTTTTCATAGCTCATTTAGAGGCACTTTTTTCTAGATTATCTCGCCCTCCAGTAGAACCCACAAAAATTAAACATATAAGAAAAAATCTTTTGCCTGAATTCTATGATCGCTTGGCTTTATTAGACGTAACTTCCGTCCCACAATTGTCCGAACTTTGTCGAAAGTTAGAGGAATCTGATTATTTGAAGGAAAAATCCAAGCACCGTGAAGTAGCGGGTATTGACGCGTCCGGGTTTTCTGAAAGAACTCAAAGGTCATTTATCCCCTCTGATAAAGGTCAGAAATCTTCTTTGCCAAATGGTAAAACTTATTCCGGACCGAATCAAAATTCACGCAGGTCGAAGCCTTTTGAACCAAATAGGGTTTGGACTAATAAGAATGATAACAGAAATAAGGGTGATTACGGGGTTGGAAACTCAATTAATTGTTGGAACTGTAAATTGGCAAATCATACTCATTTGGATTGTAGGGCTCCCAAATCGGTGTTCTGCTTTAAGTGTGGTACACCCAATGTCAAATCGACAAATTGTCCTAAATGTACAAAAAACTAAACAGGGAAGTGGATCGAAGAGGCCGATTCCACATTCCCAGTCTTGTATCTAAGTCAGTCTCTAAAATTGATCATTCCAGATGGAGAGGGTATTTTGACAGAAATGATTGGGTCCGGTGGTTGGCCAAGGTCTCTGAATTTTGTAGATCATATTCTTTCAATATAAATAATAAAATTCCCTCGAAAAATAAATCTATTGGTAACATGAAAAGTAGGAATGGTGGTAGTTGTTATATTTCGGAACCCATGAAGGATTCCAATAAGGATTTTAATGAAGACTTCCAGGATGCTCGCAGTTCGGTGGTAGTTTCTGATCGCGAAGTGAATGGTAGTAGGAAAGACAACAGTCAACTCTCGCCTTTTTTTGTGGAGAAGCCGTTTGATAACCGACCCTATATCAGGGTGCGATTATTTGACACTCAGGTAATAGTTTTGTTCGACTCAGGAGCGACGACTTCAGTTGTAGGCAGTACCGGTCTGAATATTTTAGAGAGACTAAATTTAAAAACCTATCCGGCAGTTACCAAAGAAGTACGCACTGCTGATGGCAAGTGTCAGCCTGTCAAGGGAATGGTTGATTTGCCCGTGGTTATTGACGATTCTTGTCAAGTGGTCAATGCTTTGGTGGTCCCCTCTTTGCCTCAAGCATTTATATTTGGTTGTGACTTTGCTCAAAAGTTTGGGATTTTGGTGAATTTTGAAGATAACTCTTGGTTTACGCAGAATGACGTTTCACATTCGTTTGTAGAGGGTGTTGAAGGTATTCCGGATGTTTCTGTCCTGACAGAATCGCCTTCTTTAGATTCTCTTCGAGATCTCAGTTTGGAAAAAAGAATTTTGGCGGAAAGAGTGATTTCTTCCTTTGCGGAAATCAACAATGAAGACAAGCTAGGACGAACAGATAAAATTGTCATGAGTATTGACACTGGTCATTCCCCTCCTTTCAAACGAAGACCTTTTCCTATGTCGCCATACATGGCTAAAATTCTGAATGAGGAGCTGGATAAGATGTTGGCTTTGGGTGTGGTAGAGCCCTCCAATAGTCCATATTGTTCACCAGTCCTTCTAGTTAAAAAGTCTAACGGAGAATACCGGTTCGTGTTCGATGGCCGTCCTCTGAATGAAATTACTAAGCCTGATTGTTACCCTATGCCCAATATAGAGCGTATTCTCAGTTCTCTGAGAAATGCTAAGTTTATTTCCTCGGTCGATCTCCGCAAAGCCTTCTGGCAGATACCCCTTGATGAGTCATCCAAGGAAAAGACTGCTTTTGCTGTAGTAGGTAGAGGATTGTTTCAGTTCGTCACCATGCCGTTTGGGCTCAGAAATGCTGCTCAGACTCAGCAGCGTTTAGTTGACTCTATTTTTGGTCCCTCATACGAGCCGCGAGTGTTTACCTACTTGGATGATATTTTGATTATTAGCCCGGATTTCGACTCGCACGTCCAACTATTACAGGATGTAATGGGAAAATTGAAAGAAGCTGGTTTGACGATAAATTTGGAAAAGTGCGATTTCTTCAAGACGTCACTTAAGTTTTTGGGTTACATGGTAGGTTCCAATTCCTTGAGAACCGATCCTGAAAAAGTGTCAGCGATGATTAACTATCCTAGACCGAAAACTACCACAGAGATTAAGCGTTTCGTTGGACTTTGCTCATGGTACAGACGTTTTATTAAGGATTTTTCCACTCTTCTTTCGCCTATAAATGATTTGCTTAAAGGCAAGAAAAAGGGTCAGTCTATTTGTTGGACGCATGATGCTGAAAATTCATTTGTCGAAATTAAGCAACGTTTAGTATCCGCTCCTATTTTGTCTCAGCCTGATTTTTCGCAGAAATTCTATGTGCAAAGTGATGCTTCTGATACTGGATTAGGAGGCGTTTTGACTCAGATTATTGACGGCGAAGAAAGAGTGATCGCATATGCAAGTAGATCTTTGTCTAGGACAGAACGCAATTATTCAGTAGTTGAGAGAGAATGTCTGGGAGTCATATTCAATATTGAAAGGTTCCGTCCGTTTATTGAAGGAGTTGCTTTTACGGTAATTACCGATCATTATTCACTATTGTGGCTCAACTCTTTGAAAAGTCCTAGTGGTAAGCTTGCACGATGGGAAGTACGTCTTCGGCAGCATACTTTCGACCTGGTTCACAGGAAAGGCTCGAATAATATAGTTCCAGATGCACTATCGCGTATCCCGATGGATGGCCCTCCTGAAGATTCAGATAGCGTTAATGAAGAGGTTGTTCTATGTGAGCTTGATATCGATCGAATTGATCCCTGGTATGACCGTTTGCGTCAGAGGATAATTAATTCTCCGACTGACTATCCTCAGTGGAAGGTGGTAGACGATTTCGTTTATAAATTCATTCCAAGTGAACTTCCTATGTCAGATCAACTTTCAGAGTGGAAATTTTTGGTTCCCAAACCTCAACGTCACGAGACTATTAATTCTTGCCATACCCCTCCAACTTGTGCTCACTTTGGTTTTTATAAGACTTTGGGTCGCTTAAAACAACGATATTATTGGCCAAAAATGCAAAAGGACGTTTTGAAATTTATCAGATCATGTGAAGTTTGTGGTGCAAATAAATCTTCAAATTCAGCACGAATGGGGCTTATGGGAAAGGAAAAAGTTGTAAACTATCCTTTTGAAGTAATTGCCATTGATCTTATCGGACCACTCCCTCGTTCGAAGAAAGGAAATAAATGGTTGCTTGTGGTGGCGGATTGGTTTACCAAGTTCACCCTGATTTTTCCTTTGCGTAGTTCAAAATCCAACTTCATAGAAGATATTCTGGAGAATAAAGTTTTGCTTGTTTATGGTTGCCCTAGAATGTTGATTTGCGATAACGGCTCTCAGTTTACTGCAAAATCCTTTGCAAAATTGAATAAGACTTATGAAGTATTCATTCGTTTCACTCCTCTTTATTCCCCGCAATGTAATTTTGTGGAAAGAAATAACGGTACTATAGGGACAGCTATACGTTGTTACATTGAGGATTCCCACGAGGATTGGGACAAAAATATTGCTAAGATTCAGCAGGCGATTAATACTGCCCGGCACGAAGTGCATCATTTTGCTCCAGCTTTTCTCGTATTTGGAAGAAATCCACCACTTTGTGGATCATTTTATAGAGATGCTGATAATAATTTCGAAATGGATTCTGAAATTACTCCCGGTGATCGTGATACGTATGCTGCTAACCTTCAAGGATTGAGGGAAATCTTTGTTAAAGTAAGAAAACAATTGCATCGTGCGTACGAACGTAATTCAAAAGGATACAATCTCCGAAAACGAGATATTTCATTTGTTCAAGGAGATCATGTGTGGCGTAGGAATAAAGTCCTATCCAGTGCCGCTGATAAGATAGCTGCAAAGCTATGTCCGAAATTCGTTCATTCAGTCGTTCGTAGGAAACTGTCTAATGTAGTTTTTGACCTGGAAAATTTGGATGGCAGTAGAGCTGGGAATTGGCATATCAAGGATCTTAAGCCATTAAATTTGCCTAGTTCTTATGATTCAGATGTCTCTGAGCCAGAGTCTCTGACGGACTAGCTATTTGTTGAGTCTATGATCATTCTGAGATCCAAATCATTTAACAATTCAAACTTTAAGTGGCCAGATTTGAGTAGGCACCCTACTAAGATTTGTGTGTTTAGTTTTGATTCTTGTTATCATGACAAGGATGATAATTAACGTTTTGCGAGTTTGGTTTTTGTAAGGTTTCATACATTATTGTGGATTTATTTGAGAGCAGTTAATCTCACGCCCTGACTATTTTGGAGACATTTACTTATTTTGACTTTTTGTTTGATGATTTTTGACCAATTTACCAATTGTGACTTTTACTGATTTTGTCCCTTTTTAAGGCGGGTGATACACGCAGTTATCCATGTCAAAATAGTTCAGGAAGTCAAAAGCTTTTACTCTCAACTAAGTTGTCCTATCTTATTGTTGAAGTTGTCTAGTAGTTTCATAGTTTATTTACTTAAATCATTTTTGTTTTAAAATTAGAAAATTTGTAATTTTCTTATTTTTTTTGGAGAGGGGTAGTTGTAGCATTTTATTTTGCCGATAAGTAGCAAATGCTACAAGGTTTATTATTTTCACTATGTTTGTTTTGGTTTTGTTTATCGTTCGTTTCTTGCCATAACAAATCAACCGAATATTGGCATACTGATGACGTGTTCGATGGTCCTAGTTGCGAACTTTCCGTTCAAATTCATTATCCTTGGTTTCACCTGCCGACATCTGTGTGCGAAAAGCCTAAGTTTGATTTATTCTTCAATTACGACCTGGCTGTAGGTACTGGGTTGTCATATGACGTTGGTGAATTGACAGGTGGAAGTTTCTTGGGGTTTCATTAGAACCTTTCTGGCGGTCTTTTTTGGTCGGCTGGCGTTTGAGGGGCGAAGATCCTGCTCCCTGAGCCTGTGCTTATTTGGTGGCCGATCCCGAATTTTCGTTGGGAAAATCCCGACAAGATTTTCCGCAACGAATCGGCCCTGGGTCCATTGACAGGCTCCAGTTATTTTCCTGGCCCGATGGTCTGCTGTTTGAGGAGGTTTAGTGGATTTTATTGAGGTAGGTCGTTTTTCAACATTACCTGTTGCACACCTGTAAATAGGAATTTTCATCCTCTTTTAGAATCCCTCTAAGGCTTGTTGGATTATGGAGATGTCAAGGACGTATCAGTTTTGTTAAATTTGGCTTGCTAAAGTGTCCTAAAGAGGTGAGACTTTCGGTGTTTTTTTTTTGGTGGTTGGAAAAAATATTGAAGAGTATATTTCTTTTAGAGTCCTAAATTTGAGCCTAGGTTTGAGCCTAAATTTGAGCCTAAGTTTGAGCTTAAAGTTGAGCCTCAGTTTAAATCTAATCCTTGGATGATGTAGATTTTCACAAACTGTTTTGAAGATACTTACCTGGTGTTGGAATTGAAAGTTTAAGTTTGGGGTACAATCGTTGAGGCCTTCAACGATATGGTTGTGGTTGTGATGTCACTGGTCACTGGAGTTTTGGGGATGAATTCCTAGGGTGGAATTTCACAAGTTGTGATGTTATGGAGTCTCCAGCTGGATTAAGGCTAGTGCACCATTTTTTATTATTTTAAATTCTTTTTATTATTTTTCAAACTTATTTAATCTTATACTAAGATTTAAATTGATCAACAAAATATGATTATCACTATAAAAGTGGCCCTTGGATCTTAAAATAACCCCATAACAATCAATGCGGATTACCGTGAAAGGTTCTAGAATCAAATCACTTAGGTAGCCCCTGAATTAGGCTATTATTCATGTTTCCTTCTTTGGAATTAAGATCTCCAAGCGAAGCTTACATAATTCCTTAATAAATCCTAAAATGGGATACTGTAACTCCTAGTTATTTTTTCCTCATTTTTTTATTAAACCCTTTACATCATATTAATAATTATTGATTGGTCTTAATCAGATAATTGTCTTTTTATCGTTGGAGATTTCCATTAAATGTTATTTGTATTAAATATCTTTTGAGTTTTATTGTTGGAATTTAAGTTTTGGACAGTATAATTTCGTTTCAGCTAACAAAGAAGTCAAGTAATAATTAGGTTTGATCTAAAGGTTTCTCTATTCGCCTAAAAAAATAGAGTGGCGTCCAAAAGGGTAAGTGAAGGAAAATCGGGCCAAACTATAACATTGGCTACCCACTGCCTCCGACAATTTGAGCTGCCGTTCGCATTGTTACTCTTTCTTTTTTCTTTTATTAATCAAGTAAATAAATATAGTAACAAATATATAGTAAGAAAGAGGTTACAATACGCCAGGTATCAGTTTTTACCTGGCTAATAATGTAAAATACAATGTTATAATAGCATGGAAACTAGTTATACCAGCATTCATTTTTGGTTTACTAAAAAATATGGGAATTCAACAATTTTTAACTACCACAATAACATTAAGGTGATTATTGTATTCAATTAAATTGATGAAGGCGCATATTTTTTTTGTAAAATTTGTGAAAATAATTGTTTCGTACTTTTTTACACATAACTCACAATATTTCGGAAACTAATTGAGATAATTGAACAATTTTTTTTTATTCGATGGAGAAAATGTGGACGAACGTAACTGTGCTAATTCGGTTTTCTCGGAATACCTACATAGTTTTTTCTGCATATTGGGAGGAAACTCGGACAGATAGTTTTTTTGCAGCAATTTTTTCGGTAAGCGAGAAACTTTTTTGTTTTAAAGATTTTTGCCATACTATCAGCGAATGAAGCAAAGCTAGGACATCAAGGAAATTTTTGAAAAAAACAGCAGTACGATACGATGCCTACTGTTCAAGTTATCGGTACTTGAAGTTGAAACATCTCTTGTCACGCTACCCTTCTCCCTTGACGCGCCTCCTGTGCGAGTTTCCTCATAATATGCAGAAAAAACTATGTATTTCGAGGAAACCAAATTAGCACAGTTACGTTCGCTCATGTTTCCTCCATCGATTAAAAAAAAAAAATGTATTATCTCAATTAGTTTCCGAGACATTGCGAGTTATGTGTAAAAAAGTACGAAACAATTATTTTACATATTTTTCAATCTAGAAAATATCGGTACCGTTAAAAAAAGTCAAAAGTCGGCCATTCCGTATCCAATGACGCATCTAATGATCTCATAAAGGTTTAATCTGGTTTTACCTCAAAAAAAAGATTGAAACATTTTTCACCCTATTTCGCTGCACTAATATCAGAAATCCCATAAACGCAAACGCAAACGGAATCTCGACTGTGAGTTTATAAATTGGGCTTAAAGCCAATGTTGTAAAATTTTAACATTTTAATTTTTTGTGATAGTTTAATACTGTTTAATTTTTAATTTTAGGTGGCTTTTTTACAATACTTATGTTAAAGGAATCGAGGCATGTTTGATAAGATCAATTGGAAATTGGACTGGCAGGAAAGAGAATTTGAAAATAAAGGATCTTGCATTAATGCAAATCCTTACGATATATTAAATATCTATCATATATACATTATTTCATTATGTAAATTTCTGTACAATACAAATAAAAATATTGCAACTGTAATATTTATCTAAGTTTATAAACAACGTTAAATGCAGGTTTCTGTAAGCTAGCATTTTTAATGTTACAAACGTGATTTATTTTTTATGAAAATACAAGTTTGAGGAGATATTGCAGAAAAGTTTATTCTGTAAACATTGCATATTTGAATATTAGAATAAGTCCGTTTCAGTAATTGCAGCAACCTTGCACTTATATAGCAGCAATAAAAAATGAAATATTACAATATTATTTAGGGTCGAATTTATAGTCGTTCCTTGAGGCTTCCTTAGACCTTGAGGCATCCTTCAAATAAAATCCTGTTTTATAGTCGGTTAAGGAAGCCTCAAGCATCCCTTAAGTCCAAGGTAGGTCTAAAGCTACCTTGAGCCTCCCTTTACTGATCCCTTTTTTTATTTTCAATAGCAGATTTGTGTTTTTCGGTTAAGTTTATTAAGAATACTTTTTCTTGGTGGGAGTAAGAATAGTAAGATACTTTTTTTTACTTATTTCTGATTTTAGAGGGCATTCCAATAACAAAAAAATCAGCCAGACCATAATATTCGATTATGTCACACAAGTGTCACGTGCGTGTCACACAATCGAACACGCGTCAATAATTAGGCAATTTAAACCACGTGACATTCAAGATGGCGTGGCGGCCACACATGGGCCAAAAAACACAAAAAAAATATCTAGTTTCTGCCCGATTTGATAATTTAGGTACCTAGTCAACAAATATTTTATTAAATAATCAAAATCAAAGTTGCAAGCAAAGCTCTAAGCAAAACAATTTAAAATACGCATAAAAACATATTCAAAACAAACTTGCTTGGCTGCCACGCCATATTGAATTTTCCATTTTGACAGATGGATTAAATTGCCTAATATACACATTCAATAATAAATAGTTGCTTTAAAGTATTAATATTTAATAATAGGTACTAATATACATGTAAAGTTTGTCTTTTTTTTTAAAGATAATTCCCCAAATCAAAAATTTACTAAAATCTGTTTTTTTTTTTAAGATAAAAGTCATAATGACATTATGTTGGCAATATAATGTAAAATTGTCAATGCTTTCAAATTTTTTATGTAGGAAAGGCTTGTGTTGCCAACATAGTTACTAAATTTTTGACTTGGGGAATTATCTTTAAAAAAAAACAGACTTCATGTTGGCAACACAAGCCTTTTCTACATAAAAAATTTGAAAGCATTGACAATTTTACATTGTAATGCCAACATATTGTCATTTTGACTTTTATCCATAGAGAAATATAATAGTAGTAAACTACGAGAGACGTTTGTTTAATGTAACAATCTGGAAGTGTGTTTGTGCACATACCCGTAGCGTATTTCGCATGGTGTGGCAGATTATTGAACTAATTACTTCGATCGTTTCTGACAACTCGGTTTAATTTGTCTTTGTCAGCAACTTGTCCGAAAATGTTCTATCTTTTTTAACACATACAAAATACAAAATTGTCAAAATTTGACAAATTATTGAATCGTCTATGATTGAATCCGAAGACCATCAATCAAAAACTGAATGCTCATCATCATAACTTAAAATGTCTTCTATTATTTATATTAAAGAAATGAGAAAACATTCTGTGATCATAAATATTAATTAATTAGACAAAACCGACACCAATAATAGTGTGTTTTCGAATTTGCGATGATGCGAGATGCAGTAAAAAGGTAAACACAAAGCTTCTAATACAAACATTTTTAGTTACTGTATATTTATAAAATTGGAATAAAAAAATAAGTTTGTTTAAAGATATCTCAATTTTTGTATTGTTCAATTACCTCCTTGACCCTCTTAAGGAATCTCATTGCATCTAATTTGAATTTTTTAAAAATAAGTTCTGTTATCGTTCTAAACAGTTGCTGGGTAAATTTTAGCAAGTTTTTTCAACAAATGTTTTGCTTTGCAATTAACTGTTTTGAGCGTTTACAGTACTTTATTTTTAATAAATCTTAAATAAAATCAAAGTTAATAATTTAATTATTCAAAAAAAGCCGCCTTTTCACTGTCGGTAAAGAAGAAACCTGCATTTAAACAATGTTCACTCTTTTATTGCTGTCCGTAGCCACCAGAGGCGCTAACGTCGACATTGTGCCAGTTAAGTACAGGGGAATGACTTCTCTCGTAGTTTATTTCTATTATATTTGTCTATGCTTTTATCTTTAAAAAAAAAAACAGATCTTATCTTGAACAAACTACAGCATATTTTAATTTACTGCTAGTTAAATCTTCACGTTCGATTGCATTTAACCCAGCGTTATCTTCTGATTTTTGATAATTCGTTTTGTTAAACTTTATCAGGATGTTTTCGATTCAGTTCCGATGGAATTTTATAAAATTTAAGGTTGTCGCTTGTCGCTACTACTATACATTTCACTACACAACAAAATGCAGGCATTTTACACATATTTTTGCGCACTTTGTCTTCAACATTCACCTGCCCTGGCTAACTTTTGACAGGTCGTATAACCTAACCTTTCTGTCAAAAAAGCATTTGATTACACATTTGCCATATATAAGGCGATTTTCAGCCTGGAATGATTATTATTTGGTTATAACCAACGCTTTTCCGCCGTCGCGGTTTTAACCAAAGTAGGGGAAGTTGTGACGTCACATATCAGCTGATTTGCTTTTGGTATTTACCACTTATAACCGATTATAACCCAGCTTTGGACTTGGGTTAATCTTTTGGTTACAGCTTTTTGATGTAATTGTTATTATTTTGGGAATTGGTATTGGTGTTTTGTGATTTTGCAGTTGTGTTGTGGCCTGGCACAATGGAAGAAGTATACACTTACTTACTCACTGCAACTCACCATGTTTAGATCATCCCCAAAGAAAATCTGTTTGATAAACGAGACTATAACGAGAGATTCTGCTCCATTTTTGGTACCTAAACAACAAACCATTGTTGAAACGAAAAAACAAATAAGAATAATAAACATAATTCTACACTTCTATAACCAAATCATTTCAGCGGTCAGTTCCTTGGGTTATAATTCTTGATTGATGGGGGTCTATGACGTCACACTTGGCTGTCAAAGTTGTCAACCAAAAGAATAACCACGGTATTTACCGATAAACAATCATTCCCGGCTGAAAATCGCCTATAATCTTTCCTTAAGGGAGTCTCAGTGAAGGGAGCGACTATAAAACGAAGAAGCTAAGGACTCCTTAAGGCAGCCTTCAGTAAGAGAGTCTTGAGGACGCCTCCAAGGAATGACTATAAATTTGACCCTTAGAAACATTACTAAAATATTAAAGCGATATTACATTGCTTAGTGGGATCGATCACATCAATTTGTAACGGGGTTAGAAAACGGTATGTCATACTTGACATACCGCTACTAACCGTTTTGTAACCCGGTTAGTTTAAACCGGAGCCACGTGAAAAGGACTATTATATTATTTCTTGTTCGGATTAATTCAGTTCATAAGCGAGCTAAATTAAACGTGTTCGAGAGCTGGAAACGTGATTTTGGTGCATTTTATAGTTATGATTGTTCGAGGATATTAGACACTGCTACACCAGGATTGCTTATCTGTCTCGTTTTTGGGAATCTTAAATAAAATCAAAGTTAATAATTTAATTATTCAAAAAAGCCGCCTTTTCACTGTCGGTAAAGAAGAAACCTGCATTTAAACAATGTTCACTCTTTTATTGCTGTCCGTAGCCACCAGAGGCGCTAACGTCGACATTGTGCCAGTTAAGTACAGGGGAATGACTTCTCTCGTAGTTTACGAATGCGAATGAGCCTGCCCAGTGCCCGAGTACACTTTTTAAATGAACGGTAAATTCAAGCTCGGAGAGCTCAGATCAAAATATCAAACGCACGGTTTGATTAACATGATAGGCAAAGAGAAAGATGAAAACGAGATCTAAAAAGAATTGTTTTAAGATGTTAACTAATGTAAGTATGCATAAAGCAGAAGCCCGCGGAATCATAACTTCTGGTGCAAACAGCCTACGTCAAGGCAATAAAGGACATGCTTTTACGTCACAACTGGTGATTTGGCATGGTAGGGGGCTTCAGATTTGTTTCACATACGCCTTATATGAGAATAGGCTATCCTGCAATAGTACTACTAGTAGTAATGTGTATTATCCTTGATGTCGGCCAACAACGTATGAAATTTTGTTGACTACTGCCAAAGCAAAGTTTTTACCACCAAATGATAAAAGTGAGATACCAAAGATCACCAGAGGACTCCCAAATGATTGCATTTATCGAATATTAAAAAAAAAACATTTGGCCGGCTAAATACATGTTGCCTAGTATCAGTGGCGGTTCGCGCGAATGGGCAAGGTGGGCACCGCCACCCTGGAGAAAGAATGGAAAAGTAAAAAATGCTTTTAATACAATATTTGAAAAGGCCGAGACCTGAAAAAACTTAAAAAAAAAAAAACGCCTACGGCTGTTTTTTATTTTTGTCGCCCACCCCTTACTCTGATACCACGAGCCTGTATTGCCACAAGACCTTGGTGCTAGCCCCGAAACAATTTATATGCGACGTTGCGAATTTCGGCATTTTCGTGTTTGCATTGCAATCAGCGCTACGCCATGCTACGTGACTCCAACCAGGTCTGTTCTCACAGGAGTCTGTGACAGTTTGTAACCTGTCAGAAACAATCCCTCAGCTAAGTTACCGATTTATCTTGGAAAGACGGCATTGAAAACATATATATATGGGCGATGCTTACTGACAGTTTGAAAACTGTCAGAGGCTCTTGTGAGAACAGACCTTACAAGTATAGAGTCACTGTAGGGATGCGCAAAATTTTGAAAACATCGATGTTGACATCAAATGATACATCGAATATGCACAATCGATGTTGTGAAAGCATTGGCTTGAAAATATCGATGTTTCTAAACATCTATGTTTTTGAAAATATGGTAAGAAAAAATTAAACTGTTAATAAATAGAATATCATTGTTACATAACCTGAATAATAGCAAGGCTCTGGTGCACTATAGGTACCTCAAAACTAGACATTTGACAGTTGTGGAAACAAGATATTATTATAGTTGTAGGACTTTGAAATAAGAAAAAGTGAGGATGAATGCTAAAAAAAAAAAAAAATTCTAAAAAAAACACTAACATAAAAGTTGGAAATTTGGAAATTTCATATCTTTTTGTACAAGTATACTTACTTAATTTGGCATAATTTTATGAGATAATTGTATGTGTTTATCATAAAATCTTGAGCAGTTTCTGATGTAAAACAACTTTTAGGGTTGCCTAAAATTGAATCACTATGATTATATTATTTAAATTTGAAATGAAGGAAAAATTACTGTGCGATTGTTTTAACGCTGTGTCTAGCCTCCCGGCACCGGTATTCATACGAATCTCGGTTATGGCGCGTTTTAAATGACGTCATCAAACAACCACCGGTAACTGTCCTGGATCCCGGCTGCATATTCATTTTCTGCCAACGTAATAGAACCTTCGGCTACATTCGTGTTCGTTCGAGCACAGCGTAGGCAAATTATGATTGAAGTGGATTAACGTTGGCAGTTTAGAGCCTGCCTGGCGTTCGGGAAAATATTCTCTAAATAAATTCAGTTGGACAGTGGCAGTTATTATTAGCAGTTGGTACGTTTTAATGCGAAATGCGATAGCCAATGATAAAAATTTATCATTTGTGTCTATTCAAAGTCCCCAGAACTTTTTTGGTAGATTTGAGTTAGTTTTGGTTGGTTTGCGGTATGGGTTATTTTTGGTTGGTTTGGGTTAATTTTGGTTGAAAAACCGCACTAGGCGCTGTTCCTTTTTATTTCTTTTTTTCAAGCAAGACCTGAAAAGTAGGTACGTAATCCAAATTAACCCAAACTGACCCATGCTGGAAATGCGACCCAATCTCTGTTTCTGAAGCTGATCAAATAGCGAAAAAAGAGCGCGTATAAAAAATAGAGCACATGTATGTATTATTAAATTTTGAATAAATATTATTAGTCACTGAAGTGGGATTCTCTGTGCGACAGAAACACAGTTCAGGTGACATTTATTTTTCAACAAGAAGAGAGAAAAGATCTTTTGTATTTTGAACTTTTCATATTTTCGACACTTTGCATTTTCGACATTTCTCAATTTTCACCCTTTGCATTTTCTTACTTTTTTTTTGCTCACACTCTATAAAATAGTTAGCTTCCATCGGGTAGTTCCAAAGACATCGTCAGTTCTATCTACCACAATATTATACCATTCATTGTTTTAGCTGAAATTTTTATGCAAATAAAATTCTTATCCTTTATCTTCCTTTCCTTTGAATATGTTAGAGTTAAGGATTTATTTCATTTATTTGTATTAGTATCATATTCTTAGATATGGCAACACGGCTAAAGCCCTGAAAACTTGGCGCGACCGCGCTTGTCATATGTCACTCGGCGTAGGAATATTGGAGCTGAAGGGCGGAGCTTGGAGCGGTTGCCGAGGGCCGTTACTAGTAAATAGTCAGCCATTCTGCCTCGTAAAATTGTACTGTTCTGCAAGCATTTATTTTCTCGTAATTAAAAACGTAAAGTTGAACAAGTGGGTTCTTATTTCTGCAAAATATTACCTGTCGAAGGAACCCAGCAACATGGTCCTTCGAACCCGATAGAATTAGTGCAAGTGCTTGTAGAAAATCGAAGAAAAAATCGAAGGAAACAAATACGGTTGCCTCCTTTGAATATAAAACTAGTTTTATATTCAAAGTTTGCCTCCGAACCGCTCGTCATATGCTCGCCATCACGAAACACAACAGGTTAGGTCGTTCCTTTTAATTTTTATTACTATTTCAACCGTGAAACAAATAACCTTATGCACCGCGTGGAGTTAAAAATTGTTTAACTTAAATATCACGAAATAAACAACAAAAATAATCTCGATTCTCGTTTCAATTAGAAACTTAGTTCACAAAATCACGAAAAATCAAATATTAAAAACGTTATTAACACGAAAACGCGGTGTTTGCACGATTAACAAGGTTAAATGTATCACAGTATCACGTATTTTGCATGCATTTTGTTCTGCACGACATTATTAGTTTTTGAACGAAAGGATATCCACCCTGAGAACGTATTTGTATAAATAGTTGTAGCTTAATTAATTTCACAGTTGATTACCCTATTTGCTCCTCGATTTGCCCTATTATTTTTTTAATTTTCACGCCAAGCAACTAACAAGGCGATAAGCTTATTCCAGTGCCGTCGTCTGAAATAATATTTTTTGTGAATAATTAATTATTCAAAATTTAATCAAAATTAACTAAATTTTTAACTATTTTATTTACTTAAAACAAAAACGAAATGTCTGAAAACGGTGACGCGAACGATATTGGGCTTGACCCAAAAATCGAACTGGAAGGTTTTAAAAATAATCGAACCAACATAAAACGAGAAATGACTCGATTTCAAACATTTCTCGATAAATATGAAAGTTCAAAATTCGAACAACTCCAAATTCGTTTAAAAGACGCGAAAACAATATTAAATCGATTTCGAGAAGTTCAAACTGAGATCGAAGAACTAATCTTGAGTAAAATTCCGGAGAATTACGATGAACAGCAATTCGAAGACGAACGCGAAACATTTGAAAACAAATATTTTGACGTAATCGGTGAGGCAGAAAAAATAATAAGTTTTCATTTGAAGACAGCGGCGCCGGCGCCGGTAGCTCCTGGCTCAGGCATCAGTTCTTCCTCCGGCTTGTTTGTGGCTGGAGCCGCTCCTGGGGCCCCAGGAGGTAGCGGTGCGCAATTTCTTCCATCTTTTTCACCATTTAACGTTTCGGCGATCGGACAGCCGCCGGCATTGCCAAATGTTGCATCTCAGCTGGGATTTTTGAAGGTTCCTAAATTCACGGGCGATTATGCCGAGTGGCAACGGTTTAGCGACATTTTTACAGCTATCGTGCATAGTGCAAACATACCGGATGTAGCAAAGTTTTGTTATTTAGAAGAAGCGTTAGTTGGAGAGCCGAAAAATTAATTGCATCATTAACAGCTACAGACGAAAATTATAAAATCGCTTGGGATTTGTTAAAAAATCGTTACGATAATAAAAAAATAATAATCAATTCGCACTTAAAAGAAATCATGGAAATTCCATCAGTGAATCGGGATTCTCACATTCAGTTAAGAAGCTTATCAAATACTTTCTTTAAAGCTTATAGGTCACTCGAAGCAATGGGTGAAAACGTAAAAGATTGGGATAGGATATTAATTTACATTTTAGTCTCGAAGCTGGATTTTAATAGCAAAAAGGAGTGGGAGATATATTGTAAAAATTTACAAAACCCCACCACCGAAGAGTTCAATAAATTTGTATCGCAGCGTTGTCAAATTTTAGAAACTTTAGACAGCAAATCTTATAACTCAAACACGAACGTGAATAAAAAATACGAATCTAAATCTTTTTATACTAACACAGAAAATACATTCAAGCCAAAATGCCCATATTGTAAAGAGCAACACTTTATTTATTTCTGCGACAAATTTAAGCAACTCTCAATACCGGATCGTATCGAACAAGTTAAAAAACTATCGTTATGCACTAATTGTCTGCGTTTTGGCCATAAAATTATAGAGTGTAAGTCTGCAGGCTGTAAAATCTGCGGAATGAGACATGCCACATTATTACACAAGGACAATCGTGCGCAGAATAATCTTCATAAATCTCATGTCAATTCGCGAAAATCGGATGGGAATATTACATCACATATGGTGACTGAAAACGAATACCCTCGCGATAACCGTATTGAAAACTCGGATGATAGCCACAAATCTTACGAAAATATCGAAAATTCGGAAACTACTTTAGCTAATTCGTGTCAAGATGTAAAAGACTCTTTCAATTTGTTATCGACCGCAATCGTAAACGTTTTTGATAATAGTCGGAAAGTTGTATCATGCAGAGTCTTACTGGATTCTGGCTCGCAGTCTAATTTCATCTCGAAATCTTTTGTCAAAAAACTAAAGCTGAATACAGAAAAAATTGATATTTCGGTGATAGGCATAAGTCAAACAAAAACCACGATAACTGAAAAAACTGAAATCGAGCTTTTTTCGCGACATACAAACTATAAAACAAAATTGAAATTTTTCGTAGCACCATCAGTATGTGGGTTTATACCTCAGAGATATTTTGATCCTTCAAAGTTGCATATTCCTTCAGAATTGCACCTAGCAGATCCAGGATTCAATGTACCTTCGGAAATCGACATGCTGATGGGTTGCGAAGTATTTTTTGAATTGATTACGATGGGACAGTTTCGATTGGGTAAAGGTTTCCCTATTCTTCAAAAAACGCTTTTAGGCTGGATAATATCGGGTCCGTTGCCCTGTGGCGAAGCAAAAGGCAAACTGGACGTTACTTTGACAAGTTCTTATCACAGTCAAACTCAAGATACATTAGAGCAAAGCCTAGAGAGGTTCTGGTCTGTAGAAGAGGTAGAAAACCCTTTACCACGAGCGTCACTGTCTCAGGAAGAACTCGAATGCGAGGAACATTTCATTAAAAACACGACGCGAGATCAATGCGGCAGGTTTGTCGTTAAGCTCCCGTTAAAAGGTAATTTCATTGACTTAGGAGAATCAGAAAAAATCGCGTTAAATCGTTTGTATTCTATGGAAAGACGTTTATCAAAAAACCCGAAATTAGAGAAACAATACAAGGACTTTATGCTTGAATATCAGGACCTCGGTCATATGTCTGAGATATCTCGCGATCTCGAATCGAAAACCCCAATCGTTTACATACCTCATCATTCTGTAGAGAAGCCTGGTAGTCTAACTACAAAATTACGAGTAGTTTTTGACGCTGCTTGTAAAACGTCTACAAATTTGTCGTTAAATAATGTTTTGAAGGTAGGCCCTACGATACAGAATGATTTGTTTTCAATTCTGGTGCGTTTCAGAAAACATAACGTGGTTTTGGTAGGAGACTTAGCCAAAATGTACCGACAAATTTTGGTACACGAAGATGAGCGCAATTTACTGCGCATCGTTTGGCGCAATTCACCGGAGGAGGAAGTCAAGCATTTTCAACTTAATACGATAACCTATGGCACAGCTTCGGCTTCTTTCTTATCAACACGGTGCTTGCAACAAATAGCCATAGATAATGACAAAACTTATCAAATCGAAAGTAATATAATCCGATCCGATTTTTATGTCGATGATTTATTGACAGGTTCCACTAGTTACGAAGACTTGGACAAGCTTAGAAAAAATCTCGGTCAGATTTTATCAGAATACGGATTCGAACTTAGAAAATTTCAATCTAACGACTCAACATTAATTTCTAATATCAATCAAAACATTCGTGAAGGCCAGAATTACGTAATTTCGGATGATTGTTCTGTTAAAACTCTTGGTGTTTCTTGGGTGCCACATTTAGACAAATTCGAATATAACTCTCCGAGCGTCTATAGAGAAATTCAGAACATAACTAAAAGATCGATTTTATCGTTCGTCGCGAAAATTTTCGATCCTTTAGGAATATTAGGGCCGTTATCAATTCGTGCCAAATTAATAATACAGAAACTTTGGAAACTTCATATAGATTGGGACGATACGAACATACCCGATGATTTAATTTCTGAATGGCTTACATTAAAATTCGAAGTATCACGAGTTGGTTTAATGCAGGTCCCACGCCACGTGTTAGTTAAATATCCAAGAGTTATTGAAATCCACGGGTTCTCGGATGCGAGCGAATGCGCTTATGCAGGTTGCATCTTTATTCGTTCTATAGACCACGACGGGCACATCGAAAGTCATCTTCTCTGCGCTAAATCTCGAATAAGTCCAATTAAATGTCAAAGTATACCTAGACTCGAACTTTTAGGTGCGTTACTTCTAGTTAGGCTTTTAGTAAAATGCGTCGAAGCATTGAAAATAAGTTTCTCTCGCACATATTTTTGGACAGACTCCACTATTGTGTTGAACTGGATTGCAAAAGAACCAAAAACATGGAAAACATTTATCGCGAACCGCGTAGCAGAAATTCAACAATACACCCGAACTCAAGACTGGAATTATATAGCTTCAGTAGAAAATCCTGCTGACATCCTTAGTAGAGGAGCAAGTTTGAAACAAATCATCAATTCTGAATTATGGTTACACGGACCTAAGTTTCTTACAAATCCTGAACAATGGCCCGAAAACTCGAATATTTCTTTTCATGTAAATTCATTGTTAGACGTTCCTGAAGTCAAACCTATATCATTGCTCGTTCAAAATAATCGAAGTAATATTTTTGAATTATTTTCTGATCTGAAAACCCTAATTCACGTTGTCGCATATTGCTTAAGGTTTTGTCACAATTCAAAATTACCAAAAGAAGGTCGGAGAAGGGAAAAGCGTCTATCAATTAGTGAAATTGAAATGTCCGAGATCACACTCATAAAGTTAGTACAAAGTGAAAGCTTCACTAAAGACTTTGATTCTTTGAAAAGATCTCATCAAATACCTCAAAAAAGTAAGTTAAAAATGCTTTGCCCTTTTCTTGACGAAAACGGAATAATCAGAATTGGCGGCAGACTTAAAAATTCAGGACTCCATTATGGCACTAAACATCCGATAGTATTACCAACAAATCATAAATTTACTCAATTGATTATTATATACGAACATAAACGTACTTTACATTCAGGCACACAATGCACACTGTCACACGTCAGACAAAAGTACTGGCCTCTCAATGGCAAAAATGCCGTGAGGTATCAAGTTCGCAAATGTGTTGAATGTTTCAGAGCCAATCCACATCCCAATATTTATCCCAAAATGGGAGATTTACCTCAACAGCGTGTTAGTCCGTCAAGACCATTCTTATCAATTTCGGTTGATTATGCTGGTCCTTACGAATTACGAGCTAGCAAACTACGCTCAAATAAATTAGTTAAAGGTTACATATGCGTATTTGTGTGCTGTTCAACTAAAGCAGTTCATATTGAACTTATTACAGATTTAACTAGTGACGGCTTTCTGAATTTGCTTAAACGATTCGTATCACGTAGAGGCCTTTGCAAGGATATTTTTTCAGACAACGGCACTAATTTTGTTGGCGCAAATAATATAATCATTTCGGTGCAAGATTTAGTTGAAAAAGGTAACTTTCAGGGTTACATCAATCATTCAAAAATTAAGTGGCACTTCTTGCCAGCACGTTCGCCTCATTTTGAAGGTCTCCACGAAGCCGCAGTTAAATCCTGCAAACACCACCTAAAACGTGTTCTCAAAGGCGTTCATTTAACCTACGAAGAATTTTATTCTTTAACCTGTCAAATCGAGGCAATTTTAAACTCCAGGCCTTTAATCCCTGTTTCAATCGATCCTCACGACCTAGAAGTTATAACACCAGGGCATTTTATAATCGGAGAGCAACTCACAGCAGTTCCAGAACATTGTCTGACAGATCAAAAGGTTAATCATGTGAAACGCTATCTTCACATACAACAAATAAAACAGCACTTCTGGACTCGTTGGAGCAAGGAATATCTCCATTTGCTACAAGTCGGGAACAAATGGCAGTTTGATAAACCTCCCGAATTCCACCTTAATTCAGTAGTTTTGATTAAGGAGGAAAATGTTCCTCCAATGTGTTGGCCTTTAGGCCGAATCGTTGAAATCCATCCCGGCGGTGACAATATCACCAGAGTGGTCAGTGTGAAGACTAGAAATGGTGTTGTTAAGCGTGCGGTAAATAAGTTGTCTTTATTGCCAATTGCTAATTAAAGTGCTAAAGTGAAATCGCCAGTGTGAAAATAAGCAATTATGCTTTTAAAGGCGATTGAATGACTTGAAACGGATTTTCATAAATTTTAATTCGATTGAATCTAAAATATTTGTTATTCGAGTAGTTTCAGAATTGTATTAGGATAGAATTAAGAAATGTTATAGACATAGCTTAAGTTTTTCTTTAGGATTTAGTTATTAAGTTACTCTGAATCTTTGTTTTTATAAATTACTGATGTGTAACTTAATATTAACTGATTAGATAATCTATTTTGAAAGCCGCAGCCTTTCAAGAGGGGCGGTTATGTTAGAGTTAAGGATTTATTTCATTTATTTGTATTAGTATCATATTATTAGATATGGCAACACGGCTAAAGCCCTGAAAACTTGGCGCGACCGCGCTTGTCATATGTCACTCGGCGTAGGAATATTGGAGCTGAAGGGCGGAGCTTGGAGCGGTTGCCGAGGGCCGTTACTAGTAAATAGTCAGCCATTCTGCCTCGTAAAATTGTACTGTTCTGCAAGCATTTATTTTCTCGTAATTAAAAACGTAAAGTGGGTTCTTATTTCTGCAAAATATTACCTGTCGAAGGAACCCAGCAACAGCAACAATTATAATGTTCATTGGTATTGGGGCAGATTTATTATGAAGAGTAAAAAAAGTAAACAAAGTCGGGCGCGATAAGCTTTTATTAATGGAAAATGGAATTATAACTTTTTATTATATGTAGGTACAGGGTCATTTTGAAAGTTTGTTCAACATTTGATCTTGTACAGCAACGCCGTTAATGTTCAGCAACATTACACAGGGTGCCCCAAAATTAGAGGTTAATATTTTAACTGCGGATTCTACATCTCAAATTAAGAGCAAAAATTCCTATAAACATGGGTCCAAGAGTACCCTATTTCAGAGATACAGGCTGTTAAAAAGGCTATAATCCTGAATAATGAATGAAAATAAACCATACTATTCCCTTTTTAAACCACTACTACGAAAAGTGGATTAACGAAGTAGGTACTCACCACCACCACTCTAATACCAATATCACAACAAGAAACAATAATACACAAAAGCTATTCCGGAATTAATCACAGCTTCAAGCAGCAAGAGAAACACGACTTTGAATTTTGAATCCAATAGCCGGGACCCACGATAAATCCCGGCGGTCGTTGATGGAGTCATCGAAAACGCGTCATAACCGGGATTCGTATGAATACCGGTGCCGGGAGGCTAGACATAGCGTTGTTTTAAACCGATCTAGAACCACTGATCTGAAAAATAAATGGATAAACAATCATACGGCTTGATTGGCAAAATTTGTGCGAAAATTTGGGGTCAATTAGTCGGGTGGCTTAGCCCAAAAATATTTCACTTCTGGCGGAGAAGCTGCCCTTTTGGATTTAGATTCTAGATACATCAAAGAATAAAAAACGCTCCAGACCCAAAACATTTCTTACCCCCACTATCAGTTATGACGTCATCAAAAAAAGGGTAAGAAAACCGCTATTAGGCATGTAAAAATTTACTCAAACATATTAATTTAGTAAAATTTAGATTTTTTCCTTTATCCCCTGTCCCGCTCTTCTCCTCCCGTTCTTCCGCTCTCCTCTCCAATCATTTTCCATAGTCGCCACTTAATGCACATATATTTTAATGTTTTTGTGAGTTCTAGAAGACGTATATTCACATATTTTACAATAGATACATTTAATAATTTTGAGAACAATGACCTTCACAGTGGCATAGTTGGGTACAACGAAGGCCACATTCTTACAGATTTACATGCTGCCATACATCTTTGTTTGCAGCTACAGGCAAGTTCTTCACTATTTTTTGCGACATCTGGAATAGTAGACCACAATGGTTGAAAACCGTCATTGGTTTTTTCCCAACCCTAGATATCGGGTGGAGGAGCCTGCTATTCATTTTCCAGGCAGTGTAGCCATAAAAGAGCTTGCAAAGTTGGAGTAACGCATTTTCCGTTGGTGGAATGTTTTCAAATGCTCTATTTTTTTATATGAAAAGGTGTTGTCTGCATTGGCTGACAGAGCTGAAGGGAGATGTCAAACCTCGCGCATTATTTCTTCAGTTGGAGGTCTTCCCATAAGAAGTTGCTCAGAAGCTGCATTAATATTCGGCTGTGCCATCCACACCTTCCACGCCCCTTTCTTACCTACTCCGCAAAATGACGACATACAGTATCGCAACCTGTTATATGGAATGAAATATTGGTAAAAAGTTGCAGATAAACGAGAGCAGAGCTCATGGATTTCTATAAACCTTCGATTTTCCCTGTTTTGAAAAAGCAGATACTGCAATAACAACATCATCCGAATCAACTGTTCGAATGCCGACGCGGCTGTGGCCATTACCACTTGAATCTAAAGGACACCCTGACTCATATCGTGTACGCTTGCGCCAGTACGATACCTTACCTAAAAAATGCAATTGAATTTGAAGGTTGTGAAAAATCAGTACCTATTATTCAATATTTTAGATTGAGGGGAAAAAAATGGAAGCACACCAGTGTTGCCAGGCCTAAAACTTCTATAGCATGAAATTTGAATCATTAAAAACATGAGAAAACATGAGATTTTTAAAATAGCTGAAGACATGAGGGGTCATCAAAAAATAAATAAAAACATTTGTTTAAAACTCGTGATCTTGTTTCATACCATCTTTGGTAAAAAAAAAAACAATCAAAGTAAAACAAACCATCGACGAAAATACATTACATCACAAAAAAAAGGGAACCTATCTTAGTACAGAAGACAGAAAGATCATTTGTGTTTTCTTCAATCACAGCTACATTCTATTTGATTGAAGATTTTCAAGTAAATGTCTATACTTTTCCACTACATTGGTGCTGTATATAGTGGATTTCTTCTTATTTAAAAATGTGTTTTCAATGTTAAAATTTGATACAGTTAGTGGACCCAATATATTGTTTCGTTCTTAAAATACCAGCTATTGTACTTTGGGTTTAGGCGTTTTTTGGACTTTGTGAAAAATCCTTTCACATGTACCTAGCACTTGAGTGTGGTTTAAACTACATAAAAAGAGCATCACCTCTTTTAAGTTTTGAAACTGATAACCAGAAATATTCACAACAAAATGCAAAAAACCAACATTATTTAATGTCAAACCATAAGATAAAAAATCATGAGATTTTTAAGTAAAAATCTCGACTCATGCTTCCAAGTGGAAGCATGAGAACATGAGATGGACAATGAAAACATGAGATCTCATGTAAAATCATGAGGAATGGCAACGCTGAAGCACAGTCCAAACAGATCTTCAGGCAAAATATTCGACAAATTCATAATATGCCCTTAGCAGATTATTCTTTTCCTGTACCATTCAATTTAAAACCAATCACAAAAACGCATTTCAACGCCAGAAATTGTTTCCACTATATTATTTGTAGGTATTTTCAAGTTTTCCTCTGGAAAAATCTGAAAAACTAGTTCTCAAGCAATTTGTTTAACAAAAGGATGAGCGTTATCAAATTAATATAAGTGCTTCTAATTTTCCCGGAAAAATTTGAAAAAACAAGTAAAATAACCCTCGTCACTCGTTTTTTCAAATTTTTCCGGAAAAATCAGAAGCACTTATGATATTACCCTCAATAAAACACGCGAACTCAATTTAAATATGGCGCGCATACTTGACGCATGCGTACAACACATGAGTCGAGGTGTCCTTTAGACACAAGTGGCCATTACCAGCTGCATGCTTGCCGCGACGTCATTACATTGCTGACTCGAACTTACACGAACTAACCATATCCAGTTTGCGCGCGAACTCGTTCTAACTATAAACGATGCCAGCTAGCGATCCGTCGACGTTCCTCCGATGACTGAACGGGCAACTTCCGGGAAACCAAAGTTTTCGGGTTCCGGGGAAAGTATGGTTGCTGAAACCTTAAGGAATTGACGGAAGAGCACCACCAGGAAGGGAGCCTGCGTCTTAATTTGACTCAACACGGGAACTCTCACCAGGCCCGGACATCGGAAGGATTGACAGATTGAAAGCTCTTTCTTGATTCGGTGGGTGGTGGTGCATGACCGTTCTTAGTTGGTGGAGCGATTTGTCTGGCTATTTCGGATAATGGACGAGACTCTAGTCTGCTACTAGGCGTATTCGACATCCTAAAGGCCCGTTGTTTTGGGGTTCACTCCTTGACGTACGCGGTTTTTACTATCGGCGTACAAACAATTCTTCTTAGAGGGACAGACGGCTTCGTGCTGCACGAGATTGAGCAATAACAGGTCTGTGATGCCCTTAGATGTTCTTGGCCGCACGCGCGCTACATTAAAGGAATCAGCGTGTCCTCCCTGGCCGAGTGGCCCGGACTTAACGTGTTCTTTTATCTCTACGTTGATGACGTCATAACTGGAAGTGGGGGTCAGAAATTTTCTGGGTCTGGGGCGTTTCTCAATCTTTGATATATCTACTATCTAAATCCAAAAGAGCACTTTCTCCGCCAGAAGTGAAATATGTTTATGAATTTTAAGACTAAGCCACCCGACTAAATATTCTACGAACAGTTGTGCAACAGAACAGCTTAAAGACCGAAACCCACTAGCAACACGCCACGCCATGTGACGAAAATGTATGCGTATATTCTTCCATTTATTTATATGTGCTGCGTACACACTTGCCATACGCGATACCACGCCATGGCACGCCACGCCATCCGTCCATTTGCACACAAACTGTCCCACGTGAACCTGTGTCACATGGCGTGGGGTGGCGTGGCGTGTTGCTAGTGGGTTTTGGCCTTAACGCCTGCGCAGTGTCTTATCTTTCAAACAAATGTTTTAAATTTTGAAATTCCTTCATTTTCATTGGCCAGACTTAGTGCACGCACAGTACATGTATCTACTGCGCACGCCCACAGCTGTCCCAGTCAGTTGTTTCTGTTTAGATTATGACCTCGTAAATTAGCAGCATTAGAAGCGTAAAATTCCTATCAGAGATATTTTATTTCTATTATGGGAGTGGTCCTGCCAAGCAAGTGTTGGAGTGGCAGTTTGTTCATCAGGTCTTCCAAAAAAAACTGTCATCCAATAGTATCGCTTCATCAGGGATATTTGCTGGTGGAAGATATTACAAAATGATGATTATTTTTTGCTTGGTAAGTACGCTCATACAGTTTCACCTGGCAATACTTTTGTAATTTCTTTTTATAAAATGTTTTCAATATAAATGAAGCCTACTATACAGTAAGCCCTCAATAGCAGACACATGTGTGGTGAATTCTAAGATGTTAGGTATATGGACCTGTTCGATATATAGGGATGTCAGAATAAAGTTTTCTCGAAAGTTTCAAAAGAAACTACATACTTAGTTAAAATACCTATATATTTGATGTCAGGTATCAACACTAAGCTAAAATAATCAAAATCAGGAAGATTTTTCACGTTTTTGGTGGATTTACGTTTCCAGGGATCTTCTCAGACTGAAAAATGATTTGAATTTTTTGTACCCTAATATTAAAGAACCAATATTAAATAATTCAGAGCGATTGTGATATTAAGCTGATAAGAATAGATATTATATATTGATCTGTGTCAAAGGTCGAGAAGAGGATTCATTCAATATTTATAAAATCCAATCTATAGTTATTTGCGCCAACAGTTTTGATCATAAAAGTTTTGTATATTGAATTTTGAATATTTTTATTCTGTTAGGAAGAAACTATTGGTAACACTCCCAAATAGTGGAGACAACTACCTATATTCCAAACACTTTTGGATTCACCTTGGGCGTCCGCTTTTGAGAGATTATATTATAGGGAATTACAAATACAAATGTGAAAAAATTTAGAGTGGAGAAGGTAACAACAAAGCTGTTTTTATTCTAGGTGGCACTGGACATGTTGTTCAAATTGATGAGTCGGTGCTAGTTAAAAGAAAGTTTAATGTAGGGAGAATTTTACCTACCAAATGGGTCTTAGCAATGTTTGATGTGGTAACCAAACGAGGCTATTGTGTATTCATTCCAAATCGATCGTCGGAGACATTGATCGCAATAATAAGAAGTCATGTGTTGCCCGGCACCGAAATTTGGACAGATTGCTGGAAAGGTTATTCTGACTTGAAAAATTTAGGTGGAGTATCGTCATTCATTCACAAAACTGTGAACCACAGCAGAAATTTTGTGGATCTAAACACAGGAGTATGCACCAATTACATTGAAGGTTACTGGTCCTGTATGAAGCAATATTTTAGAAGATTGGGAGTCATGCAATCTTCTTTTATTAGTGAATATGTTGACCAGTATATGTGGAGAGAGGCGTATGGTAGAAAGGCGGAAAATGCCCCCCAAAGATTCAGCAATATTATTGAACATATAACTGAAAAATATTCTTTTTAGTTCGAGTTTTAGGTTTTAGTTACCGATGTTGAAATTTTTCATTTTTGTAGATAAGATACATATTTTGACATATAAATAAAAATTTTCAACAAAATGTTCTAATTTAATATTTTTTTTTATTGCAGAATAAGTACAATGTTTGCTCTGTCCTGAAGGATTTATATGTTTTGCTGCGATCGGCAACACTGCAGGAAACTCGTGGGGTTTTGGAGAGTATAGCATCAATAATAACAGGCGAATTTTCAATTTTTTCAAAGGAAAAAGTACACGATCCTCAGATTTTTGGTTTTTAAACTATATTATACACCACTCCTCACTTTTTGAATTTTGAAGTTTTTTCAAATATCGAGGTACCTATAGTGCACCAGCCCCGACCAGGGATGCTATTTCTAGTACAATTGTACTAGATCTAGCACAATCACGTTTCACCTAGTACGCTAGTACCTCTCTCATAAATCTAGTACAATTTGGAATACAAGTCGAGTGTCGCTCTTCGCTCTATACCGTACCGTACCCGAGTTCTGCACTCCACTCTCTACTTGTGGGTTGGGTTTCACGTTCCGGTCCCATTACGGTGCGGCTAAAGCCAAACAAGAAACTGGCGTTTCGAATACGAGGCAATTTTTGACGGGAATATTCCAGCATAATCTGATGATGCTGGGTTATGTGATGTGTCAATTGTGTCATACTTCCCTAACTCCCTTTCTATCAAATTCTGGGCCTGCGAAAGACATCACTATCAGCAGAAATTAGTAATGACGTCACCCGCAGACCTTGATCGAATGCTTGCGATTCAGGCTATGCTAGTAAGTCGATTTTAAATGTAGAAAAGGTGATTTTCGGTCTGTTCTCACAGAACAAATTAGTGTTCTTGATCCTCGAATATCCCAGAATTTAAGGAGTTTTTTATTCTGTGACTTGATGTGTGTCATGAATCGGTGGTTATTCGATTATTCAGCGGTAGTCGATTTATAACTAGATATGTAGAAATTTATTTGTATCCATCATTCAGGGCCGGTTTCCAAATAGCGAGTCACCCCCAGCCCCTAGGGTTGAGGATAACTCTAGGTAAACATTGCAACTAGACACATTTACCCTGGAGTTAAAACCAACCTGCAGGTGACTCGCTATTGAAAAACTAGAGGTGAGTTGCGATTTTACGAACTGTGACTTTGTCACTGCTACTCGTCTGTCACAGTCACGGCCTGCTCCGGTCTCACTCAAGTAGCAGTGACATCACGGCCACTTCGATCTCTAACCGATACAGTGCGGACTAAACTTAACTTAAAGTGATGCAAATAATGAAATTTTATTATAAATCACATTGCGGTGAAGCAAAACATTAACTGCCACTGCAGAGGGCAGACTGGAACATTCTTCTCGGCCGTGACTCTGAACTGTGAACTGAGCGAACTGCGATTATGTAATGTACCATAATATCACCAGCACGGCCAGTCAAGTCACTGTTATTTGTTACCGTAACACGACTAGAGCAGTCACGTCTTGTCACAGTTCCAGTAAAATCGCAGGTTGGCCCACTTCTAGTTAAAAACAACCCAGAGGTGACTCGATATTGAAAAATCGGCCTACAGGGACGAAAAAATGTAGCAACCCTGGCACAAAAGTTGCAGCAATCCTAACGCAAACATCAAAAAATTTGACATGTAGGCTTTGTAATTTTGGCAATTAATTCAAAATGGCGGCAATGGCGTTTGTTTGTTTTTTTGTTTTGAGAGCCCCCTTTTTTTGATTCAGATCCTCGTTTTTTCAGCTAAATTTAGTGTTTTTTAAGTGCAAAGTAGCTCTAAAACCCTCTGAGTAGGACAAGGAAAGAGATAAAGTAGGATGTAATTCAAGTGCTCACTTTTTTTAAATGAAGCAGATAAACCTTATTTACCCCTAATTTTAGTATTTGAAACTAGAAATTTATGGATGAAAATGAAGAAAACTCAAAACCTCGTACTTAAAATCGGTTTTTCCGATCGAAAAAGCTCTGGAAAAAGCTCTGGAAAAGCGGAAAATCCAAAGAAAATCTCGTAAAAATTATAATCCAGAGTCTACTTAACTGGAAATTTTTGGCAAAAAATGAAGGAAATTCAAAGCATCGTCTTCTCAATCGGTTTTTCCAATTGAAAACGGTCTGAAAAAGCGGAAAATTCGAGGAAAAACTGGATAAAAACATTCAAAAATGAACGACTGTCAAAACTGGGAAATGACATTGTGCGACGTTGCCACATCTCAATTACATTTTAAAGTTTTTTGTTTAAATAATTAATTAATAATGTTTATAAAATGATAAATTCCGAAAATAATGCATTGGAATCTTATTTTTAATAAATTTCAATAAAAATTATATTCCAAGGCCTGCTTAAGCTTAATAGTAAGAAAGACAAAGAGGGAGATGAAGTAGAAAAAAATTAAATCTAAAAATCGAAGTTCTTGGTGGAAAAATGAAGCAAATTCAAAGCCCCGCCTTTAAAATCATCTTTTTCTAATTGAAAAATGGAAAAGTAGAAAATTGGATAAAAATGTAAACTCGTCAATTGAAAATGGCTGACTGTTAAAAATGGCAAATGACATTTATTACAAGGTCTACTTGAAGTTGGCTACAAACGATGTTGCCACGCAGGGGCGGATGGGCCAACAGGGATTTTGGGAAATTTCCCGAAGGGCCGCTTGCTTCCGGGCCGGTCCAACCGGCCCGGAAGCATACACCGGCCCGGAAGCATACACCGGCCCGGAAGCATACACCGGCCCGGAAGCATACACCGGCCCGGAAGCATACACCGGCCCGGAAGCATACACCGGCCCGGAAGCATACACCGGCCCGGAAGCATACACCGGCCCGGAAGCATACACCGGCCCGGAAGCATACACCGGCCCGGAAGCATACACCGGCCCGGAAGCATACACCGGCCCGGAAGCATACACCGGCCCGGAAGCATACACCGGCCCGGAAGCATACACCGGCCCGGAAGCATACACCGGCCCGGAAGCATACACCGGCGCGGAAGCATACAGGGTGTTTTACAGACGTCGAAACAGAAGCGTTTTAAGGTATTTTAAGGCCGATTTAAAAGAAAATGCTCGGACACGTCATTTTTGTATTCAAGGGGTAAACTTTTTGACACCATCGGTATTTCGGTGAAAGTCACCCCCTGGGTGGGGTGACTTTCACCCCACTTTTTTAGGGAAGATGGGGCGAGTGGTACCTTGTTTTAGAGGTATTTTGATTCTCGTCACAAATGCGTATTTTTTTGAAGATCGAATGATTAGTTCTCAAAATATTCGCTGTCAAAGTTGCCATTGGATAAATAAGAAACAATTTACTGGCCCTGTTCTTCTCAAATTAACACTTATTTTCTGACTTTCCTCTCGGACACGTCAATTTCTATTTTTGTGTGCTTCTGAAAAAATAAAAATTGGCCGCAGGGGCGTTTCCCCCCCCCCCAGGATCGAATTATCAAGAGAAAAATCACGATGCCAAAAAGAAAAATACATAATATATTGAAGAAAATACATTTTTGTTTTGTTTTATTTTTCTCACAAATGAAATAATGGGCTCTTTCACTAATTTTTGAAATTGGCATATTTGGATAAAGCAACTAAAAACAGAATTTTCTGTATTTTTACTTTCGAAAAATTCATAGTCCTTCTTGAGAAAACAGAAAAAAAAGAAATACCTCCAAATAAAAACCCAGAATTTATTTCTATGACGTCGCAGCTCGCAATTTGACCGTGTTGCCACTAATTGTCAACATTAAAAATTTGTAATAGATTTAATTCTGAAATGTTGGCAAAATATCATAAAAAGTAGTTAAATTATAGTTATTTAAGTATTAAGGGCGGTAAGTGTCGTTTACCGCCCGAGATTGTTTGAAGACCGACGCGTAGCGGAGGTCTTCAATATTCGAGGGCGGTTAACGACACTTAACGCCCAAAATACTTATTACGTTTTATGCACGATCGGGCTATTCCAGTTCAAAAACTTAATTTATAGAATGGCATCCAATTGACATTTTCAAAAATAGAATTGTCTTCCTCCTATAAAGGCGCGTTCCCAATGAAAAATTGGCAACTTTTGTATTTGCAACGCTTCCAAAAATCACAACTCTTATTTCCATGGTTATCCACCACCGCACATTATCTATAACAATTATTATTATTATTATAGTTGGCTGGACTACTTGTTTCTAATGGTTGGTATGGTTGTTATGGTGCTTCTCAAATTGTTTATTTGTGTTAGTTACGCAAAACTCGCTTTCAAACAATACGGTTGCAAGCTGCAAATACGCTTTTTTGAAATTTAAGGAGAAATAGGAGTGAAAATAGTGATAGTGAACTGGAAAATGCTTGGAATATTGGTTGTGACGCTGTGATTCCGGAAAAATCAAGGCAACGGTACGAAAAAACCTTTGAAATCTTCAAGAAGTGGTGCGTTGACAAAAACTGGGCTGTTTCGGAGAAAGTGCTTTTGGCATACTTTGTACACCGAAATCAGAAGTTAAAATCACCTGGAAGCTTATGGGCTGAGTATTCCATGCTGAAGGCGACACTTTTTCTGAAGGAAAATGTTGACATTTCGAAATACGCAACTTTAATTGCCTTTCTGAAAAGAAAAAACGTTGGCCATACACCGAAAAAATCTAAAGTTTTCACAAAGGAGGATTTATACAGGTTTCTAATGGAGGCACCAGATGATAGATACTTGATTTTGAAAGTGAGTTAATTTACCTGTGTTTTTAACAATGCAAAGAATTAATTTGTTGTTTTTTCGTAGATAGGCATGATATTTGGTGTAGCTGGAGCATGCAGAAGGGAGGAATTATGTAATTTGACTTTACAAGACATAGATAATCAGGAAACGTTCATTTTTGTTAAAATACCCAATACAAAAACCAATATTCAAAGGAGTTTCACCATCACTGGTAAAGAAGACCAGCGAGTGGATTATTTGGAGATTTGTAGGAAATATATCGAACTACGACAAAAAACCGCAAAATCAAACAAGTTATTCTTAAAAATTCGAAACGGCTTTTGCACTAATCAAGTTGTAGGAAAGAATACCATAGGAAAATGGCCAGCACAAATTGCCACATTTTTAAATTTGCAAAATCCTTCTCAATACACTGGACATGCTTTTCGCAGAACTTCTGCGACGCTTCTTGCAAATAGCGGCGTAGAAGTATTAGCTCTCAAAAGACATGGAGGTTGGAAATCCTCCACGGTTGCCGAGGGTTATATCGAGGACTCCATAGAGAGCAAATTGAAATTCGCAGACCAAATTTTACACCAAACTCCTTCAACAAGTGGTAAGACTTCGATCCAAACGACATCCAGACAACTAAACGATGAACCTCATCCTGTTTCTCTGATAAATGATACAGAAAATACGGTTGTTCTTGATAAGCACATAAGAAAAGGAGGTGTTGTGATAGATAATTCACATAACTGTATATTTAATTTGTATGTTAACAAAAAATAATAATATTTAAATTCTATTAATATTAAACCTATGTACTATAGTTGTTGAGGTGCATAATAAATTATAATTCTTGTTTTATTTCTATTTCCATAGTTGACAACACGGATTAAATTGAACTAGTGGCCTCCACCAATATTCGAGAGTGTTTGATGACACGAAAATAGCGGGCGGTAAGTTCAACTTACCGCCCGCTCGTGCATAAATTAGTTATAGATTCAAGATTTTATAACTTTTTTATTGAAATTATGCTTAAACACAATTTAATATAATTTTTTAGGTTTAGTTTTATTTATTTATTTCACGTTGCACTACATTTAGTCACCACCGACAACAGCGCATTCGAACCTTTACCTGCATTTACTACAGGGTAAATACAGCCGAGGCGGTCAGCTCCTTGCAACAACAAGCGAAATGAATAATATTTATGCGACGTCAGCAAAGCAGCAAAATGCCTGTAAAAAACTTATTTAACCTTGTAGAACATTTTTTTTTTGGTATATATGCCTAAAATAGTCACTACTTTGGGATTTTATACTTAAATTACGTATTTAAATTTTAGTGAAAGAGCCCATTGTTCTGGAAAAGTGAATGACCTTGAAATTTGCAAAAAATTTCGCATGCGGCGCGTTTTTGGAGAGTGCCCCCTTAGCCCCCCGTACCATTTACCCCCCCCCCAGACTACTGGTCACGCGTCGCCACTGATTGGCCGTGGGGCCGTATCTCCACTATTCATTAATTTATTATCCTAAATCGAGCCACGAAATTTCTTGATCTAAGATTTAGAAAAATACATAGAATGTTTTTGAAATATGACTATTTTATATTTTTATTGCCAAATACTCCTATTCTATTCTATTCTCTCCTGAGGTGCGCGGACACATTGCTCCTAGCTCATGGCTCATTGTGCCCCCCCAAGTACTTATAGGGCAATCCAACGACCTGTCAAAATGAAATTTAAAATGGAGGCCAATGCCTTGTAACAGGCCAAAATTGCATAAATGATTCTTACCTACTTTAAATTTTATATTCAAGATTTCCTTAAATTTGTCAACATTTTCTCTATAAAATTTCATCAATAATCTCAACGGTTGTAGATCCTGTAAATTTTCTAATTTTCCATAGTCAAATTCTATTTGCTGTAATGGTTTTTTCCTCATTTTGATCCGTATTTTGATTCAATTCTAAATCAAAACAAGGCAATATTTTGATTTCGATTTTAAATACGATCATCTGTTTCATAACAAAAATAATTCATGTGTCAAAAATATTTCGTGGGTTGTGTTCCGTAATCATGATGACCCGTTTTCAAGTGGGTGTACCGTTCGTACTGACTGTTCGGTTATGGAGCGCTATTGATCTCGGCGCAAATTCTAGCGTACCCCGTTTAGTTGCGCATTGGTTCGATGTCCTTTGAGACATCTGGAACGCACCCTTTGATTTCGTTTCTTTGACTTTTGATTGTCAAAAATTTCTGTCAACCAGCGGTGGAGTAGTGATGTTTTCAGTATCGTCGATTCTTCCTTGAGCTCTCTAATTTTGAAAACGGAACATTTACTCTATTTTGTATTCCTCAAGTTTTGATTGTTTTATGGGATGATTATTTGTTGTTAATATCATAATTCATTAGCCGTTGTCGTTTTTCTCGGATTATGTTGTGGTGTGCAATTTTTGGTAAGTGAGAATTCTATCGATTGATTGTTGATGTTTGTCGTTATTCTGAATCATCTCTAAGTCCTTTAGGTGAGGTTAGCTTATTGATTGAATGTGCAGCACTTTCTCTTTCACGTTGACTGCTTTGGAAGAAACAAGTCCTCCAGAAGAATTAAGTTTTTTTCTTCACCTTAAAAAGGGATTTTGGGCCTGATTTTCTTCTGAATTGAATTTATGGCACACTGAGTTATCTTGCGTTGTGTTTTACTTTCGTAAAGTGCCATAATTTTCGCCGATGTTATCGGATTTAAAAAAAACAGTCGTTGTGTTGAAAGCTGCCCTAAGGAGTAGAGAATAATCTCACCTACTCCAGGATATTCAATCCAATCCTCGATCCAGATTTCCGGAGATTTTCGAGGCCGACACCCTAATACCATCAGGGTTCTTTCACGAGGTTTTCTTATGAGGTTGTACTTTACCATCAAGTATACCTTCACGGTTATAACAATAGACGTTCAATTGTAACCGAAATTGAACCAAAAGGCTAACAGACACCAGCCTAAGTAATCGGACGGTTACTCAAGTCATCGATCAAGTTAACCACAACCAGTAGCCAGGACTAATCTGGTGAACTGAATGAACCACCATCATCTGGAAAATTTTGGTATCGTACTAGTTTTAGTTATCCTGATTGTTTTTGTTTATTTACATTCTGTCCCTATTTGTACACCCGGTGATCACCTCGGTATTTCAGGGAATAATTCATTGCTGGCCCCAGTGTGGTAAATGAATTATTAAAATAGGTAACTTAACTAGACGTAACCTGTTGAATTAATGTCAACTTATTGGTAGTTCTGGTTACGAAAGTGTAAGGTAACCGTTCCGAAAACTAATTCTACATTATTAGTTTTTTTTCCTCTCTTATTCTCTTTATTTTTTTGTTTAAATTTTCAAACCTTACTTTTAATATATATCTTTTTTTTTTATTACTTAGTTATTGAGTTTCAATGACATTTTTGCATTTAAGTTTAACTGATCATGGCATAGTATTGCATTTCTGTATTTGTTAGTTAACGCTTCTTGACAAGGTCATTTTATTAATTGCTTATTTACTTGATTATTATTACTTTTTTTTTTCCCCTCTTGAATTCAAATTATTGTTCATTGTGGACTGCGGCCATTTGATAAATAAACGACTGTAGCACTTGATTTGAATTGACTTTTATTTGGTTTTATGCACACAGCCTGGTTTTGCTAATATTTTTATTTTTTTTATTAATTATTATTTGGATTGTAAGTACCTGAAGCCAGATACCATCCTGGAGAGTCCGTTTTTTTTTAAATTTATTTTTCTAAATTTTTTTTTTTTTTTTTATGAACTTTTCTTAATCAGCGAAAAAGCGTGGCAAATTAATTGGCGCCCAACGTGGGGCTGCCGTTTCTTTAAAAGAAAATTTAATTCACTTTTCTTTTGGCTGTTTTGAGTGCATGGAATCAAATTTCAAGTTCTATCTTTAAATTTTTATTTATTTATTTTTTTTTATTACTTTTGGGTAACAGGTATTACGAATCCCTGTGTATAATTAATTATCTTTATTCCTATTTTATTTTATTGTTGATTACTTACCGTATTGATTGTTAGACAAAATGGATTACAAAATGACTATCTCGTACCTTAAAAAGGAAATGCTCATTCATGAGATTACTGTTCGAGGTGTCTCAGTTAGTGATGCCAAGACTGTGGACGAATTAAGGTCTATATTGCGACCACTTTTAAAATTGGAAAAGTCTGGTGCATGTTCTTTTGCCCCATATTCCCGTAACTTCAGTGATGAGAAAGTTCACATTAGGCAATTCCTTGACGAAGCTAATACTGTCATTCCCACCAGATCAGGTGAGGCCAGTCAAAATAAATTCATTTCCACCCAGTCACGATTAGTTCATTTGCTTGAGCGGGTAAAACGAATACCTGATTCTATTTTGTCAACGGAAGAACAGTCCGAGAGGACTGAACTCCTCATTGACGTTTTGGCTGCTTTAGATCATTTAGAGAGAGTTGTTAAAGCTGATCCTGAACTTAGTCGACAGCTTGATGCTGATGAATTTCATGTATCTTCTCCAGTGCATAACTCCACCCACCATCGATTTCCTCCACAAGTATCATTTCTGCCTAACAACTCCAAATCCCCAAATCTAGAGAAGTGGAATCTCAAATTTTCTGGTGACCACAAATTATCTGTCCATAACTTCTTGGAGAGAGTGGCCGAATTAAGTCAATCTCGTCGTGTCACGGAAAACCAACTCTTTGATTGTGCCATAGACTTATTCTCAGGCAAAGCTCTAAATTGGTATAGAGCAAACCGTGACCGATTCGATAGCTGGAGAACCTTGTGTGAGTTGCTTCGACGTCACTTCGAACCACCCGATTACCGTCCTAGACTTTTCAGGGAAATTTTAGAGCGCACCCAGGATACCTCGGAAAGTATTGTCGATTACCTTTCATGTATGCAGGCTTTGTTTAGGCGTTACGATGGATTGACACCGGAAACACAGTTGGACATTTTATCTCGTAACTTGTCACCTTTCTACACCACCCAACTTCCAGTTGTCACTTCTCTTGAGGAACTTGAGCAAGAATGTCTTAAGTTGGAGACTAAAAAGTATCGGGTTGAGCATTACGTTCCACCTTCTAGGAAGCGTCAACAGTTTGTTGAACCCGACTTCGCGTTCTTAGCAGTCAGTGAACCTTCTTCGAGCACTGAATCTCCAAGTACCCTAACTTACCCTGTCGATGAAATTTCACCCCAACAGGATTCTGGTCGAGCAAACCTCAAATGCTGGAATTGTCAAAGGAGTGGTCATTTGAATCGTAATTGTACTGAACCTCGAAAGACACACTGCTATCGATGTGGTAACCCTGGTGTGACAGTCAGGAACTGCACTAAGTGTTCGGGAAACGAGCCTCGGAGGAATCGTTAGGTCGTGCTATATCCTCCCATGCTTTTAGTATAACGACCAATCCTTCAGTCTTTCCGAATAAAATCCTTCTAGATTACATCATTTCGCATGCTCATGGAGACCAACGTCCTTACCTTAAAGTTCAGATTATGGGATTTTCCTTGCTTGGGTTATTAGACTCTGGTGCTAGTAGAACTCTTGTCGGATTACCTGGGTACGAAGTTCTTTTAAGCCTTGGGTTCAAACTCATTAAACAACATAATCCGTGCACTGTAGCTAATGGCCAAGTATGTGATACCATTGGTTATATTCAGGTTCCCATTACTTTAATGGACAAAACCAAGATCATTGACGTTTTAGTACTCCCTGAACTTTCTCACAAGCTAATTTTGGGTATAGATTTTTGGAAATCAATGGCGATCATTCCTGATATGAGTCAAAGTGTTTGGCATTTTTCCGAAGCCCAAGAACTGGCACAAATTTGTAATGTTCAAGCTATCGAACACTTGAATCCTTCTGAGCGACAAGCTTTAGATGCCTTGGTCAAGGACAAAATGTCTCAAATAGATTCTGGCTTGGGTTACTGTAAGGTCGCCGAACATGAGATCATTCTCGAGCCTGGCACAAGACCAATCAAACAAAGGTACTACCCCGTTTCCCCATACAAACAACAAGTCATAGATGATGAAGTTGAGGAAATGTTGCGACTTGGTGTCATTGAGCGATCAAATAGCCCTTGGTCAAGCCCTGTGTGCTTGGTTAGGAAAAAGGATGGAAAGTTCAGGTTCTGCATCGATTTTCGCAAACTCAATCTTCAGACGAAAAAAGATGCCTATCCAATTCCCTACATATCTTCAATCCTGGACAATTTACGTAGCACTCGATACATCAGCTCGATTGATATAAAATCAGCTTTCTGGCAAGTCCCTTTAGCAGTGGCGGCTCGTGGTATAACATATTGGGGGTGCACATAATTTGTAATTCATAATAAATGCCGGTTGCGTTTGTTTTGCTGGCGCATTTGGCCACTAATTTTTTAAATTAATACTTTACAGGTAGATTGTTAAAATTTGAAGAATGATAAAATTAAATTTAAAGTTGTTTGATATTAATTTGGGAGTGCACGTGCACATGTGCTCTTATGGAGGAACCGCCACTGCCCTTTAGCCGAAAATTCCCGCGAGTACACAGCTTTCACTGTTCCTGGAAGAGGTTTATTCCAGTTTAGGAGGATGCCTTTTGGTTTATCTAATGCCCCTGCAACCTGGCAACGCATAGTCGACACTATTTTAGGCCCTGAACTCGAGCCGAATGTTATGGTATATCTGGATGATATCGTGATCCTTTCCAACTCCTTCTCGGATCATCTTAAACTCTTGGGAATTGTCTTTGATAGACTGCGCGATGCTGGTCTCGTCGTTTCCATGGAGAAGTGTAATTTCTGCCAACCAGAATTAAAGTATCTAGGTTATTTGGTTGACCGTAAGGGTCTTCGTCCTGATCCCGAAAAAGTAGAGGCCATCGTCAATCTTCCTCCGCCTCAAAATATCAATGAAGTCCGTCGTTTCATAGGAACTGCCTCCTGGTATCGTCGATTTGTTCCTGATTTTTCCTCTTTGTTATCGCCTATTCTGAATCTCACCAAAAAAAACGTCAAGTGGAACTGGACCACAGAATGTCAAAACTCCTTCACTGCCTTGAAGGAATCTTTAGTCACAGCCCCTGTTTTGACAGCTCCCGATTTTGAGAAGCCATTTTATTTGCATACGGATGCATCATCTTTCGGACTTGGAGCCGTCCTTTCCCAGAAATTTGGCGAAGATGAAAAGGTCATCTGCTATCTTTCTCGGTCTCTTTCCAGACAGGAAATGAAACTTTCGGTTACTGAAAAGGAATGCTTGGCAGTAATCTGGAGCGTTGAGAAACTTCGTCATTATTTAGACCATGTCCACTTCACTGTCATAACTGACCATGCCTCTCTCTTATGGTTACATAGGTTAAAGGATCCTCAAGGTCGCTTGGGTCGTTGGCAACTTCGTTTGCAACAATTTGATTTTGATTTAATCCATCGCAAAGGCAAAGATCATATTGTCCCTGATTTTCTTTCCAGATCCGTCCCCATTTCCATCGAGTCCATTCAAATTTTCACTCAACCTGATTTTAATTCCAACACTACTGATAAATGGTATCTTTCTATGATCCAGAGAATCGAGAAAAATCCTCTGAAATTTCCTTTGTGGCGTGTGCAAGGTGGCATCCTTTATAAATTCCTCAAGACTCCTTTCTCTGAACTTTCTTCTCCATCTGAAGAATGGAAAGTGGTAGTTCCGAAGGATAAAAGGTCCGAAATTCTAAATCGCTGTCATGACATTCCAACCTCTGGTCATGTTGGTGTTTTCAAGACCTTTGGCAAAATCCGTCAAAACTATTTCTGGCCCAAGATGAAAGCCGACATAGTTCGCTACATCAAGTCTTGTCGTTATTGCGCTCAGAGTAAGGTTGAACAGGTGAAACCTGCAGGATTAATGGGAGAAAGACCAGTCATCACTGAACCATTTCAGTCAATAAGCCTTGATTATATAGGACCCTTACCTCGTTCTAAAAAGGGACATTGTTACATTCTTGTCATCTCGGACTACTTCAGTAAGTCAGTTTTCCTGTATCCATGTCGTGCCGCTAAGGCCAAATCTCTAGTTGAACATGTAGAGAATTTCTTTCTACTTTTTGGTGCTCCCAAATTTTTGACCTGTGACAATGGTGTTCAGATGAAGTCGAAGGAGTTTCAGGCCTTGTGTCAACGCCATAAGACCCATATATTCTATACAGCCAACTACAATCCCCGTGCAAATCCCACAGAACGTCATAACCGTGTCATTAAGACTATGTTGCGTACCTATGTGCGTCAAGAAGATCACAGATCTTGGGACGAACATCTCCAAGAGATTGGTTGCGCTATTCGTACCTCACCGAGCGAAGTTACTGGGTATAGTCCATATTTCGTTTTGTTTGGCAGAGAGCATCATTTGTATGGCAACGACAATTCCATCCAACTTCCACCCACTTTACCCAATTTGGATATTCATCTGAAGACCCGACAGGAAGGTTTTGTGAAATTGTACAAGCAAATCGAAAGCAAAATTAAATCCGCCAGGACCCAGAATGCTAATAGGTACAATCTTCGTAGGCGGCCTGTAACTTTTGATCCAGGTGATAAGGTTTGGCGAAAGAACAAAATCCTTTCTGATGCTGCTAATTACATCACTGCTAAGTTAGCACCACAGTATGTTGGACCATTTTCTATAAAGCGTAAATGTGGATCTTGGTCGTATGAACTACAGGACGATCATGGTAACTCGAAGGGTGTCTGGCATGTACAGGAGCTCAAACCATTCCTTGATCCAACTACCAATCATTCAGATACTGAGTAATCAACTGATTTTTTTTTTAATCATTTCCCTTCCCTTTTCTTTATGTCACCCCGTCAGGCCAAGGAAAATTCCTTGCTATGGTACTCTCGGCTAGCCATACAGTCTGTAGCCCTACCATCAACACCATATTGGAAAACTCCCGTCAGACCAAGGGTGGTTAACTTCCGATGCTAATCAACACCAATCATTGATTCAAACCCCTTGCTATGGTACTCTCGACAAACCATACTGTCTGTAGCCTTAATCAGTACCATCTCACTGGCAATTTTAGCATCACCCTGGCATGTCTTTTAGGAATAGGATATGTTAGGTCATTGAGGAATAGGTTTGTGGTTGTTATACCATTTCTTGCAAGCCTATGTCCATCATAGTTTTTTTTTATTCCTAATTCCTTTTGTTTTGTTTTAATTCCCTTAATTTGTTGACGCCTGGAACACTTGATTGTTTTGTTGGCTGAGCGAGGAGCTCATTGTATTGGTTGCATGTTACTGTCTTGGCGCGAAACGGGACAGTGTCATGTCATTCGGTCCATTGAGTTCTCCGTTACTGCTCTTGTCAATAGTTTATTGACTTTCCGTTTGATTCTGGTGTTCAGGATGATGCTACTACCTTTCTTTTGCTTACATATTCCCTTACCCCGTACCTGACCTTACCCTGAAATTAGTTGGCTTATATTTTGTTGGCTGCATTTACCTTGTTCCTTGATCATTGCGTATACCTTTTGCCTTTTGGGCGTTTAACTCTTAGTGGTCAAATTTTTCTTTTTTTTTCTATAGACAGGCTGAGGCGGGTTGGGTGCCTCCGGACTAAGGGTCGACGCTGCTTGCAGCAGAAGGACTGGAAGGGTGAGCGTCGGGGGGTTGTTGCCACGCTAGTATTCCTAGCGGGGTAGCAACTACTGCGTTTCGCCTGAGCTCCAGTCTGGCTTAGACTTCTTGGGGTCGGAGGCAGTAACGCGTTTCGGAACACCCTCATTAAATTTAACTTTTCTTTTGACCACTCGGTACATCAAACCCGCTGTAGGGGATGTATCTTTCAAGTTGGCAGTACTTCCTTACTTGCTAAGTCTAGCAGTACTTTAATAAGATTTTAAAACTTGCGATGCCTGGCTGTGCTATAACTAGCCACCAATTGTTGGTGGGTCTTTTGGCTAACTTTCTATTATTTTTTTTTATTATTATTTTTCTCTTCCACCCGCCCTTTGGTTGTTTTGCAGTAGAGGACTTTGGAAGTTCTTTACTGGTACCAGTGTAAGGCCAGCGCACGAGGTGCTACCAGAACTGTTCGGCAGTCATGCAACGCTGGCTGAAAATTCATCTTCCACCTGCAACTTAAAATTTCTAAAAAAAAAACAAAACCAAAAAAAAATGCTTTAGAGTTTTCTACCTACACTAGGTGCTGCTAGGGAGCACACTGGAGTTCTCTGTTGGAGAACAATCAATGTTTCTACATTGTTTTTTTTATTTCCGTTACCTTTTTGCTCTTGCTTTTGTTTGGATTTTCTGATCCATTCCGCTCTGGCTGTGCGTAGTTGGCTTGGCGCGAAACTTGACAACTGCACACAGTTTGGGTTGTGAGTTGGAGTAAGATTACCTTCCAGAAGCATTCACTTCAACAATTCACCTTCACTTTTGTTTTAATTTTTGTTTTTTTTTTGGGTCCATTCCGCTCTGGCTGTGCGGAGTTGGCTTGGCGCGAAACTTGACAACTGCACACAGTTTGGGTTGAGAGTTGGAGCTCATTACCTTCCAAATATCACTTTAGTTTTTTTTCTTTCTTGCGTCATTATTATCAATACCTTGTACCTTGTTAAATATTACCTTACCTATTGAATATATATAGATATATATATTTTGTTAATTGTGGGCGGTAACGCAGTCACGTTCTCTTTACTACAGGCCAAGTGGTGTCGGGCGTCACCGAGTTAACTGTCCGACGCTACCCTTGGAGACTTGTCTCTAAGATTTGTCTCCGGGGGTAGCAGACAAAATGGAAGGGTGGGCGTCGGGGGGTATCTGCCTGGCTGGTACTCCTAGTGGGACGTGTTACGTCACCCTCACGACATGGATGCCAAATGCTGGGCAGGTACTACTGCGTTCCACCTCAGCTCCATTTTGCCTATTAGGCTTTTGGCCATCGGTGACGGTGCCACCTCTTGGAACACCCTATTCAATTTTCATTACCTTGGCTGTCCACAATTTTTTTTTTGTAGTGACTGCTCGGTGCGTTACCCGCCATAGGGGGCGCATCTTTCAGCTTGGCGTATGCTATAATTCGCTACTGATTGCTTGGTGGGTCTCTTGGTTAAATTTAAATCTCTACTCTCTTGTCTTTTTCTTCAACCCACTCTTTGGTTGTTTCGTGCTGGAGGGCTTTGGGGGATTTTCTTGCTGGTGTCTGGTGTAAGGCCAGTGCACGAGGTGCCACAATACCTGATAGGTGGTTACGCAACGCTGGCTGAAAGTTCGCCTAACAACTGCAACCAAAATTAAAATTAAAAATTCAAAAAAAAATGCTCTAGAATTTTTCGCCTACACTGGATACAGCGAGAGGGTTGCCTAGGGTTATCTGTCACGGGACGACCAAAGCTTCGATAACTTCTTTTCTTTCCTTTATTTCTTCTCTTTTCTGTCCTTCACGACTTTGCTTATTTTTGCCTTTACCTTTAGCTTCGTTGACTTCAGTTACCTTATATTTTATCTTACCGTTGTGTTTTTCGAGGCAAAGTAAGTAGATGTTCGTTTTGGAGGGATACAACTACCTTTCTTAATATCAACCTACCTTTTTAATTGTTGTATCCTGATAGTCATTTTGAATTCATTTAAGTTTAAATTATAAATACATATATTTTACATTCTTTATAGTACCTTAGTTCTCGAGTTTGCTTAGATTATCGTCGGAAAAGTTTCTTTCTAACTTTCCCTCCTATCGTAGGAGAGGGGGAGTTGTAACAGGCCAAAATTGCATAAATGATTCTTACCTACTTTCAATTTTATATTCAAGATTTCCTTAAATTTGTCAACATTTTCTCTATAAAATTTCATCAATAATCTCAACGGTTGTAGATCCTGTAAATTTTCTAATTTTCCATAGTCAAATTCTATTTGCTGTAATGGTTTTTTCCTCATTTTGATCCGTATTTTGATTCAATTCTAAATCAAAACAAGGCAATATTTTGATTTCGATTTTAAATTCGATCATCTGTTTCATAACAAAAATAATTCATGTGTCAAAAATATTTCGTGGGTTGTGTTCCGTAATCATGATGACCCGTTTTCAAGTGGGTGTACCGTTCGTACTGACTGTTCGGTTATGGAGCGCTATTGATCTCGGCGCAAATTCTAGCGTACCCCGTTTAGTTGCGCATTGGTTCGATGTCCTTTGAGACATCTGGAACGCACCCTTTGATTTCGTTTCTTTGACTTTTGATTGTCAAAAATTTCTGTCAACCAGCGGTGGAGTAGTGATGTTTTCAGTATCGTCGATTCTTCCTTGAGCTCTCTAATTTTGAAAACGGAACATTTACTCTATTTTGTATTCTTCAAGTTTTGATTGTTTTATGGGATGATTATTTGTTGTTAATATCATAATTCATTAGCCGTTGTCGTTTTTCTCGGATTATGTTGTGGTGTGCAATTTTTGGTAAGTGAGAATTCTATCGATTGATTGTTGATGTTTGTCGTTATTCTGAATCATCTCTAAGTCCTTTAGGTGAGGTTAGCTTATTGATTGAATGTGCAGCACTTTCTCTTTCACGTTGACTGCTTTGGAAGAAACAAGTCCTCCAGAAGAATTAAGTTTTTTTCTTCACCTTAAAAAGGGATTTTGGGCCTGATTTTCTTCTGAATTGAATTTATGGCACACTGAGTTATCTTGCGTTGTGTTTTACTTTCGTAAAGTGCCATAATTTTCGCCGATGTTATCGGATTTAAAAAAAACAGTCGTTGTGTTGAAAGCTGCCCTAAGGAGTAGAGAATAATCTCACCTACTCCAGGATATTCAATCCAATCCTCGATCCAGATTTCCGGAGATTTTCGAGGCCGACACCCTAATACCATCAGGGTTCTTTCACGAGGTTTTCTTATGAGGTTGTACTTTACCATCAAGTATACCTTCACGGTTATAACAATAGACGTTCAATTGTAACCGAAATTGAACCAAAAGGCTAACAGACACCAGCCTAAGTAATCGGACGGTTACTCAAGTCATCGATCAAGTTAACCACAACCAGTAGCCAGGACTAATCTGGTGAACTGAATGAACCACCATCATCTGGAAAATTTTGGTATCGTACTAGTTTTAGTTATCCTGATTGTTTTTGTTTATTTACATTTGTCCCTATTTGTACACCCGGTGATCACCTCGGTATTTCAGGGAATAATTCATTGCTGGCCCCAGTGTGGTAAATGAATTATTAAAATAGGTAACTTAACTAGACGTAACCTGTTGAATTAATGTCAACTTATTGGTAGTTCTGGTTACGAAAGTGTAAGGTAACCGTTCCGAAAACTAATTCTACATTATTAGTTTTTTTTTCCTCTCTTATTCTCTTTATTTTTTTGTTTAAATTTTCAAACCTTACTTTTAATATATATCTTTTTTTTTTATTACTTAGTTATTGAGTTTCAATGACATTTTTGCATTTAAGTTTAACTGATCATGGCATAGTATTGCATTTCTGTATTTGTTAGTTAACGCTTCTTGACAAGGTCATTTTATTAATTGCTTATTTACTTGATTATTATTACTTTTTTTTTTTTTCCCCTCTTGAATTCAAATTATTGTTCATTGTGGACTGCGGCCATTTGATAAATAAACGACTGTAGCACTTGATTTGAATTGACTTTTATTTGGTTTTATGCACACAGCCTGGTTTTGCTAATATTTTTATTTTTTTTATTAATTATTATTTGGATTGTAAGTACCTGAAGCCAGATACCATCCTGGAGAGTCCGACTCATCTGTTCAGAGTCGGTGGCGCCCAAAACTAAAACCCACCCCTACTCTCCGAATTATTTAGTTCTGAGCTAGGGCTTAATTTGCACGCACTTCGACCTTCAGTCTTACAATCTCAAGTTCTTCATTCAATTATTTTTATTTTTATTTTCATTATTTTTATTTTACTTTTTTTTTTTTTTTTTTTTTTTTTTTATTCTCGACTTTAATTTTTTTTTAAATTTATTTTTCTAAATTTATTTTTTTTTTTTATGAACTTTTCTTAATCAGCGAAAAAGCGTGGCAGCCTTTTTATTTAAGAAAAATGCCGTTTTATTGCGATTTGTGATTTGTATAAAGTCTGAAAAGTGTTGATTTTTTGGAAAATGTATACGTTATGTATTATACTTAGTTGTGGGAGCCGTTCTAATTGCGAGAAACTCTAGTTTCATGCCGTTCCTGCGGAGACAAAACACAGGTTTTTAACGGAGAAAAATGATTTGTCTGTACTTTGTGAGGGCTTCATGGATTGTAGCAAAAGAGAAAAAATCTTACGAAATCCATATTAAAAAACCAAAAAGTCTACATAAATGGTGTATGGATCCAAGCCATTTACTATCCTCCACATCAGCATGTGTTAATAACTTGAATTGAATAGCAGACAAATAAAATATAAATATCAGAATTCAGGATTTGATTAAGAAGAAACTAAACAGGAAACAAATCCTGGATAGTACCTACCTAATTGTTTAGTAGGTAAAGGTCTGTCACAAAGAGATCATAACTTTTGCAAACATCCGGGTTTTCCACTGATAATTTCCTAAACTAATAACTTTCCATCTTAAAATACGAAAATTATCCTTCCAAACACTAGAAAATCATCTAAAAACACCACAAAAAACAGTTTTCTGATGAAAAATGTCACGGTTGTTTGAATTAAGTTTATGGCATTGACCGCCATTTTGTTTGGATTGCCCTATTCTTGAAACAGGTGAGCGTAGTTCCCAGGAGAACCAGTGTTCCTTCTTTGTTACTTATTGTATTATGGTTTGCATATCATTGAGAAAGACGGAACACTCGTTCTCCTGGGAACGCTGCTCCCCTGTTTCAAGAATAAGAACCCTGAAGTTTTCATATCAAGTCCACTCTCTTAGTAAAACCTAGGATGTCCCTGATATTCGCTTTCATGATTTCCTTTGGTTTCGGATACTGTGTCCCAAAGTGCCGCTGTGTTTGCCATCTAAGGTTAGGACATCATCGAGTCTTCTGCTAGCTTAATTGCATTGAGGTGTTTTTTGAGAGGGTAGTGTCCTGTCAACAATCCAACCACATCTTTCAATTGTCTCCTGCTTAAGCTAAGCAGTAAGCAGTTCTTCTGTTCTGCTCTTAGATGGTCCTTCCATGAAGAGTTTGGACTGCTTGAGTCAGGAAGTTCCATCCGGAGTTTTTTGTGTTACCCCTATAAAATAATACCAAAAAAAATTGGGACCAGTAGGTTTTTAAGCTGCGTGACCTTGAACTTAAAAAAAAATTGGCTGCGGCGCGATTCATTCACAACTGCCCCCAAAATAAAATACTGATCTGGAGGTCGGGCCGGTGCCAACGGTTTCCCGGGCCGGTTTTATGCTCCCCATCCGCCCCTGTTGCCACGTCACAAAACTTCCAAAAAAATCATTTAAAATGGGATTCTACTTGTAATCTAATAATCAAAAACTCGTTAAATAATTAATTAATAACGATTTTAAAATAAGAAATTCCTTGTAACGGAATCTAATAGGGAACCATTTGATAAAGTGCCTACGTCACTTTAACAGTAATAATAATCATTGATGAATATTTATTCTTGGCCTCAGTAGCGTCCTCTGTATGAATTTTTCCCTGGTATACCTAAAGTTAATTAAACATAAACTTTTCTCTAATATAAACTTATTAACAACAATTAAAATTCGTCCTCTGCCTAACAGAGAGACCTACTTATTTTAAAATTATTCTTAAAATTATATATTTTTTTTGGTTCCTGAAACCCGCATTCCAAAGCTGTTTTTTTTGCTGCGTTTTCAATTTTGCATTCAGGAATCTTGACTAAATCGATATTCTAATTTCTTTTATTTGCGCCTTTCAAACAGACAACTGTGTAGTTTGAAAGTTCGTGGGTTTCCTTTTTATTACAAAATCAAACCTGAATTTAACTAAGTGTCAGGTATGTATCTAATTTTGCTTTATTGTGTATTCGAGGCTGATTGTTGATTTTGTATTTTCTTCAATCTTTCATACTTTATAAGATTAATAATTATGCCAAGAATTTATTAATTGATGCTCTAAATCTTACAATCCTTACAAATGGTTCTACGAAAAATGATTTCCCTATTTTTTTTCAGTTTGTTTGGTGATAATAAAAGACGTTTGCCCTTCAACAAATTGTGTTTTGTTGGCCTTAACCTTCCTTCCTTTACATCCTTAAATAAGTCCTCAAAAACTTGCTTTTCAATATTTTTTTTCACTTACCTTTTGACCGTAAATAAATGGATCTAAACCTGGAAATTTCTAGCAGAAAATGGAAAAAACTCGAAGCCTCGTACTTTAAACAAGTTTTTTCGACTGAAAAAACCCAGTAAAAGTGGAAAATTCGAGGAAAACCTGGATAAAAAGGTAAACACGACACTTCAAAATGGCCGACTAATAATTTGGTAATGAGTATGACAAAGAGAAAGATAAAGTAGGATACTATTTTAGTCTGAAAATGGAAGTTTATGGTGAAAAATTGAAGCAAATTTAAAGCCCTGCACCCAAAACAGTCTTTTTCTGATTGAAGAAGCCTTGGAAAAGTGGAAAATTTCACGGAAAACCAACATTCTAAAGCCTACTTGATCAAACCAAGGTTCTGGACACTAACCTCGTTGGAAAACTGGAAATTTTGTCAAAAATGAAGGAAACTCAAAGTCTCGTACATTAAACAAGTTTTTTTGATTGAAAAACCGGATAATTCAAGGAAAAGCTGGATAAAAACACTCGGCTGTCAAAAGTGGCAAATGACATTACATTACAAGGCCTACTTGATCGAAAACAACGTTGCCACAATTACAATCTCAAATAGAATGTTTTTCCTCATTTTTCAACAAATAAAAAATAGTATATTACATACCGAGTAGGGAAGTGTTTCATTACTGTCGAGAGATTTTTATAGTCAATCAAGACGCGGAGCGTCGAGAATGACTATCAATCTCGAGACAGAAATGAAAACTTTCCTCCGAGGTTTGTATACTATTTTATTTGCAAGCACACCATTAATTATGATTAGTCAATCAATTTTTTTAATATTAAAAAAATAAAACAAACATGCCAAAATGTGTCATTCGCTGCTTTGACGTTTTTACCTGACATGTTTTCATTGTTGCCAGCAAAGGTAAATAAATTAGAGTGAGGGAAATCGGTGAGGGAAGTCGAATAGGGAAATCGGTGAGGGAAATCGAAGAGGGAAGTGACACAGGTAAACTGTCACTTTCAAATTTTTAAAAAGTCAGTAATGACAAGATTACATATATGATTGCAAATAATAGTTATTTGTGTACCAAGGCCGTAAAGTTGATCTTTTTTGGCCGAATCAGAAATTTGCGGCCGAGGCATAGCCGAGGCCAAGCAAATTTCAGGTGAGGCCAAAAAAGATCATTCGGCCGAGGTGCACACAAAATTTTTTAGGCGAGTGTTTGTTCTTGAAAAAAGAAGAAAATTCAACAGTAACTTTAAACTTTATTGATCAAATAAATAATCCAGCAAAAGGTAGATACACAATTATTAATAACAAAAACTACGATAAAGTGATTATAGAAATTTGCCGACTTTTTCGCCTGGTATCTTACATTGAGCTTCTTTAAAAAAGCAATCAATTTTGAAAACTTGCTGATATGTTAGGTATTTCCGACTATAATTGTAAATTTTAACATAGAGTATAACATAGGTGGACCTGAAGACCATAACGTTGAGGATTATTTAATTTTGGCAAGAATATACTTCTCCGAAATTTTTAATCATGCCGTTTTTTTTAGCATTTTATGTGGAAATTTGTAGCGGCCGTAAAGTAAAAGCGGCCGTGAAGTAAAAGCGGCCGTGAAGTAAAAGCGGCCGTAAAGTGATAAAGCAAATGCGGCCGTGAAGTAAATGCGGCCGTAAAGTGAATGCGGCCAAAAAAGATATACTTTAGGGATGATATTGAATCCGTAAAACTAATCTTTTTTGTGACAGTCGCCTAAAATAGTTATTTGTGTACCAAGGCCGTAAAGTTGATCTTTTTTGGCCGAATCAGAAATTTGTGGCCGAGGCGCAGCCGAGGCCAAACAAATTTCAGGTGAGGCCAAAAAAGATCATTCGGCCGAGGTGCACACAAAATTTTTTAGGCGAGTGTTTGTTCTTGAAAAAAGAAGAAAATTCAACAGTAGCTTTAAACTTTATTGATCAAATAAATAATCCAGCAAAGATAGGTAGATACACAATTATTAATAACAAAAACTACGATAAAGAGAGTGTGATTATAGAAAATTGCCGACTTTTCCGCCTGGTATCTTACATTGAGCTTTTTTTAAAAAGCAATCAATTTTGAAAACTTGCTGATGTTAGGTATTTCCGACTATAATTGTAAATTTTAACATAGAGTATAACCTAGGTGGACCTGAAGACCATAACGTTGAGGATTATTTAATTTTGGCATTTTCCGAAAAAAATGCAATAAAATACTTCTCCCAAATTTTTAATCATGCCGTTTTTTTTAGAATTTCATGTGGAAATTTGGATAGATCTAAAATTAAAAACTTGGTTTCATTGTGGTTGCTACCCACTGAACATGCAATGTTACGAAAGCCTAATGCAATATTACTCTGATATGCTCTGATCTTAGTTTCGCAACATTACAATGTAATATTGAATTATTTTTGACACAACATTACGTTGATAAATTACAAAATGGAATATCCTTGAAATTTTAACGCATATTAGAAATTATAACTTGTACGCAAATTAACATTGTAAATATGCATTTAAATTGAACTGGTATAATTTTTGCAATGTTATAATAACTACCACATGTAAACTTGCTGCAAAATTGGAAATATAACTTGTAGGTAAGGTTACATCGCAAAGATGCCTTAAAGTTGTGTTGATATTATTTTGCAATGTTATAATTTAATATTGAATGTAAACTTGCTGAAGCTTTGCCGCCATTAATAACGATCGGAACGACATCGGGGATACGAACTAAACCGAAAGCAAATCGACACCATCAAGTCGCTGTTTGTCGTTTGAGCTCAGTGCTGTGTCTGCTTGTTGAATGTTGTGTCTGTGATAAAGCGAATCTCGGCTAAATTTTTGGTGTTTGTGTTTGGATTATGTATTGGATCGGTTCAGGTAGTGCTTTGCTTTTTGGTTATTTTTATTATTCAGTTTTTATTCTAGAACCTGTGGAAATGAAATAAATATACAGCGATTACAATGGATGAGGATTCAAATAAGGTGAGTAAGGTTTGCATAGTCAATAAATACTTTTTACAAAAATACTGCGGAATGGGGCCCCTTTTTTGTAAACCGTAACTTCTTTTTTTTCATACCTACAAATCCCGTATTATTATTATATTAGTTATTATGATTTTACGATAATATTTTAGTTAGGATCAAAAATATCGTAAACCGTTGGGTAGGTAATGTCCAGAAAGGAAGTGGCTACGACGGGGAATAATTAATATAATAAAAATACAGAACTACTCCCTGATTTTGTTTTTGTTTCAGGTGACAATATAAGTAGCAGCTGTGGTAGCAGCCAGTACCTACTTCGTCCTTTGTGTCAACCAATCTAAAATTTCGCTTTTTTTTTCTGTTTAGAATTTTTATTTATTTTGCTTTGAGATATTACTTTTTACGTTTTGTTTTTCACCTAAGTATATTTTTTTATTGTGAGTATTATAGATATACATAATATACCAACCTTTTTATTTTGTTTTCCAAAAACTTGTACTTTTATTCATAATAAAATATCTACCTAATATGATTATGGGTTTCAGGCACAAATTTTAATAGCTTGTTTTTAGAACAAGCTGTTAGAGTTTATGCACCGCAACTCAAATCTCTCTGTATAGGTACATAGTATTTACAGTTGCAAACATTACTTTTTTATTGTAGTAAAGTTGCGAACCCAATATATTTGTAATAAAAATGCATTCTTGCAGTAAACTCACTAATAAATTGCAAGTAACCCTAAGGTATATTTGAATTTGTAACCTTACACTCGTAAGTTTGCTGAAGTTTTGATCTAATCTTCCAGTAATATTGCTGGAAGGTTATCATTTATAAACCTTGCATTTGTAATATTACCCTAAGGTTGTTTCAGTACTTGCCGCAATACTGCGTCAACATTACAGTAAACTTCAATATAACCTTACAAGTTTGCAGTGTAATGTTACCTCATTATTACTGTAATCTTATTTTGTTCAGTGGGTAACTAATTGTTTATTAGTTGTGTTGATGGTTACGGCACTGCGTTTCCGACTGTTTGTGTGTATTTTCACCAAAGTAGCGGCCGTAAAGTAAAAGCGGCCGTAAAGTAATAAACCAAATGCGGCCGTGAAGTAAATGCGGCCGTAAAGTAAATGCGGCCAAAAAAGATATACTTTAGGGATGATATTGAATCCGTAAAACTAATCTTTTTATGACAGTCGCCTAAAAAATCATTTTTAATGTTAATTTAATTGTATTTTCAGCAAAAATAGTAAGACAAAGAAGTAGATAAGGTAGGATACATTTGCAAAAACAACAAATGCGGTTATAAATGAGTGAAACAAAGAAGAAGATAAAGTAGGATGCACTTCAAGTACTCAATTTTAGAGGTGGGTTGCGATTTCACTGCTTCACCGATGCAGATGCAGCGCGGACTAAACTCAAATCAAAGTGATGCAAATAATGACATATTATTATAAATCGCATCGCGGAGACGCCAAACAGAAACTGCTACTGCAGAGGAGGGCAAACTGGAACACCTCTCTAGGTTGTGACTGCAAACTAGGTGGACTGCGATTATAAAATGTAGCATTTATATGTATTACCAGTATGGCCAATCAAGGTGAAACTGTTCCAAAAAATCACTGCTATTTATCACCGTGATACGACTGGAGCAGTCACGTCTTGTCTCAGCTCCAGTAAAATCGCAGGTTGGCCTACCTCTATGAGAAACCGACCCTAAAATAAATGATATTTACCTCCATTTAGCAGAGTTTACATTTGTATTCAAATTTCAAATTTAATGCGCTTTCAGCTAGTACACAATGTCGTCAATCTAGTACAATTATTCCCTACTTTCTGGTACAATTTTTATAGTGCTGATAGCATCCCTGGCCCCGACCCAGTTTTGGGTTTTTGTTGTTGTTTTAAATCTAACCTAACCTTCAATTTTTATTTTGAAATTATACAGGGTGACTGATAAGTGGACGTATTCCTTCAAGGAAGTGAAAGTAGTGCCTATTTACTACCGATTTTCCATGATTTACCATATACCATACATATAAGCTGCCACACTTACACAAATATTAGCATTGAAAATTATTGAAACACTAATAATAACTATTAATTATTTCGGATTTATAACTTCTCCTCCTGTCACATCAAACATAAAAATAATTGTTAAATGTTCTCGATTTTACTGTCTTCAGAATACAATACAATATATAATTAGTTTTTTGTTTTATTAAGCACTGAATAAATAGGTTTTGTTTGTGAGAGTAACCAATATTAAGAAAAAATTACTCGATTTGTTTTCAATACCAAGTGTTGCCAGATATTGATGATTGATGTTAAAGTTTACCTTAATTAGGTACGCTTCTTGTTATCATTAATTCGTAAATTTTAAATATTTAACTGGCAAAAAAGCAAATTTCTTGAAAATAGAAAAAAAATAATGAAAAATATCTCAAAAACCTTTGGGAATGGTATAGAGGTAAATAATGTTTAATTGGTAGCAAATTGGCTCTACTTTCACCTCCTGAAAGAAATATGTCCACTCTATATATCATAGGCATACCTAAGGTGCTCAACAGCTTCAAATTCTATTTGTTTTCAAAAAGTCTAAAAATGGCAACAGAAGGAAATAAAAAAACTAAAACCAAATACAATATTTATAAGAACCCTGATAATTATCCATTCAACTGTTTCTGTGGGAGAAACTTCAGCGCAGAGATTAGCTTCAAGGCCCACAAAAAAAGAGTCCATGGAGATGCATCAAATTCAGGAACCTCAATTACAGAAAAAAAGTGTCCTTTATGTATTTTAAAATCACATTCTTGACCAGAATTAATTAAAAATTTTGAAACTAGGCATGACTTGCCGGTTGTTCAAGAAAAACATGATTTTGAATTCGAAGACCAATTTTTGAAGTGGAAGACTGACATGGAATCCAAAACTTTATCTAGATTTATTCGCACAAGAGGATACAAAAAGTTTAAAACACATGTAACAAGTACATATATATGCCATAGATCTGGATATTACACCCCTGCCGGAAAAAAACATCAGACATTTGAAAATTCAAGGAACTGCAAAAATAAATGGTTTTTGTCCTGCAGCTATAGCACTAAAAATAAGAAATTATGGCTGCTGTCATATATTGTATACTTCCACACATGTGGGGCACATCAATGAACTCAAATATTTAACGCTTACACCTTCAGACAGAGAAAATATTGCCAGGAAAATTTCTTTAAAGATTACATTTGATGATATATAGTTAGGGATTCAATTTATGATTCTAATGTACAAAGATATCAGATATGCTTACTCGCCAAGATTTCTATAATATAGAGGCATATTTTAATTTAACTTCGAAAACTGTGAGACATAAAGATACGATGGCTCAGAAGGGACATGACTATGTTTTATTGTATTAAATCTCGCACTGCCAGATTCAAATACACACTGCTAGATTTAATCTCGCACTGCTAGATTTAAAGACGCACTGCGAGATTTATTCTCGCACTGCTAGATTTAAAGACGCACTGCGAGATTTATTCGCGCACTGCTAGATTTATTCTCGCACTGCTAGATTTAAAGACGCACTGCGAGATTTAATCTCGCACTGCCAGATTTAAAGACGCACTGCAAGATTTATTCTCGCACTGCTAGATTTATTCTCGCACTGCTAGATTTAAACACGCACTGCGAGATTTATTCTCGCACTGCTAGATTTAAAGACGCACCGACAGATTTATTTTTGCACTGTCAGATTTTAAGATGCACTGCCAGATTTAAATCAATTACCGCTACAAGATAAGCGTTATTGCAACTCAGAGTGGTAGTATTTGCCGTGGTTTTTGGGTTCATCCATTCCAGTTATATTGACATTAGCGCCAGACACTTGAAACGTGTTTTGAAGGACTTAAAATTGTACAGAAGAAAACCTTTATACTATATTACTCCAATCCAACTGAAATATTGGACTTTATCGGGAACCAGTTAGAGACAAACTTTCAATTACATGGATATAAATGGATGTATCTAAAATTTCTGCAAGCTGGTTTAGTAGTTCGTCGAAATATAGTAAGACTCTTACTGAAAGAATTAGATCCAGAGGGAGTGTCTTTGCGCAGAAGACGACGACTGCGAAGAATGCAATATTTCAGTAAGGGGCCAAACTTCTTGTGGCATATAGATAGTTAGGATAAATTAAAACCTTACGGTATTGCCATAAGTGGTTGTATTTGATGGATACTCACGTCACATTAGGTCTATTTCTGCAGGAATCCCAAACCAGTCAGAGTGAATTTCATTGGTTGAAACTAGTTTTCTGACTGTTTTCAACCAATGAATTCGCTCTGACTGGTTTGTGATCTCTGCAGAAACAGACCTATTATATGGTTAAAAGCTAGTTATACAAATAATAATCCACGGGTTATATCTGGTTTCTTTCTAACATCTGTAGAAACATGCGGAGGATGTCCAAGAACCATACGTTCAGATATTTCGTTGACGCGTCTTTAAATCTGGCATTGCGTCTTTGAATCTAGCAGTGCGAGAATAAATCTCGCAGTGCGTCTTTAAATCTAGCAGTGCGAGATTAAATCTCGCAGTGCGTCTTTAAATCTCGCAGTGCGTCTTTAAATCTAGCAGTGCGAGAATAAATCTCGCAGTGCGTCTTTAAATCTAGCAGTGCGAGATTAAATCTAGCAGTGCGTATTTGAATCTGGCAGTGCGAGATTTAATACAATAAAACATAGTCATGTCCCTTCTGAGCCATCGTATAAAGATGTCTGACGAAGGGTGCATTATGCTTTATAAGCCACAGGGTATTTTTTTAAAAGAAATATCTAATTTTGAGTCTGATGACTTCATTTTAATGATAATGACATCTGCACAGTTGAATATTTTTAAAAAATATGGTAGTGACTGTATTTGCCTTGATGGAACTCATGGCCTTAATCATTATGATTTTGAACTGAACACTTTGTTAGTGATAGATGATATACGGGAAGGGTTTCCCTGTGCGTTTTTAATTTCAAATAGATCCGACACACAGGTCCTGCAGTTATTCTTTTCAAAGGTCAAAGATAGAGCTGGGATAATTAAACCAAACATATTCATGTCAGATTTAGCAGATACATTTTTTAATGCATGGATTTTAGAGATGTGCATGCCTGAAAAAAGGTTTGTGAATCTTTATTCCTATTTTTTTTTTTAAAGTTTTTCAATCATACCTACTTAGGATTAGGATGAAGTCTTTGAATAAGGTACCCATAAATCTAGATTTAAATACACAAATGAACTCTTTTTCACAGACTCTATTGTACGTGGCATGTGGATCGATCTTGAAGGAAAAATTTTTCATAAATGAAGGGTAAAGAAGCTCAGGTAGGAATTCAATAAATAAATTACTTGATAAATTATTGCAAATATTAATTTTATTTCAATTTTTTTTTGTAGATTGAAGTGAACAAGCATTTAAGGACTCTACTCATGGAGCGTGATATAAATGCATTCCATAAAATGTTGAACGAGTTCTGCAGTATTACCAATCCTGACTATTTAGAGTTTATAAAATATTTCAGGGAGTATTACGCAAAAAAATGTGAACACTGGGCCTATTGCTACCGTCTCAATGCTGGAATAAATACGAATATGCACTTAGAACGAATGCATAGGTCCTTGAAATATATGTATCTCAAAGGAAAGAATGTTAAAAGGTTGGATAAAGGAATTGCTGCCATAATTTTTTTTATCAGGGACAAATAAAGGAAAATTATGTAGTAAAGTTGCCAATATAAGATCTAGGCATAAAAATATGGAAAAAATGGATACTAATAAAGTTATTAAAACAGATCACGGTTGGGAAGTGTTAGCTGAGAGTGGATTTGAAATTTATTCCGTACAAACAAAAAAAAACAAGTTAGCTGTGAAAATTGCTTGCTGGTATGTTCAGATTGTCAAATATGCATTCACTCATTCCAATGCTTTTGCTTAGATTCAGCAATTAAGTATAATTTTTGTAAACATATTCATTTGGTTGCTAAACTAAAAGCAGATGACAGAAGTCAGACATTGTCTATGAGTAAGCACTTAATATAATTAAATACATATTCGCTGTAATTTTAAAAATCGTCACTTGTCTTATGAGGTTTCTAACACATGAGTGGAATAATCAATGAAGTTATACTTGCCAAATGTTTATTTTTTTGGCCATATTCTTCAAGCTTCATTGTTATTAGTGATGATTTTGATTGGAGTAAATAATAGAAGTTTACAAAAGGGGTCTTTCAAGAAGTACCTACCTAATTCATATTTGCATTCAGCTGAACTTGCATAGATTTTTGAGAATATTGTTGAATAGGGTTCTGGTTTCTAATTCCATAGTACAGTGAATCCTTATCCTCTACTCAAAAGCTGCACTGAATTTTTGAATTTTTCAAATTTGTTTCTGATTTCAGATAATAACGAGGATAATAATGATGCTTTGGTGGTGGATGAAGAAATAAATAACAACAAAAACTGTGAAATAATTATTCAAGAATTTAGTAAAAAAAATCCCGAGCAGGATTTCTTGAGAAGGAAAGATGAACTAATTGGACGGTGTTTGAATTCTTTGAAATCCATTGTTCTTCCTGAACAGCTAGAATATATGGAACGTCTTTTTTCACCAGTGGATTCAACCCTGGCTCCAATTATAGATGCGAACAATAGGAAAATTACTCCACTTGAATTGAAAACGCATGTTAGCTTCAATAAAAATATAGTGCCCCAGAGAAAGTTTTTTTCAACAAAAAAAAAGTTAAAAAAACGGTTAAAAAAAGTTTTTCTTCACGGGAACTTAATAATAATGCGGTTCAATTAAGTTGAGCTATAATTACTGTTACTGAGCCTATTGATGATTGATTTAAAGCAAAAATCTCAGAATTAAAACAAAAAAAAGGTAATAGTCTTATTTCTCACAATGCTTTTCATTTTTTCACTTTTTCAAGCCACTATACCATTTCCAGCATTATTGCACACTAGTGAAATTTGATTTCAAGTTAATGCAAACTAAATTCACATTAGTGAAATCTAATTTCGCTCAAATGCAAATTTATTTCAAAGTAACGAAAACTAATTTGTCACAAACGAAATTCAGTTTCACATTTTCGAAAATTAATTTCAATACTCATTTTTCAAATATTTATTATTTTAATTTGAAAAAATATCAACAATGTTATTTATTTCACCCTAATGAAATAACCCCAGTGAATTTACATAACATAAAATACAATCATGAAACAACAATAATAATTATAAAATATCTTAATAGATTGGACTTCAGTTAAGTCTTCTCGCTCTTAAAACAGCTACATAATACTTTTCCATGTGATTTGCGAAACTGAATTTTAATTTATTTAAATAATCTAGAATGATTATTGGTAAGTCATGATTGTATTTAATATGTTATCCAAACTCATTGGGTCTATTTCATTAGAGTGAAATAAATAACGTTGTTGATATTGTCAGCAAGCCAAAGAATAACACCCATTATAATATGTATTAATTATATTATAATTCGAAAGTTCATTGACATGTCGTATTGTTCTAATTTAGTTTCCTGTACAACAGGATAAACGATTATTACCAATATTGGGCAATACTGGCATTGCAATGAATAATTAGACGCATCAGCATATCAGCAAAAACTTGGTGCAACGACCCAAGTTTGAGGAATCAATAATTTCTTGCTGACAATAGGAAATCGACTTGGATCAATAATTCGGTTTTCCTAGTCAGTTGGGTTTTAAAGCTGAAGCGAATAACAAAGCTTGAGCCGGGTTATCGGGCGCGAAAAAGTTAAAGTTGTAACCTTACAGAAAGATGGATTTCCAGCGAATTCTTAGAATCACTCTTGTCCTAAGCATAATGGTACAAACAGATGGAGGGCATTATGTAGAGGTCAGTGCGGGAGCACATTGGAAACCATTGCCAGAAGTTATAGTTTATGAGGCCACAATACCAATTAATTATGAAGCGGATTGGGTCGAAGATGACGTAGCTACAACTGTAAAGGCACAATATCAATGCGAAGGTAATCAAGGCAGTAAAGAATGCTTAGTAGCAAACCAGATAAACAGTTTGGCAAAAGCATTTTTCAAGGAATTTACCCTGTTAAATGAAAATTGGAGTGCCAGCTCATTAATGACACAACACAGGGAACATGCTAGAAAACGGCGTTCATTAGATTTTGTAGGATCTACTTTTTCTTGGTGTTGCGGAGTGGCTACCATGGAGAAACTAAAGTTGGTTGAGGACTCAGAGGAAGATATTAGAGGAAAAATATCGAGGATGAACGAGGGGCTTTCCGAGGCTTTACGAGAAGTTAGTCAAAATTCACAGGGATTTGAGCAATACGAAAAAACGGTAACAGATACATTCAGAGAAACCGAGCTAAGGATGAAACTTGTAGAAAAACATTCTTCAGAGCTAGAAGATCGTTTATTAAATTCAACAAATGAACAGGGGAAGATTTCGTCAATGATATTATACTTTCAATACACAAACCTGAGGAAAATGGTAATGCTGACTAGAGGGCTCAGAAGGCGGGCAATAATTAATTCCTGTAAACAACATCAAGTACCTGCTGATATTATTCACCCTCAAGTATTGAGAGAAGATCTGGAAAAATTACAAAAAGAACTAGAAAAATCGGGAAAGGGACTGGCCATCTCTTCTTCCGAAATTTCGAAATACTATCAAGCACAAATTTGTGATTGCTCGTTTACAGAAAAAAAACTATATATACACCTTAAAACCCCCACAATCCAAATAGATCAAAATTGAAGTTTGTACGAGCTCATAACTACACCCTTCGCATGGTTTAACCAGACTTGCTTAATCCCACATCAACCACTCTACATGGCAGTCTCAATTTCTAGAGGAAACAAGGAAGAAATGAGGCAAATTTCTGGAGCCGGTTTGCACCAATGTAAACCTTATCATAGCCAACTATGTTATATACCCAGATTTTCGGCAGATAGCGTCCAAGGTCCAGAATGCGCAAGAAAACTGTATGAAGGTTCAACAGATCAGGATCTATCCCACTATTGCCCTATGAACTGCCACTCTGCAACATCAATGTTAATATCCGAAATATATGAGGAAACTTACATAGTCACACATCCCAAGGATAATTTGGTGATATCTTGTCACAAAAATAAGTCTTCAAAATTAATTTCCAAAAACCCGAGTCAGGGATCTCTCAAGATCAAAATACCTTGTAATTGTCAGCTAGAGTCAGAAGAAAATATTGTTATACCCAAAGGATTTCCATGTGTTGGTTCTTTAGAAAACAATGAAGTACAAATTACACACATTATCCCAACAATATGGTCAAATTTGAAATCTTCGGTACTAAATCCAAAATTTACTCAATTTTCCCCAACCTATAAAAATTTATCTGAGTGTCTAAATGCAAACTGGACACTTCACATACCCCATGTAAACCTTACTTCAAGTGAAACAACAATTAAAGGTGTAATAAGTTTAATCGAACAAACAATTCCCAAAGGTTCTTACAGTAACTACACTTACGGGTTTCATTCAGATTCATTATTTTTGTGCTGGAACATTACACTTTCAATCCTGGTTGTATATCTTTTATTTAAAAACACTACGCTAGCACTCACTACACCCTTATTCGCAAGGGCTAACACTCAATCGACGTCATCGAATGCCACACACGACGCACTTATAGGTATTGTTTATTCCAGCTTTATTTTATTTATTCTATATTCACTCCTTCGCTTCGCCTATCAATGGTTCAAAAGACCGCCTCCAAAATCTGAAATAAAAAGACATCCAACAGCTAAGAAAACTGAAGAAAATTTCGAGGAAATAAGTAGCGACAAGTTTTCAAGTCGTTTCGACCTGACGCTAAAATCCAAAGAAAATAGTACTTTAAGGTACAGTCTAGAGATTCTCGACAATAAAGACGTTCTATCACTATCCTCTGGGAGTAAAGCAGGAGCCGAAATAGAGCTCGTTGAAATACATAAATGACCCCCAAAGTAAAAATTTTTTTTGAGAGAGACATATTTATGCTCTATTTATTTATCTGATTTATCCTAATGGGACAATAAAACCGCGGTTCTAGTACAATTTTTACCTTTTTATTTTGAGCTCAAGCCATATTACCGGTAAATAAAAGTGGCTTTGGGAAAAATACCTAATAATGTAAATATTATGGTCACTAGATGTTTATTAACGTCTCGAATTGCTAGAAGCAAATTAAATATTTTTTTTTTTTTAGAGAATTGCTCAAGTCAGGGTTTTTGTCATTTCGAATACTTAAAAATTTAAGTAAATGCACCTACAACTAATTATTATTACAAATCATGAATTAATTTAAAGAAAAATTATTGTTGCACAAATTAGAAATTATAGCGGATTTAAAGTGGAAAAACCACAGATTCTAAGATTTGTAGTAGGTGACAAAAAAAAGGGGGGTATAAAATATTTTAGCCTATTAATCTTTAATGGAAAGGCCATGAATCAAGAATCAAATGGATTTTAACGTGCATATATTTAGTAATGACTTTGTCATCATTTCAATACGCGACAGAAAAAGCAAAATTAGATATAGGTACTTAAGCTAGATAAGGTATATACTTACACTTTTTTCTTTTACATGTAAATCTGCCAACTTCCAATGTTCTAACATCCACGAGAAAACCATATACCTGTTGCGAAATTTGGAAACCACCTTAAAGATGACTGATGAGCCAAGTACCAATCCTGGCAAAAAACCCGTATCTATCCAGTTGGATCCACAGGCCAGAACCGAGGACCAAAGTGAAGCGAAAAATCGATGAAGTTTTGCATCATACTAGTCGATACAGGCTTTCCAAATTAAAATATGTTTGAAAAATGAATATTAATTAGGGTCAGTTTGAAATCCATTTCCAGAAATGTGAAATTAAATTTCATATGTGAGAAATTAGTTTTCGTTACTTTGAAATCAATTTTTATTTGAGTGAAGTTAGATTTCACTGGTGTGAATTTAGTTTTCATTAATTTGAAATCAAATTTCACTGGTATGAAATAATGGTGGTGTAGCGCTACTTTGGTTTTCCGGTAAGAAAGCGGTCGGTTCGGGGTTTTCGGAAAACTCGGGCGCCACCCTTAGGATTAATGTGGTTAAGGGCCCACGTGCACTAGGTAGCTTTTAAACAGTGGAGACGGAAAACCAGAGGTCAATATGCGCATCCTCAAAATGAAACACAGAATCCAACTTACAAATTAAAGCTTTTATTTGCCCGATAACATAGGATAAAAGGAACAGTGAAAAATGCAATTAAATGAGAGATGAAGAGCGGGGAGAGTGGAACGAAGTCGGCGAGAATAATGTATAAATACTATGTACGTGGCGGAGACTCGCGGTAATAAGATCGCGGAAAAATAACGGTATCGGTCAATAAGATTGCGGGAAAATAACGGTATCGGTAAATAGCTCCAAGGAATTATTGATACTAGGCTGCCGTGCTCCTACCACCTTCAGCTCGTATTCCAGGCGCATGCGCGAACTATGCAACCGAGTAGAGTGCAGGTTTAAAGAAAAGAGAAGGACAGAATTGGAGGGGTGCGTCACTCGGTATCGGTTCGGTCGGAGACGTCCCCACCAATCCTCTACGGAGAGAATAGAGCCGAAACGCTATTCGATCCGCAGTCCAGAGAATGACATAAGTATTGGAATGGAACCAAGAGAGATACCCCGTAATCGGTCCGGACAGACGCTCTCTTGGCTCGTCATGGAAAGATTAGAGCGCCCCGTAATCAGTCCGGCAGCAACCCCGTGCAATCCATGTCACCAATAAATATGCCAATGAAAGAAGAAAGGAATGTCAGAAATATAAGGATAGAAGCAAGAGTGAACCCCCGTAATCGGTCCGGACAGACCCCCACTTGCCTCGTCATAGAAAGGATAGATAGCCCCGTAATCGGTCCGGCAGCACGCTATACAATCTATGATCCTTACACCCCTTAGAAGAAGATACCTTTTTTTTTTTTTTTTTTTCCTTGGTACCAGCTTCGACGGTCGCGCGCAAGGAGTGTGGGTACGGCGATGATCGCGCGGCGTATCCACTCTACCAGCGCGGAGAATACGAGGTCACGCGATCATGGGGAACTGCAGCGGGTTGCAACCCCTCTCAGAATCTGCTCCACCCCGGGGTGAGTCTCATAAAATCCGATTGATTGAACTCGCGCTAATTTTTAACTAATTGAATGACCGGGATGCACGGAAAATTTAGTAACCTTCGTTACACACTCCCTCGTCTTTGGAAAAAATATTTTTACTTAAATATTTTATAAACTATATATAGGAATACAAAAAAAAATATGAACCTATCCGGTTCTCTAAAGCAAAATAAAAGGTACTGAAAAAAAAATAAAATTACAACTATATACCCAAAACGAAAAATAAATGTCCATAGCTGTTCCCCCATGGCTCTGGCAATGTCAGAGGGCCGTCTCTACAAGCGGCTGGAATCGTCGGGGTCTACGGCGACTGGTGGTTCCTCAGGCCCCCCTGGTACCTCACCAGATATAATAATAATTTCTACAAATCGGGTTCGCCTCTGGATAGGCGACCATACGGACAACCACACAAGCGACAAGGCCGGTACTTGAGCTGATGCAAACAACACTGCACCCCTACGGATGCTGTACTGTGTCGCCTGGTTGCCGGTAACTCCCGGTGTGATGCTTTGGTATATGGCTTGGGCTTTAAGGCACCTCGGTGTGTCGGCGGAGTAGACGTGGTCATATCACGTAATGAGCTTCGGGCTGCACTCGAAGTTGACGGTTGTGGAGGTTTTGGCCGTGACTCACACGGACATTTGGATGACAAGGACCCAACATGGCCGCATCGTGAGCAAAAGGTTAAGGGCTTGCCCCTACAGGCATTGCGGCGATGTCCGGGATAGCCGCACCTCCAGCATAAGTCCTTTTCGACCGGCAGATATATGTCATCAAACATTCGCGTTTGTTTGGAGGTGGTCGGCTGTGAAGCGGTGGTTTTTGACGGAGCAGCGGTCGGTTCCATAACGGTATTTGGTGGTGGAACGGTGACAGGTGGCGAGGCGGGGCTGAATGAGGGTATCTCTGCGGCTGCCCTCTGAACCTCGCCTCTCTCGGGATCTTCGGCAGAATGCGGATAAGTCGGTATCCCAAAGGGATCGGCAAACGGATCAATCTGGTCCACGTTTTGGAAGAAAACGGTTTCCGGTTTACTTTCTTCCAAAGCGTCCCTAAGAGCATCTTCTACATTTAGTGCAAGCTCAAGAACTGGGCTAGACATCTGGAAAAAGAGTTAAAGAAATAACAATTTGGGGTTTCAAAAGGAGCGGACCCTTGGAGCTATTTCGTAGATTTGGAGCCGGATAGCGGAGAAAATAGGCAAGAATGAATGAAACTCGGACGCCCGAAATAAACGTAAATTTATAAAAAATCAAATTCCCAACAAAATAAAAGGTAATTCAGTCAAAAAAAAAATGAGGAAACGGTGGCAGTTTTTATTTTTTTTACACAGCGGAGGGCACCATAATATGGAAGCGGGATCCATCACTGGCCCGTAGACGCAGTCGGAATCGGCGGGCGGCGGGAAAGTTGGCAGGTCGGAGCCTTAATAAGGCTTCCTTATACGTGGAACTCCACTGGCTCCAATCTGGCTGCTTCTGGAATTGGTCGGCAATATCCCGTGATTGAGGCTCGAAGACCATCACGGCTGTGCTGGTCTTCTGAGTGTTCGATTCCGGCCTCATTGGGAGCCTTTCTCCTGGTGGCAGCGGGAGTTCCATCACGGTTCGGGGCAGTCAGCCCACCAATCCCATAGAGTGGGATGCAGACGGGATAAATCGGTGGTGACTTCAACTCCTCGCCGTCTTATAGTATTCGGTACGGGTGCATATGGGACGGCGGCGGTGACGGAGGTAGCTGGAGCAGTTGAAGCGGTGCGGGCACGAACTCGGGATTCGCAGCGATAGCGGGGCGGAGATAAAACGAACGACTGTATATCGGTGATGGTACTGGTACCCTTCGAAGCCGTCCTCGCTAGCGGACAAGGCTGACAAGGCTTGCGCTCCCAGCGCACTTTTTCCGGAACTACCGGTGCGGCTGTTTTAGACGGCGGCGGGAGCACTTGGACGCTGATAATGTTCACTCTATCAGCTGGTGGTTTGATAGTTGCACTAGACGGAGCAGTGAGTGGCGGCTCTGGTTCGGTAGACGGGGGTGTTACGGGAGCCGCCGGGAGTAGGTGGGCTCGTAAAGAGGGACCGGAAAATCGTGAGCGGTATTTTCTGACGGTCTGCTTCACCTGCTCTAGCTTCAATCGGGCTTTTCTCTGCTTTTCCAAGCCGTCTTGACGTGGAGTACACAGAGTTGCCGGATCCGGTCGAGACTTTTTGGGCGGATTCATGTCTCACGTCGGGGTCGGATTTATCTTATCCGGCAACAACACAAAACAACTACACACTGTGCTGCTATAAACTTGAAAACCGGACTAAAATAAAAAACAAATAAAATAAACAAAATTCCAATGCGGATTCGACGGTACATTCGAGTAGAAAAGGATGTCTAGGTACAGGCTGGTTTAAGATCTTTGATGTGAATATGTCGGAGCTTTTTACCGGAACTGTCCTTTAAATCATAGACGACGCGCGATACTACTTTTGAAACGGTGTACGGCCCGGAATATTTTGGGGCTAATTTCGCGGCAAAACCTTTAACAGTGGACGAAAGCGGATTTTCCTTTCGCATTACTTGGTCTCCCACATGGCATCTCCATTCTCGGCGGCGAAGGTTGTAATTATGGCTTTGAGTCGTGAAAGCTCTACCAAGATTCACTCGGACTAACTCATAAACTTCCTGCAGTTTCTTCAGACGTTCGGACTGAACGGCAATTTGCGTAGGCTCGGATTCTTTATTTCGGGTATCCTCCGGTGTAGGATTACGGTATAATGCTTTGGGCGGGTCTAGTTCTCGGCCAAAGTTTAGGCGAAAATCCGGTTGAATCCTGTCGGGAGCTGTTAAGCGCAAAGACAAGTTCAGATAGGTGAGCGTTCCATTTCCGGTGATTTCCCTCACAAAACTGGGCAATCATAGTCTTGATTGTTTTGTTAGTACGTTCTACAGGATTTGCTTGCGGAGTGTAGACTGGGGTAAGGCGGTGAGCAATACCCATCTCCTGCGGAAGCTCTTTAAACGGTCGTCCAGTATATTGAGTTCCGTTATCTGTGAGAACGGTTCGTGGACACCCGAATTTCGTAACGACTTGCTCATAGAGTGCTTGTGTAACAGCCCGCGAAGTCACCTGTCGGATCGGTCGGCATTCTACCCATTTGGTGAAGCGATCCTGGAACATAACTAGCCAGTTATGCCCTTTTGTGGACCGGGGTAGCGGACCTATTAGATCGGTAGTAACCGTCTCCCACGGTTGTGAATTGCGAGATGGCTGCATCTGACCTGGAGTTTTCTGCTGTGATGGTTTATAGCGTTGGCAGCAGAGGCAAGCTTTGACATATCGGGCAATGTCCCTCATCATACCTGGCCAATAATATTTCCTACAGATTCTGGCGGTTGTTTTAGTTATACCTCGGTGTCCGGCCATAGGAGAGTCATGGTTTTGTTCCAGTACAGACATTCGGGCACTTTTGGGTACGCAAATTTTCCACGGGTCAGACATCTCATTTTCGGTCAAATCGGACAAGTCCCAAAAGTGGCGGTATAATTGCCCATCTCGGATGCAATAATCAGGAAAATCGGCAGGGTTGTTCTCCACGGAGGCCTTTTTGGCACTATACCAGCTACACGGCTCAAAGGCTTCCAGGCTTAAAATCGGTTCAGGCTCCTCGACTTCGGAACTATCAATCGGGTCTCGGGAAAGCGTATCGGCAACTTTATTGAGAACTCCTTTGCGGTATTTTATTTCGAAGTCGAACTGTTGGAGATAAATACTCCATCTAGCCAATCTACCGGACGGACTTTTCATTGAATGTAGCCATTTCAGGCTTTGGTGGTCATTAACAACGGTGAAACGGTAACCCTCCAGGTAGGGACGCATTTTCTCAATACCCCACACTATTGCAAGGCATTCTTTTTCGGTAACGGAAAATTTCTTTTCCGCGGGACTCAAACTACGGCTTGCATACGCAATGACATGATCGCCATCGGTACTATGTTGGATTAATGCCGCACCTAACCCATTATCGGATGCATCTGTTTGCAACACGAATGGCTTCGAAAAATCGGGACAAGCCAAGATTGGGGCTTCGGTGAGGTGATTTTTAAGAATATCAAAAGCCGTTTGCTCAACATCGGTCCAAGTCCATCGGATGCCCTTTTAAAGTAGGCGGTTAAGTGGTCTAGCTATTTGAGAAAAATTCTGTACGAATCGGCGGTACCACGAGGCTACTCCCAAGAAGTGTCGTAAACCACGGATACTGGTTGGAGCTGGCAGTTCTCGGACTGCCGCTACTTTGTCTGGATCCGTACGGATCCCTTCGGAAGTGACTAGGTGTCCCAGGTATCGGAGGGAGCGTTTTCCAAATTCACATTTATCCGGATTGAGTCGTAAATTGGCCGCTCTAAGACGTCGGAAAACTTCGGTTAAATTGTTCAGGTGCTCTTCAAAAGTTGCGCCAAGGATTATAATGTCATCCAGATATGCAAAGCAATAACTATCTAGCTCTGGGCCTATAATGCTGTCCATTAACCTCTGGAATGTAGCGGGGGCGGAGTGTAACCCAAAAGGCATTACTCGAAACTGGTATAGACCCGCACGGTGAAAGCGGTAATCGGTTTACTTTGCTTGGCAAGCGGAATCTGCCAGTATCCTTGTTTAAGGTCGATACTAGAAATATATCGGGCCCTTCTTAATTTGTCCAGTATGGAATTGATAAACGGGAGAGGGTAAGCATCCTTTCGGCTAACGGCATTTACCTTTTGGAAGTCAATGCAGAAACGGTGTTTCCCATCCTTCTTTTTCACAATGACTACGGGTGAACTCCAGGGGCTGTCGGACGGTTCAATGATCCCATCATCCAACATCTTTCGTACTTCGGTGTTAATTATTTCCTGCATTCTGGGATTCTGAGGACGGTACCTGTGTTTAATTGGATCGGGATTAAGTAAATTAATAGAATGTTCCACTAACGGAGTAGTGCCTTTGATTTGATCAAACTTTGGCAATTCGTGGTCCAGGAACTTCTTCAATAGTACTTCTTCGGCGGACGTTAATTCTAGGTTCGGCGAAATATCTATCGGGCCAATCGGACTACATAAAGTAGGAAACGGTAAAAGACAGTTGTTCAAATAAATCTCGCCACTGCCCAAATCCAGATGGAATTTGTGTCGACTCAGAATATCCATCCCAAGCACAATATTGGAAGTCAAATTCGGAAAGTAGCTGATGGCACTGAGACGGCAGATATCGGCAGCGAGATCCCCTATATACGAGTTGGCGGCACCGGTATCGATTAAAGCTAAGAACGGGGCCTCTCCTATGTAAATGCATACATGCGGTCGGGAATCTGGTAGACGAACCGGGTTCACACCTGTCGGGAAAAATATGGATGTCTATTCGAGGTTATCAGTTCACGGTGCTGGGCTGACCTCGGACTAGGACCGCACCTTTTTAGTTTCCCGAACGGGAACGGACACATGGGCAGTCTCGGGACATTATACCCGGTTTTCTGCAACGGGAGCAGAATAATTTTGCAGTATTCCGGCATTCTGTTCTGAAGTGTCCAGTTTCTCCGCACTTCCAGCAGTCATTGCTTCGGATCGTTTGTTCGGTCTAGAATTCCGTTGGTACGATTCGGTTCTATTAGTTCTTTCGGTTCTACGGTTTTGCTCCCAGCCTCTCGCTGGTGCTGGGTTTGTCGACGGGTTTTGGGTAAGAGAAATGCCGGCTGGTGAACGGTAGGTACTTCGAGACGTAGACGGGCTTGCCTTCAGTTCGGATAATAGGCTTTCGATTTCCCTCAGGGTGCGGGAAAATGAAACCACATCGGTTATGTGGCTTTTCCGGATATGTTGTCGGTATTCAGGTAAGAGGTTTCTATACAACCACTGAAGCTCCTGATCTGGAGTTATGCTGCCGTGCCTTCGGATAAGGGTTTGCAAATCCGTAATATATCGGTGGGTTGGCTCGTTAGGCTGTTGGAGCCGGCGGCTAATTTCGATCTCCAGATCAGCGGCATAGTTGATCGGAAAATAAAAGCTACGAAAATCTGTCAGAAATTCGTCCCAGGTATTCCAGTGAGCTCGGTTATTTCGGTACCATAGGGATGCGTCACCCTGTAAAAGTTCAGGAATATGCGGCAGTAATCGGTCTATCAATATCCCCTGGGAGGCATAAATTTCCTGTAGCCTCTCTATGAAAGTTACCGGATCGGTTCGTCCATTAAAATGGATATTCCATTTATGTACTTTCAGTCCCATTCCCGGAGACCCGGATGCGACTGGAGAAGGCAACGGTTGGTGGATGGCTATAGTCGGTATCGGCGGATTAAGCATTTGAGTTGTACCCGGCGTTCCAACATTTGCGGTACTGGTATGAGTCAGGACAGCGGTACTATTTGCCTGCGTCGGATGCATACTGGCATTAGTCGGGAAGGTGAAACCCGTCATAGTAGTCGGTGCTGGTGAAGCCTTTCCCTGACGATAAAACGTCACTAGTCGCTTCTTCAACGTGTCAACGGTACCCGTAGTATCTAGTCCAAACTTATTTAGTTCCGCAATCAGTTCATCCTTCTTTAATAGGTAGACAAAACCTACACGACCATCGTTGGGATCGTACCAGGCGGGGTAAGCGGTTACGGATAGACTAACTGGCGGGTTCACCGGACTGGTAGTGACCCCGGTAGCGGTGGTGGTACTCGGTGTACTAGTAACGGTTGGGTTGCCATTGTTGCCGGTGCCTCCTGGCATCGTAATTCGGTCGGTTAACGGTAGCGGAATGCGGAGTAAGGGCTCAAATGGCAACGGCCTTCAGCGGCTAGTTAACAGCAGGTTTGTTAGCAGGATTACGGTTCAACTCGGCGGTACGGTACGGTACGGTTAAGATTCGGAGTGCTGGGCGGCGGTCGGAGCTAGCAAGTCGTTCGGAACGATCAGGTTGACGGTCTAACGGTAAGTGTTTGAAGAGAGCTGAGCGGTGAATGTTTCGGAAATATTCGGCTAGACGGTTAGAGCTAGAGTGCTCAAGTGAACAAGTCGACGGTCAGGCGGTGAGTGTTTTTTTTTTTTTAGATGTACCTCGTTTGAGGTCTCGGTCAGATCTCTCGGAACGGTTTAATAGATGTTGCTTCTTTGAAAGCTCGGTCGGATCTTCCTTAGATGTTGCTTCTTCGAAGGCTAGGTCGGTTCTCTCGGAACGGTTTGGTAGATGTTGCACCTTCGAAAGCTCGGTCGGATCTTTTCTATTTCCACGTGATGATCTCAATTTATATTCTTTCAAGGCAGTGGGGAGACATTTGCCACTAAAATTTGGTGGGAAGATGAGAGCTAGTACGCACACTCCTCTCTCACGGTTTAATGTTCGGTAAATACGGCAAATCCTCGGGAATATTAAGAAATATGGCAACCTGGCAACCGGTACTAGATACTTCTATTCTAGTAGTAGAATGAGATTCGGCAACCTTGGTTTAGTCGGAAAGATGGTGTAGCTCGGTTTTCATACTTGCGCATGCGCAAAATGAATCGGGCGGAAAAGCGGTTCGGTATAGGTTGATCGGTTTTCGGAGAGCGGGCTTCGTGAAAAATGGCGGCAGACGATTGGATTGTGTCTCACTATATCAGGAAGAAAATTTACAGATAGAGAGGCTGAAATCAGCTACCGAGGATTACTGGTAAAGGAGCGGTAGCTCGAATTTTGGTCCACGCATGCGTAACAATACTTCCCAAAAAAAATGGAGGCCTCCGGTCCAATGCGGTACGGTGTACAGGAACTCTTTTCCACGGTCGGTCGGACGGCATTGGTTAAGACCCTCGACTCATGTGGCGGATGATAGGCACGCGCGGAACGATCCTAAAAGGAGCGGTTCATTTGCTCCGGCAATATGCGGTCTGGCAATCACCAAAAGAAACGGTACGGTAACGGACAACAACGGTCATCGCCAAAACAAACGGCCTCTCGGTGTAACGGGGACTGGTGATGACGTAATCAACTCGGTCATGTACTGAAATCATGGACATGCGCAGAACGGTCAAAGCGGCGGTAAAAACGGCGGTCCCTGCTCGGGCGCCAAATTTGTAGGGCTACTTTGGTTTTCCGGTAAGAAAGCGGTCGGTTCGGGGTTTTCGGAAAACTCGGGCGCCACCCTTAGGATTAATGTGGTTAAGGGCCCACGTGCACTAGGTAGCTTTTAAACAGTGGAGACGGAAAACCAGAGGTCAATATGCGCATCCTCAAAATGAAACACAGAATCCAACTTACAAATTAAAGCTTTTTTTGCCCAATAACATAGGATAAAAGGAACAGTGAAAAATGCAATTAAATGAGAGACGAAGAGCGGGGAGAGTGGAACGAAGTCGGCGGGAATAATGTATAAATACTATGTACGTGGCGGAGACTCGCGGTAATAAGATCGCGGAAAAATAACGGTATCGGTCAATAAGATTGCGGGAAAATAACGGTTTCGGTAAATAGCTCCAAGGAATTATTGATACTAGGCTGCCGTGCTCCTACCACCTTCAGCTCGTATTTCAGGCGCATGCGCGAACTATGCAACCGAGTAGAGTGCAGGTTTAAAAAAAAGAGAAGGACAGAATTGGAGGGGTGCGTCACTCGGTATCGGTTCGGTCGGAGACGTCCCCACCAATCCTCTACGGAGAGAATAGAGCCGAAACGCTATTCGATCCGCAGTCCAGAGAATGACATAAGTATTGGAATGGAACCAAGAGAGATACCCCGTAATCGGTCCGGACAGACGCTCTCTTGGCTCGTCATGGAAAGATTAGAGCGCCCCGTAATCGGTCCGGCAGCAACCCCGTGCAATCCATGTCACCAATAAATATGCCAATGAAAGAAGAAAGGAATGTCAGAAATATAAGGATAGAAGCAAGAGTGAACCCCCGTAATCGGTCCGGACAGACCCCCCCTTGCCTCGTCATAGAAAGGATAGATAGCCCCGTAATCGGTCCGGCAGCACGCTATACAATCTATGATCCTTATACCCCTTAGAAGAAGATACCTGCCCTCTCACTCTACTTTACCATTGTTGACGGCGTCGCGGCGGATGACGGCGTCGCGACGGCTGAAGAAGGCGGAGACGGCGGCGGAGGTCGGCGTACCTTGGCTGTCGGCTGGTCGGATCGGAGCTGGAGTCGGAAGCGGATTCGGAGACGGAATGCCGGTTCTCTTGCAGCGCGGCTATATTTATAGCCAAAAATCCTGGTACCGGCTTCGACGGTCGCGCGCAAGGAGTGTGGGTACGGCGATGATCGCGCGGCGTATCCACTCTACCAGCGCGGAGAATACGAGGTCACGCGATCATGGGGAACTGCAGCGGGTTGCAACCCCTCTCAGAATCTACTCCACCCCGGGGTGAGTCTCATAAAATCCGATTGATTGAACTCGCGCTAATTTTTAACTAATTGAATGACCGGGATGCACGGAAAATTTAGTAACCTTCGTTACAGTGGAAATGGTATAGTTTCGGGATCCAACAATTTTACATCCCATCATCAGGCTTACAAGAGCTATTTTATTTTCAAATTTATGTCATGAAAAACAAGTACAGTGTGTATCAGCCAAGTGGTCATTTTTCTAAATCTTTTGTACATGTTATTTGGATGTGTGAGTGTTTGAAACATTTTCAGCACTAACATAATCCTCTAGGGGGGGTGGGACCAACCCTTACCATTCCAAATGGAACAGGGGGTCTAGTGATACCTGTTTTAAAAGAGCGTTGAATTTTCTTCCAAATGACATCAAATTTTTTTTTTTACGCTCTTTTAAAAGAGGTATAACTTGACTTCTTGTTCCATTTGAAATAGTAAGGGTTGGTCCCACCCCGCCTAAAGGGTTAAAGTTTAAGTGCTAAAAATGGTTGCAGAAAACTTCCCCTTTTGAAAATCAAATTACATGTACGGGAAATTTTTTCAAAAATAAACGTGGCATCAGATAGTCAGCTTGTTTCGTTTTTAATGGTACTCCCTGTATAGAGATGATACCATTTCAAAAAATTAAGTTGATAACCGTACAGCTGTTCTTGGAACACCTTGTATAAAAAAATTGGTGTGAAAAAATCTTAGGCAACAAAACAAAATTGACGTGTGCGAGCGTTTTTTCGAAAAGTTCCCCATCTATTTATTATCGAATTTATTCCATTTAACTAATACACACTGTATACAGGGTGATTGATGGTCGATGGTAGGTTAGACGTTTATGGAAAACGGAATGTTGAATATTTTTGAAAATTTGCATGCCCAAGTAATTGCTCCTGATCTATCTTTCTAAAATAATTTCACCGATGCGACGTTGCCGCTTATACCAAAAAGTAATATGAACTTTGAAATTTTAAATGAGACACCCTGTATATTATTGCATTTTTCGCTCCGCTTTTACTTTCTGATCATTTTTGTATAATACTGTCCTATACCTATCTCTAGTGATTTTCGACTCATCAATTAATTTCTTTATTTTATCTTCAAAACATTGCTCTAGGTAAATTTGTATTACTACGTCCCTGAGATTCGTAGAAAGTTCAAATTTTGGAGATAACTTAGGGAGGTCCTGCATATTACTTTTGAGCAAGAAAATTTGTTTTACATTATACAGGGTGGGTCAAAATTAGTAATTGTGCTGCCAGGTACAAAAAAGATGAAAAGTGCACTTTTTTAAATAGAACATCCTGTATATTATGAAATATTATGAAAGGCAATTAAAATCCCTTACAAATGATGTATCATGTTCTTATACCTAAATAGTAAGGTTTCGGAAATACAGGCAAGTTTCTGAAAAATAGTAAATTGACAGTGTCTACATCTGTCATTGACATTACTTTATGCACTAGTGTGTGAAGTGAAATTTAACGTCTTCGCAATATTGCATGAAGTGAGTACTTTACGTGAGGTAGTAAAGAAAATACTGTCACAACCTATTTTGTTCCAACTGGAGGTTTGGGATCTTTTTTTCCTTGGATTGGATTATTTCGGGATATTTTTCTAATGGCGTTTCCAATCAGTAGATTTAATTCACACTGAGTATATTTTCATCTCTTTCTCTCAGCCTGTTGTGAAAACAGATAGAAATACATTTTCTTTACACTCATTCTACCAACCCGAATCGTCATTTAAAAGCTATGTCACGATGAAACATATTAGGTAATTCAAACGATGCAAACCACATGATTTTCTAAAATGGCAGGTGATTGCAAATATTGAAACAGTTCATTGATTGGAACCATGGTTATTATCTAGGATTTAAAACAAATGCATAAAATGGTCCACTTTTTACAATATGTGATATGCAAAAATATTGTCATTGTTTTGTTTTTGTCTCTTTCCGACTCACGGTGTTTTTGACAGTTCAATCCAATGACGTCATAAAAGTCTTCGGTATTATAGGCATCTATGGAACTTGTTCATACATTTTACCATGACTATTTCCCTCCTGATAATTTTGACCAATCAGAAGTGATAATTTTGGTGTCAAAAATAATTTTTAATTAAAAAAATAGCCTGCCATCAGCTGTTATTTGTTTTTTTTGGCACGGAAAACTTTACAAAACGTCAAAAAGAAGAAATCTGCAGTCAAATTGTAGCAAGAGCAAGAATATGCAAAAAATTCAACGAAATGTACCCTGATTTACGACCAATGAATTAAAGAAAATTTGTTCGGACACAATAGTCATTTGTATAGGTACCAAGGCCGCGAAATGCCTTTTTAGTGTACGTAGAAAAAAGTTATCGCCGAGACCGTTTGCGGCCGAGGCAAGCGGCTGAGGCAAGATACTCTCAAGTACGCTGAAAAGTTTCGCGGTCATGGTATACACACTATTTTTTGAGCAACTACAAAAATTATGTAAAGTTACAGAAAAACTGTTTGAATTTGACAAGAATTTGGCACATTTTGCACGTCAAGTGTGGCGGCCGCGAAATTGAATTTTGCGGACGGTTGCACAAAAAATAACTTTATACAATTTTATCGATAATAGAAAAAATGTTGTATGCAATGAGTGTGTACAGTACCTTTTTTTACTCATGTGATTGTCACACGTCACATTCTTGGATAAAAGTTCATTTAACACACTTGTTACTGCTATTTAATAAGACATAATTTTTAAATAATTCAATTCTTACAGAAACTTGCCTGTATTTCCGAAACCTTACTATTTGATACATGATTTGTAAGGGATTTTAATTGCCTTTCATAATATTTCATAATATACAGGGTGTTCTATTTAAAAAAGTGCACTTTTCATCTATTTTGTACCTGGCAGCACAATTACTAATTTTGACCCACCCTGTATAATGTAGAACAAATTTTCTTGCTTAAAAGTGATATGCAGGACCTTCCTAAGTTATCTCAAGAATTTAAACTTTCTACGAATCTCAGGGACATAGTAATACAAATTTACCTAGAGCAATGTTTTGAAGAAAAAGTAAAGAAATTAATTAATAAGTCGAAAATCACTAGAGATAGGTATAGGACAGTATTATACAAAAATGATCAGAAAGTAATAGCGGAGCGAAAAATTCAATAATATACAGGGTGTCTCATTTAAAATTTCAGTTTATATTACTTTTTGGTATAAGCGGCAACGTCGCATCGTTGAAATTATTTTAGAAAGATAGATCAGGAGCAATTACTTAGGCATGCAAATTTTCAAAAATATCCAACATTCCGTTTTCCATAAACGTCTAACCTACCATCGACCATAAATCACCCTGTATACTCGAAGTTGAAAAATTTTCGAAAAAAATTCCTGAAACACATCAACTATAATTTGAGGGGGGATGAGTTTTTATGCAAAATTCACATCCCCCCTTTCAACTCGAGTTTCAACCCCCCAGCCCCCAGAGCCACCCTCTAGAACATCTCTAATGGGAACGGGGGTCAAGTGATATATCATTTTGGAAGGTTTTTGATTCCATACATTTTGGTACTAAATTTTGATACCTAAGTTCAACTATTTTGGAAATATTGACAGTTGAAAATTGACTTTTCTGCTACTTTGACCGGCTGTAAAACCTGAACGGTTAATCTTGAAAGTTAGGCGAAATTTTCCTTTTGCTCGAAAGCATTTGACTAGCAGTTTAGTTGCTTGAAAAAGTGAAAAAAAAGGGATTGTGAGAACTAAGACTTTTACCTCGTTTTTGTCCTGAAGATGAACTTACATTTGTTTTCAGTTAACCAATAATCTAAGAATTGTTAGTTTTTATACCTATATATTTGAAATATTTTATTTTTGATGGAAAGGCATACAGGCATACTTGGCTTCATGATTCAGAAGTCAATTTTTTTTTAAAAGAACTGAAGCAGTTATACTATTAATTATTGTACAATGCAGTAGTAGGACCCTACTTAGAATATGCATTTGTCATATGGGCGCCCAAAGCCAAATCCAGCAGTGATCTGATAGAAAAAGTTCAAAAAAAAAATCCTGAGGTTGCTCTATGTGAAGGAGTCTAATGTTTAACCCAATAGAGCTCTATTTGAGAACAATTTTAAAATGTAAGTAACAGATACACTCCTGTAAACCTAATGTTGAATGTTGTAAATATCATGTCGGTTAGGCATTATGATGTGAATGTCTTTTTGTATAAATTAAGAAATAAACTGCTACCTGAATATGTCTTAGATTGTGATAAATTGAAGTATTTTAAGAACGTCCATACTTATCAAACAAGAAACTGTGATGATTTTATCCTAATTCATAGGTATTCCTTAAACCAAATGTCGAATTCAATCCTGTATAGAGGACTCTCTGAATAAAATGCCAAATAATATAAAAAACTGTGATATGTTTAATAACTTTAAATCTTTGTTGAGGGAATATGTTGTGTCCAAATTTTAAATATCTTCAAATTGTTATGTAATCTTATTAAATTGTTATTCTATTGAATTACATAATTATTATATTGTTATCCTGTTTTGTGGTCTCTCAATGTAGAAGAAAATTATTTTTGTATGTAGCCCGAAGCTAAAAAATATATTGATTTATTACATAATCACGAAAAATGGCATTAAGTACAAAGATTGCTTGTTGCTAAATAAATAGTATTATGTTTTTTGTCCTAGAAGGTACACTTAAGGATTAGCATCTTTGGACTGTTTTTTACCAATAAGTTTGATTGTTCACCAATAAACAAAATATTAGAAATGATTAAGAAATGTGATATAGACTATTTTGAGTTGAGTTGAGTTGAGCTATATTTGAGTGAGTGAGATTAAACTTGTTTTTGAAACCAACTTCTAGTCTTCTTAAATTTATTTATCTTATAGGTAGGTATGTTGTTTTTTTTTTGTTCACTTGCTTGTAACATAGGATAGTATTGGCAGTGAGGACTCTTTTACACCTCTTTTATTGTATTTACAGTAGAACCTTGATTATCTGAGTCGCAATTATCCGAGCTCTTGATTAACCGAGCCAGTTTAAAGATCCAAAAACCCTCATTATCCGAGTTACGCGCGTCTACACTCCGTTCCGTATTAACCTAGTTTCTGGATATACATACATAATAATATACATAATATGTGTACATTCGGATTATCCGAGTTTTCAGTTATCCGAGTTGGGTGCGCCCCCACGTTACCTCGGATAGCTGGGGTTCTACTGTACTTAGATTTTGAAATACATATTTACTTTTTCTTGTTATTTGGTTCTCCTAGGTATAGCTTTCAATAATATATTGAATTAGTTTCTGGCAGACATAGATGCATAGGCATCTAGGTGCCTTTTCATTGTAGAAATTATAATTTGATTGTAGGTACTACATACTTATGATTGAATAAATTGAAAATTAAATAAAATTGAAACTACAAATTGTGTGTTTTGAACTAATAAATAAACAAATAAGTAAATAAATATTTTATTTCTACCAGCAAGCACTGGCCTTTGCAGTAGAGAGTCGTTTGTTCAATTCGAAAAAAATTAGTTATTTTCCTAACAAGTGCGGGAAGTTCCATTTCTTGCAACAACATTTTTTCTAAGGGCATGCGAAAAAATGACTCCTTGAGCATGCCAGCGGTTCATCTTAGTTCAGTTGTCAAGAAGATGGCAGAGGTGATGCTGGTTTTGACAATAATGTTACACCTTGTAACTATTAAAATGTAAAAAATTCCAACAGAAACTAAATCTTCCATTGGACAAACAAATTATAGTTTATAAAGTCTATAGACTTTTTCGAGTGCGTGATCTGAGATTTTGGACTAGATTTTGGGGCCTCACTAGGGCCTTGGGTTAATCGTTTACATTGAACGCTGGTCGCTCAAGTCGGACCCCCTAATTTTGACCAATCAGTGTCTAAAATCTCAGATCACGCACTCAAAAAAGTCTATAGACTTTATGAACGGACTGTAGCATCTGCAAAGACATTTTTTCTATGACCATTGAAAAATAAACAACTTTCAGTAAAAAATAATTTCCTGCAACTTGAAAACAACACAAACCAATAAACTGTTTTTCTTTTTATTGATAACCTATTTTACTTATTTAAAGTACTCCTCAGCGTGTTTAAATCCAACATTCAAAAACGCGCGTGTTTTTATGACCTTAATATCCACTTATACTTTAATATACTATATTGCAAAAAATGCTGTTTTCGCCACTCGTTAAACAATAAATAACTATAATGTACCTATAATAATAATATATCAAAAGCAAAGTTAGCAAACATTATTGAGTTATTAATTGACATTGAATTTTGTAAACAACTAAATGCAATTTATTAGAAGAAATTATAAGTTAAACCCGATTTGCATGAGACCCTTTATATTTTTCCATCATCATTTTTTTTATTAGCATCACATTACATGCCTTTATAATTAAATCATTTGCCTCTGCCTCCAATTTATTTACAATTCACAAAAACCGGTAATAACAATGATAATTTCTAACCTAAAACAAAATAGAATACTTTGACGTCAATTTGGCAACGCAGCACTCCCCGCCTTAACATTTTAAAATTGTTTCGGTGCTAGCGCCAAGCTCTTGTATAAGTCGAGGCCAGAGCTTCCAGCACTGATTCTTGAGAAATTGTTATGTTATGGATAAATTATTGTATTAAGATAAATGAAGAATGTTTCAAAAAAAAAGTCATAAAGGGGTCTAGCCAATAGTGAACGAAGGAATGAAATGTCTGAAATAAGAAGAGAGTCCTAAAAACTGTTGGACTTTTCTAGTGGTGGTTGGAATTGGGTAGTCAATCATAGATAGAACATTTTGCGGATTTGGTTTGATACCATCACAATTAATAATATTACCCAAATAAAGAACTTCTGCCTGTAAAAATGAACATTTACTTATTTTCAATTTAAGTAAGTTATCGGTTAACAACGCAAATACTTAGATGGTTATCCGAATCCAAAAATTTTTAGATGACTATCCAAATCTCGAGTAGCAATGAGGATATCATCCAAGTAAATTTAAAAAAAAATCTCTCCTATTAATTCTTCAAAAATTCTATTGAGAAACCTCATGAATACAGACGGAGAATTTGACTTACCAAATGGCATTCTCATGAACTCAAACTGTCTCAAGAGACATATAAAGCTTTTATTTACCAAAAATCACGAGGCACATAAACGCGTCTTCGCCAACATATTTGAACTTCTCTTTACAAGTGTCACATTCGGAAAGATAATTAGGTAATCGAATCCATCTTTAGATGTCGATTCAAACTTTGTTTAAATTTGAATTTTGCATTACAAGTGTCACATTTGAAAGCTTCATCATCCGAGTATTCGTAAATGTTGCTTCAAATTGCCGATCCGTTTAAACTTATTATTACAAGTGTCACATTCGAAAGGATGATCATCCGAGTGCGTCTTTAAATGTTCGTTAAAATTGGCGATCCATTTAAATTTCGCATTACAAATGTCACATTGGAAAGGAGGATCGCCCGAGTGAGTCTTTAAATGTTTGTTCAAATCACCGATCCATTTAAATTTCGCATTACAAGTGTCACATTGGAAAGGACGATCATCCGAGTGCACCTTCAAATGTTTGTTCAAAATGCCAATCCGTTTAAATTTCGAATTACAAGTATGACATTCGAAGGGATGATCATCCGAGTGCTTAAATGTCTTTAAATGTTTGTTCAAATGGCGGATCAACTTAAATTTTGCTTCACAACTGTCACATTTATAGGGATAATCATCTAGATGTCTGATGGAATGTTTTATTAATCCTTTTTTATTTTCAAATTCTGCATTGCATTTGTAGCATACAAATTTCTTATTTCTTTGTTGATGCACATTTATATGTTGTGAATTATTTTTGGTTTTAGACTTGCTGGAGAAAATGTTAGAGTGGAATTTATCGATATCACCTGATAGTGTTGGTGAATTGGATTCATATGAATATTCCTCTTCCTTTACGTACGCTCCTTTATTAGGATCAATTAGCGGATTCTCGGATATGTTTATATCGTCTGTCCACTCATTTTTTATCATTAATCTAAAAGAAATGTTTTATATTAAAATAGGAACTTTTTTTGTATCTTAGTCTCAAAAATAGGGGTCAATTAGTTTGGGTTAGTTTAGATAAATGTAAATTGAATGGCAAAAACAACAAGGTAAAGTGTCAAATTATCAAAAAGCGAAAACAAAACAGAATCTTTTTTTTCTTTTAAATAATATTATATTTTTTTTTATACAATTCTTGATATTTAAACTTAGAGTGCATGGCTTGTTAGACGCTTATGCAGAACCGAGAAATATATATTTTTCGAATTTTCCAAATATAGTATAGGGTCTGTACAACAACATAATTGAACTTCACTTTACAAGTGTCACATTCGGAAAGATAATTATCTTTGGTTATATTTAAATTTCGCATTACAAGTATCACATTGGAAAGGTTGATCCTGTAAGTGAGTTTGAAGATGTTGCTTCAAATTGCCGTTATGAGACAGAAGGTAATGGTTAGGATCAATGAGTTAGGATGACATTATTTTTGAAATGCATTTCAAAATGATGAAAAGTTATTATAAGAGTAGGGATTATGGGAAGAAATTTAACGCAATTATGGGGAAGAAATTTGACACAATTCAACGGTTTCTCCATTTTGCTGAGAAAAATTTTAGAGTTAGAAATACGGACATCTCAACTTTTTGAAAATGTACCTACAACACAGCCTTTTTTCGAAACTTGTAATACAAGACATACCTACACTTTTCCACCACTATAAAATTTAAGTCTGTTAAAAATATATTATCTAATGTAAACTAGTTCATTAATTAAAACGATAACAGAATTTTAAAAAAGTATGATGATCAAACAATTATTTACATTACTGTCAGGTTCGGTCGCTAACTGGAGTCTATTTATTGTCTTCTAACTTCCATTCGCCTCTGCGTCTCCAAAAGATTGTTCTGGCAGATGACTGGAACATCAAATTTTAATTAGGTCACCAAATTTTTATTTGATATATGGACCATGGACCTCAAATATCGTAAAAACCTTGAATACTGAATACTACGAAAAAGTGAGGATGTTCATATAATACCTATTAACATGCTGTTTAAATCCATCATTTGTTGGAGGGAGTTTGGTACTAATAATGATATAATTTGATATGGAATATACATGATTTGGGATTCCAAATCCACCGGCGCAATTTAAAACTGGAATAGTTCAATAGTTTGCCAGTGAAAATTAAATAGCCAACGCAAGTACCGAAACGTAGGAGGTGCTTCAAGGGAGAAGGGTATAGCGCGGCCGAATGATTTTCAAATTTAAGTACCTATAACTTGAAAAGTACGCATCGTATAGTACTGCGGTTTTGTTCAAAAACTTCCTCGGAGTCTTAGCTTTAATTCATACGCAGATAGTATGGCAAAATTCCTTAAAACAAAAAAGTTTCTCGCTTACCGAGAAAAGTGCTGCAAGTTTTCCCCCAGTATGCAGGAAAACCTATGAATTTCGAGGAAACCGAATAGGCACAGTTACGTTCGCTCATGTTTTCTCCGTCGAATAAAAAAAAATTGTTTAAATATCTCAATTACGGAACAATGATTTTCACAAATTCTACATATTTTTCGATCTAGAAAAAATCGGTACTGTTAAAAAAAGTCGTGAATGGGCATTTCGTATGTCCAATGACGCATCTAATGATATGAGAAAGGTTTCATCTGGTTATACCTCAAAAAAAAAAAAATTCTCTTTTTCGCTGCACTAAATTTTTAGATTGTCTCGAGAAACATTTTCCAAATTGATAAATACTGTTGGCAATAATAAGGAAACGTTCTGAATCAAGACCGGAATCAGGACCAGCCTCTCGAGCTGGTTGCCGCTAGTCCTAAATTTTCAGGACCAACAACTGTCATGACATCATAGTTTCTAGATCAAATAAAAACAGTTCCGTTTTGGTAGCTGAACCAAAGCGGTCATAAAATTTTATAAAACGGAAATGCCTTAAGTCTCAAAAATAGGGGTCAATTAAATAGTTTGGGTTAGTTTGAATAAATGTAAATTAAATGGCAAAAACTGTAGTCTTAGGAGGTAAAGTGTCAAATTATCAAAAAAACGAAAGCAAAACAGAATCTTTTTTCTAAATAATATTATATTTTTTTTTATACAATCCTTGATATTTGAAGTTAGAGTGGATGGCCTGTTAAACGTTTATGGAGAACCGAGAAATATATATTTTTCGAATTTTGTCAAATATACGGTCTAATAAGCCAAGCTGTATTTCCTTAAAATATGTTTACAAGTGAAGCTTGGAAAAATCTACCCGAAACAAACTGGTTTTACTTACTATCTAATTTTCCGATTCGACTATGAATTTAAGCCGTATTTCATGTATAATGTCCTAACACCTACACCTACACCTACCCATTTGAATTTCACTATACGAGTGAATCATTCGGAAAAATAATTAGGTATTTGAGTGCATCTTTAGATGTCGGTTAAAAGATTGTTTATATTTAAACTTTCTATTACAAATTTCACATTGGAAAGGTTGATCATCCGAGTGATTTTTCAGATGATCCTTCAAATTGCTGATCCGCTTAAATTTCGCATTACAAGTGTCACATTCGAAAGGATAAACACCCAAGTGAGTTTTTAGATGTTGCTCCAAATTGGCGTTCCGTTTGAATTTCGCATTACAAGTGTCACATTGGAAAGGTTGAGCCTCCGAGTGAGTTAATGAATGTTGCTTCAAATTGTCAAATCGTTTAAATTTTGCATTACAAGTGTCACATTTGATAGGATAATTATCCGTGTGCGTTTTTAAATGTCGCTTCAAACTGGCGCTCTGTTTAAATTTCGCACTACAAGTATCACATTCGAAAGGATGATCATCCGAATGCTCGAATGTCTTTAAATGTCTCTTCAAAGGGCGGATTAATTTAAATTGTGCTTCACAAGTGTCACATTTATAGGGATAATCATTTAGATGTATGATGGAATGTTTTCTCAATGCTTCTTTATTCTCAAATTTTGCATTGCATTTGAAGCATTCAAATTCCTCATTTCTCTGTTGATGCACATTTATATGTTGTGAATTGTTTTTGGTTTCAGACTTGCTGGAGAAAATGTTACAGTGAAATTTCTCGATATCACCTGGTAGTGTTGGTGAATTGAATTCATATGAATATACCTCTTCCTTTACGTATGCCCCTTTATTAGGATCAATTAATGGATTTTCGGATATGTTTATTTCTTCTATTCACTCATTTTTTATCGTAAATCTAAAAGAATTTTACTTTATTAAAGTCTCAAAAATAGGGGTCAGTTAGTTTGGATAAAAATGTAAATTAAATGGTAAAAACTGTAATCTTACGACGTAAAGTGTCAAAATATCAAAAAATGGAAACAAAACAGAATCTTTTTTTTTTTAATATGTAGTAAAAGGTGAAATATTGGGGAGAACTACTTTTTATTGCCACGGTAAGATCAAACAAAACTTTACTTGAATAATAGGGTTTTATTTACCAAAAATCATGAGGCACATAAACGCGACAGAAATGTAATCCAGTATTCACGGATGTCACTAATGTTAGATGCCAAGCAACGTTACCAACTGTATAGTAGCAACACGGCAACCAATTTGAGATACGGCGCCAAATTGAAAGTTTTGAAATTCGACTACAGTTTCGGCCAACCTGACACTAGATCGTCCAGATCTAAAATCAGAAATCCTAAATTGTAATTAAATGTAAATAATAAGACCGTATATAAAAATCATAAATTAACAGTCAAACATGTAAATAATTAGTAAATGGGTTCTTATTAACATGGCATAATCAAATCCTAATGATATTCATAATAAGAGCATAATCGTAGATGGTGAGAGATAATCATAAAGCGTAAGAACATAATCGTAATTAAAAGGGTAAGAACATAATCATAATCATAATGGGTGAGAACATAAGCATAATCATAAAACCTGAGCCTAAGAACATAATCATAACACATAATGTACAAAAATCTAATTTACAACATAAAATTTGGGGCGAGCTATTAACAACATCATTCTAACCACAATTTCATGCTGTCTAGACTAGAATCTCCTTCAAATGGTCTCTGTGTCAACTGAAAATTTTCAACATCGGTTACTAAATATCGGTCATTGTCAAGTATTTTTTCAATTTCATAAGGACCTCGAAACTTTGGGATTAATATTTGTTAGCTCGTGTATTTATAAGGGGGCTCATGTTTCTTATCAAAATATTTCTTATTATATTCTTGGACTTTAATATTTTGTTGTTGGACTTCGAGTCTAATTTATTCTAAATTTCTATTTTTAATAATTTCAGAATCTACGAAAATTCTGAGATCATCTTGAGGCATTTTCGTTTTATAAAATTTTATAACCTAGGTGAATCAAAACGGAACTGTTTCTATTTGATCTAGAAACTATGACGTCATGACAGTTGTTGGTTCTGAAAATTTAGGACCAGCGGCAACCAGTTCGAGAGGCTGGTCCTGCTTCCGGTCTTGATTGTCGTCTTGATTTTAGTAGTAAACAAAAACAAACTTTTGCCATTCAGAACGTTTCCTTATTATTGTCAACAGAATGTATCAATTTGGAAAATGATTCTCGAGACAAACAAAACATTCTAAAGAAATCATATTCGATGTATGTACTTGGAAATCCATTCCTCCACCTGGTATACGAACATGATCTTCTCTATATATTGATACGGCACCTAATAAATTGAAGGTTTGCATGCTATCATACTTATATTATACATACAAAATTATGAACAAACCAAAAGTAAGGTATTTGGGCATTCGTTTTATTAAATCAGTGACGTCATTGAAATCGGGATCAGCTTGGACCACTGTCACAAAATCCGTCATTTTTATGTCAACCAAGACCAAGAACGCTTATAAATCGAAAATCCCGTTGGTCTCTTTGATTGACACCAAATAATACCATCGACGGAGTTGTACCAATGGAACGGCAATGGAAATTATTGATTGCAAACTCAACATCTGAAAGAAACTTTGGCCACTGATTCTTCGTTACCGCATAGGGTTCAAATCTCTATTTGGCCATTAGATTTAGGGGAACCGGTAGCAATTTTTACATGGGTAACATTATTTTTCAACAAAAAATTCTCAAATTCAAGGGAAGTGAAGGCAGTTCCTCTGTCAGAGATAATTCCTAATGAGCGACTATAATACTGAAAATATTCCTGCAGTTTATGAACAACTTCAAGAGTTTTGACAAACTTAGTGAAACCGTCTACAACTTCAAAGACATATTTTTTTTTGATGGGGGACTTTTCGAGGGGGCCATAATGATGTATGTGGAGAGTTGAAAATGGCTTATCGCCCTTAGGAATATCATGTAAGATACTCTCCGACTTCTTGGCAGAATATGAGATACACTTAATACAATTTTTTATGTAACATTTAACCTTATCAATCAATTTTGGGAACCAATAAATTCCTGAAATATACTCTGCAGTTTTATCTATAGCTACGTGTCCTAGCAATTCATGGCAATTGAAAATTACTTTGTTTTCCATTGAACAGGGCACATAGAAAAGGGTTTTCGATTTATCTTTGAATTTTCTATAAACAAGACTATTTTTAACTCAACATTTTCACCGTGTAAAAGTTATTCTTTAATAATATTTAATTCAGGGTCGAGATTTTGGGCTATCGAAAACTTATGCTCAAAAGTGTTTTCAAAGTCGGTGAAAAGATGGGTAATACCGGGACTTGAATTAATTTGGATTTCAAAATATTAAACGCTCCTAATTGACTAGCTCCAAATTCAAAAGATTTTCCCTTCCTTAATAAGTCGAGGCCAGAGCTTCCAGCGCTGATTTTTGAGAAATTGTTATGTTATGGATAAATTATTGTATAAAGATAAATGAAGAATGTTTCAAAAAAAAAGTCATAAAGGGGTCTAGCCAATAGTGAACGAAGGGATGAAACGTCTGAAATAAGAAGAGAGTCCTGAAAACTGTTGGACTTTTCTAGTGGTGGTCGGAATTGGGTAGTCAATCATAGCTTGAACATTCTGCGGATTTGGTTTGTTATCATCACAATTAATAATATAACCCAAATAAAGAACTTCTGTCTGTAAAAATGAACATTTATTTATTCTCAATTCAAGTAAGTTATCAGTTAACAACGCGAATACTTCAGACAAATTTTTTAGATGGTGATCCAAATCTGGATCAGCAATTAGGATATCATCCAAGTAAATTGAAATTTTTTGCTCTCTAATTCAATCTTTAAAAATTCTATTGACAAACCTCATAAATACAGAGAGAGAATTTGACATACCAAATGGCATTCTCATGAACTCAAACTGTCCTAAGAGACATATAGGGCTTGTATATTTGACAGAATCATCATCCGAAAACAAAACTTAATTTGAATAATGGGGTTTTATTTACCAAAAAAGACTAGGCACATAAACGCGTCTTCATCCCAGGAGAATAGGCCGATACCGCCAAAAATATAACAGAAGCGTTATCCAGTATTGACGAATGTCACTAATTTCAGATGCCAAACAACGTTGCTAACTGTAAACTAGCAACACCGCAACATTTTCCAAATATAGTATACGGTCTGTACACCACAATATTTGAACTTCTCTTTACAAGTGTCACATTCCGAAAGATAATTAGGTATTTGAATGCATCTTTAGATGTCGGTTCAAACTTTGTTTAAATTTAAATTTCGCATTACAAGTGTCACATTGGAAAGGTTTATCATCCGAGTGAGTTTGAAAATGTTGCTTTAAATTGTCGAGCCATTTAAATTTCGCAAAACAGATATCACATTCGAAAGGATGATCATCCAAGTGCTTCTTTAAATGTTTCTTCAAATTGTAGTTCCATTTAAATTTCGCATTACAGATGTCACATTCAAAAGGATAAACATCCGAGTGAGTTTTTGAATGTTCATTCAAATTGCTCATCCGTTTAAATTTTGCCTCACAAGTATCACATTCGAAACGATGATCATTCGAGTGCTTAAATTTCTTCAAATGTTTGTTCAAAGGGCCGATCAACTTAAATTTTGCTTCACAAGTGTCACATTTATAGGAATAATCATCTAGATGTATGATGAAATGTTTTCTTAATCCTTTTTTATTTTCAAATTTTGCATTGCATTTGAAGCATTCAAATTCCTTATTTCTCTGTTGATACACATTTATAAGTTGCGAATTGTTTTTGGTTCCAGACTTGCTGGGGAAAATGTTACAGTCAAATTTCTCGATATCACTTGGTAGTGTTGGTGAATTGCTTTCAAATGAATATTCCTCTTCCTTCACGTATGCCCCTTTATTAGGATCAATTAATGGGTTTTCGGATATGTCTATTTCGTCTGTCCACTCATTTTTTATCGTAAATCTAAAAAAAAAAATATTTTATTAAAATTCGAATTTTTTTGTATCTAAGTCGGGGTCAGTTAGTTTGGGTAAGTATGGATAAAAGTAAATTGACTGGTAAAAACTGTAATCTTACGAGGTAAATTGTCAAAATATCAAAATATTAAAACAAAACAGAATCTTTTCTTTTAAATATGTAGTAAAAGGTGAAATATTGCTGAGAACTACTTTTTGTTGCCACGGTTAAATCAAACAAAACTTAGCTTGAATGATAGGGTTTTATTGACCAAAACTCATGAGGCACATAAACGCGACAGAAGCGTAATCCAGTATTGACGGATGTCACTAATGTTAGATGCCAAGCAACGTTGCCAACTGCATAGTAGCAACACAGCAACAAATTGAGATACGGTGCCAAATTCAAAGTTTTGAAATTTGACTACAGTTTCGGCCAACCTGACACTAGATCGTCCCGACCTAACCTCAAAAAACCTGAATTGTAATTGAATTTAAATAATAAGACCGTTCATAAAAATCATAAATTAACAGTCAAACATGTAAATATTCAGTAAATGGGTACTAATTAACATAACATAATCGAGTCATAATGATATTCATAATAAGAGCATAAACATAAATGGTGAGAGCATAATCATAATCATAAAGTGTAAGTACATAATCAAAATTATAAAGGGTGAGAACTTAAGAATAATGATTATAAACACTAAGAACATACGCATAATCGGAAAACCTAAGCCTAAGAACATAATTATAACACATAATGTACAAAAATCTAATTTACAAATATTTCTTATTATATTCTTGGACTTTAATATTTGGTTGTTGGGCTTTGAGTCTAATTTATTCTAAATTTTTATCTTTATTAATTTCAGAATCTACGAAAATTCTGAGATCATCTTGGTCTCTTTGATTGACACCAAATAAGAACATCGACGGAGTTGTACCAATGGAACGGCAATGGGAATTATTGATTGCAAACTCAATATCTGAAAAAAAACTTGGGCCACTGATTCTTCGTTTTCCCTTCCTTAATAAATCGAGGCCAGAGCTTCCAGCACTGATTTTTGAGAAATTCTTATGTTATGGATAAATTATTGTATTAAGATAAATGAAGAATTCCGATGAGTGAATCTTGATCTTGACGCCATCTAGGACCGATAATCAACACTAACACGCAATTTTGCTGTGCTTAGAGTGACCGTCCAAAGGCCGACCAAAATTCAGTTCGTTTGGGTTTAACCCAAAAGTACCACTGTTGAGAAAAGTTTTTTGGATTGATTTTCTCCGCTTTTCCATCCACAGACGCGTCACTCTAAGCACAGCAAAATTGCGTGTTAGTGTTGATTATCGGTCCTAGATGGCGTCAAGATCAAGATTCACTCATCGGAATTCTTGCATTTGCCTTTAGGCGAAAAATTGGATTGGTTTTCTTTGCTTCTTCCTAGCCACACTGACGAGACTTGATAAGTCGAAACGCGTCTGTGGATGGAAAAGCTTTTCTCAATAAATGAAGAATGTTTCAAAAAAAAGTCATAAAGGGGTGTTGCCAAAATAGTGAACGAAGGAATGAAACTGAAATAAGAGTCCTAAAAGCTGTTGGACTTTTCTAGTGGTGGTCGGAATTGGGTAGTCAATCATATCTTGAACATTCTGCGAATTTGGTTTGATACCATCACAATTAATTATATAACCAAAATTAAGAACTTCTGCCTGTAAAAATGAACATTTACTTATTCTCAATTCAAGTAAGTTATCGGTAAACAACGCGAATACTTCAGAAAAAATTTTTAGATAGTGATCCAAATGTGGATCAGCAATTAGGATATCATCCAAGTAAATTGAAATTATTTGCTCTCTAATTAATTTTTTTAAAATTCTATAGAAACTTTCATGACGCATGTGCGAGACTGTCAAAAGCAACGCCTGTCAATAGACGGGTCGACAAACAAAACATAGACATTTGCTTTCACGTTTAGTATTCGGTGCATTCGCTATGGCTTCTTTGGTTGCAAAACGTTTGATAAAATTATCAGAAACTGATGTGCCAGGTGCTGTGTTACCTAAAACTCCAGTGGAGGCAAATAGGGAAAAGTTAGGAAAAGTAATGGAACTCGTTCGACTATCACTTTTTTAATCACCAAACACATATCGCTTCACCGCCCTTTGATAAAACATATCATGTTCCCACAAAACTGCCATATAGTTATTGAATTTAAGCCCAAAATTGAAAAAATTAATAACATTGACGTTGCTATTTTTAGGTTATGTGACATTGTTTGTCGACTTTCTGCCAAAGTCAGTTATAATGAAATCTTCTTTTGACAAACCTCATAAATACAGACAGAGAATTTGACATACCAAATGGCATTCTCATGACCTCAAACTGTCCTAAGAGACATATAAAGCTTGTATATTTGACAGAATAATTATCCGAAAACAAAACTTAACTTGAATAATAGAGTTTTATGCCATAGGACCATAGGAGAAGAGGCCGATACCGCCAAAAATATGATTGACGGATGTCACTGATGCCAGATGCCAAACAACTATATAGTAGCAACACCGCAACATTTTCCAAAAATAGTATACGGTCTGTACACCAACATATTTGAACTTCTCTTTACAAGTGTCACGTTCGGAAAGATAATTAGGTATTTGAATGCATCTTTAGATGTTGGTGGAAACTGCTTTTATATTTAAATTCCGCACTACAAGTTTCGCAATGGAAAGGTTTATCATCCGAGTGTCCAGTTTTTAGATGTTGCTTGAAATTGTTGAACCGTTTAAATTTTCTATTACAAGTGTCACATTCGAAAGGATAATTATCCGAGTGCGTCTTTAAATGCTTGGTCAAATCGCTATTCCATTTGAATTTCGCATTACAAGTGCCACATTCGAAACGATAAACATCTGAGTGAGTTTTTAGATGTTGCTTCAAATTGGCGTTCTGTTTGAATTTTGCATTACAAGTGTCACATTGGAAAGGTTGATCATCCGAATGTACCTTTAGATGTTGGTTCAAATTTTGTTTAAATTTAAATTTCGCATTACAAGTGTCACATTGGAATGGTTGAGCATCCGAGTGAGTTTTTAGATGTCTGTTCGAATCGTGGTTCCGTTTATATTTTGCATTACAAGTGTCACATTCGAAAGGATGATCATCCGAGTGCTTAAATGTCTTTAAATGCCTGTTTAAATGGCTGATCATTTTAAATTTTGCTTCACAAGTGTCACATTTATAGGGATAAAAATCTAGATGTATGATGGAATGTTTTCTCAATGCTTCTCCATTTCCAAATTTTGCATCGCATTTGTAGCATTCAAAGTCCTTATTTCGATGCACGTTTAAATGTGAATCATTTTTGTTTTTGGACTTGTTGAAGAAAATGTTACAGTCAAATTTCTGGATATCACCTGGTAGAGTTGGTGAATTGGATTTATATGAACATTCCTCTTCCTTTACGTATGCCCCTTTATTAGGATGAATGAGTGGATTTTCGCATATGTCAATTTCGTCTGTCCACTCATTTTTTATCATAAATCTGAAAGAAATTTTTTTAATAAAATAAAAACTTTTTTGTATCTTAGTCTCGAAAATAGGAGTCAGTTAGTCTGGGTTAGATAAGATAAATGTAAACTAAATAGACCCTGAGATAGGTCCTGTTTAGTAGAGTCATTTTTTTTGTCTGGCATTTTTGGGGCTGAAAGGTAACATAATATAGGGCGTTTCAGTTAAAATAACAAAGTTCTGACGCATATATTGAAAGAAAATACTATTGTACCACAACTGATTGAAAACTTGAACTTTTTCAATCAATCTCTTGGCAAGGACAGATTTAAAATTCTCCACTTGAATATTTGTGGAATTAATTCAAATTTTACTAAGTTTAAATTTTTTTTAGAACAAATTAAAGAAAATTTTGAAGGAATAGTTTTGACAGAAACGCTTACAATAAATGACATTCAGCTATTTCAGTTAACCAATTACAATACTATCTATAATGAGGGAAAATATAATATACTATGTGACAAAAAAATCACTCACTAAAAGACTATTTTCAACATATTTTCTACATATGCTATTGGTGTAAAAAATAACAATTATTGATTAAATGTTATTTTATTTTCATATGCTTCATTAAATTAAATTTTACCTTCAATAGCCCAAGCATATGTACAGAATTTAGTTAACAAATAATTATACTTCTATGGGGTGATGAGTTTTTTTTTGTCACACAGTATAAGTGCGATGGGACTGTAATTTTTGTAAAGGACACACTAAATATGAATTTTTCCTTCAGATACATTGGAGAAGTTAAATGTACGGAACTACTGATCGGACAAAATCAAGATACATTTCTCTTAACATGCATTTACAGGTCACCAGCAATAAATGAGAGTAGGTTTGTTGAAATACTGTCTGAATATCTTGAACAGAATGACCATAGGAAAAACACATTATTATGGTGGATTTAAATTTAGACTTACTCAACACAAACAAATTCTACATAGAAGATTACAAAGCATACTAGCGGCATACGGATTTACGTCATACATAAACAAACATTTCACAAGACCGTTGACTAAAACTTGCCTTGAGCACTTTTATATTAAAGATGAAAGCGAAAATTGTTTCAAAAACGCGTGTATTTTTGATTACAAAATAACAGACCACTGTCCAATTTTATTTATGTTTGATACTAACACCTTGAAAAGTAACAAACAAACAGAAAATTCGCGAACAAAAACATACATAAACTATAAAAAACTAAGAGCGGATCTAAAAAAAGAAACCTTGTCATTGGTTTACCAAGTTCTAAAACTTAATATTTCTGTTTCTTATTTTCCACAAGTACTACAAGATGAAAATACACAAACTAAAAAATAGCATAACATATAACAAATACAAAAAACGGAAAAAGTGAAAAAGTGATTACCAAAAGCTTATTAATTAAAATCAAGGAATAAAATTCTATGTACAAACAATGCTTGGAAAATCCCGAAAATGCTGAGTTAAAAAGTCGGCATAAAAAATACAAAAATAAACTAACAAAAATGATGAAGAAAAGTAAAAAATGTACAAATCCAAATACTTAGAAATATAGATAGATCACAAGCCTTATGGAAATGTGGTAATAAATTATCCAACAAGTCATTTCAAAAAACACAAATTGAATTAGAATGCCAAATTCAGACATAATCACAGGAAAAGAGTGAAAATTGCAAATAGCTTTAACAGATATTTTTGTGAAATAGGCGGAAAATTAGCAAATGATTTAATCATCTCTCAAGACTACACCAAAGATATTAAATGGGCTCGTAAAAGCTTGTATTTTCTAAGGGAAGCTACAGCACAATAATACCTTATTAATCTCAGCTTTCGTATCAGTGCCTTTCCGGGTATTCTAAAACCTGGAGAAATTCAGCCCCTATTGAAAAGCGGATCCGCAGACGAACTTGGAAACTATAGACTATTATCGTTACTATCAAACATATCAAAAATTTTTGAAAAATTAACTGAACAAAGAATTGTAGCGTTCCTAGAAAAACAAAAATTACCTCCAGAAGAACAGTTTGGCTTCAGAGTAGGAAAATCCACCGAGGATGCAATAATTTCTCTAACCAATGATATCTGTGACGCTCTGTACCAAAAAAAACCTTCTTTATGAGTATTTGTCGATTTAACAAAGACGTTTGATACAGTCTGTCATAAAATTCTAATGAAAAAATTGGAACAAATTGGAATTAAAGGCAGTGCGCTAAATCTGTTTAAAAATTACCTTGAAAACAGACGTCAATACTTTAATTTAGATAGGATAAAAAGTGATGTTACTTGTGGCATGCGGAGTACCTCACGGCTCACGGGACTGTTCTGGGACCACTACTGTTCACGATTTACATAAATAATCTCCTTGAGGGTAACTGGAAGGGCACAGTTACAAGTTTCGCTGATGATACAGCCATTTTTTATTCAGGAAACTCGTGGCTTAACGTCAAGAATAAATCGGAATCAGGTCTGAGTTCCATATTTCAATGGTTCCGGAAAAACAAGCTCACACTAAATCAATCTTAAACCAAATTTATACCCTTTGCTTCATATCAAACTTCTTTACCTGCCTTTCGTTTCCTGAGCACCGGCGAAAACGTGTACATTTCCAAATCAGACAGTATCAAATACCTAGGGATCGTCGTGGAGCAACACTTGCGCTGGGACAAACAAGTAAGTCATCTAATTTCGAAAGTGAGATATCAAGTCACACGTTTCTCATATCTAGAGTCATATTTAACATTAGAACAACTTTAGGTCATTTATTACGCTCTAGTTCAATCACAGCTAAACTATGGAATAGCTGGTTGGCGAGCCGTAAGACAATGTTACCATAAAAATTTAGATATGATTCAAAAGTGAATACTCAAGACGATACTAAGCAAATGTAAAGGATTCTCTAGTGACTCAACATTTAAAGAAGCAAAAGTACTAGATACAAGGCAATTTTTTTTTTGAAAGTGTCAATGCTAATGGACATTGAACAAACACAAAATTTCACTCCAATTAGTAACACATGGAAAAAATACAAGATATAAAAAAGATTGAGTAAGAAGGAAATAGGCCATAAATCTATTGATTACTTGGCCCCAAAATTCTTCAATGCACTGCCCAAACATCTAGAAGACATTATTTTTTGCAAATCATTCAAAAATAAAATTTTAGAATGGTTACTGCTGCTGTCAGATAGACGCAAAATTCACTCCTTTTTTTAAATAGGATTAAGCATATACATAAAATGTTTTTTTTTACTACTAACCTGAGAAATTGTCATTATTCAATCTGTTTTTCTAGGAAAAAATTGAATTTCTCTCCCTAGGTGAATAATGAAAATAATGAAAAAATACCTAGGTCAATAATGAAAATGACGTCATGACACAAGGATATTGTCATGTTTCTATTGGTTCAATTCCATTTTCATACGTCAATTTGAAAAAAAAATACAGGTTTCTGTAGGTACATAGGAAGTTATCATAAGCTGTTGATAGAGAGCAGCACTTTCAAGAGGGCGTTCAAAAAAAAAATAATTGGAGCACAGATTTTAAACAAATTTTTCATTTTCTACTAGCAGTAGTAAAAAAAATTCTATATATTCCTCGGTAGAGAAAGTCATTATATACCTCACTCATTATAAACCTCGGCGCGAGCGCCTCGGTTTATAAAAGCGCTTGGTATATAAGGACCAACTTCTCTACCTAGGTATATAATATACTATTTTTTTTTTCTTTTTCTGAATAGGATTAGGTACACGTTATATAAAATGTTAAGTGTTAGTCTAGAAGCAAAGTCTATAAATATAGTGTTAAACCAAAATTCGATAAACCTTCCAAATTGTGACAATAAACCCAAAAGTGACAATAAACCCCAAAAATTACATCAATCCCCGAAAGTGACTTTAAACCCACTTAGTGACTTTTCATTCAAACTGGATGCTCAGCACAAACAAGCAGCTTAAGTTGCTTCTGTGCTCAACTGAACTTAATTATTGAAATTTTTGAGAAATAAACTGATATTATTATTATTATTAAACCCTATTTACGGAGCACCCTGTATATTCAAAAATATTTTTAACTAATGCACCTTTGGAGTATCAAAAAATTTATTTTTCTTGCATCACCCTGTAAGGAGATATCGTCCGATGTCACATGTATATTTTTTGTAATACAGTTACGAATGGTATCTTTTTGACATTGATTTTAATTGAAAAAGACATCATCCATTTTTATCCAAGAGACCAAAGGCAAGATTTTTGAAGATAACAAAAACAAAGTCACAGTCTCATAACTCATTTAATTAGCTACACGTGTTTCGCTCAATAGAGCATCATCAGGCCTAAAATATAATAAAGAGTGAGGCTCAAAACTGAAAACGTCGTTTACACATACGAGAATAGGTCTCTTTTTGGCTCTGGTTATTTCCATCTTCTCTTGAAGATCGAGCTTTCTGCCCTTAGGGCATTCGTGAAGAATTTCGGCGCCATCAGCTGGAGAAAAATTGTGTGTGGTTGTAAGTAAATGATTCGCAAGCGCAGATCTAGTTTCTGTAATGTCTGTATTTCTATTCTTTTCGGCAAAAGCAACATGTTCTTTAATTCGCGTGAAAATTTTTCTTCCTGATTGGCCAATGTAGATTGCGTTACAATCATCACATTTAAGAGAGTACACCCCTGACTTAGAAAAAACGTCAGCCCTGTTTATGGGCTATGGGCTCTTGTCTTTTCCCCCTCTTGAGTGAGATATTTATGAATCATCTAGAGGAGAAAATTGTCAATGGTAGATTCGGAAAATTTATATCGGTTTATAAAAGATATGTGGGCGACATTTTTATGGTATGGACTGGAATTGATCAGGATCTAGCTAACTTTCTTACTTTTGTAAACTCTTTACACCCCAATATTTCTTCTACAATTGAAGAAGAAAAAGATAAACAGCTACCTTTCCTGGACATCCGGATCATAAGAAATAACAACAAATTGCTATTTGAAATCTATCGTAAGCCCACCACTACTGACAATGTCATCCAGTACTCCTCCAACTCTCCACACTCCTATAAATTTGCCTCCTTTGATTCCCTTTTTTTATAGACTCTTCAATATCCCGCTATCCAAAGAGGTTTTTTATAAGAAACTTAATATTATTAAACACATTTCACTTAATTTAGCTAAATTTTTCAAGCCTCCTAATCTAAGAATAGCCTTCAAAACTGTTAGAAATATAAAAAACAGCTAGTGAGGGTAATAGACAGGGCTGACGTTTTTTTTAAGTCAGGGGTGTACTCTCTTAAATGTGATGATTGTAACGCAGTCTACATTGGCCAATCAGGGAGAAAAATTTCTACGCGAATTAAAGAACATTTTGCTTTTGCCGAGAAGAATAGAAATACAGACACTACAGAAACTAGATCTGCGTTTGCGAACCATTTACTTACAACCACACACAATTTTCCTCCAGCTGATGGCGCCGAAATTCTTCACGAATGCCCTAAGGGCAGAAAGCACGATCTTCTAGAGAGATGGAAATAACCAGTGCCAAAAAGCCCCCCCAAAGCCCCATTCTCGTGTGTGTAAACGACGTTCTCAATTTTGAGCCTCACCTTATTTTCAACAACCTTTCGGATTAACTTTCAGTTCATTACAACTTTATTGAACTTTCTTCCTTTCGCATTAGATTTTATAAGAAATTTTATTGTTCCACTAAGTTTTGTTTGGGTTCATTGATTATTGTCCTCGCCTTTGAATTGTCAGTGTCTCGCTGGTGCGTTAGGTCTGATGTGCTGGGTGTCGCAGGTTCAAATCCAATAATTTGCGTTTTATTTTATCTAGTATTTATATCCTAACCTTGCTTTTCAGTGTTTATATTTATTTAGTGTGTGCTAAGGGTGTGTATTTCAAGGTACTTTTCTATTGTTTTTACCTCAATTCTTATTTGTTAAGTGTATTTATTATATTTTAGGCCTGATGATGCTCTATTGAGGGAAACACGTGTAGCTAATTAAATAAATTATGAGACTGTGACTTTGTTTTTGTTATCTTCAAAAATATTGATGTTAATTGTCAAAAGTGGTTCATTTTAACACAAACGCCAAAATAAGCAGTGTGTTCTGATACAGTGTTAGGATGAGATCTCATTTCATCACTGAGTGTTGAAATCGGATTTAGAGTGCGTTTCGTGTTGAAATGAGTTTATATTTTAAATTTCAAATATTTTGTATGAACTACAAAAAATCTGTTTTTTTGCAAATGTGTTGGATCACGAGCAAACGGATGGCCTGTTAATAAGAAAGTCGATATTTTTTTTGGGGGGGGGGGGGGGCAGGGGGAAAGGAATAACAAATAAAATGAAGAAGATAAATTTGCAAAACTCTTTATTGTTTGTATGCTTTTGTGTGCTAATAAATAGACATATTAATGTACTCCTTTTGAAGTGAACTTTTCAAAAATCATAAACCATAAAATAGGAGTAAAATGTATATTTTTAGCCTAGTCACCTAATAAATTTGCAAAACCCCACTACTACATATAAAAATGTACAGATCGTTTCACGAGGGTTCACACTTTTAATATCGAACACGTCATAAATTGAAAAAAAAAAGGTTGTCGTAAATTCATATGACACATTCAATTTTCTTGACAAATTAAAATGAATGACTTCTGGTTTAAGACTCGACGAACGTTTTTGACGTCAGTGATTTGTTTCAGTCAATTTCTATTTGTTGAAAACGGAAGGCAGAAAGTGTGATCCCTCGTGAAACAAAGTTTAGTTAATAGTCCAATTATGAAATCTTAAATGTATTTTTTAATACAACGATAGTAATGTATAAAATAAAAATGGACTTGTAACCAAAACATAATATTAGAGATAACTTGCAAACAGTAGGTGATATGCATAACTACAATACTAGATCGTCCTCAAATTTTTATGTATCTAGGGTAAATTCATATTTTGCTCATAATAGCTTAGTTTACAAAGGTTTAATTGACTTCAATTATATTCTGGTAGGTATTAAAAGTTTAAGTTTAAAAAACTTCGAAAGAATGTTTTAAGCTATATAGTAGAGAACAATGACCTATTAACACAGATAGACAGAACAATAATAGTATATTATATACCTAGGTAGAGAAGTAGGTCATTATATACCGAGCGTTTTTATAAACCGAGGCGCAAAGCGCCGAGGTTTATAACGCGTGAGGTATATAATGACTTTCTCTACCGAGGAATATATAGAATTTTTTTTACTACTGCTAGTAGAAAATGAAAAATTTGTTGAAAATCTGTGCTCTAATTATTTTTTTTGAACGCCCTCTTGAAAGTGCTGCCCTCTATCAACAGGTCATGATAACTTCCTATGTGCCTACAGAAATCTGTATTTTTTTAAAATTGACGTATGAAATTGAAATTGAACCAATAGAAACATGACAATATCCTTGCGTCATGACATCATTTTCATTATTGACCTAGGTATTTTTTCATTATTTTCATTTTTCACCTAGGGAGAGAAATTCAATTTTTTCCTAGAAAAATAGATTGAATAATGACTATTTCTCAGGTTAGTAGTAAAAAAACAATAATATCGGTTGACTACATGCCAGGAACCGCATCTCTCCCCACTACTTATTAATCCTTGTGTTATTTTGTATCTTTCTCTAACACGTGGAAAGCGATTATTTTCCAATGAAAATTAGCAACGCTGCAAAAAAATAAATCCCACCTCGAATTCCACCTTTCCACCAATCAGCGGCTTCTATTCAATTGTCATGTCAAAATGCGACGAGCAGGTATTTTAGGACAATTTGCATTTGTCAATCAGTACGCAGTGAGTATATCCGCATCTTTTTCTAAAATTATGTAAAATATAAGGATAAAGATACACTTTTGTTGTCAAGAGTTGCCAAGTATGCGATAGTAAAATGGGGGCGGAGTTAGCGGAATCATTTGAATCCCTACTCCTAGCCGCTTTCACAGCTCACCCCCCTTGGCCCATAAACATGTAGTCAACCAAAACAAAGCTATTTTATCAATGGGATGTTCTGTCTATCTGTGTTAATAGGTCATTGGTAGAGAACCATAGTATACAAAAGTCATATTGTATTTGTTAGCTTTTACTAATAATAAAAATTATTTTTATTTAAAAAAAAAACCTTGATATTTCAACTCAGGGTTGATGGCTTGTGTATATAGAGAACCGAGTTACCAAATCTACTCGAAACAAACGGGCTACTATTGATATTCCATATTTTATGTATAATGTCCTACACCTAAGGCCCTCCGCACATTGAACAACTAAAAAAAAAAACTTATTGGTAACTTGAATCACCAATTAGCTATCAACTATGGATCGCACACGACGCTTCTGAAAAATCAAGTCACTTCTTGATTATGGCAGCTTTGTTGTGTGAAAATTAATATTTCATTACTATGATCTAAGATATTGTAATTATCGAGGCAAAAAATGTTTAATGATCGAGTGATATCATTATAACTCAGAAAGGAGAATTCGGCAAGAGAAAATGAGGTAATGCGTTCACCAATACCACTACATTGAAAAAATATATAACAAGCATTTAGGGTTTGAACTAGCCTCAAATTTAAGGATTGTTCTGCCGTTACCGCGGTTATGCATGCTTGTTCACAAGACAAACTAAAAACCAAACGCTAGAAACTGATTGCCAAGCAACTTGCATGTTGGGTTGCAGGTGACGCGTTACGAACCGGTTTCCAACTAGTTGCGTTGTGTGCGGACGCTCATTCAAATACATGGGCAGAAACTACTAGGTTATTAATTGGCGATTGAAGTTTGTAATTAGTTTGATTTGTGTCGCTTAATGTGCGGAGGGCCAATCAACACATTTGAATATCACTTTACAAGTGTCACGTTCTGAAAGATAATTAATTAGGTATTTGAATGCATTTTTAGATGTCGGCTAAAATTTCGTTTATATTTAAATTTCTTATTACAAGTGTCACATTGGAATGATTGATCATCCGAGTGACTCGAGTGAGTTTGTAGATGTTGCTTCAAATTGCCTTTCCGGTTGAATTTCGCATTACAAGTGTCACATTGGAAAGGTTGATCATCCGAGTGTATTTTTAGATGTTGGGTCAAATTTTGTTTTAATTTGAATTTCGCATTACAAGTGTCACATTGGAAAGGTTTATCATCCGAGTGTACCTTTAGATGTTGGTTCAAATTTTGTTTTAACTTAAATTTCGCATTACAAGTATCACATTCGAAAGGACGATCATTTGAGTGTTTAAATGTCTTCAAATGTTTGTTCAAATGGACAGTCAATTTAAATTTTGCTTCACAAGTGTCACATTTATAGGGATAATCATCTAGATGTATGATGGAATGTTTCCTCAATCCTTCTTCATTTTCAAATTTTGCATCGCATTTGTAATATTCAAATTCCTTATTTCTCTGTTGAAGCACATTTATATGTTGTGAATTATTTTTGGTCTCGGATTGGCTGGAGAAAATGTTGATATCGCCTGGTAGTGTCGGTGAATTGGATTCATATGCCTCTTCCTTCACGTATGCCCCTTCATTAGGATCAATTAGTGGATCTCCGGATATGTCTGTTTCGTTTATCCACTCATTTTTTATCATAAATCTAAAATAATTTTTTTATATTAAAATACGAACTTTATTTGAATTTTGGGGCAGGTTAGTTTGGGTTGGTTTTGTTTAGATAGATGTAAATCAAATGGCAAAAACTGTAATCTTACGCGGTAAATTGTCAAATAAACAATATTAGATTTTTTTTAATTATATACATATACATATATTTTTTTATACAATCCTGGATATTTAAGCTTAGGTTGGATGACCCGTTACACGTTTATGGAGAACAGAGAAATATACAATGCGTCCTAAATCAATGGGGGATGTATTAGGATATAGGAAACTATAACAGATACGAGGGCGTATAAGACAATTACGTTAGACGTTCAATAGTGTTTGCAGATTGAGTATAGCTTTCCAGATTTTTGAGATATTGAGAAGAAACTCAAATAGGCTGTAAATTTTTTATTTTTGAAAATTTCTCAAATCTGTGAAAGAACTTTCAAAGCGCCTCTTTGTGCAGAATACGCATGTCCGATGAAATTTGTTTAGCGCATTTTAGTTTTCTGGAACCATCATCAAGTTCATTATTTCTTATAACCGCCATATTAGCAATTACCCGCTCTCCAAATACATCATGCAAAAATTCCTGAATTTTCCGGGTATTATAAATTATAAGTATAATTGCACACTAATTAGTGTTTTACGTGACGTCACAACCACTTGGAGCCCAACAGATTCTGCTTTTGTGTACTGTGGTTCGAAGCCAAAAGCCATGTTTCACCTATTTAAGTCAACCCGGTATTTAAGTGAGGGTCGCAGGATTTTATCAGAGTCTGAGTCTACGCTATCCGAGCGACGTCACGTTTCCACGGTTGTTGTGCAAATATCTAGAAAACCGTTAAGCATAAAATAGTGCAGCTTGAAATATTATACTAAGAATTTGTTATACAGAAATTTTGATTTTTGGTTTACACCCCCTTTAAAGGATAGTGGGTCTGTGTATATTCCTATACTTTTTTCTGCATGGCCCCCCTCAGACAAAATGTCTGGCTGCACCACTGAAACAGACCATCACAATAGACCGTGGAATAGGCCATCACCTTAAATATAGATTTTTTTACAAAAAAAAAAAACTTCAGTCTTCTCCACTAATTGTTGGAAAACTACTAGAATATGTTTCGGGATTATAAGAATCCCATGTGTACACAATATTTAGTGATATTTTTATTTTTTATATGTACCGTGCGTTCAATTTATCTTGATAACATTTTAATTCGCTGTAACTTTTTTGTTTTTGAAAGTATCAAGGTAAACAAAAAAACAAAATGTAGGGATAGTAGTCAAGTTTTTTTTCAAGTTACCTATAAAACAAAACACTATCAATTTTTTGACATATGAGCCAACATTTAATTTTTTTAAATGGAACACCCTGTATATATATGTGTTTGATAGAATATCTTATTCCGATTACGATGATATAATACACTCCATATTTTAGTCCACTCGTTTTTGACAAATCGGCAAAAATATATGAAACTTTTGAAGTGAAACTTATTAGGCGGCGCTCTGATATTTGGGGAGAGAATCATTGATAGTGCATATAAAAATTTCATATTTTTGCCGATTTGTCGAAAACGAGTGGACCAAAATATAAAGTGTGTTATATCATTGTAATCGAAATAAGATATTCTATCAAACGCATATATAATATACAGGGTGTTCCATTTGAAAAAATATAATGTAGGCTCATATGTCATAAAATTGATAGTGTTTTGTTTTATAGGTACCTTGAAAAAAAACTTGGCTACTAACCCTACATTTTGTTTTTTTGTTTACCTTGATACCTTCAAAAACAAAAAAATTACAGCGAATTAAAATGTTATCAAGATAAATTGAATGCACGGTACATCAAGTCACAAACCTCAAACTCTAGGTTCTCCTTTGTAATTGTTTCAGCTGATGATGGGATTCTTATAGCCCCGACACATGTTCTAGTAGTTTTCCAACAAAGAAACAGATAAAAATCAGTAGAGAAGACTAAAGTTTTCTTTTTGTCATTTACAAAGCTCCACTGTGAGAAAATTGACTATTTTTTCAATAAATGTATATATTTTTTTTTCATGTACGGTATCGGTAAGAAATTTTAAGCATCCGTTTATGATGGTGTTCCGAACGTTCATACTAATATTTAGCTCCATGCGAATTTTTGTAGATTCACTAGTATTTTTAGGGCTAATTTGACCGGAATACATTAGGAAAGATAATAATTGAGTGCATCTTTACATGTCGGTTAAAACTGTGTTTATATTTAAATTTCGCATAAGTGTCACATTGGACAGGTCGATCGTCCTTTAGATGTTGGTTCAAACTTTATTTAAATTTAAATTTCGCTCTACAAGTGTCACATTGAAAAGGATAATCACCCGAATGTGTCTTCAAATGTTTGTTCAAATCAGCGTTCCGTTTTAGTTTCGCATCACAAGTGTCACATTGAGAAGGATGATCATCCGAGTGCGTGTTCAAATGATTTTTCAAATTGCTGATCAATTTAAATTTCGCATTACAAGTGTCACATTCGAAAGGATAAACATCCGTGTGAGTCTTTAGATGTTGCTTGAAATATCCGATCTTTTTAAATTTTACATTACAAGTATCACATTCAAGAAAGAAAGAAAGAAACTTGCATTGCATTTGTAGCATTCAAATTCCTCATTTCTCTGTTAATGCGCATTTATATGTTGTGAATTATTTTTGGTTTTAGACTTGCTGGAGAAAATGTTACAGTGACATTTCTCGATATCATCTGGTAGTGTTGATAAATTGGATTCAGATGAATATGCCTCTTTCTTTACGTATGCCCCTTCATTAGGATCAATTAGTGGATTTTCGGATATGTCTATTTCGTCTGTCCGCTCATTTTTTATTATAAATCTAAAAAATATTATATTAAAATACGATTTTTTAAAAAATCCTCAAAAATGAAGGTCGGTTAGTTTCGGTTAGTTTAGATACATAACGATTACGAGGATTACAAGGTACAGTGTCGAATTATAAAAACACAGAAACATTATTTTTTTAAATATATTTATATTTTTTTATATAATCCTTGATGAATTACGAGGCTATGCATTCATTATAAAAACACTTGAAAAACTTATAATTATTCGTAATTCTTGAAAGCAAATTTCTAAAAAATATGTGTTTAGTACAGGGCCTATCCAGCGTTTTATACGGGTAGCGTTCAACAAATTAAAGACAAGCTGAAATTTGGTAAGAGACTTTGTTTTAGGGTACTAAATACCCCCAGCGTCGAAGCATTGAGCCCGTCACCCCAAAACCTCCCCTCAAGTCGAGCCTACCTTTTTAAATTTTTCTTAGTAACTCAAAAAACTAAGCATTTTAGAAAAAAATTTCAGGAGAGAAAAATTGTAGAGAAGAAAATTTCCTACCAAATAGGCAGACAGCAATTTTTTCCAGATGTTCGGTGGCGTAGATATTAGGTATTTAACTGTTGGATTTTTTCTAAAATCCTCACTAATTTATTTTTAACTTTAAAATGGGCATGTAGGTACCCCTAATAATGACTGAATCATTTCGTTTGAGAAGTAATTTTTGTCAGGGTCCTTATTCTTGAAACAGGAAAGCAGCGTTCACAGGAGAACGAGTGTTCCGTCTTTTTTAATGATAATATAAGTAACAAAGACGGAACGCTCGTTCTCCTGGGAACGCTGCTTTTCGGTTTCAAAAATAAGGACCGGGGGTAACTTGCTATTGAGAAACCGACCCTAAATTTTTCGCAATATCGCAAAAAAGTGACATTTCTCCGCTGACATTTTCCTTCACTAACAACGTATCACAAATTATTAAAATTAATAACCGAAGATTTGCAACATTACCCACGAGTGCCAACCTAAATACCATTATATCGGCAGATTCGGTTATTTGATCCGACAGCATTCTATCTCTTTTTAACTCGGGTTAAACAAAAAAGACAATGCGCTCTGAGTTTAAAACGAATTTTTAATACTTACAAACTGCAATTGGCAATAATTTCAACGTCATTGATGACGTGCATTCATTATTTTATTATTAATTTCTCTATAATTATGTCTTGAACCCAACAGTTTACCCCCAAAAGTACAATAACACTTTATGGTATTCCTATACATTATAATGCCTGGTTTATACTTCTGAATTAAGAATTAAAATAAATTGAGAATTAAACTAAATTAAAGATTTAAATGTTAAACGTCCATAATTTGATGCTGTCGTTTATACCTCAAATTGAAAAATTAAATTAAATTAAATTAAATTAAATTGAAAGTTGGCTAACTTTCAACTAAGATTTAAAAATTAAGGAGATCGATCTATTTAGCTGGTTTTTGTTTATTTCACTGTTTCTTTCTGTCATTTGTGATTACGTAAAGAGCTAGCTAATTTCAGAAAATCCATAATTCTTAATTTTAGGTATAAACTGCATTTTTAAAGTTTAGTTTAATTTAATTTTCAATTTATTTCTTAGTTTAGTTTAATTCTTAATTTTGGAAGTATAAACCAGTCATAATAAAAAGTGCCTCTTTTATAGAAAATTTTATACAAATTTTTGCGTGACGGCATTCGCCCTAGAATGCTTTGTTTTAAAGTTTTATAAATGAATAAGTGGGGTTTATAGAAAAAACCTGTCAATTATAGCTATTTATATAACACGTACATAAACTAAGGCTTCATTGTACGAATAATTTTATAATAATAGTCAATGAAGCCAGTTTATGTAAGCGTTATATGCATGATTTTATGTACGATTGCGAATGGTTTTTGTTAAAAATTAAAAAAATTCAATAAAAAAATTAAAATTCGCGTAGCTATACCTGTTTCACATTGGCAGGTTGTCAGGATCTGTTTCACCTTGGGAGGTTGTCAGGTAGTCCAGGTAGACAATAAAGTAGCACCTCATTTCACTAGTAAAATAAAGTTCTACTTTATTGACGCAAAACTGTTGTATCTACGCCACTAAACATCTGAAAAAAATTGCTTTACCTATACCTATTTCCTATTTGGTAGGAAATTTTCTTCTCTTTAACTTTTCTTTTTTGACCTCAAATGCTTAGTTTTGGAGTTATCAGGAAAAAAGTAAAAGAAGGTAGATTTCACTTGACTTAAAGGGTGGTTTTGGGGTGACGGGCTCAACGCCTCGGCGCTGGGGTTTCGAGGGGTATTTAATATCCTAGAACACAGTCTCTTACCAAATTTCAGCTTGTCTCTAATTTGTTGAACATCATCTTGTATGGTCCCTGTACTAATTATCTTGTTGACACACTCAAACACAGTTTTGAATCTAAAATGAAAGTATCAAGCTATCAGCTACAATGATATAGAGTATAAACGTTTATGAAGAACTGTGAAATATATTATACATACAGGGTGTTCATTTTAAAACTTAGCACCCCTTTTATCTCGGAGTTAAAAATTTTGGAAAAAATCCCTGAAACACGCCAACTATAATTTAAAGGGGGATGAGTTTTTATGTAAAATTCACGTCCCCCCTTTCAACCCCCCAGCCCTCAGAGCCACCCCCTAGAAAATCTCAAATGGGAAGGAAAGTCAAGTGATACATCAATTTGAAGGGATTTCAATTTCAAACATGTTGGTACTCAATTTTAATACCTTAGTTCAACTGTTTTGAAAATATTGACAGTTGAAAATTGAGTTTTTTGAAACTTTGTGTCAAATTATCAAAAAACGAAAACCAAACAGAAACTTTTTTTTTATAAATAATTTATTGTTCTTATTTTTTTAAACAATCCTTGATATTCAAACTTAGGGCGGATGGCTCGTTAGACGTCTATGAAAAACAGAGAAATATATATTTTTCGAATTTTTCAAATTTGGTATACGGTCTAATAGGTCAAGGTGCATTTTCTTAAAATATGTTCACAAGTGAAGCTTTGTCAAATCTGACCGTAACAAACTAGTTACTATCTAATTTTCCCATTGGACTATGAATTTTATCCATATTTCATTGTATAATGTCCTATAACCAACACATTTGAATTTCACTATACAAGAGTCACATTCAGAAAGATAATTAGGTATTTGAGTGCATCTTTAGATGTTGGTTGAAACTGCTTTTATATTTAAATTTTGTATAACAAGTTTCACAATGGAAAGGTTTATCATCCGAGTGTCGTGTTTTTAGATGTTGCTTGAGATTGTCGAACCGTTTAAATTTCCCATCACAAGTGTCACATTCGAAAGGATAATTATCCGAGTGCGTCTTTAAATGCCTGTTCAAATCGCCATTCCATTTAAATTTCGCATTACAAGTATCACATTCGAAAGGATAAGCATCCGAGTGAGTTTTTAGATGTTGCTTGAAATTAGCGTTCTGTTTGAATTTCGCATTACAAATGTCACATTCGAAAGGATAAACATCCGAGTGAGTTTTTAGATGTTTCTTCAAATTGTCGCTCTGTTTGAATTTCGCATTACAAGTTTCACATTGGAAAGGTTGATCATCCGAGTGTTCCTTTACATGTCGGTACAAACCTGATTTAAATTTAAATTTCGCATCACAAGTGTCACATTGGAATGGTTTAACATCCGTGTGAGTTTGTAGATGTTGCTCCAAATTGTCGAAGCGTTTAAATTTTGCATTACAAGTGTAACATTCGAAAGGATAATTATCCGAGTGCGTCCTCAAATGTCGCTTCAAACTGGCGTTCTGTTTAAATTTTGCGCTACAAGTATCACATTCGAAAGGATAATCATCCGAATGCTTAAATGTCTTCAAATGTCTGTTCAAATGGCCAATCAATTTAAATTTTGCTTCACAAGTGTCACATTTATACGGATAAAAATCTAGATATAAGATGAAATGTTTTCTCAATCCTTTTTTGTTTGGAAATTTTGCATTGCATTTGTAGCATTCAAATTCCTTATTTATCTGTTGATGCACATTTATATGTTGTGAGTTATTTTTGGTTTTAGATTTGCTGGAGAAAATGTTACAGTGAAATTTCTTGATATCATCTGATAGTGTTGGTGAATTGGATACACATGAATATTCCTCTTCCTTTACGTATGCCCCTTTATTAGGATCAATTAGTGGATTTTCGGACATGTCTATTTCGTCTGTCCACTCATTTTTTATCATAAATATAAAAAAAAATATTATATTGAAATACGATTTTCATCAAAATCCTAATCTCAAAAATGAGGGTCGGTTAGTTTTGAAGATAAATCTAAAATGGCAAAAACTGTTATCTTACGAGGTACAGTGTCGAATTATTAAAACACAGAAACATAAAATGTTTTTATATTTTTTTATACAATCCTTGATATTTTAATTCAGGGTGGATGGGTTGTTAAAGTTTATATAATTGCAGGTTATAGCACAAATCGAGGATTAGGACCATACAACCATCCCAAACCATAGGCGCGAGGACGGCAGGTACCATCATTGATATAGAAATATAGATTTTACTACCATTCCATTATAAATTCCGAGGCTATGCATTCATTATAAAAATACTTAAAAAACTTATAATTATTCATAATACTTGAAAGCAAATTTCTGAAAAATATGTATTGTCTTGTCTATCAATAGTTCCTTTATTAAATGGGGCTTAAATAACTGATAATATTGGGAATAATCCGAAATTTTACAAAGGCGTTTTTATTATTTTCTGAGCTTATTTGAAAAGATATCCTAAAATAAATGTCACTTCATCGTTGCCACTTTTTCTCCTCTACAAGATGTCACCATCAAATTTAAAATCTAAAGTTTCGTTTTTGGGCCACCATCATCAAACTTATGACGTATCGCACAGGCTTCCTTTCTGATGTGGAACATTTTTCATCAAAGACTACCGTCGAGAAATTGAGTGAAAACCTAAAAAATTGTACTTTTGGGGTGGGTTTGGGATGGTTTGCACCCTCGGAGGAGAGGGGACTTTTAGTATGTTAATCTGAACCACAAAAGCTAGACATTCCAGCAAAAATCAGCTTTAAGGGATTTTGTTCCACGACGGACCTCAATGTCACTATACTATATCTAATATCTTAAAAAAACTATTTAAAAACTGATAAATCATGATATTCTCAAGCCTAAAATTATGCCAGAATAAAAAACTAAACAAAAAAATATATATTTAGGTATAGTCTTTTTAAAATCAGTTGAAGCAAGGTAAAGGTAAATCATAAATGGTGATTGAATACTTTCATGAGAAATGCTCTGCCACTTGTCAGCCACCAGTTGGAATTTATTTGTACCTTGTTTCAATTGACTTTACAAAGACTATACTCAAGTATTTATTTTTTCTTTAATTTTTTTTTTTCATAATAAAGATTTAAAAATGTAGACTCATTTTCTTTATACTTTGCTTAAAAATTACTTAAATTAGGAGTAATTTTTATTTTATAATAAAATAATAATATAAAATAAAAACAAAACAGCTAGGTAGCACGAAACTAGATAGATTCAGTGCAACATTATTATTTTTAATCTTAATTTCGCTTCACAAGTATTACATTGGAAAGAATGATCATCCGAGAGCGTCTTGGAATGTTTGTGCAAGTCGCCAATTCATCTAAATTTTACATTACAAGTGCCACATTCGAGAGGATAAACATCCGGCGAGTGAATTTTTAGATGTAGCTTCAAATCGCCGATCGAAATAAATTTCTCATTACAAATGTCACATTCCCAACGATGAACATCCGAGTGAGTTTTTAGATGTTCCCTCAAATTGCCGATCCACAAAAATTTCGCCTCACAAGTATCACATTTGAAAGGATGAACATTCGAGTGCGTCTTTATTAAATGTTTGTTCAAATCGCCGATCCGTTTAAATTTCGCATTACAATTGTCACATTCGAAAGCATTACCATCTGAGTGAGTTTTTAGATGTTGCTTCAAATATCCGATCTGTATAAATTTCGCATTACAAGTATCACATTCGAAAAGATGATCATCCGAATGCGGCTTTAAATGTTTATTCTGTTGATCGTTTAAATTCTCGATATCTTCTGAATGGATCTCTTCAATTTCGAATATCTCTCCGTTCGAATAAACTAGAATAATTTCGGGTTTGTCGATATTACCTGGTGGTGTTGGTGAATTGGATTCATCCGAATCTTCCTCTTCTTTTACGTATGCCCTTTTATTAGTATCAATTACTGTCCATTAATTTTTGATCATAAACCTAAAAAAAATTTTTTATATAACAATTGGGTTAGATTAGATAAGTGTAAATTAATTGACAAAAACTGTAATTTTACGAGACAAAGCATAAAATTGTTAAATAAAAAAAAAAAAAATCGAAAAAAAATATATACATGAGGTCATTTTCAGGAACACACTGGGCAGTGTGAATGAAAACTAAGCTTTCACTTTTAGTATTAAGTGATAGCTTTAGCTTTTACTAGGTAGATTTAGCTTTTGCTAATAGCATTTGCTGAAATTGAAGTGAATAACCTTTTCCTTTTACTTACTAGCAAAAGCTAGATATTTGAAGCGTTTACTGAAAATACGGAGATTTCGTGAAGTATCTACAGCATTCTCAAAAAGTGTGTTTGCGAGATTTTATACTGATAACGCCAATATTTATATTCTTATAAACCGGAATGGTATTAGGTTTGTTCCAACACGTCAAAAACCGCCCCATGAACGGTCTAGAAACCACTCTCTACACGAATTTCAGAGTTCTACGCACAAATTTTTGGCTTTGCGCAGAATCATGATGGTACGTACAGTTTCTTTATGTATTTGAACAGAGCTATGACCGGCGGCGTGAAAACATTGAAAGAAATCAATGGGCCTATTCGGGTTTGAAAAACGGACGGTTCTAGAACGGTTGGAAACAATCGCACAGTTTCTTATTGAAATTTGTGATAGCCGAGCCGTTGGCATGTTGTTGATTGAAAAACTGTGCGATATTATTTTGAACCGTTCTAGAACCGTCTTTTTTTCAAACCCGAATAAAGCTAGAAATTAGGTACATTCACCATACTCAGCAGCTAACTTGCAGCATAAAGCAGTTGAGGATAGTGTAGATACAGCGGATGTAAATTTCGTGAACGCCCGACAATTCTGCGCATGTCTAAGTTAACGCTCACCAACTCAACTTATGAGTTGGTAAGCGTTAATTTTTACCGCTTAGAGAAATCGACAGCAGCTGACAAAAAGTGGCTTTTGCTGAACGCGATTAGGTACGATCACCAGCACTCAACTGTTGCCAACAGTTAAGTGGTTGGGAAAAACAATCGCGTTTAGCGGCGCTCAGTAAAAACCGCATTTTGTCAGCTGCTGTCGATTTCTCTAAGGGCCAGTTTTTCAATAGCAGATCACCCCTGGGTTAAGTTAACTATAGGGTAAACATTGCAATTTGACACGTTAACCCTGGAGTTAAAACCAACCCGGGGGTGACTCGCTATTGAGAAACCGGCCCTAAGCATGTTTCCCCAACTACTCAACTATTGGCAATAGTTGAGCGGTTTAAGGTGAAAAAGAATAATGACTCAGACAATTCTATAAGTGATTTGATGGAGGAGGAGGCTCCTGAAAAATCTTGAGCCAACCTCAAATTGACAGACTGTTGTATTTTTCGGCACGACTTTCTTTTCTTTCAGGATAAAATTTCGCGGACCTACCTTATATTTATAAACGCCGCCATTTTTGCCAAACTTCCAAACACCACTAAAATGTTTAAGCCAAGGTTTACCATGCTTGCAGAAATGTAAGCTTTTTCTTCATATTATTAGGAGTTGCTTACTTTTATTCACACCATTTAAAGACAATGCTAAAAACTTATAGCTTTTACTGAATTTTTATTCACACTACCCACTGGCTAACCGACCGCCGGCGGTGCTAGTATCTGTGAAAAAGAAAACCGTCTTCCGGCGGCATGGTTTTTGTACATTTGAGAAAACCGCCTAAAGTCTAAACCAATTTGTTAATAAAGGCGGCATGCTATTAGTTTATTGATAAATGCCGCCGGACGACGGTCTACTGTTTTTAAAGTATTGAATACCGCCGAAAAAATTAGCATCCATAACCTTATTTCTTCCATTTTCATTTGAATTTTCACTCATTAAAAATTTCAATAGTTAATTATCGGGCTGTTTTTACTTTTCCTTAATTGTGATCGAGTCTATAGCAAGGATAACTTTGTTGTTACTACAACTATGTGATAATGAAGCTAGGAGACGTGTTCGAAAGTTATGAAGCCTTTTTCAAAGACCTAGATAATTATTCCAAACGAGAATTTGTATCCTTTTGGAAGAGAGATGGCATGCCGCAAGAATATGAAAATCAAATTTTAGAAACAGTGGCTCAGGATGATGAAAATCAAGTTTTAGACACAGTGGCTCAGGATGATGATGAAAATCCAGATCCAAATATTTTTACAAACTGTGAAATTGAAATATTTGATGTATGTTTGACAAGCACTAAAGATTCAAATGTAGGTGAAATGAAAATGCCAATTGCCATGAAGAAAAGAGGTAGGCAGAAAGGTCGATCAAATACTGTCATCGGGTTAAGCTCAAAGCATAATAGTAAAGTCAAGTATACTATCCTTGGCTTAATCAAAATAAAGATTACATTAGGACTGTTAAATACAAGACAACAATTTATCATTTTAAATAGGTAACCTGTTTTTGCTTGGATAATCTTATGTTTTTAAAGTATGTACCTAAATGAATCGTTTATTAACTTAAGAAAAGCCATTCTACCACATCTGTGTTATTAATTTGATGTGGAAGATAGCTGGCATATACCACCCATATCCAATCTTTATATACATTAGACCGTCGTCCGGCGGCGTTTAACAATACACTGATAGCATACCGCCCTGATTAACAACTTAGGTTAGATTTTCGGCGGCTTTCTTATATGTACGAAAACCAAGCCCCCGAAGGCGGTTTTCTTTTTCACAAATACAAATACCGCCGGTGGTCGTTTAGCCAGTGTGTTTCAGGAAAGCGGTCTCTGTGACTGAATAAAAACCCTTTTATTTTTTACTTCTCAATATTCCGTTCTATATTTAGCCACTTCATCAGGAGAATCTACAATAAAAACCAAAACATTGGTCAACAAATTCTTTTGACTAACAAAAAAAAAAAAGAAAATCACGTGCGTCTTACTTAAACTATTGGAAATAACAAGTACAAACATTCATTTATCCATTCTTCAGTATACAGGGTTTCCCACGAGGCTTTACCCAAATGATGACTTTGGAATGCATCACCGTATGTTCCCCTGTATAATTTTTTATAATTTTTTTAAACATTAACAAATATGGCATTGCCGATTTTTTAAATTAATTTTCCAACGAAAAATGCCATAATATACCATGAGTTACGTTTAATGGAAAGTTGACGTCCCGACCGAAATTAAAGCGAAAGTGGTGAAACTGGATGACAATGGTAGAAGCACCACAAAAAGTTACCCAGATCCTCAAAATTTCAATTATATTGGATGACGCATTCCTTACAAAACGTAGGGTAGGTCAACACAATAGAATAGACATTGTTGGGGATCGGGAGTTGACCGATGCCACGAATGTTGAGTGCCTGGAGTTTTCCGCTCGCTCCAATCTCGTACTTCGATAATTAAAACTCGGTATTGTATAAAAATTTCTCATTTATTAAAATTCTCGTTGAGGGGGCGACACTTAGTTAAGAATGTTGAGAAGCAACCCGACTGTTCAGAGTGAAGCTCGGAATCTGAAAGCCTCGCCTTCAACTATCTTCCACCAAGGAAGGCAAGTTTGGACCTTCCTAAAGAAGGGTATTTTACAATTTCCTAATATTGCCTTATCCATTTTTGAGTATGTTTTTGAATTGCGACAGCTATTTTTTTTCACTGCACTGAAAAGTATATGTCAAAACGAATAAAATAAGTACAAGCAGAACTCTGTACGATGATTTTTCACCGTAGAATTTTTTTTTTGAAAAAAAAAAAAAATTGACAAAAATCTAGAATTTTTCCATTTTTTTTTTTTAAATTTGGTTAATTTAGACATAGAGAGCTATACTTTCACCAATTTTCGTCACAATTGAATTATTTTGTTCGAAATGAAAAAGAAAAATCAAAAATTGAAAAAATATATGGTTTTTTGCATTTTCCTGGGAAGTTTTGAGATTATGTTGAAAGTGACTTAAACAAAAGTTGTAGATGATCTATAACTCTTGTATTGGGTATTTTTCGGTTTGATGTGTAATTTCACCGGAAATCGTAATAATACCATTTTTAATTCCTCCACTACCCCCTGTGTGGATTTTTTTTTACGTTTATTGTAAGTCTCTTGACCATACCCAACTATAAAAGTCCAGGTAACAATTTTTTTCCCCTTTTTAAATGAGTTATTTCGATTGGTCTATATATATTTTTCAATTGTGAATTTCGTAGGTAAGTTAAACAAAGGACACCAAATGGCTATTATATATTTTTTTTTATGCAATCCTTGATATTTGTTTGAGAACCGAGAAATATATATTTTACTTAACAAGTGTGATAAGCTATACTTTTACGCATGAAACGTAGTTCGGTGCAAGCCATAAGTACGGAGATGATGATGTTAAGTACAACATTTCTCCTACGAGCTTTAGGCATTTAAGTGTAATAAAACAACCTTTTTTTTTAAGTTAAATCTAAGTCTATTTTAATAAATCAAAGTACAATGCACCTATGCCAAAAGTGCTGATTATTTTAATATATGCCTATTGCTAATTTTCTATGAAATTAACCCAATAATTTGCTTACATCTAATATTGGATATCATAAACTAACTATATACAGAGTGATTTATTAATAACGTATGTGTTTCTATTTTTATTCTTACGCTACACACCGATTTATAGCCAATGAAAAAGATGTATAGTATTTTTAATACCCATTTAGAATAACCGCATCCTTGTTTATCAATCACGAATCAGGTGAAACAAAAAATTACCAACAAAAACGATTGTCGATTGCTAATACGTCAAATTCATGTACAAATAGGAAACTCCTAACCTATTTTTATTCGTCTGTTCAAGAAGCGACATACGTTTAGTCACTAGAACCACTGGTACTTCTAAATAGGTATTAAAAATTCTATATCTTACATAAAATTTAACCATGTTATAGGGATACTAAAACACCACCACCACAGGTTTGAAGATGTTTGAAAAACAATACATTTTTTTTGTTCAATTTCCTGTGGACAATGATTCGAACTTTTACTTTCTATTGAAATGAAGATTAGGAATCTATTTTTTTCAGCTACAACCTACAATAGGTTGAATCATAAATAAACTATAAAATATTTTGAAAAATTTTCAAAAATACAATGTTATATTTGATTTGCACTACTGTTGCACTAGTTAATAATTATGAAAAATACAAGCGGACTGTATATTATTTTTTTACATTGACTAAAAATAATTTATTGAAACGTTTTTCTTGACATCTCATCATACTTTTACTTCAAACATGACATCTTGGTATTACTAGTATGCTGGTATTATTGGTGGCAGAGAGGAAGTTCCGAATACGGTTCTTGTGAAAGTAAAATTCAAATAATAAAGAAAAATTAAATTAAAAATTGAGCATAAAATCATATTCACGAATTGGGATCATACAATATTTTTTATATTTGTTCAGTTTCAGTAAAACATTATTTTACTTGAGATTTCACTGTTTGTATTGTAGAAATTTTATAGTACAATGCGACCTCTTTTGCTACATTTCCGATCTTATGAATTCCCATTACATTTCTAGTACACTTTCCGTTGATATATTTAACAAAAAAACGGGTTTCCGAAATATTGATTGGTCGCATGGATGCATATTTTCTATAAATGTTAACGAAATGATCACCAACTATCGTACATGATCTTTTCTTGTTTGTTTTGCCATCAGGAACTTTCACATAAATTGATGAGCCATGATCCTCGATGTCTTGCACCCTCATTTTGACAAGCTCGTGAGATCTGCAAGCCCCCGCGACTCCAAACAATAGAACAACCTGAAGAAATATTTTGGTATTCATTGTTGACTTCAAAAAAAAACGTGTTTGTACTTACTTTGGTTCCCAGATATTTTACATCTGGTGCCTTAGCCAAAAAGTCGAGAAATTGATTCTTCGTAAGAACTGCTGATTTTTTGGGTTGATAGTTTTCCCTCTGTTCCTTTTTTAAATAAGCACGGAAATCCAGATATTTCGAAATGTCCACCTTATGCCTAATACTCAACATTGATCTAATCATGGAGTAATGGATCCACATCGAGGAACTTTTCATTTTATAAACATTCTTTAACTTAATGAAATATCCAAGCAAGGCATTCTCCGAGTATTTCTTTATGTCTTCTTCCTCACAATATTGCATAAACTTTTTATAAGAGGCCTCATCGACTGCGCCTGATTTACTTGGCACTAGCTGCTCTATTGCTGTTTTGCCTGCTTCGGCTTCACTTGGGGGAGTGGAAGGTAGATCGATATTATCTTCATCAAGCATATTCACTCCCTTTAGTTGTTTTCTACCGCAAAACTTTAAAAATTTTAAGTTTTGTTGAGAATGAACGCGCAAACCTTCACAATTATATCGATGTTTAATCAACGTCATGGTTTCCGATGGTTCCAATAGCGATTTAAGGTAATTCACCTGTACATACAGGTATAGGCGCTTAAGTTGATTCGGATTATGAATGTCGAAATTCAAATTAAAAATTGTGTAGGTACTAAACTTCGCATCAATCGAACTCGAACATCCCAATTTTTGGTCACTTTTTGTAAGACTATAACTCAAAATCTAGCAGGCCGATTTTGTTCAATTTTTTTTTTTCTGAAAGGATGCTCCCATTTCTATTTAATTTCCAGTTGCTACCAGATTTCCGGCCACCTGCTAAAAGATACAGGGTGAAACATAGGTTGCCGATTTTTTTGCGAAAGTTCGGGTTCACCCCATTCTGCTGGAGGAAGGGTTGAGTAGATTTTTGGTATTGTTTAGAAGAGTACCTCAGTACCTCGGGACGTTTTTGAGATTTTTTGAATATCGTAGCCCACTACGATTTTATCATGAGTCATGCGATTTTATGCAAAATAGCTTTTGACGTCATTATTTCCTTTTGAAACAAACACTACAATTATGGCGCATGTGAAAACACACTTTAGAACATATTATACAGGGTCATACAAAAATATACAGTGTGTCTATTTTTCTGGGCTGCAATATTCAAACAATCTCAAAAGCGTCCCGAGGTACTAAGGTACTCTTCTAAACTGAATACCAAAAATCTACTCAACCCTTCCTCCAGCAGAATGGGGTGAACCCAAATTTTCGCAAAAAAATCGGCAACTTATGTTTCACCCTGTATCTTTTAGCAGGTGGCCGGAAATCTGTTAACCACTGGAAATTAAATAGCAATTGGAACATCCTTCCAGAAAAAGAAAATTTGAACAAAATCAGCCTGCTAGATTTTGAGTTATAGTCTTACAAAAAGTGACCAGAAATTGGGGTGTTCGAGTTCGATTGATGCGTAGTTCAAACTTCTATGCGCGTCACATAAGTATTACTTATACTCCTAAAAAAATAAATATCTATTTTTCAATATCCTTTATAGTTTAATATAGGTACCTACATACTTTATACTAGATACCTACTACTGAAATGACAGCAACACACAACTTGCATTTTATTTTTGGAATTATTTGTAATTTATTTGCATTTTCTGGAATCTTCTGTAGGTTCAACGTTGACCAGCGATTTGCCCCTCGGATGCTTCGTTAGATGTCGTGTCTCTAAATGGTGGTTTAAAGTGCCGCTTACTTTAAATTTCGCATTACAAGTGTCACATTTGAAAGGATAAACATCCGAATGAGTTTTTACATGTTGCTTCAACTCGCCGATCCATTTAAATTTCGCATTACAAGTATCACATTCGAAAGACTGATCTTCCGAGTGCTGTTTGTTCCAATGAACTGGATGCCTCGTTAGATGTAGTTTCAAACTAATTTTATATTTAAATTTTTTTTCACAAATGTAACATTGGAAAAGATAATCATCCGTGTGCGTCTTTAAATGGCTGGTCAAGGTGCGGATAAGTTTAAATTTCCTATTACAAGTGTTACATTCAAAAGCATAATCATCCGAGTGCGTCTTCACATGTTTGTTCAAATCGCTGCTCCTTTTAAATTTCGCATTACAAGTGTCACATTGGAAAGCATGAACATCCGAGTGAGTTTTTAGATGTTCCTTCAAATTGCCTTTCAGTTTAAATTTCGAATTACAAGTCTCACATTCGAAAGGATGATCATCCGAATGCGTTTTTAAATGGAGTTTTAAAGTGCCATTTAGTTTGAATTTCCTATTACAAGTGTCACATTTGAAAGGATAAACATCCGAATGAGTTTTTAGATGTTGATTCAAGTTGCCGAGCCGTTTAAATTTCGCATTACAAGTATCACATTTGAAAGGATGATCATCCGAATGCGTCTTTAAATGGAGTTTTAAATTGCCTTTTCGTTTAAATTTCGCATTACACGTGTCACATTTATAGGGATATTCATCTAGATGTCTGATGGAATGTCTTTTTAATCCTTCATTTTCAAATTTTGCATTGGATTTACATGAATATTCGTCTTCCTTTACGTATGCCCCTTTATTAATATCAATTACTGGATTTTTGAAAGTATCCGTTTCGTCTGTCCGTTCATTTTTTATCATAAATCTAAAAGAAATTTTTCATATTAATATTAAAATAGAAACTTTTATTGAAAAATAATAAGGGTCGGATAGTTGGGATTAGTTCATATAAATCTAAATTGAATGGCAAAAACTGTAGTCTTACGAGGTGAATGTAAAACTATTGGAAAAAAAAAAATTCAAAAATATGTAAGTTACTATTCTTTTGTAATAATTGACGGGATCAATACCCTCAAAGTAGTATATGCACTGTATTGTACATGATCGAATAAAGTATAAACTAAACTAAACTAAACTACTCAGTGTTATCATCTAATTGCATTTCAATAAGTTTTATTATTGGTTTCAAGAAAATGCAAAAAATGATCTTATGATAGGAATCAACTTATAGCCTATGATAGAATATTATACAAAACACTAAGCACCTAAAAACTGGTTCGAAAAATACATTATTTAGCAATTTCATTCAACAAAAATCACAGGACGACTCGATTTTATACTATACTTATGCTTGATAGGTTTTATTTATAATACATGTTTTATGTAGCTACATACAATATATTTGTTCCAGTATTTGTTTAAATATAATATAATATATAATTTAGTTTCATTGCGGATTAACTTCAAACATCGAAGTAAGTAGTTATACAATTTTACCCCGTTATAAAATATTGGCTTTTGGCCAGTATTCGATTTAAGTTTTGGACAATACAAGTTGTGTCCTTGACGAATTTGATGGTTATGGACTTCATTCCCATTTATGAATCTGATGATTGACCTCTTGTTACAATACAGTATTTTAAATCTAAGGTTCCTGTCCCAAATAAGGTCACGTTAAGAAGTTTTATTTTTGTCCTAACATTATCCACCAAATCCAACAAAAATCACGAGCTTATATGTGAAGTGTTTCGCTTCTATTACTTGGATATCAACACCATTTTTTTTTATATAATTTTTTTATATATAAGTGGTGTTTATTACGTAAAACAAAGACGCTTACCATTGGCCCTATTTGGATCACTATGCTCCTAGTAAGGCCACCAATAAAAAATGCTTAAAACAAATACAATCATTTGTAAAAATATTATTATTTGAAAAATAGTACACAAAATAGAACTTACACGTTTGCCGCATTCCTAAAAAAACAATAATTCCAAGTCCGATTCAAATAAGTCAACTTACACTGGGACAAAAATGAACTGCAGCATCTCTTGCTTGGTTAGACTCCAGGCATTTCAAAAAACATCACTCAGATAATAATATGACACATTCTTTCAAAAAAACACTGTGATGTGAGGTCAATTGAAATTTTTTTGTATGATGGCCTTATTAGGAACATATTAAATTGTTAAAAAAAAGTCTGTAACTAGGAATCTAGCAAAGATATTATTCTGTACCTCTCTGTAGCTTTCTCAATACATAATTGTCTGTTAAAAAAATACAATCGCTCAATTCACTATAAAAACCCGCATATAAGCTAATTGAGTTCCAGCCTCAAAGTTATAACCGTTATATTATAACGTGACATATGAAATATGTGGTTGGCCATTTTTTGACATATGACGAGTTGCTAGGAACCCTTGCAATAATGTTTGATTTGTATTATAGATTTATTTTTCAATAATATTGTAATTTTTGAAAATGGGATTCAATATTAAGCAACAAAGGGCACTGGCCTAATTAGGTACATGGCCCTATTTGGGTAAGGTACCTTATACATATTTCCTAGAATATATATATATATATATATTTTTTTGAGCAATATTATAGCTGTTGAGTAGAGAAGCGAATTGGCAATCGATATATTATGTTTTGCAGAGTTTGCAATGGTTTCAAAAGAGAAATTACAGCAGTTCCCCAGACAGAAATCAAATAATGTAAATCACTAATATGTGATCATAGTGAAGTTTTTTGCATATAGTCAACTTCAAGAGCTATCGAACTTTATACAAGTCTCCTTTGAGGGGTACAATTTTTTTCCTTACCCGCTCTATGTGATTTTCCAAAGACAGTGTACTATCTATAATAGGTCTCAAATATTTTATTGTACAGCTATTCTCTAGTAACTGGGATTCAAACAATATGTTTTGGTTATTATTTAAATTTCTTCTACTTAACATCATATAAGATGATTTTTTAATATCAAGTGTTAAGTTATGAGACATAATTAACCAATCATCCAATACTCCCAGATCCTTAGCAATGCCCGTCCTGATAGAATTGGCGCCTTCACCACAATAAACCATCGTTTTATCATCAGTATACAACTTGACTGTTCCACCCAAGTTCAGTTTACAAATTTTATATGCAAATAATAAAGATTTGAAAATACTGAAGACTAATTTTCTGCATACTTTGCTTACTGAAATAAGGAGTGATTTTTATTCCATAATAATAGAAAATAAACACAAAACAGCTAATCTGTCCGAAAATCGATAGACTCAGTGCAACAACGTCTTAAGATGTCGGTCCAAATTTTGTTTATATTTAAATTTTGCTTCACAAGTGTCATATTGGAAAGGACGATCATCCGAGTGCGTCTTCAAATGTTTGTTCAAGTTGCCTTTCCATTTAAATTTCACATTACAAGTGTCACATTGGAAAGGATGATCATCCGAGTGCATCCTTAAATGTTTGTTCAAATCGCCGATCTGTTTAAATTTCGCATTACAATTGTCACATTCGAGAGGATAAACATCCGAGTGAGTGTTTAGATGTTCCTTCAAATTGCCTATCCATTTAAATTTCGCTTCACAAGTGTCACATTGGAAAGGACGATCATCCGAGTGCGTCTTTGAATGTTGGTTCAAACTGCCGATCCGTTTGAATTTTGCATTACAAGTATCACATTCGAAAGGACGATTATCCGAGTGCGACTTCAAATGTTTGTTCAAATCGCTGACCCGTTTAAATTTCGAGTTACAAGTATCACATTGGAAAGGACGATAATCCGAGTGCATCTTCAAATGTTTGTTCAAATTGCCGATCATTGTTGCTTCACAGATGTCACATTTATAGGGATAATCATCTAGATGTATGATGGAATGTCGTTTTAATTCTTCTGCATTTTCAAATTTTGCATTACATTTGTAGCATTCAAAGTTTTTGTTTTTCTGTTGATGCACATTAAAATGTGAATCATTTTTGGTTTCAGACTTGTTTAAGAAATTTTTAGAGTCAAATTTCTCGGTATCACCTCTTCCTTTACGTACGGCTAGAGAGCCGTACGTAAAGAGAGATTTGGATCAAGTAGTGGATTTTCGTATATGTCTATTTCGTCTGTCCGTTTTTTTTAATCATAAATCTAAAAAAAAAAAATCATATTAAAATACAATTTTTTTTTAAAATCTTGGTCAGGGTGACTCCCTTTGAACATATGTTCATAAGTGAAGCGTTGCCACATCTACCCGAAACAAAATAGTTCAAGTTTCAAGTTTATTTATTTCAAAATAGTTACAAAATTATTAAATTAAATTTACATAACTTATAATATGACTAACTAAAGCACCAAGTAAGTCATCTAGTATGTGCTTATTTTAATATTTGAAATTTTTGTAATTTTATTAGAGATAGACTTTTTTACACATTTATTGTCGCGCTAATGGAAGAAAAGAAAAGAAAAGAAAAGAAAAATCACTACATCCTAAAAATGACTCACTCATCTAATAATAATCTAATAATGAAAAGCTCAAAATTATAGTTAGGTATTATGACAGCAGCTTCAGAAATGTAATTCTATTTTCCCAAAGATATAAGATATTTTTTTGCTTGTTTTGAAAACTTTTTACTATTGAATTTTCCGATTTTACTGTCAATTCGAGCCAATATTTCATGTATAATGTCCCATAATATACCTACAACTACACACATTTGAATTACCACCACGTTGTTTGAATCTTTGAGCCCACGATTTCAATAATTTTTTTGACGGAGCATCACGAATATTCCGAATCATTATTCGGCCGTTACAATCAATGGTTACAAAAACGTCGCCGTGCCGCGCCATAAGAATCGTTTTATTCAAAAAACCCCTCAACCTTCAACGCGCGTTGCTCGTTCGACCACTGCTCCATGTTCACTGATAAACCGCACGCATTCGCCGCAAATTGCCAGCGCGAACCCCCCCACAAATATTAGGTTGGATATACAGGGCGCGTTCTGAAAAAGAAATTTACCCTGAGTCACCCTGCATTTTTCGAATTTAGTATACGGTCTAATGGGCCAAGGTTTTTTTTCTGAAAATATATCCACAATTGAAGCATTGCCAAAACTTCCCGAAACAAACTGGTCATGTGAGTTCTAGTCAAAATTTCACATACATAATGTCCTATAACATACCCACAACTGCACATTTGAATTTCACTTTACAAGAGTCACATTCGAGAAGATAATTAGGTATCTGAGTGCATCTTTACATGTCGATTAAAACTTTGTCTATGTTTAAATTTCGCATTACAAGTGTCACATTCGAAAGGATGCTCATCCGAGTGCGTTTTTAAATGTTTGTACAAGTTGCCGCTCCATGCAAATTTCGCATTACAAGTGTCACATTGGAAAGGACGATCATCCGAGTGCGCCTTCAAATGTTTCTTCAAATCGCCGATCCGCTTAAATTTCGCATTACAATTGTCACATTCGAAAAGATAAACATCCGAGTGAGTTTTTAGATGTTCCTTCAAATTGCCGGTCCGTTTAAATTTCGCATAACAAGTGTCACATCTGAAAGGATAAACATCCGAGTGAGTTTTTAGATGCTCCTTCAAGCTGCTCATCCATTTAAATTTCGCATTACAAGTGTCACATTTGAAAAAACCATCATCCGAGTGCATCCTTAAATGTTTGTTCAAATTGCCGATCAATTTGAATGTTGCTTTACAAGTGTCACATTCATAGGGATAAGCATCTAGATGGATGATGGAATGTCTTTTTAATCTTTCTTTATTTTCAAATTTTGCATTGCATTTGTAGCATTCAAAGTCCTTATTCCTCTGTTGATGCACATTTAAATGTTGTGAATCATTTTTGGTTCCAGAATTGTTCGAGAAAATGTTAGAGTGAAATTTCTCGATATCACCTGATAGTGTTGGTGAATTGGATGCATATGAATATTCTTCTTCCTTTACGTACGCCTCTCTATTTGGATCAATTACTCGATTTTCGCATATGTCTACTTCCTCTGTCCATTCATTTTTAATCATAAATCTAAAAGAAATTTTTCATATTAAAATACGAACTTGTTTTAAGTCTCAGTCAGGGTGACTCACTCTGAAAATATGTTCATAAGTGAAGCGTTGCTACATCTACCCGAAACAAACCAGTCCAAGTTTCAAGTTTATTTATTCCAAAATAGTTACAAATATTGTTAAATTAAATTTATATTACAATACTAATATGACTAAAGCACCTAGATGACAACTCCTGTATGTGTTTATTTTGATTTTTAAGATTTTTGTAATTGTATTAGAAATAGCCTTTTTTACACGTTCATTGTCGGGCTAATGGAAGAAGAGAAAAGAAAAATCACTAAGACCTAAATAGTTATTTATGTATCAAGGGAATTATGCAGGTGTTAATACCCCAGGGCAACGTTTGTGTCCCGAGGGCCTCCAACCCGAGGGACACCAATTGCCCGTGGGTATTAACTCCTGATAATTCCCGTGGTACATAGATAATTTTATATCCTACTGAATTTACTGTATTCTGTCTATTTTTATAAAGGAATAAGCCATAAATCAAAATTTCTATTTTTTGTCAGAGTGTTACCTATTCAAGGTAAAAGCGGGAGTTATGGAAATCCTTAACTCCCTTGGGAGTTATGATATCCTTAACTCCCTTCCTTAACTCCCTTGGGAGTTATGAAAATCCTTAACTCCCTTGGGAGTTAAGACCCTGTTTATGATTATCGTAACCAAGGTATTATATGGTTTTAATAGTTCAGTAGGATATAAAATGATTTACTTTCCTAATAATAATCTAATAATGAAAAGCACAAAATTATAGTCAGGTATTATGACAACAGTTTCAGAAATGTTATTCTATTTTCCCAAAGATATTTTTTTGCTTGTTTCGAAAATTTTTTACTATTGAGTTTTCCGATTTTACTGTCAATTCGAGCCAATATTTCATGTATAATTCGAGTGCTTAGATGTTTTTAAATGTTTGTTCAAATGGCCAATCAATTTAAATTTTGCTTCACAAATGTTACATTTATAGGGATAATCATTTAGATGGAATGGATTTTCGGATATGTCTATTTCGTCTGTCCACTCATTTTTTATCATAAATCTAAAAGAAATTTTTTATATTAAAAAAATAACTTTTTTTGAATCTCAGTCTGGGTGACTCAGACTAAATTTCCCTTTTCGAACGAGCCCTGTATATCCAACTTAATATTTGTGGGGGGTCAGCGCTGGCAATTTGCGACGATTGCGTGCGGATTATCAATAAACATGGAGCAGTGGTCGAACTAGCAACGTTTGTTTATGGTCAAGACGTTTTTTAAATTGAACAATTCTTATGTCGGGACACGGCGACTTTTTCGTAACAGCTACAATATCTGGCGTATACGTGACGCTCCGCACAATTTTTTTTTTTAACTATTTATTTTTGTACCTAGTCAGCGAAATGCCATTTTGGTGAATGAGAACGAAAGTCGTTCGAGTTGCAAACAATATTTTTTTCACAACGTCATTTAAATATCTTATCTATTCACAATCTGATGTCCAACGGTAAAGGTAAAATTTATCATCTTCCAGTGCTATTTGATAGGGAAAGGTGATACATTTACCTTTACCTTTGGACTACAAATTGTGAATAGGATATCGATCATTCGAAGCTAAAATTGCATTTACAATCAAAGGCAGGTGAATTTTAAGTATTTTTGGTATCCACAAAATTCTGCTATCTCTAATTGTTCGGCCGCCAGAGCGCGTTTCTCGAATTTGTCGATTTTTTCATGCCCCATAAATTTCCTATTTTCTCATTATTAAAGATAATTGATTATGGTGAAATGTTTCTTAGGGCACATTTTATGTAGAATTGATTGCAATAGACAGTTTTTATACACACAACAACACAACAATTTTCTTGCACTTGTTATATTTATGTTAAATATTATACCGGGTGTCTGTTTTTCGAGATCAACTATTGGGATCCCGGAAACGGTAAGAATAGAGGGTCGGTTAAATTGGGGCGAACTCGCGCAATTTTATGGCCAATAAAATGCCGTTTTGAAATTTGATAAATCCCAAATACGTTTGGAGATATTCGGAAAAAAATATGGAATATATATTTGTAAATATAACAAGTGATATATCAAGATTTATAAATTTTGCGTTTTTTTTTTTTCAAAAACCTCAAAATATATAGGGTGGTCTGTTCTACTTGTCCACTGTCAAAGGTGACACACGCAATTTTTTTTCATAATATAATTTTTTAAATTTCTTTTGGATATTTTGTTACCGCACGCTTGTAGATAAAATACTGTATATATTACGTATGGTAATAAGGTTATTACCACCCTTAGAGATTGCAAACCTCGCATCACCAGCTCGGCTTGCAAATTTCTCTCGCGTGCAGTAATAACGTAGTTACCACACCTATTATATAATATACTATTATTTGGGTGCCTGTTCAGATGTCGTTTCAAATAGCTTTTATATTTAAATGACGCTTCACAAATGTAACTTTAGAAAGAATCATTTGTGTGAGTTTTTAGATGCTGCTTCAAATTGCCGATCCATTTAAATTTCGCATTACAAGTATCACATTCGAAAGGGTAAACATCCAAGTGAATTTTAAGATGTTTTTTCAAATATGAGATCTGTTTGAATTTCGTATTACAAGTGTCACATTCGAAAGGATAAACATCCGAGTGAATTTTAAGATGTTTTCTCAAATAAGCGATCTGTTTGAATTTCGTATTACAAGTGTCACATTTGAAAGGATAAATATCCGAGTGAATTTGTAGATGTTCCTTAAAATGGTCGATCCGTTTAAATTTCGCATTACAAATATTACATTCGAAAGGATGAACATCCGAGTGAGTTTTCAAATGTCTGTTCAAATTGGCGATCCGTTTAAATTTCGCCTTACAAGTATCACATTGGAAAGGATAAACATCCGAGTGCGTCTTTAAATGTCTGCTCAAATTGCCAATAAATTTAAATTTTGCTTTACAAGTGTCACATGTATAGGGATAATAATCTAGATGTATGATGCAATGTCTTTTTATTTCTCCTTTAGTTCCAAATTTTGCATTGCATTTATAGCATTCAAAGTCCTTATTTCTCTGTTGACGTACATTTAAATGTTGAGAATCATTTTTGGTTTTTGACTTACTGGAGAAAATCTTACAGTGAAATTTCTCGATATCACTTGGTGAATTGAATTCAGAATATGAATATTCTTCTTCCTTGACGTATGTCTCTTTATTTGGAACAATTACTGGATTCTCGGACATGTCTATTTCGTCTGTGCATTCATTTTTTATCATAAACCTAAAAGAAATTTTTTATTTTAAAATACGAACTCTATTGATCTGAGAATAAGGGATTGTTAGTTAACATACATGTAAATTCAATGGCAAAAGCTGTAATCTTACGAGATAAAGTGTCAAATTATTGAAAAACAAAAATAAAACACAAACTTTTTTAAAATAATATATATTTTTTTTTACAATCCTTGATATCTAAACTTAGGTTGAATGGCCTGATTTGATATTTTCGCTGGTTTTTGATATAGCCCATCAAAACATCGAAAATGGGTCACCCTCTATAGTAACCGCCTAGATATCCGAGATTCGTACAAAAAAGTATGTTCCCTCATCAGTTGCTCAAGAGGCACAGGTCAAGTAACCGCTTTCAAGTACAAGATTATACAGGGTGTTTACGGTCTGATTTTATTTTTTTGAGGGGTGAATAAACACTTTAAAAAAAGTGATTAACGCCAAAACACTCCAATAAAAGTCAAACACTAAGGGAGATATGAATTTTTTAAATGTATAACAATTTTATTTTCAAAAAATTATGTTATAACTTAATAATTAGAAAAACACTACAACAGGTGCTCAAAGTAATCGCTCTGTTGTTGAATACAAAGTATCGCTCGACGTATCCATGAATTGGCATAACGTCCAAGTACTAGGCATTGGTGTCTAATGGCGTTCGCAGCTAGTTCAACAGGGTTACGAAGATCTGAGAGGTCAAGTATTTTATCGGTGTATACCATGCTTTTCATCAAGCCCCATTAATAAAAATCTAATGGAGTAAGGTCGGGCGACCGTAGAGGCCATCCAACCGGACCCTCCCTACCAATCCATTCAAAAATCGGAAGTAGTATAAATTTTAAAAAAATCAAATCTCTCTTATTGTTTGAATTTCATTGGGGTGTTTTAGCGTTAATCACATTTCTTCAAGGTGTTTATTTACCCCTTAAAAATAAAATCACAAGACCGTAAACACTCATGGATTAAACCGAGAAAGATAGTTGAGCCAAGGTGTATTTTTTTAAAATACAGGGTTAATTACAAATATTTTAACGCGTGAAAATATGGCCCATTTCGAACAAAAAAAGTTAATAGGAAACATGGGGTCCAAACTCAACCATTTTTGTGGAAAAGGCCTCTAAAGTTTTGACATTTTTTGACGAATGTTTGAAAGATAATGAAAATTGTAACCATTAAGGATTTTTTAGCGACGTTTGTAGCCGTGTTATAAACGGTAATTGGAAGTACATATATAATATTTTCAGCTACCGTTCATAACACGGTTGTGGCTTAAAAATCCTTATTATGAGATCTCAAAAAAAAATAAAAAATTAAAAACATAACATGACGATGTTACTCGGAATTTGGCTTCTAAACATCTGGCAACATAGCACGAAAAAGATTAGATGTTTCAGGTCCAATAATAATTGATTCATTGGAAATAATTGTCGACATCATTTTTTGTTTGCTTCTGAAATTTAAAAATTGTGAATTTAACATTAAGTTCGCTTATTGCAGCAGTTTTGTACGAGGTTATTTGTAATTCATCGGTCAATCGGGTAGGAGGTCCTCATCTACTTCTTTTGTTCGTTCTTGGTCTCCACTCAAGCAACCTCTCCGTCTATCTTTTATCCCTGGCTCGGGGTACTCTATTGTTTCTATGTGAGATTAAAAATTACATTTTAAAACTGCGAGTATCTGCTACATTCTGATACTGTTTAGAATCATCGAAGGTATTGGTTATTCGAGTAAACAAGGTTCAATTTTTACTTGTACCGTTTCACCTAAGGAGCTAACCGGCTATATTTCAGAAACGAATAATACTAGAACTTTGAACCGCTAGGGATCCCAACTGTTATGTTAAAAGATAATGCTCTCGCCACCATTTTATTTCACATTAGAGAAAAATTTGTACATGCGCTTTTTGTTCAGAAAGTATAGAAGAATAATATAGAGATATTCATTGACGTACCCTATCGACTATTTTCTCGACGAAATTCTATTTTTACCTTTCGACATTACAACTGCGACCCCTAGCGGCCATCCTACAAACTTGAAAATAATATCCAGCAATTCCTCTTGGACCATTTTATCAATAATTTCTTTTTCCCAAAAATTCTAGTGTTATTATGTTTCTGAGATATAGCCGGTTACCTCCTTAGGAGGAACACCCGGTACAACGCGGATCATGATTTCTGAACCCGGCTTCACGGAACTGGGGCTTAAACTTCATTTGTACAACCGGGCCTTAGAGGTAGTTGAGCCGATAATTGATTTGTCAATCTCACTTCATTTACAGCCTTTATTGTTAGAATTTTCTATTTATTTTTTATTCTATATTTCGTTATTAGCAACCGGCAACATTGTAAACGTGTTGCGCCCTTCTGACCTAGATAAATTATCGATCGACTACCGTCGCAGAGACGCCAGAGGGTCGCAAGGAAGAAAAGCCGAAGAGTTGACGTTAGAATTTCGGCTAGAAATAATGTTCAACGAGTTTTTTTTTTGTCATTATTCATTGCATCATTATTGCATTTTTGGAAGTAAATTATCAGTTATTCATGTACTAGTAATAGTGTTTTACTGTACCCTCATCAATGCTCAAAGAAAACGCTTGTGGAAAAGCCCACAATCAGTTCACTTCATGTACATTATTTGAAAAGCGAATAAAAATCAAAACAAAAACCGGCAAAAATTAACTCGTTGCAAAAAACTTTTTTTTTTGAATTTACCAAAAACAAATTTTTCCAAAATTCAAATTCTAGATAACTCCTAAAATACTAAGAATTGACCCATGGTTGATAGGACAGTTTCACCTTAAAGTAAAAAAATTGCTGGATTCACCCGAAACAAACTATTGCATTTTCAAATTCTAGATACATTTCATGTATAACGTCCTACACTTACGGCTACACATTTGAATTCCTTTTTGAGTGCCTCTCTAGATGTCCTCTCAAACTGCTTTTATGTTTAAATTTCGCTTCACAAGTGTAACATTGGAAAAGATCGAGGAAAGGATGATCGTCCGTGTGCGTCTTCAAATGATCTTCCAAATTGTGCATCCGTTTAAATTTCGCATTACCAGTGCCACATTCGAAAGGATGATCATCCGAGTGCCTCTTTAAATGTTTGTTAAAATCGCCGATACATTTAAACTTCGCATAACAAGTGTCAAATTCGAAAGAATAAACATCCGAGTGAGTTTTTATATGTTGCTCCAAATTGTGAATCCATTTAAATTTCGCATCACAAGTGTCACATTTGTAGGGATAAACATCCAAGTGAGTTTCTAGATGTTCCTTCAAATTACCGATCCGTTTAAATTTCGCATTACAAGTATCACAATCGAAAGGATGATCATCCGGATGCGTCTTTAAATATTTGTTCAAATCGCCGGTCCATTTAAATTTCGCATTACAGTTGTCACATTCGAAAGGATAAATATCCGAATGAGTTTTTAGATGTTCCTTCAAATTGCCGATCCGTTTAAATTTCGCATTACAAGTGTCACATTCGAAAAGATAATCATTCGAGTGCGTCTTTAAATGTCTGTTCAATTCGCCGGTCCGTTTGAATTTCGCATTGCAAGTGTCACATTCGACAGGATAAACATCCAAGTGAGTTTTTAGATGTTTCTTCAAATATCCGATTTGCTTAAATTTCGCATTACAAGTTTCACATTCGAAAGGATGATAATCCGAGTGCGTCTTCAAATGTTTGTTCAAACAGCTTATCCATTTGAATTTCGCATCACAAGTATCCCATTCGAAAGGATAAATATCCGCGTGAGTTTTTAGATGTTGCTTCAACTCGCCGATCCATTTAAATTTCGCATTACAAGTCTTACATTCGAAAGAATGACCATTCGAGTGAGTCTTTAAATGTTTGTTCCAAATGCCGATCAATTTAAATTTTGCTTTACAAGTATCACATTTATAGGGATAATCATCAAAATGCATGATGGAATATTTTCTTAATCCTAGTAGTGTCGGTGAATTGGATTCATATGAATATTCCTCTTCTTTTACGTATGCCTCTTCATTTGGAACAATTACTGGATTTTCGGATATGTCCATTTCGTCTGTCCATTCATTTTTTATCATAAACGTAAAAAAAAAAATATATTAAAATAATAGATACAAAAGTTTTTTGAATCTTATTCTAAACAAAATTGGTACTCGAAAGCATGAATAGTCCACCACACAAGGACATGTTGTTGAAAATTAATAATAGGGTTCATGACATGCTAATAAAGGATTTTTGTGCAATATTTAAATGGAAATTGGTTACCCGTGATATTTGGATGAAATTTAAATATGTTATTGGGGATGCCGTAAGCAACATTTTTTACCATGGGCACAACCCTGTATATATGACAGGTGAGGCGTGGTTAGATGTCAAATATTGGAATCTGATATCCAAAAGCAGAGTAACTATGGCAGATTTTGATGAACAAAAAATCTATTTATACTAAGTCGAAAAATGTCAACCGTTTTAACACCTGTCAAAACCTTGCCAAACGGCAGCACTCATCTTTTCCAGTTTTCAATATTTTATGGTGTCATTTGACATTTTTAACTTATACTTATGTAAATTCTGAATTCAAAAATTGAAAAGAAAAAAGATAGCTGTCAAAATGTGATGTGCATGAACTTTGTTCAATGTTTTATCACCAATAAACTACCTTAAAATGAGAAACGACCAGATTAGAGTTTTTTTTTCTACTAAAACAAATTACAGGTTTTGACAGTTCTGTCATTTTTATTCTTCAATTTTTGAATTTAGAATTTATATATAAGTTAAAAATGTCAAATGACCAGTGGCGGATTTAGAGGGGGGCGCGGGGGGCGCGCGCCCCCCCCTATTGAGCGACGCAACAACGAAATTTTTAACGAAAACACAAACATATTCATCAAGCATTATCCAACATGAAATTCCATATGGTTTTTGCTATTTTTCCAAATTTTTAATACTTTTAAAGACGTTTGGCCGCAGCAAGCTGGGAGCGAATCGACTGCGGATGACGTAAATCCGCACCAACTTTGAATTTAATCTATAATTGAAAATTCCAATTAAATTTAATCTCCGTTAAATGTTGATGTCAAATGATAGTTTATGAAAATCTAAGATAGGAATGTGAAATCGGTTTTCCTCTGAAATTAACCGTTCAGGTTTTACAGCCTGTCAAAGTTGCAAAAAGTCAATGTTCAACTAACTGTCAATATTTCCAAAACAGTTGAACTTAGGTATAGGGTATATCACATGAAATCTGCTCAGAATTTTACGTAGAATCCAAATATGCAATCACATACAGGGTGTTTTATTTGAAAAAAAGAAAGTTGGTCTAGATAGCAAACAAACCAGAAGTGACACAGGCAATACGTTTAAGTAGAATTGTGGGAAATATTAGGGACATAAAGCTACTTGAAATAATTCATCGGTATCGGTAGCCGTAACGCAACTAGATACGTTGACAAGCGAAAAGGCTGTTAAAGCGCTCCCTGTTCCGGTAAACGTAAACGCATTTCATAACCTAGACATTTTTGTCTCAAAACTTCGGCGTTTTTATATCTAACCTTAAAATTGTTTTGCGATAGAGAAGCACTAAACACACAAGAAACTCAAGAAAGTATAAACTAAACAAATTAAATCAACCCGGAAGAAAAGGGAGGTTATATTCATTTGAAATTTGACACATGCGTCAGGAATGTCAAGATACGTTACCGATACGGATACCGCGAGAGGGCCGTAACGTTACGTTGTACGTACGGTATCTCGGCCTCCGTATCGCTTCTGCACATGCGCAGTACGATACCGATACGGATACCGAGCAAAAAATACGGAAGCTTTATGTCCCTAATTTACTGAGCAACTTTCATTGTCACTTTTTCGTATACGAGGTAATTAGAAAGTTACAGGTATTATACGCGACTTTTTTGCCACTCTGTATATTTAAGTCCTTTTTTTATTATTTCTTAGCCGCTTTCCAGTGCCTAAATTGTTAGAGTATCATGCTCCTGAAGTGTGACGCTCTTGAACTGTTCGACATAAGCAGCACTGGAACGCTCTCGTCTTAACCCCCACCATTTCGGATTTCAGGAGCATGAAACACAGACAAAAGGGTTGGTGCACGAGGGGGCAGGGGATAACAGAAATGAGTAGCTCAAGTGTACGACACTCTAAGCACTGGAACGCGCAAAGCAATTGTGGAGCACTCCTGAGCTGCTCAGGAGTAACTCAAATGGATCACTGGAAAGCACCTCTTATCTGAGCCTGAGGCCCTGATGGATCGCCCCCCCCCCTAGAAGGAATCCTAAATCCGCCGCTGCAAATGACAACATAAAATATTGAAAACTAGAAAAGATGAGTGCTGCCCTTTGGCAGGGTTTTGACAGGTGTTAAAAAGGTTGACATTTTTCGACTTAACTTGGTTGACTTAGTAAAAATAGATTTTTTGTTCATCAAAATCCGCCATAGGTACTCTGCTTTTGGATATCAGATTCCAATATTTGACAGCTAACCACGCCTCACCTGTCATATATACAGGGTTGTGCCCATGGTAAAAAATGTTGCTTACGACATCCCCAATAACATACTTAAATTTCATCCAAATATCACGGGTAACAAATTTCTATTTAAATATTGCGGGGTCCTTTGTTTAAAGTTCGTTAAGGCGTTCTTACGTTGTCTTGTGTACAGGGGGGCCCAAATTCGAGCCTCATCATTGGGATCACGGTAACCGTAAGAGATACGGGGTCGGTTAAATTATGGCAAAGTTGCGCAATTTTATGACCAATAGAATGCCGTTTTGAAACTAGAAAGATTCCGAATACTTCCGGAGATATTCGGAAAAAAAAGAAATTTTGTAAAATCGTTTTTATTTTTTCCCGGGCTTATTTGAAAAGAAATTTTAAAATAAATGTCACTTTTTCCCTTTTAGAAGATGGTGCTAATAAATTTGAATTTCGACGTTTCGCCTTCAGGCGGCCATCCTCAACTTCCTTTTTTTAAATACGGACCTGGATTTTTTATTTGCGATTTTGTCATCTTTGGGCATCCTAAAGCCGAAATTGTTTATAATTTTTCAATAACACAGTTAAAAAAGCAGGTCCGTATTTGAAAAAAATAAATTGATGATGATTCCAGAAGAACGAAACGTTGGATTTCAAATTTAATTCCGCTATCCTGTAGAGAAGAAAAAGTGACAATGGGAGCGTGAAATTAGTTTTTCACAATCTTTTTAAATAAAATCAGGAAAAAATGAAAACTATACGAAAAAAACATGAATTTCTCGTTTTTCTCAATTTTTTTTCCTGATTCCATTTAAAAAGATTTTGAAAAACTAATTTCACATTCCCGTTGTCACTTTTTCTTCTCTACAAGATGGCGGTATTAAATTTGAAATCCAACGTTTCGTTCCTATGGAATCATCATCAATTTTTTTTTTTTTTTAAATACGGACCTGCTGTTTTCACCGTGTTATTAAAAAATTATAAACAGTGTCGGTTTTAGCATGCCCAAAGATGACAAAATCGCATATAAAAATCTAGTTCCGTATTTAAAAAACGTAAGTTGAGGATGGCCGCCTGAAGACGAAACATCGAATTTTAAATTTAGTAGTACCATCTTCTAAAGAGAAAAAAGTGACAATATGAAGTGACATTTATTTTAAAATTGCTTTTCAAATAAGCCCGGGAAAAACTAAAAACGATTTTACAAAATTTCGGTTTTTTCCGAATATCTCCGAAAGTATTCGGAATCTTTCTAGTTTCAAAACGGCATTCTATTGGTCATAAAATTGTGCAACTTTGCCATAATTTAACCGACCCCGTATCTCTTACGGTCACTGTGATCCCAATGATGAGGCTCGAATTTGGGCCACCCTGTACAGACAGACCGACAGGTGCGATTTGGGTGTTTTGATACCCAAATATCATATTTTTTATGAAATTAATAGAAGTGAAAATTTTGCGATTTTTATAGTCCATATGGGCTTTATTAATATATCTCCAAATGTTCTTCCAAAGGACCCCGCACACATTACATGGGATTCTGGCGATCGGTCGATTTTTTTCAAATTTTGATATATTGTAGAAAATTTAATTCTTAACAACTTTTAAATGGGACGAAATCTTGTAGGTATTACGGCCTTTATGATATAAGCATTGGAAGATTAACTTTTTTGCGACTTTTTGTGTGGAGAGTATACGAAATACTGATGCCACTGGTGTTTATCAGTCAAAATATTGACAGGTTCGCATATTTCACGTCACTAACAAATTGACCTTTTGTTTGGACGCCATATTGCGGTGCGCGAACATAGTTGCCAAAAGCAAAAAAAAAATTACTAGCGAGCTGTCAACTTAAAAAAAAAAGTAACTACATGATTGATCGTCGCTATCCTTTTTGTTTGTTTACTTTCTCTCTCTGATTCTATTAGCATATCCAAAACACGTGACTTTGACAAGCAAACAAATGGTTTGTGTGCCTCTTAGCGGACATTTCTCTGCGTTTACAAATTTTACCGATAGATTCACCATTCTATGTCGGTCATTGTCATTTTCCATTCACTAAACAAAGATAGCTAACTCATAAGTCACCTATTAGAATAAAAACGAGGGGAAAAATTTAAGTTTGACAGCACCTTGACTTGTCAGCTATCCAAAACTGTCACAATGACAAACAAACAAGTTTGGATTAGATTTTCTCATTTATCATTTCAACTGCCACTTCCTAGTCTAGTCTTGCCACTGGTGATATGTTCGAGGAGGAGGAGAGTGAGGAGACCCTTTTGCACAATAATACATCCAGGGCCTTTACTTCAAAGTATTTGAGGAGATACTAGTGGTGGTCATACTTGTAGAATATGCAAAAAATCATCAAAATCGAAGAACAATGTGATTACAAAGTTGTTTTCTGCAAAAACATGCGAAGCAGGTTCTCTTCGAAAACAGTTTTTCTGTGAACCACACAAGCCAGAAAGTAAGTACTCATAGTCAGACTTTAGATGGTTTTGTAGGGAGAACCTACCTACCTGTTTAAATATCTTATAGTACCTCTGCAAAAGAATTTTATGAAAATTAGGTAGGTATGGTCTACCCTTGTCTTACCATGAACCCTATGTATACACATACCTATTTCATCTTTGATATGCACCTATTAAATTATACTAAGTTGATTTCATTTATGTTTGCAGCTCCATTTAGCATTGAAGATGCAATCATGAAGGAACACAGTTATGCCTATATTCCTGGAAAATATGATGCAGAGCGATTAAGGTTGAACCAAAAATACATTTGGAAATTAGAAAGTCATCTTAATTTATGGATGTTATTTTGGAATTTAGTAAAAATGCACCAAAAAACCTTAAGTCTGAAAAATGTTTGGTACCTGAAAGAATTCAACTTCTATTAACAATAATTCGTTTGCATCTTGGCTTAATGGTAACTGACTTAGCTTCCCGTTGGCATTTAGATGTTGGCATTATATCTGTGATTACCAGACAGTGGATATATGTTCTTAATGCATTTTTTCGGCAACTGCCTATTTGGCCTACTAGAGAAATTGTGCAAAAGTACATGCCCCAGTGTTTTAAGGCAAGATACCCAAGCACTAGAATCATTTTGGATGGCATGGAAATATTTATTGAAAAACCTTCTGATTGTTTACTCCAAAGTTCGACATATTCAACCTATAAGGCTCACATCACTGCTCGAGGAATTATAGGTACCTACCTAAACATTTCATTATACCTAAATAAAATAACTAATATTTTTGGAAAAAATTCGTTGCAGGCATTACACCAAATGGATTCATATCATTTGTGTCACATTTGTATCCTGGGCGCATTAGTGAAAAGGAGATTATTACTCAAAGTGGATTGTTTGAGAAATTAGCACCAGGGGATTCTGTAATAGCTGATAGAGGATTTATTATCCAAAATGAGCTAAGATCCATTAATGTGGATCTGAATATTCAACCTAATCTGAAAGGTGCAATCAGCTTTCGTCTGAGGAAGAACAAATGACAAGAGACATAGTAAGTGTCCGCTTTCATGTTGAAAGAGCAATACGCAATATTAAAATATTCAAGATACTTAGTAGAACAGTTCAATTAGATTCAATTTGGACAATATGTTTTCAACTGAGAGGTTTTTGGGGATATTTAGAAAAATTAAGAAGAAAAACCATCGGAAAAACTAGAAATACAATGCGAAAAGGATTTTATTGAAAGTACTGAAAAAAAAATCTTGTTAACTTAGGTAAACATTATTGGATCCAAAAGCGCTCATCAAAATCGATTCTTTCAACAAAAAAATCGCTGCCACTGTCGATTAAAAAATCACAAATCCCAATACCTGTAATAGCCATTTGGACTTGAACCTGAAAAAAGAAATCGTGGTTCCTTCTTAGCTGTAGATTTCCATTATACAGTTCTAGATATGGAACCGAGCCTTTTGAAAAAGCTTCTAGAACCTGCTGGTTTTCTAAGAGTCCACTTTTAACCAAAGTCTTAATTTCAAGCAGATTCACAGTGTTTTCTTCAGGATCATAAACAAGGCGATCAGGCGATGCTGCTAAAAAAGGAATTCCAGGGTTGACGCACCGGCCACATGTGAACACATCAACATTTGGGTATAAATCTTTATATTTCGACACTGCTGCAGTTTCATTGATAAGACCCTGCTGCATCATTGCACTTTTAAACCCTGTGCCTTTTGGCCAAATTCTGCTAATCAGTTGAATTGTAACTGGAATAGTCCTTTTAATAATAGCACCAAATTTAGAAGCTGAGATGCGTTTTTTTCTTTCTAAATGCCATCTGCTGGAAGAACTTTGGTTTCTTGTTTCAACTTCTAAAAATCTGCAGTCATCCAAAGACAGACTCACATTATTAATAAAATCTATATTTGGCAAAGATTCACAAAAAACTACTTTTAGATACTCTTGGCACCATATCCAATTAATTTTTAGTGGCAGAGGCAATTCTTTTGGTCTCTTTAAACTGTCACACTCATTTTTATTTGTTGGATTATTTGGAAGCTTTATGGATATGGGTTCATAATTATGACTTGCAAGTACTTCACTAAACATGGTTAAATTATTCTTCTCTAAAGATTCTGCAAACTCTTTGATAATAATAGGTGAGAGGTTATTTTCTAGATGATGCCTATTAAACGTTGTCCTACATTCCCGAATTGCTGCAGCTCTTTTATTAGGTTTGTTTGGATCAGGTTTATTGAATTTAAGGTCATGAAATTGTTGTTTCACAACTTGGCGATCAGACCCAGTACTCCATGTTCTGGGCTGTGATGTTGGAGGAACTGGTTCATCCAAAACATTAGTTCGCTCCTCTCTAAGATGGTCCAGAAGCTGATAAAGCACTGCAAATATGTGTTTACATCGGCCACTTATTCCTCCCATACAACCACATTTTGCTCTTCCCACAATTCCAAAATTATCTATATATATATGGCAAAGGTATCTTTGTCTTTTCATAGTTGCTTCAACATTAGCTTTTACTAAAACCGAATTTATCGAATAATGTAAGTAAATATCACTTACTTTTGAAGCTTTGAACATTCTATATCCCAAAAGATGGTGCTTTACAGAACCCTCCTTTTTTAGTTCCTTATAAGACAGTAATTTTTGTTCAGAAAATATTTTGGGAAAAGATCTAAAATCCTTAGTCCAAGGACCTTTGGGAATATTCTGCATTCTAGAAAACATATTTCCATATTTGTAATTATTATTACGACAAGTTATGTATTTCCACATTCAACTCACTTTAGAATTTGTTTATGCAGCAAAATCTGAATCTGAATATAGTCTGTTTTTTAAATCCCTTTCACTCTATTTGTAGAATTTATCACATTTTATTTCGGTGCTAGATGGCAAAAGTAAATACAAGGGATGTAGGGATTTGCTTGCTATACCTACAGTGCTTGATTGGAAAAAAATACAACTTGTCAAAATATTTATTAAATAAAACAAAAGATTTAGATCGATCTGTAACAATGCAGGGCCCTTGCAAAAAACCTGCTACATTTGTAAATTGTTTGAGAAATCAGACCCCAAGGATCGGTCTAATAATGGTGGACGATTCACATTTGTCATATGACAACATATTGTCCAAATTGAATCTAATTGATCTGCCATAGTGATTGGAACTGTTCTACTAAGTATCCTGAATATTTTGATATTGCGTATCGCTCTTTCAACATGAACGCGGACACTTGCTATGTCTCTTGTCATTTGTTCTTCTTCAGATGGAAGCTGAGTTGCACCTTTTAGATAACGTGGAATATTCAGATCCACATCAATGGATCTTAGCTCATTTTGGATGGTAAATCCTCTATCAGCCATTACAGAATCCCCTGGTGCTAATTTCTCAAACAATCCACTTTGAGTAATAATCTCCTTTTCACTAACGCGCCCAGGATACAAATGTAACACAAATGACATGAATCCATTTGGTGTAATGCCTGCAACGAATTTTTTCCAAAAATATTAGTTATTTAGGTATAATGAAATGTTTAGGTAGGTACCTATAATTCCTCGAGCAGTGTTGTGAGCTTTATAGGTTGAATATGTCGAACTTTGGAGTAAACAATGAGAAGGTTTTTCAATAAATATTTCCATGCCATCCAAAATGATTCTAGTGCTTGGGTATCTTGCCTTAAAACACTGAGGCATGTACTTTTGCACAACTTCTCTAGTAGGCCAAATAGGCAGTTGCCGAAAAAATGCATTAAGAACATATATCCACTGTCTGGTAATCACAGATATAATGCCAACATCTAAATGCCAACGGGAAGCTAAGTCAGTTACCATTAAGCCAAGACGCAAACGAATTATTGTTAATAGAAGTTGAATTCTTTCAGGTACCAAACATTTTTCAGACTTAAGGTTTTTTGGAGCATTTTTACTAAATTCCAAAATAACATCCATAAATTGTAAAAACCACTGCTTATCATCAAATGTGGTGTAAAAGTTCATAAAACACGTGTCTTCTAATATTTGATTTGCTTGACTTTACAATGAACTTTGTTTTTCTAAACTTGACACCTGACTTTCTAATTTCCAAATGTATTTTTGGTTCAACTTAAATCGCTCTGCATCATATTTTCCAGGAATATAGGCATAACTGTGTTCCTTCATGATTGCATCTTCAATGCTAAATGGAGCTGCAAACATAAATGAAATGAACTTAGTATAATTTAATAGGTGCATATCAAATATGAAATAGGTATGTGTATACATAGGGTTCATGGTAAGACAAGGGTAGACCATACCTACCTAATTTTCACAAAATTCTTTTGCAGAGGTACTATAAGATATTTAAACAGGTAGGTAGGTTCTCCCTACAAAACCATCTAAAGTCTGACTATGAGTACTTACTTTCTGGCTTGTGTTGTTCACAGAAAAACTGTTTTCGAAGAGAACCTTCTTCGCATGTTTTTACTGAAAACAACTTTGTAATCACATTGTTCTTCGATTTTGATGATTTTTTGCATATTCTACAAGTATGACCACCACTGTATCTCCTCAAATACTTTGAAGTAAAGGCCCTGGATGTATTATTGTGCAAAAGGGTCTCCTCACTCTCCTCCTCCTCGAACATATCACCAGTGGCAAGACTAGGAAGTGGCAGTTGAAATGATAAATGAGAAAATCTAATCCAAACTTGTTTGTTTGTCATTGTGACAGTTTTGGATAGCTGAAGCTGACTAGTCAAGGTGCTGTCAAACTTAAATTTTTCCCCTCGTTTTTATTCTAATAGGTGACTTATGAGTTAGCTATCTTTGTTTAGTGAATGGAAAATGACAATCACCGACATAGAATGGTGAATCTATCGGTAAAATTTGTAAACGCAGAGAAATGGCCGCCAAGAGGCACACAAACCATTTGTTTGCTTGTCAAAGTCACGTGTTTTGGATATGCTAATAGAATCAGAGAGAGAAAGTAAACAAACAAAAAGGATAGCGACGATCAATCATGTAGTTACTTTTTTTTTTAAGTTGACAGCCCGCTAGTAATTTTTTTTTTTGCTTTTGGCAACTATGTTCGCGCACCGCAATATGGCGTCCAAACAAAAGGTCAATACATAGGCTAAGGCCGGGACCACACTGGGACCAATGTTGACGCCAGTGCGGTCCCGGCCTTAGCCGATGTTGACATTTGTTAGTGACGTAAAATATGTGAACCTGCCAATGACATCATATTAGGTTTGTTCGGACCAATGAACTATAGTTAAAAACTGGAATGCGCACACATTGCCATATCTGAAAAAAAAATGTAGCCATGAAAGATAGATGCCACAAAGGGGAATGTTGTTTTTTTCTGTTGCTCGCTGACATATGACGTTTTGGAAAGTTTTGTCATATTTACCTTCACAGGTTTCATCAATTGGAATACGTATTGGAAGCAATTTCCGCCATTTAACATAATGAGTGCGACAAAAACAGGTATCCCCTCCGCAGCAGCGGCACTAGGCTTCACGTTCGTCAATATGTGTTCGCATTCCAGTTTTTGGTTATAGTTCATTGGTTCGGACTTAGTTCAGAATCAGTTCTGAATTGAACTGCGCATGCGCATTTTTTTTATTTATATTCGATATGAACAAATGCGCAAGCGCAAGTTCAATCCAGAACTGATTCTGAACTAAGTCCGAACCAACCTATTACACGATTCCCTATGGACTGGCCCTTGGTGGCGATTTATTGATTCCAACGCAGTGCGAGAAGGATAGAGCTAATTGTGTCAAAACACAATGAGATTTGACGGATTTTACATGTTGTGTGCATGTTGTTTTTATCAAGCAAGTTGTCAACGTTTGTGTCAACGTTAATTTATTCCGATCGGTTTAATTTGTTTTTTTTTTAATATCACTCCCGGATCTGACTATTTTGTTATATTTGAGTGAAAGCCCAATGAAATATCAATTTAGTGCTGCATTTAATTGCAAAATAAGATGGCAGAATGACAACCTATTACAGCCCTTAGATAAAAATATGAGTGTTCACCACAAATAGTTCCATCTCTGTCGGACCGCTCTTTCTAATGTTGGCTGCAAACAAACACTGTTCGAGAATATGGCCAGGGCCGGTCCATTAGTGAAATGTCATTGGAACTGCCAAAATTTTGACTGATAAGCACCAGTATTTCGTATACTCTCCACACAAAAAGTCGCAAAAAAGTTCTTCTTTCAACGCTCATATCCCAAAGACCGTAATACCTACAAGATTTCGTCCCATTTAAACGTTGTTAAGAATTAAATCCTCTAGAACATATCAAAATTTGAAACAAATCGATCGGTCGCTGAAATCCCATGTAAAGTGTGATTTGCTTTATTTAGTTTTAGCGGTTATTAATTCAACTTTTCCATTTTTATATAATGTATAGATACAAATGGTCAATGGAACTTATTACTTAAAAATATAAATAAAACCTCTAAAATTGAACTATTGTTTTTTTATGTTTATTATTATTTAAGTTCAGAAGATATCACACAATGTGGCAACGTTGATTACACCTTGCATTTTTATTACGTTTAATGTCGTATTCGATTTATAAAATGGTCAATTTCCGTCATTATGAAGTGAATTTTCTTGCAGAAAAATAAAAAATTCCGCATTTTTTTTTTATAAAACTATTATTTGAGTTGTCTATTTTAATGTAATAGCTTCAAGAATTCGTGTTTCCGGATAGTGTGATGGACCCTCCTCTGTTGATGCACATTTAAATTCTCGTAATCTCTTTGCTTTTGCAGGTTTCCCCGTTCGAATAAATTAAATGAATTTCGGATATGTCTATCTGTCCATTCATTTTTATCATAAACCTGAAATAATGTTTAAAATGCGAACTTTTTTTGAATTAAGGGTCGATTAGTTTAGGTTTCAGATAAATATGACAAAAACTGTAATATCACGAAGTGAAATGTCAAATTATAATAAATAACAAAAACAGAAACATTTTTTGAAAAAATATATTTATTTACAATCCTTGTGATTTAAACTTAGGTTGAATAGCCTGTTATACGGTTATGGAGAACCAAGAAATATAAGTAATTTTTTCAAATTTGGTATGCAGTCTAATAAGCCAAGGTGTATCCTAAAATATGTAACCAAGTTACGCGTTGCCAAATCTACCTGAAACAAATTGGTTACTATCGCATTCAACTGTGAAATCTAGCCATATTTCATATATCATGTCCTAGATCTACGGCAAAACACATTTGAATTTCACTCTACTACAAGTGTCATATCCGAAAAGATAATTAGGTATTTGAGTGCATCTTTAAATGTCGATTGGAACTTTGTTAATATTTAAATTTCACATTAAAAGTGTCACATTTGAAAGAATAAACATCCTAGTGAATTTTTAGATATTTCTTCAAATATCCAATTTGTTAAAATTTCGCTTTACAAGTTTCACATTCGAAAGGATAATCATCCGAGTGCATCTTAAAATGTCGATTCAAACTTGGTTTATGTTTAAATTTCGCATAACAAGTGTCACATTCAAAAGAATAAACATCAGAGTGAGTGTTTAGATGTTGCTTCAAATTGCCTATCATTTTAAATTTGGCATTACAAGTATCACATTCGAAAGGATAATCATCCGAGTGCCTTTTTAAATGTCTATTCAATTCGCTGGCCCGTTTAAATCTCGCATTACAAGTGTGACATTTGAAAGGATAAATATCCGAGTGAATTTTTAGATGTTTCTGTAAATATCCGATTTGTTTGAATTTCGCATTACAAGTGTCACATTCGGAAGGATGATCAGCCAAATGCGTCTTTAAATGGTTGTTCAAATCGCCGATCCGTTTAAATTTCGCATTACAAGCAGGCCCGTAGCTAGAGGGGGGCCAGAGTGGGCAATGCCCAGTCTGAAAGAAAAAGTTGCCGCTCTAGAGTAGACTAGAAAAAAATATGGAAAAAATATAGGAAAAAAAAAAATATAAAATCACAAAGCAAATTATGTGATTTAATTTCTGTTTTCCCGGATAATATTATCAATGCTTTAATAAACTCAAATTATTTTGAAAAAGTTTACGCCTATTTACTGCGACCGTTTATAAAACCACAGTTTAGTTCATATTTTACCTTAAGATGGGTGGCATTAATGACATTTGAAATCTGTTACTGCTGTGCTCTTATTGATTGATTTTTTAAAATTCGTCTGCAAAGAGAAAAAAAAATTAAAACAGAATTGGCTCAAAATGGGCTCTTTCACTAATTTTTGAAATTAGCATATTTGGATAAAGCAACTAAAAACAGAATTTTCTGTATTTTTACTTTTGAAAAATTCATAGACCTTCTTGAGAAAACAGAATTTATTTCTTTGACGTCGCTGTTCGCAATTTGACCGTGTTGCCACTAATTGTCAACATTGAAAATTTGTAATAGATTTAATTATGAAATGTTGGAAAAATATCATGAAAAGTAGTTCAATTAATTAGTTATGGATTCAAGATTTTATAACTTTTTTATTGAAATTATGCTTAAACACAATTTAATACAGTTTTATAAGTTCAGTTTTTACGTTGCACTAGAGAGAGTAACACAGTCGATGGGGTCAGCTCCTTGCAACAACAAGCGAAATGGAAAATATTTATGTGACGTCAGCAAAATGGCGCGTTTTCAATCAATTTGAATTTCGCCAATTTCAAATGCCTGTAAAAAACTTATTTAACCTTGTAGAACATTTTTATTTGGTATATATGCCTAAAATAGTCCCTTCTTTGGGATTATATACTTAAATTACGTATTTGAATTTTAGTGAGAGCCCATTGGCATAAACATTCTTTGATCTACAGTCCGAATATTTCGGTTTTTCGATATTTTGCGAGGTTTTAGAAATAATCCATAACGACTATAGGCAACCAGGGCTGGGACTCTGTAATGGATAGAGATCGTTATCCCTATCGCTATGGTACTTGCTATCTTCTTCTCTCTCTTAGAGATCAATAGAGAGGGTACATCGATAGAGAAAAAATCTCTATTCGTTAGAGAGTCCTAGTCCATTTCGAGAAAAACGCAAATTATCGAAAAACTAAAATATTCGGATTGTAAATAATCCATCAAAGAATGTTTATGCCACTTTTGAGCCAATTCTAATGTGAGTTTTTATTTCCCTTTGCAGACGAATTTTGAAAAATCCACATAGAACTGACATATTTCAATGTCATTAGCGCCCCTTCAAGAGCGCTCTCATGTATTTTTATTATTTCTTTGTGTTTTGTTAAGCTTTTATATTTCATAATCAGTTATTATGTACTTTGGAAAGTAAAGTTTTTGCACCTTGTCCTTGATTTTAAGTAATGCTGAAAAAAACAAAAATAAGTTTGCCCCCTCTAAATTTTAGGTTGCCCCCTCTGGAATCAAAACCTGGCTACAGGACTGATTACAAGTGACACATTTGAAAGGATAAACATCCGAGTGCGACTTTAAATGTTTGTTCCAATTTCTGATCGATTTAAATTTTGCTTTACAAATGTCACATTTATAGGAATAATCATCAAGATGTATGATGAAATGTTTTCCTAATCCTTCTTTATTTTCAAATTTTGCATTGCATTTGTAGCATTCAAAGTCCTTATTTATCTGTTGATGCACGCTTAAATGTTGTAAACTCTTTGTATTAGACTTGTGGGAGAATTTTCCGATATCACCTAGTAGTGTTGGTGAATTGGATTCATACGAATATTCCTCTTCCTTTACGTATGCCCCTTAATTTGGATCAATTACTGGATTTTCGGATATGTCTATTTCGTCTATCCATTAATTTTTTATCATAAACCTAAAAAAAAAATTATATTGAAATGCATACAATCTTTGTTTGGATCTCATTCTGAAAAAAATTGGTAGTCGAATAGTCGAAAGCACGAATAGTCCTCCATACAATGAGATGTATAAATAGCAGTTAAAATATTTCATCCCCCTTTTTCCTCCTCACCCATCCACCACATCATCCAAAATTAATAAAGTTCATATTCATATTTTTCTTTCACTACGTTTGGCTCGCAAACCTATTGCTTCAGCACAAAAAAGTAAACCTTCTACTCCTAATACAACAATATACTATCTTCTTCTATTTTTTCAATTTTCAAGATATTGCTTTACTTGAGTTGTGATAGAATATCGAAAAGTAATTGAAATACAGGGAGATAGCCAAATAAATTGTTGTTGTTATTATACCAATTTATTCAATTTCCAAGCCACTTGAATTATGATAGAATATTGAAAACACCTGAAAATAAATAGTGCCATTTGCGGTCGAAGGTATTTTGATGGAACTTTGGTGCCAGTTGCAGTCAACCCTATTAATTTTTAGATATTTTTGATATGGAAGTGTCAGATGCGGTCGCATACGTTGACCGCATCTAACAGGAGATATTTTCAAGGCATCGTTTTAAATCGCGCGTGTGGTGATATTTATCAAATATTTGTTTAATGTAGGTTATCCTCCTCTTCTTTGCTTTGAAGTTCAGTTTCCCCAGTTCAAATCCCTCATTCCTTCACACTTTATCCAAGCTTAGGACTGGCAATGCCAATACATATTTTTTAAGATATTTAATTACATTGGCGTTTTTAAAGGCTTTTGTACCAATTTTATTTCACCTATTCTATGTAGAATTAAAATTTGCTTTAGTTGATTTGTATCACATCGATTTGGTTGTTTCCAGTTTAATATAGGCTATATGGGCAACTTTAAAATATGCTGTCAATAAAGAAACGTATGTAATCGGCTAGAGCTTTTCTTTCCTTCTCCGTAAAAACGCCAAATATTCTTGATCCACCAATTTGTTTGTATTTCGAACACACTTGATGGTTCTTTTTTTATGCATTGGGAAATTCTTGATAAAGGCTACTTTCAATAGAAGTGAGCCACGGTAATTTCATTACAAAATACAAACCCTTGTGAAATAGGTGCATCATTTCTTGCTGATAAATATCTGAGCAGGCAAGTCCCCTTCGCGAGCTCTCAGGGTTTGCAGATATGTTTCAACTTCTTAGAGAACAGATCCATATTTAGATTTCATACGGCCTTCACACGTCTCTGATTTTTCCTTGACACACACCCAGGTAACATTTTCTTTATTTTTGCGATATCGTCGATATTGATACCCTTTAAACAAGGCTGAAGGTTTGCCTTTTGTAGTTTCTATTACGTCGAATTTCTCCATAACAAATCAAACACTATCAGAGCACACAACTGGACTGGCCGCTAGCAAGAACAACTAGTGAATAATATCATACTTCGTGAATAATATAAAACAGATAGAAATGGATACAATTTATATTTACAATATGGGAAATATGCTCTTATCGGAGGAGCTAGGAGGTAGGATCGAGGTTAATTAGATGTCCTTTCGATTACTCTTCAATATTTGATCACAATTCAGGTGAAGCAAAAAGTCTTGAAAATTGAAAAAATATTTTTAAAAAAAATATATTTTTTGTCATACGCTCCCAAAAACAGCTATTTTACGGACTCATTTAAGTCCGTAGAATGCTTCTTTTTGGAATTATTTTTTTTCTTCCTGGATGCACCTTTATGATTTCAAATTCTTCTTAATTATGCACAGGAACTAGGAAGTGATTCAGGAAAGTAATTTAAACGACGTATCTAACAATGATACAACCGATATTCAACAATGAAATGGCTCCGCTTCCCCGTTTATGCGCCAGCAAACAATGAGCGACGTTCATCTGCAGTAACTGATGATATGTCATTCGAAGTCCAGCGAATTGCAAACGTTGCTGCAATTCCGCAAAAATGACTAACACCATAATAAAATCAACCAGAAACCTCAAAAAAGCGGAAACACCTGCCTAATTTTCAAGTTTTTTCCATTTGCTGCCTTTACGGAGAGGAAATCGAATAGGGGTTCAAACTACTTCAGTATCCAAAGAGATTAGAAGGAAACTCCAACCTGGTTTAACCCGAGGAGCTTAACCGGGATGTGAGCAGGAAGACCTGCAAAGCAAAAGAAAAAAGACTAGATTCGGTTTTACTTGTTTATATTAATATAGTTATTTATGCAGCAAGTGTGTAAAGTGAACCTTTTTTCACGAATGTGAATTTTGACGCACGAACCGAAGGCGAGTGCGACAATCACATGAGTGAAAAAAGGTGCTTTACGCACGTATTGCATACAACATTTTTTCTACTACCAATCAATGTGTGAAAAAATAAATTTAAACAAATTCTTCACGCACTAGTGCGTAAAGTATTTTCAATTTACGCTCTAGTGCGTGAAGTAATTTACCAAAAAAATAGTGATTTGACAGGTCGACATCTGTCATCGACATTACTTTACGCACTAGTGTGTGAAGTGAACTACTTTACGCACTAGTGCGTGAAGAGAAATTTTACGTCTTCTGGATAGTGCGTAAAGTGAGTACTTTACGCACGGTAGTGGAAAAAATATTTTTCTACTATCTTCTATCTTAACACCTAGCCCAACCCTTTACATATAGGAAACAATATACGTTATATTAGTCATATTACAAATGCGCATAAAGCATATACTTATATTTGAACTATTTCTACCTAGCAATTTTATATATCAGGCTGCAGGAAGTAACGGATGTGGAATACCAATACTTGGCCTAAATTAGTTACTACGATACAGATATGCAGCGCAGTAAGCAATGTATGTGCGATACGCCGTTACTTTTGGTAACATTGTTTACTGCGGTTTGCGGCACAGAGAGCAAGCTATCTGTACCGTGATAAACAATGAATTCACGCTATACGGAGAATAAATATCTGTACAATATTTGTACTTGTTAAAATTTTTCTAAAATCAATTTGCAAAATACTAAGAATTGACCCTTGGGCCATATTATCACATGTTGAAATATTTGTACTCAAACCTGATACACCCTATATGTACACAAGTAAAGTGTTGCCGGATCTACCCGAAACAAACTATTGCATTTTCTAATTTTACTATGAATTATAGACACATTCCATGTATAATATCCTACATTTACTGCTATACAAATTTGAATTTTTATTTGGGTGCTTCTTTAGATGTCATATCAAACTGCTCCTATATTTATATCTCGCTTCACAAGTGTGACATTATTGGAAAAAATGATCATCCGAGTGCCTCTTTAAATATTCATTCAAATCCCGAATCCATTTAAAATTCGCATTACAAGTGTGACATTTGAAAGGATAAACATCCTAGTGAGTTTTTAGATGTTGCTTCAAATTGCGAATTAGTTTGAATTTCACATTACAAGTATCGCATTCGAAAGGATAAACATCCGAGTGAGTTTTAAGATGATTCTTCAAATATTCGATCCGTTTAAATTTCGCATAACAAGTTTCACATTCGATAGAATGATCATTCGAGTGCGCCTTTACATGTCTGTTAAAACTGCCGATGGATTTAAATTTTGCATTACCAGGTGTCACATTCGAAAGGATGATCATCCGAGTGAGTCTTTAAATGGTTGTTCAACTTACCAAACGATTTAAATTTCGCATTACAAGTGACACATTCGAAAGGATAAACATCCGAGTGAGTTTTTAGATGTTGCTTCAAACCGCCGATCGATTTAAATTTCGCATTACAAGTAACACATTCAAAAGGATAAACATCCGAGTGAGTTTTTAGGTGTTGCTTCAACTCGCCGATCCATTTAAATTTCGCATTACAAGTCTCACATTCGAAAGAATGATCAGCGGAGTGAGTCTTTAAATGTTTGTTCCAATTGCGGATCAATTTAAATTTTGCTTCACAAGTGTCACATTTATAGGGATAATCATCAAGATGTATGGTGGAATGTTTTCTTAATTCTTCTTTATTTTCAAATTTTGCATTGCATTTGTAGCATTCAAGGTCCTCATTTATCTGTTGATGCACGTTTAAATATTGTAAACTATCTTTCGTATTAGACTTGTTGGAGAATTTCTCGATATCACCTGTTAGTGAATTGGATTCGTATGAATATTCCTCTTTCTTCACGTATGCTCCTTCATTCGGATCAATTACTGGATTTGCGGATATGTCTATTTCGTCTATCCATTCATTTTTTATCATAAACCTAAAAAAAAAAAAATATATTAAAATACATACAAAATTTTTTCGAATTTTATTCTAGAAAAAATGGGTGCTCGAAAACACGTCCAAACAATAGCTCATCATACAATGAGAAGTTGTATAAATATTCCATCCCCCTTATCCCTCCTTCCCAATCCACCACATTATCCAAAATTAATAAGGTTCATGACATGCTAATATAGGATTTTTGTGTCAAATTTGGTTAAAATCCGTTAGGGAGCATCGTGTATACAGACAGACAGACCGACAGGTTCAGACATAATTTTTTTTAAATCGATTTGGGTCTTTTGAGACCCAAATATCACGTTTTTGGTGAAATTAATAGAAAAGAAAACTTTGCGATTTTATTACTACTCCATACCCTATGGGTTTCGTTTGAATATATCTCTAGATGTTCTTCCAAATTTTCTTCCGTTTCAAATTGGATGCGGCTGATCGAATTGATTATTGGATCGATTAGTTGACTTGCGGATAGATATATCTATTTCCTCTGTCCATTCATTTTTTATTAAAAACCTAAAAAAAAATATTTCTATAATTAAAATTGACTAACGCGGCCGCTTTCACTTGATGGCCACTTTTTTTAGAAAAGTAAAGGTAAATTAAGAAAAGAGCCTAGACGAAATTACAAATGGAAAGAACCCAGGACGAGACGCAATAGGCATCAAACGAATTGAAACCTCACGCAGGAAAACTGCTATGCCGCTGGAAGCACAACAGCACTCTGGCAGTAACAAAGTTAGATGCCTCAATTGTTGGATATAGAGAAGGCATTCGATAAACTGTGTCACAACGGCCTTGTTTACAAACTGATGACACACACACCACAACTTCCCTTTATACTACATATCACTCATTGCATCATATCTCAGCAACAGGACCTTCAATATCACAACAGGAAACCCTTGGGTGGATCCACTCACAAAAAGTGGAATCTACAAACTCTCTTGTAGTTCTTGTAACTGCTCTTATGTAGGCAGGACTTAAAGAGCTTTTAAAACTCTCATTAATAAACACATATTCAGAACCAACTCAGCATTTGGCGAGCATATCCGCACCTCAAAACATAACTTCGACCCTCAGTCCAACTTAAAGATTATAAGAGCAGTTTCTTCAAAGAATTTCAATAGACTCGACTTCTTCGAGGACATTGAGATTAACAAGGAGCTTTAAAATAGTGACTATTGTCTCAACACCCAAGTCAGTCTCTCTCCTTCATCAACTGAACACCACAACACCTAACAACACTAAAAATCATCGCAAGAATAATTTATATTTTCTGATAATCAAAATAAAATAGAAAGGAAAAAATTTATATTATATTCAAATCTTGACTCTGTTCATTCATTTTTTATGATAATCCTAAAATATTTTTTTTATATTAAAATACGAACTTTCTTTGAATATAAGTCTCAAAAATAGGTCGGTTAGTTTGGGTAAGTTTAGATAAATGTAAATTAAATGACTAACACTTACGAGGTAAAGTGTCAAGTTATATTAAATAACAAAGACAAAACAGATATATTTTTTGAAAAAAAAATTATACTTATACATAGTATGTTGTATATTATATTATTTATTTACAATTCTTGATATTTAAACTAAGGGAGGATGGCCTGTTACACGTTTATGGAAAACCGAGAAATATAAGTATATTTTTCGAATGTGCCAAATTTGGTATAGGGTCGAATAAGCCAATAGTACGAGGCCTATTTCAACAAATCATTTTACACCGTCTTGCATTGTCATCATCAGTTGGATAACATGATGCTGAAACGCAAGAAAATTCCAAAATCGTATTTGGAATTTTCCAACTTGCTTGACAAGGCCTTATTAAATCGGTCTTAACTCTAGAACGTCTGGACCGATTTCAATGAATCATCTTTAACTGTTATCGTTCTAGAGTTATTGAGCCTTAAAGTTGAAATTTCCAAAAAAAAAATAAAAATTAAAAAGCTTTAAACTCAAAAACGGTAAGTCGTACAGAAAAAACTCGAATTGCATTTTTGTAGTGCCCATTAAGAGCTAGAAGTTTCATGAAAAGAGATTTTCTCTCAGAATGATCCTTTTTAGGTTAAGGTCGTTTCAAGTTTCGAAATCCAAAAAACATGGACCCAAAGCTTGATAAAAAAATTCCTTCAAAAAATTAAAATGAAAATTTGCACATTTTTCTTCTATGAAAAAGTAAGGAATTTTCAACTTTGAAGGCGCATTACTCAGAAACGGAATAAATCCATTTTGTAGGCAATTTATTCCTCTATCTAATGGAACATGATTTATTAAAATCGATCCAGGCGTTCCAGAGTTATGGCCGATTTAATGAGACCATGACAGGCTGGAAATGCCCCCCGATGAATTTTCTTTTTTATTTTTTTCCGGGCTTAGGAGAGATCCTAGAGGAAAATGCCAAATAGCTTTTCTGCTTGTTTTGACCTCCTCTATACAGAAAACTTTTTGCAATTCCAAAATTTCGATTTTCCATTGTTTAAATGGGATACATATGAAAGGACCAAGCCGGAAACTCCTAGAAAAACGGGAAAATTAAGGGGGGGAAAGTAGGTTCCGACATTTTTTCAGACCTCCTCTATGACGACATAAAAAAAAATGGGAAATTATGCCTTTGGTTTATCGGCCAGAAAAAGAAGGAAGGCTACCCAAGGGTTTTAAAACCTCCAAGTGGAATAAATATCTCGAGAATCGTGAGTCGTAGAGGTAAAACTCGATAAGCTTTTTTGTATATATCGACGAGTTCTACAATCTGCCCGTGAAGAGTTTTCCTCTGCAACTTATCGTTAGGGAGCTATGGCCGGTTGAGGTTGGGATTTTTGTCATTTTCAAGAGTTCCCTGTGTTGTAGGTATAGAGCCAAAAACCAAAAACTAAATTTCGAAATTTCAAGATAGCCATTTAGTAGAGAAGATCCCAAAAAGTACCAAAACAATTTTTTTTTCCTTGATTTTCCGATTTTCCAGGACTTTTCCAGTTTCTCTTTAAATTAAATACAGCCTCTTGTAAATTATTTTTTTTCTAGAAAATTATTCAAGGGAAAATTATGAAATTTTCTAAAAAGAAAGAGGAAAGTGAAATAGTATATTGTGTATTTAGGTGGAAAAGTGACACATTCTCGGACGATGGTGTAAGTTGACGGGCAAGGCGTAGCCGAGGCTGGCAAACACCGGAGGCCGAGAATGTGCTTTCCCACCGAAATACACATACTATTTTTTCTGAGATCGGTTAAATATCTGTTAAACGTTTGTATTTTTGTTCCAATTGTTCAGCAGTACGAGAATCACTTTCCCGGCCTAGGCCATAAAAGTGATTCTCGTATTGTTATTCATTGATTCCTTATCAACTATTGAAACATAATTAAAATACCAGAATATTGGGTTTTGCGACCTGTCAACCGGTCAAAAATGCTGAAATTACTTTTCAACTCAGAAAAGATTATTATAGGAAAATTTCAAAATTCTCCAGTAAAAACTCACTCCAGGAAAAATTCTTGAAAATTGACTTGTTCAAGTAAAATTAAGGAAAATTGATTGATTTAACAATGGAGTGATGTGAAATGATACTTCACCCCTCTCAAAAATTGAATTTTCTTTTATTACAACCCCAAAACCCCCATGAAAACATCTTGCATGTGCTAATCCAATTTTGTTTGTGTACAAATTATTAACTCAATAAATAAATGCAAAACGGTGTATAATTATATATTTTCCTCGTTTATGACGACATTTTCTTAAACATTTTTTTCCGCGAAATCCCCCACCCCCATCTATTTTCCTACATAAGTGCGTTCCAGTACCATGTTATCTAACTGATGATAACAATGCGAGACGGTGTAAAATGATTTGATGATATAGGCCTCGTCTCCCGTACTACAAGGTGTAACCTAAAATATGTACCGGGTGTTTTTTTATCTTTGATATCATTTTGATAATCTGTTACTTTTTTGTTTTTGAAGTTATCAAAGTAAACAAAATAACAAAATGTAGGGTTAGTAACCAAATTTTTTTTCAAGTTACACATAAAACAAAACACTATCAATTTTTTGACATATAAGCCTACATTATATTTTTTTAAATGCAACACCCTGTATATTATATGCATGTTCAATAGAATATCTTATTCTGATTACAATGATGTAACACACTTCATATTTTGTTCCACTCGTTCTTGACAAATTGGCAAAAATATATGAAATTTTCATATACACTCTCAATAATTCTCATCCCAAATATCAGACCCCCGCCTAATAAGCTTCACTTCGAAAGTTTCATATTTTTGTCGCCCGCACAACAGCACTCTAGCAGTAGCAAAGGTAGCTCAAGATGCCTCAATTGCTGGATATAGAGAAGGCATTCGATAAAGTGTGACACAACGGCGTTGTTTATAAACTGATGACTACCCACAACTTCCCTTTGTACTACGTATCACTCATTGCGTCATATTTCAGCAACACCTTCAATATCACAACAGAAAACTCCTTGGGTGGATCCACTCACGAAAAGTGGAATCTACAAACTCTCTTGTAACTGCTCTTATATAGGCAGGACTTAAAGGCCTTTGAAAACTCGCAGTAATGAACACATGTTCAGAACCAACTCAGCATTTGGCGAGCACATCCGCCCCTCAAAACATAACGACCCTCGGTCTAACTCAAAGATTATAAGAGCAGTTTTTTCAAAAAATTTCAATAGACTCGACTTCCTCGAGGACATTGAGATTAACAAGGAGCTTTAAAATAGTGACTATTGTCTCAACACCCAAGCCAGTCTCTCTTTTTCATTAAATGAACACCAGAACACCTAACAACACTAAAAATCATTGAAAGAATAATTTATATTTTCGAATAATCAAAATAAAATACAAAGGAAAAAATTTATATTATATTTAAATCTTGACTCTCTGGCGGTCCTCGAGAGAATAATGGTAACTACGTGTAATATTTTTAAAGTTTTATATTGTTTATGACCTTTTATCGTGTACAGATTAGTAATTCTCGTCGTCATGCTCGTCGTCGCTGTCCTTATATAATTTCAACTTCTGTATCGGAACCTGACAAGTGAGTAAAAAGAAATATTCTAGAAATTTACTTTCACTATTTCATTATATACATATTTACAACTGCTTTATTATCACTTCTTCCCCCGCTTGCAGGTAGTACTGATGATGGCGAAATATCCGAATATTTCGGATATGTCTATTTCGTCTGTTCATAATTTTTTTATGATAAACCTAAAATATTTTTTTGATTTTAAAATACGAGCTTTCTCTGAATATAAGTCTCAAAAATAAGGGTCGGTGACATAGAGTCTGTTATAAACTGTGAGATAGGGACTGTTTAGTGGAGTTGTTAGTTACGGTTGATATGCAAAGTTGATGGCTAGTTTGTAAACTAGCCGGATAGTTTACAAACTAATCAACCCACTGGCTATTTTGATAGAAAACTTGGCTAATTCACTTGAAATTATTGAGAAAACTAAAATAGCTTGTTAGGTTATAAACTATCCAATGCAGTTTGGCTAATATGAAAACCATATTTTTTAGTAACACAAAATAGCCAAAAGTTTGGCTAGTTTACAAACTAGCCAACCAATTTCCTGGCCAATTTACAAACAAAGTTAGGTTAAAAAAATTGACGCTTCTTTAATAGATCTGTATAATAATAAAGCAAATAATTCCCAACATCACAACGAAGGAAATCTGGCAAAATATCAGCTTGTATGGACGATTTGTTTGATATTATTAAAGAATCTCACCAATCAACTGGGCACGGCGGAAGACAAGTTACAACAAAGCTAATAAATCAAAAATATTCAAATAATACCCAAGAAATTGTAACTTTGTTCCTCGATAAATGTGAGAATTGACAGGTAAAAAATAAAAAAGCAAAAATTTTCATTTCATTCATCTCTAATTTATCGGATAAGAAATACTATAAACATTTAACTTTATTTGTAAATTAGCAAGAAAATTGGTTGGTTCGTTTACAAACTAGCCAAAGGTTTGGCTATTTTGTGTTACTAGAAATCATGGTTTTCAAATTAGCAAGGCTGCATTGGGTAGTTTATAAACTAACTAGCTAATTTAGTCATCTTAATAATTTCAAGTAAATTAGCCAAGAGTTTTGGTTAGTTTGCAAACTAGCTTTTTTAGTGAAAATTGCGTTTTCAATCAAAATAGCCAAGGGGTTAGTTAGTTTGTAAACTATCCAGCTAGTTTACAAACTAGCCAAGTTTGCATATTATCCGTAACAGAGTCTTTTTTTTGTATGGCATTTTGAGGGCTGAATGTGGCTAGTAGTCCGATGAGAATATGAGTGATTTAAATGCCTGCCTCCCGTTCGAAAATTTGCAGATCTCAAATTTTCTGGCTTTTAAATTAAACATTGACATTGATAAATAATTTACCCATAAAAAATACCAGATGCTTTTCAATAGCTGGAGAAGTGGGGATGGGTGTCAACTTCCAAGAGAAAAAAAAAAAAAAAAACTTCCGCGTTCACTTTTTTTCTGGCAATCGAGAGAATAGAAAGTTTTGTTGTGAAAATAACGCTGAAAAATTGCCAGACGGTGATCACAGTTCGAAATCGAGTTTTCCGGCGAAACATTCTGTGGATATTTCGAACAGGGGGCAGGCATTAAAACCACTTATATTCTCATCAGCTAACTAGCCACATTCAGTACTCAAAATGCCACACAAAAAAAAAAATGATTCCACTAAACACGCCCTATCTCAGGGTCTATTAGTTTGGGTTAGTTTAGATAAATGTAAATTAAATTGCAAACACTGTAATCTTACAAGGTAAAGTGTCAAGTTATATTAAATAACAAAGACAAAATAGAAATATTTTTTGAAAAAAAAATTATACATATACATAGTATGTTGTAAATTATATTTATTCACAATCCTTGATATTTAAACTAAGGGTGGATGGTCTGTTATACGTTTATGGAGAACCGAGAAATATAAGTATATTTTTCGAATATTTCAAATTTGGGATTCGGTCTAATAAGCCAAGGAGTATCCTAAAATATGTACACAAGCGACGCGTTGCCAGATCTACCCGAAACAAATTGGTTACTATCGTATTTTCCGATTCAACCGTGAAATCTAGCCATATTTCATGTATAATATTCTACACCTATGATAACAGTTTTGAATTTCACTTTACAAGTGTCATATTCGGAAAGATAATTAGGTATTTGAGTGCAGCTTAAGATGTCGATTAAAACTTTTTTTCTGTTTAAAATTCACCTTACAAGTGTCACATTCGAAAGGATAAACATCCCAGTGATATTGCTTCAAATCGCCTATCCGTTTGAATTTCGCATTACATATTTCACATTCGAAAGGATGATCTTCAAGATGATCATCCGAGTGCGTCTTTAAATGTCTGCCCAAATCGCCGGACCGCATAACAAGGCGCACTTTCGAAAGGATGATCATCCTAGTGCGTCTTTAAATGTGTGTTCAAATCGCCGTACCGTTTAAATTTCGCATTACAAGTATCACATTCGAAAGGATGATCATCCGAGTGCGTCTTTGAATGTCTGTTCAAATCGCCGGACCGTTTAAATTTCGCATTACAAGTGTCACATTCGAAGGGACGATCATCCGAGTGCGTCTTTGAATGTCTGTTCAAATGGCCGGACCGTTTAAATTTCGCATTACAAGTTTCACATTCGAAAGGATGATAATCCGAGTGAGTCTTCAAATGTTGGTTCAGATCGCCGTTCCGTTTAAATTTCGCATCACAAGTATGACATTCGAAAGGAGAATCATCCGAGTGCGTCAATAAATGTATTTTAAAATTGCCGTTCCGCTTAAATTTCGCATTACAAGTGTCACATTCGAAGGGACGATCATCCGAGTGCGTCTTTAAATGTTTTTTTAAATTGACGATCCATTTAAATTTCGCATCACAAGAGTCACATTCGAAAGGATAATCATCCGAGTGCGTTCGTATATGATCATCCAAATTTTGTTTAGATTTAAATTTCGCTCCACAAGAGTCACACTTGAAAGAATGATCATCCGAGTGCGTCTTTAAATGTTTGTTCCAATTGCCGATCAATTTAAATTTTGCTTTACAAGTGTCACATTTATAGGGATAGTCATCAGGATGTATGATGGAATGTTTTCTTAATCCTTTATTTTCAAAATTTGCATTGTATTTGTAGCATTCAAAGTCCCCATTTATCTGTTGATGCACGTTTAAATGTTGTAAACTGTTTCTTGTATTAGACTTGTTGGAGAATTTCAAGAGTTCACCTAGTAGTGTTGGTGAATTGGATTCATACGAATATTCCTCCTTCTTTACGTATGCCCCTTCATTTGGATCAATTACTGGATTTTCGGATATGTCTATTTCGTCTGTCCATTCATTTTTTATCATAAATCTGAAAAAAAAAAAATATATATTGAAATGCATACAAACTTTTTTTAAATCTTATTCTAGAAAAAAGTTAGTTGTCGAAAGCACATGGTTGTTCAAATTCACCATATAATGAAATGTATAAATAGCAGTTAAAGTATTGCGTCCCCCTTTTCCCTCCTCACCCATCCACCACATTATCCAAAATTAATAAATTTCATAACATGCTAATATAGGATTTTTGTGATAAATTTAGTTAAAATTAGGTTATCGTGTATATAAACAAAAAGATATCATTTTTTATCGATTTGGGTGTTTTGAGGCTCAAATATAACATTTTTGATGAAATTAATGAAAGTGAAAATTTTGCGATTTTAAGGACCCACATAGGTATCCTATAGGTTTTATTTGAATATATCTTCAGATGTTTTTTTCAAATTTTCTTCCGTTTCAAATTGATTGGGGCTGATTGGATTAGTTCTACCTTTCGAATCCATCCAAGCGACTGATAGCTGGGGCCGCCCCGAGTGACATGGGTAAGTAAGCGTAAGTTTGACTGGTCCTTAAGTAAAGGGATCAAGTGAACCTGCTTAATGCTTAAAGGTCAATTCTCATTTGCGCTTCAGTCAGCTCGGCGACGCGACACGACGCCGCGATGCAAATTGTCGCTAGATAAACATTTCATTGGTTTAAATGCGACGCGTCGTAAAGTGTAGTGCAGTGTAGGTGGGAATCTATTTATTTAAAACAATGAAATATTTATCTAGCGACAATTTACCATCCAGAAGGATTAGAAGGAAGCTCCGACCTGGTTTAACCTCAGGTGCTGAACGGGATTTGAGCAGAAAGACCTGTAAAGCAAGAATCCGCTATCAAGGAAAAAAGACTAGATTCGGGTTTACTTGTTTATATAATCAAATATTTAGTAGGCTTATACTTTGATTATTTGCAAATGCAAAACCTTACAAAAAAACTTTAACACCTAGCTCAACCCTTTACATATAGGAAACGATTTACGTTATATTACAAATGCGTATACAGCACATACTTATATTTGAACTATTTCTACCTAGCAATTTTAAATATCATGCTGCAGGAAGTAACGGATGTGGAGTACCAATACTTGGCCTACATTAGTTACTACGATACAGATATGCAGCGCAGTAAGCAATGTATGTGAATACGCCGTTATTTGGGTAACATCGCTTACTGCGTTTTGCGGTACAGAGAGCAAGCTATGTGTACCTTGATAAAAAATGAATTCACGCTTCCCGGAGAATAAATATCTATACAATGTTTGTACTAAAATTTTTCCTAATTTAATTTTGCGATAACTCCCAAAATACTAAGAATTGACCCATGGGCAATATTATTACATGTTGAAATATTTTTATCACATTCGAAAGAATAAACATCAGAGTGAATTTTTAGATGTTTCTTCAAATATTCGATCCGTTTAAATTTCGCATTACAAGTTTCACATTCAATAGGATAATCATCCGAGTGCGTCTTTGCATGTCTGTTCAAACTGCTGATGGATTTAAATTTTGCATTGCAAGTGTCACATTCGAAAGGATGATCATCCGAGGTGCGTCATTAAATGGTTGTTCAAATTGCCGATCGTTCTAAATTTCGCATTTCAAGTGACACATTCGAAAGGATAAATATCCAAGTGAGTTTTTAGATGTTGCTTCAAACTGCCAATCGATTCAAATTTTGCTTTACAAGTGTCACATTTATAGGGATAATCATCAAGATGTACGATGGAATGATTTCTTATTCCTTCTTTATTCTCAAATTTAGCATTGCATTTGTAGCATTCATAGTCCTTATTTATCTGTTGATGCACGTTTAAATGTTGTGAACTATTTTTTATATTAGACTTGTTGGAGAATTTCTCGATATCACCTAGAAGTGTTGGTGAATTTGATTCATATGATTATTCCTCTTCCTTTACGTATGCCTCTTCATTAGGATCAATTACTGGATTTTCGGATATGTCTATTCCGTCTGCCCATCAATTTTTTATCATAAACCTAGAAAAAACATATATTGAAATAATAGATACAAACGTTTCTTCTAAAAAAAATTGGTGCTCGAAAGCACGAATAGTCCACCATACAACGAAATGTTGTATAAATAGCAGATAAAATACTCCATCCCCCTTTTCCCTTCTCACCCATCCACCACATTATCCAAAATCAATAAGGTTGCTAATATAGAATTTTTGTGCCAAATTTGGTTAAAGTCCGGTAAGGCGTTCTTACGTTATCGTGTGTACAGGGTTATCCAACGAAAGTGCTCTCTACCTTACATACCTGTTAATTGAAGAGGCAGACGAAAAAAATGTTGAATATAAAAGTTGTTGGGATTTTTATGAGGAATTAGGAGCATTCATTTTTAAAAAAATGTAAAGCCTGATTTAGAAAATATAGCAAAAAATTTAACATTTCTTGCTTAATTTAAATGGAATTACCCATTTTTGAATATGTTTTTGGATTCTACTTTGAATTTAAGCCCTGATATATGTTACATGTCCTATAATTAAAAGCAATTTTGGAGATATCGCTAATCAATGATTTTCCAATATAAATTACGAAAAAAATTATATTTCATCGTTGGAAGCTGGTAAGAGTGGTAAGTTCCTGTCCAGTCTTGCTTATTGTTTACAATCATTATATTGAAAATTTGTCCAATATTAGATGCCAGCTTCACCTGATTCACCTTTTACGTAATTTACCTTGATGAAAGGTGAACCAGGTGGAGCTGGATTAAAGCAAAATTTAGCATATTTGATCTAATATTGGACACATTTTCGATATAATAATCAGAAACAATAGCAAGACTAGACGAGACCTACCACTCTTACCAGCGTCCAACGATAAAATATCATTTTTTTCGGAATTTAATTTGAAAAATCATTGATTAGGGATATCTCCAAAATTGCTACATTGAACTATAGGACATGTAACATATACCGGGTGTCCCACTAAGGTCGGCCAGGTACGAAATGATGGAGACCATAGACCTCACGTAACTTGAAAACGAATGCAGATATTGAATTGCGGTTTGCGCCAAAATATAGATATTTTTTTGCTCTTTAAGCACAGCAATACAAAAATAATATAATGTCATTTGGATTTTTCATGAAAATTAGGAAAAACTGGATCTTGAATAAACAGCGCCCTCTAGCAGACGCGGTGGAAACTATGGACCTCGAACGAAGTGGTGTTCTTAATAACAATGAAATTCTGTTCCAAATAAACCCAAATTGAATGAGTTTGAATGAGGGGTATGGAAGATACAGCAATTTCTAAAAAAAAAAAATCACCAGCTTCCCCCATCCTTATTACTGAAGATACAAAAAAAAGCCTGATAACCAAACTGGCGCAAAAATTAATGAACTTTTGATTTCTGTTGTTAAAACAGTATCTTAATATAGCGATTTCTTGAGAAAAGTTGAATTTTTAGCTATCTCATCGTAATTGCGCCCCCTGGCGGTCATCCTAGAAACTTGAAAATAATTTCCATCAATTTCTCTTGGCCGATTTAGTGAAAAAAAAAAATCCCGAAGCCGTAAGGTCTATGGTTTCCATAATATCGTACCTGGCCGACCTTAGTGGGACACCTGGTATTAGGGTTCAAATTTAATGTGGAATGTGGAAATGTTAAATTTATTGCTATATTTTCTAAACCCGCATTTCCAATTTTTTTCATATAAATGCTCCTAATTCCTCATAAAAATCCTAACAACTTTTATATTTAAAATTTTTTGTACCTCTTCAATTAACAGGTATATAAGGTAGAGAGCACTTTCGTTGGATAACCCTGTACAGACAGACCGACAGGTGCGATTCACCTAAATACGCAATATACATTTAAAGTTAATGTATCCTTAATGGGCTAGATATCAATTTGCTGTTTTTAGGTCCCAGTTGTTCGCGACAGTCTTATCACTTCTTGGTTAATTCAATAACAAAAACTATATCTAACAATTATCTATTGAAAAACAATGTGAAAAATCAAAACGATTTCTTAAAGTCTATAGAACAACTAGATAAAAAAAATGTGATTTTTTATTAACTTAAAGGTACGTTTTGCTTGGAGCGACTATTGTGATGAAAGCATCATTAGTATATATAACCACTTAAATTTAGAAATATGTACTTCAAATGTAATTTAGAAAAACTAAATTAGTAAACCGGCATTTGTACTTTAGATCAAAACATATTTATTAATGAAAAATCGTAGTTTAGATTTATGTAGTATTTCTCTACATCTATACTGGCTGATTTCATTGAAATTCCCCTTTTATTACAAATTTGCGACAAGAGATGTCCATCTCTGTAGGTATTTATGCATACCTACATGTAATCTTAATAGTTATTTGTATACCAAGGCCGCGAAGTGCCTTTTTAGCGTATGAAGAGAAAAGTTATCGCCGAGGCCGCTTGCGGCCGAGGCAAGATAATCTCGAGGACGCTAAAAAGTTTCGCGGTCATGGTATACACACTATTTTTTGTGCAACCATGAAAATTATGTGAAATTACAGAAAAAATTTACTTCTTTCAACAAGCATGTGGAACTAACTACCAGTTTGATATAATATAACCTGGTGGCTATGGTGGCACAGCGTTTCTATGGATATCATATTTTGCATGTAAACAATAAAACAAAAAAATTTGACGGTTCTCAAAAAATCGTGAAAATCCGTGAAAATGTCCAGCACCGATACAGATATTTCACCTTCTTGCACTCCTCCAGAGCTAGAAAGTGTAGTTCAATCAGCTATTTCTGAGTTGATACCTGAAAAATCTAAGCGGCAATATGAAAATTGTTACTTCGAGTTCAAAAATTGGTGTGACAAACAAAACGTCAAAATGGTGTCTGAAAATATATTGTTGGCTTATTTAATGCAGAAATCGAAAGTTTTGAAGAGTTCAAGTTTATGGAGCATTTATTCCATGTTAAAGTGTATGCTCAACGTACGAGAAGGGATAGATGTGAGGAAGTTTTCAAAAGTGGTACCTTTCCTGAAAAAAAAGTCTGTAGGTTATCAAGCAAAGAAATCGAAAGTGTTAACGGGTGATCAAATTGATTTGTTCATGAAAGAAGCTTGTGATGAAAACTATTTATTGTTGAAGGTAAATTGTTAAAAAAGTAAGCTTTCGATTAGTTGGTTTATTTATCACAATTATTGTTTCAGGTAGTTATGATTATGGGAATATCAGGAGCATTGCGGCGAGATGAAGTAGTTAAAATGACGATAGATGACATTCAGGAGAAAGATGCCGTATTAATAGTAACAGTTCCTGATACTAAGACTAACCAGAAGCGCGTTTTCACAATCACTAATTTGAATTTTATAAAAATTTACCTCAAATACGCAGCCCTTCGACCAAAAAATATTAATAGTCGTCGTGTATTTTTGAGATATGAAAATGGAAAGTGCACTGCACAAGTTGTCGGGGTGCATACGATCGGAAAAATACCCTCCATGATTGCTAAGTATCTGGGATTGCCAAATAGTGAAGCATACACGGGTCACTGTTTCAGAAGAAGCTCTGCTACGCTTCTTGCAAATACCGGTGCCGATATGTCAGTTCTGAAACGCCACGGTGGGTGGAAATCCACCACAGTAGCGGAAGGATATATAGAGGACTCCATCGAAAATAAGAAAAAAATTTCTAATTCAATTTCTGGCAGTATAGCTTCTAGCTCCAATGTTAGTAATAATTATTCAAAAACACTGGATTTAGTTGCTTCAACTTCAGGAGTAAATATTAGTAATAATTCTAACTGTCATATAACTGTTAATATTTATCCTAAATAATGTATAGTACGGGATACGAGGCCTATTTCATCAAATCATTTCACACCGTCTTGCATTGTTATCATCAGTTAGATAATATGGTGCTGAAACGCACTTGTGCAAGGAAATAGTTGGGGGTGGGGGATTTCGCTGAAAAAAATGTTTAAGAAGATGTCGTCATAAACGAGGGAAATATATAATTATACACCGTCTTGCATTCATTTATTCAGTTAATTTGTACACAAACAGAATTGGATCAACCTATGCAAGACATTTTCATGGGGGCGATGGTTTGAAATATTAGATAGAAAGTGTCCATTTTTGAGTGGGGTCAAATATCATTTTACACCACTCCACTGTGGATTTAGATTAAAGCTTGAATGCAAGATAGCCACTGGATACTAATGCAAGACGTCCTGTGGCGGGATTACGGGCCGCAAGACGGAAGTTAATGCGTTGTCTTATGAGAGAATGAAAAATCATTTTACACCGTCTTGCACTAGCACCAATGGGGAAAACAGAATACATTGATAACATTTTTGAAAATACAAGACGTTCTAAATAAGAAAAAAGGACTGCAAGACGGAGATGAAGATGACTAACTTTGACGGGGGTCACAATCCACCTGGGCACCTGGTATAAAGGTGAATAATACTCCAAATAACAAATTACGCACATTAATTTCAGATTTTTTTGCTATTGTCCACGTGGATTAATTCTATTTTGCAAAATTGCATATCTCTACGAGCATCAAATGAAAAAAGATTGAAAACTGTTGATTTTTTTTGACGGCTTATGATCATTTAAGTTCTTTTTGGGGTAGATACAACACATAACTCATACCGGATTGTAAGCAATACATTTGAAAAAAAAAACATTACATCACTTTTATTAAATTGTTTTAACAAAGATTTATAACAAAACAGGTGACACACTGCAGAAATGAAATAAGTCTTAAAAAACTTGATGCAAGAAACAGGAAATCTGTTCCATTATCACACGATACATATATTCAAATGAGGCAGAGAGCAGAGAGCAAACTGGCGAAATAATTTCTGCTTTGTTTTTCAGAAACTCCAGTGTCCTCCGTCTCATTTGAATGTATGTGTCGTGTGATAATGAAACAAATTTCCAGTTTCTTGCAACAAGTTCCATGAAACTTATTTCTCCAGTGTGTCACCTGCCCAACTAATCAGTTCCACTTCCAAAATCAGTATCTTCAAAATCTATAGGAGTGTATTCGTACGTAGTTTCTTCTACGCCAAGGTCTTCATTGTCGCTGCCATCATCCTCACTCGTATCGAATTCGTATTTGACGTCCGTATTGGAAATTTCCTCATCATCGTCTTCATCACTATCTTCACGATCTGAAAGTTTATATGTATATGATTAAATAGAAGCTGTTTGCAACATGTATTTTTGTTGTCGTTGACGCTATATCATTTTCTGGAATTACCTATAACAATATCGCTGATAACTCCTGTAGGTAATGCTGGACCATCAAACCAATTAAATACTAATTTATTTCCCTCCAACTTCCAGCCGCTTTCAGTTGGACTACAGGGTAATATTTGTAACGGGTGTTTCAGATGTGCATGTCGCCACATATGACCTATGTATCTACTTCGTGACAAATGCTGACGAAGCTCTGCTTGACAGGGTGGAATGGTCGACGCGTCGAAATCCATCAAGCGTTTCATAATTCGCTCCTTCGAATTTTTTGTTTGGTACACTTTAGAAAACAGCCCTATACGTGCGTCATTTACATTTTTCATGTTTCTCAAGCAATACATATGACAAACAAATTCTTCCAATGTTGCATATGTTTGTGGTATTATGAGTTCAGAAGAATCAACCAAAATGTTGAAAGAATTTTGGAAACGCGTTGAAGCCTCCAGCAATTTGTATGGCCGCTGCTTTCCTCTTCTACAAAATGCTGGATTCTGGTCGCATCCGGTCAGAGCATGAAATCCCGCCAACGAGCAACTTAGTGTTTCACCCAATTGCTGATACAGTTTTGTAACATTTAAATTCCTCACATTGTTACCAACCCCAAGCCGCATCCATATGGTTAAATTTGTTTTCAAAAACTTCATATTGGCCAGCATTATTATTAACACGTCAGTATCAAAACATCTTATCAAAATATTTGATTTCAATTCAAGGTTGCAAACGTGAAATACTATTTTCGTATCGGCCTCTTCATGACCGTTACAAGTTAAATTGTAGTTAACCGTTGCCGTCCAGATATTGGCCGACAATTTATACTCGTAGCACCGATCATAATTCAAGCGAACTGTCCTGGTGAGTATTACTTTTTCCGCCTCAGGACCACTCCAGTGTCGTATCATAAATTGTACCAGAGCCTCTTTGAATTTGATATTCCTTAGTTCTGTACAGAAATCTGCCGGTCGTGTTTGGTCAGGACCTGATATATGATAAGCATTTGAGTCAAAATTTCCACGTATTTGGTGATGCTCATTGTCTTTTATTGATGGTCGTTTATATATATCAAAAACGATATCAATCACGGTACTATTTCTGTCAAAATTAACGATATATGTAAGAATAGCAAGAGAAATGCCTCCAAAAGTTTTAGGAAGGTTACGCATTTGATGGAGTACAAAAAATCCATCAAAAAGAATTGTTGTGAACTTCGGTGGACTTTCTGTAGTAACTTTATTCTCCAAAAGTCTTAACAGCGCTGATTTGTCTGTTTTATTCACCGATCCATCCAAGTGACAGAGAGATAAGGGAACAGGCGTCAAAGGGTATGACAAAACCTTCTCAATGTCTAGATGTTAATCTTCATGTAAGGAAATTCCTAGAAGCCTTCCGAATAAATTTTTTTGTAACTTCAAACTGTCAACTTTCACATTACTTTTGGTCTGTTTTTTTGAAATGCTACTAAAATTTAATATTTTGCCTCTTGGTATACTCTGTTCAAACCTGCTTTCATTTTCACTACATTCTTGAATAAACTGCTGACGTCTTTGTTTTCCAATTTGCTCCATATTTAATAAAAAATTAGCCACATCCGCGGACGCTGCTCTACCACTTGAAACGTTAAATAAACAGTTCTTATCGATGACAAAAGTAAATGGATTCATTCTTTCATTAAAGCATGCCAACAAATCATGTATTTGGTGGCAAGCTATCATTCTTCTACCTCTCCGCAGATCAGCCGTTATGTCTTCGTTTGTATGCAGTCCACATCGACTTAATACGTGCGTAATAATTGTGCATCTTAAAGCATGACTCCTGGACCATCGTTGTCGAGCGCCAATGGAATTTGTAATATGCATTACGCCCGTCAATCGTTTTGCCGCATCTGCATTGACGGTTTGTTCCAGAGTGAGATCTACGGGCTGTTTCGAAAATGGTTTTTGTGTTCTTTTAATACCAAATATCAAGCTGTTGGACAATCCAGGGTGGGTATTTTCAACATTTACCAAGTTTTGAAGGTATACCAGGCCCCATCTTGAGTAATTTGGCTGATTCATTGCGAAAAAAACATCGATCATTTTCAATAAAGCATATTTAAAAATATTTAAATCGCCTTCGCGCACGCCCCTTGATATAAGTAAGAAGTAATCAATAAGGGTTGTATATGAAAGATAAAATTGCGCCGTTTTGCCATGTTTTCCAGACAAAGTCAGTACTTTATAATTTTTGTATCTTTCAATAAGGTTCTTCAAGTCTTCGTTTGTTACGTCCTCCATAGGTACAGGATTTTCCACTAGGGACTTTATATATTCCCTAATATCCTCTGATATGGTAATGTTTTCGTTTTGCAGGAAGCTTTCGAAATGTGCAATTTGGAAACCTAAAGATATAAGAGGGTGTAACCTTTTACATCTATTAAAATTTTTTCCTTTTAAAAGACTTTCAATGCAACCGTTTGCAATTAAATCTGCATCCACTAGCATATTTGTAATTCCACAATCTTTGATGAACTTACCAACTGCATTGAAGAAAGCCAGATAAATATGGAAAGCTCCGAGGTGTATGAAAACTCTGTCATATTTCGGACGCTCCATGTATTGTATTTGATATGCAGGTTTTGCAATGGCTAAATCATAAGTAATTTGCATATAATTTTCACCACATTCGTCCGCTGCCCTTACGGCTTGGTTCAGAGTTTCTATAACTACTGCATTATTAGTTGGTGACGCATTTATTGGTGTTATATACGAAATCTTTTGTCGTGAAAACTGATCATTGAATAATCTGCAATTAAAACCAGTCCAAAGTGGTGTTAACGGAACTTTTAAAGCATGTGACATCATCCATAGTATATCTAGTTGAACAACATGATGTAAACTTGGCGGATTGAGCATTTTCACATCATCTGATAATAGCAGTAGTTGATTTGTGAATCTGGGCTTTTTACTATACAAGGGTAACTCTGGGATTATGGCGTCAAAAGTACGCCTCTTCCGGCGAGTTTGTCGTATAACCCTTCTACTAGTTCCAAGAATATTATAGTTAGAATATTGGTAATTATTTCCATCATAGTTCGTTTTAGCTTTCTCAGTACAGGTTTCGTCATTAGTGTTTTCTTTATCTTCCGTTTCTGCATTATTGGTTTCGTTGTCATTGTGTTCTTCATTTTCCGTTTCTTCATTATTTGTTTTGTCGTCACTGTGTTCTTTATTTTTCGTTTTTTCATTATTCTTTTCATCGTCACTGTGTTCTCCATTTCCTGTTTCTTCATTATTGGCTTGTTCGTCACTGTGTTCTTTATTTTTCGTCTCATCATAATTGGATGCCTCATTACTGTTTTCGTCATTACTGTTGTCTTCGTCCTCTTCAGCAACATCTTGAAACATGATGCCAACCGTATCATGCAATGTGTCTTTGCCGGTCAGAGTCTCCACGAAACGGTCGAAATTATCAAAAGCGAGGCCGGTATGTAAGTTTGGTAATTGTCTTATGTCTGGAGGACAAATTTGCGTATCAGTCATGCTCGAATACGTTGCTTCCGTTTCAAGTTCCTCCAAAACCCCACAGGTGCAACAATGTCCTAGCCGATTCATGATGTTCACTACTTTTCTGCTATTGGTGAGACTTTTTATAGTCAAACCCAAACTGATATGCTTAGACGTTTTTATAGTTCCATTGCTAACGGCATATATCATGTCTTCAGAAAATGATTTAACGAGCCTTTCACATTTGGTACTTTTCTTCTTTTTTAAATCGAAACCACTTAACAATGTCGACCAAAAAAGTATTAATAGTTCGGGTATATCGCATTCACCCTGTATCAATTGTTGTGCATTGAGCTCTTCTGGTAAAGTATTAGTGTCAATATTTTTAATTTCATCCCTTAATGATAATGCGACTTTCCTTATTATTGAATTAATTTTTAATCTTGAAATGAATGTATCAGCTAGTTCATTAATACCCCCATATGCAAGTACCGTTGATCCCTCCACTTCTAATATTTGAATTTTCTCACCAAAGGTTGCCAGCAATTTTTTTTTCAGGTAACTGGTACAAAATATTCCAACATCTAAGGAAACATTATCATATTGTTCCTTCAGAATTATTTGAAAATATTGGCATATATCGGAATACAATGCGCAACGTTTCTTGGACAAAATCTCCGCATTAATATATTCGCAAAGATTTTGATAAGCTTTCTTGTAGTGGTTGCGACGATCATGCCAGGCAGTATGTTTATCAGATAATTTTTTATTCATTTTGTTTAGATAACTTCGGTAGCAAACTTTATGATAGATAAAAGGTGAATTGGAAGCTACGTAGAAACTTAAATCCAATAAAACATCTATGTCGTTCACTTCAGTTGCAATAGTTTTCATTTTTTTCAGAAGCCTGTCGGATTTTGCAACAATTAATAATTGCAAACGGCCATTCCTCCTTTTATTGCACTTACGACAGAAGAAATATTTTTGATCAGGTTGTCCATGGAAATCTTTTAGGTCTTGAAGGTTACTAAAAAAAAAAAAAGAAATACCAACCATGACTATAACTGAACACCTGATTTTGAATATACTATATTGAATTATACTGATACTTTTATTACCTGGTGTTCGCGCCCTCATCTGCTGATGTTCTCTGAATTTTTTGGTCTCGTTCGATATCGGCAGTGTGAACAGTAGCCGTGGAAGGTGAAATGGAACAGCAATAATCTAACGTCAAAGAAGGCTGTCCAGCACTGTTAGAAGGCTGTCCAGCACTGGTAGAAGGCTGTCCAGCACTGGTAGAAGGTATCAAAGAATGCAAAGGTGCACTCACATTAGTTGGAGGATGCTTTACTTTTGGTCTTGGTTTATATTTATTAAAATCTACAGCAGAAAATCGTCTGTAACATGAAGAATGATAGCCGGCTTCTCTATCATTCACAGCCTCTGGCATTTTAACGTTCTTGAATTTCAAATCGTTATATGTTCTGATTTTTAATATGTTTTTACATTTATCTAATAAAGATTCATTCTCGAAAAGCTTACATTTTTCATTTGATTCTTTCCGACAGAAAATGCATAAAGCCATCGTACGTAATCTGCTAGAAGAAAAATTACCTTATTATTTTTCAATAATACTAGCTACGACATACTTACGTTCTGTTATGTTCAACTATAGATCTCGGGAATAATGAGTATTTATTTTTTTTTTTAAATTTTTTCCAAGCAGCAAAAAATGACAGATCTGTCTGAAATTAAATTATAATTCCTGTATTCAGCAGACTCCCCTGTTGAACTGCTATGGCAACTGTCATTTTTCATCTATATGATTTAGAAAAGAATGAACAGTGAACGGGTTCAGTAAATAACTCAATAGTTCAGTGAAAAAAAAAAAACGGATTTATGTAATTTTTTCCCCGAAAAAACGTCTTGTACTGATGTATCACTATTTCTTAACATATATTCTTTCGGCGAACATACGCATGAAGTGGTGTAAAATGATTTTTCATTCCCTCATGAGACAACGCATTGACCTCCGTCTTGCATCCCGTCATCCCGCTGCAGGAAGTCTTGCATAAGTATCCAGTGGCTATTCTACATTCAAGCTTCAATCTAAATCGACAATGGATTGGTGTAAAATGATATTTCACCCCTCTTAAAAATTGACACTTTATATCTAATATTGCAACCCAAAACCCCCATGAAAACGTCTTGCATAGGTTGATCCAATTCTGTTTGTGTACAAATTAACTGAATAAATGAATCCAAGACGGTGTATAATTATATATTTTCTTCGTTTTTGACGACATCTTCTTAAACATTTTTTTCAGTGGAATCCCCCACTCCCATCTATTTCCTTGCACAAGTGCGTTTCAGCTTCATGTTATCTAACTGATGATAACAATGCAAGACGGTGTAAAATGATTTGATGAAATAGGCGTCGTATCCCGTACTAGTATGTCGTTGTGAAGAATTTGGAAATAAAATTTATTTGTTGTCAAGCTGTTGTCAAAGTGTCAAATTTTGATTTTTAGTTTCGCGGCCGTCACCAAGGGCAACGGCCGCGAAATTGAACTTCGCGGACTGTGTGGCGTCCGCGAAAGCTCATCTCGCGGATGGTTGCACAAAAATTCAATTTAAAGTTTCTTGAATTAAAACGATTGTTTCTGAAATTCATATGGTGTTTCTAAAATACAATTGCTTCAATCGAAAATACATATGACTTTTCTAGAATACATTGAAAATTATCGATAATACAATTCTTACTTCTAAATATTTCACAAATACATTTGAAAAATTTAATGTACATAATATGGATTTTTCTAAAATACAAATGTTTATTCCTAAATACAAAATACTGTTGTAAAAGGTGAGAGTAAGAATGTTACTTTAAAAGTGCCATATTCGAAAAGATGATAATTAGATATTTAAGTGCATCTTTAGATGTCGGGTCAAATTTCGTTTATATTTAAATTTCGCTTCACAAGTATCACATTGGAAAGGATACTCATTCAAGTGCGTATATAAATGTTCCCTCCAACTTTGGATCCACTTAAATTTCGCATAACAAGTGTCACATTGGAAAGGATAAACATCCGAGTGAGTTTTTAAATGTTCCTTCAAATTGCTGATCCATTTGAATTTCGCATTACAAATATCACATTCGAATGAACGATCATCCGAGTGCGTCTTTAAATGTTTGTTCAAATTGCCGATCCATTTAAATTTCGCATCACAAGTGTCACATTGGAAAGGATAAACATCCGAGTGAGTTTTTCGATGTTGCTCCAAACCGCCAATCCGTTTAAATTTCGCATTACAAGTGTCACATTCGAAAGGATAAACATCCGTGTGCGTCTTTAAATGTTGCTTCATATTGCTGATCAATTTGAATTTTAGATTACAAGTGTCACATTTGAAAAGATAATCATCAAATCTAGAAGAAATAATTTTTTATATTAAAATACGAACTTTGTGAATTAGTTCAGATAAATGCCTCTTACGAGGCAAAGTGTCAAATTATAAAACATCGAAAGCAAAACACAATTTTTTTTAAAAATAAACACATATATTTATTATTCTATATAATCCTTCACGATCCTAACACCAGCGTAAAGTATCTTTTCCACACTTACGGCTGCCGTTGCATGCGAAAAAGTATAACTTTCCGCACTTGTTCAAATAACTATCATAAATACATAAGAAATATGTCAAAAATTAGAATACGAGAGACATCCTTACCATACAAAGTTATCTATAAATCAACACCAACGGGGTCTAAACCCCTTGAGCATATTTAAATGGACATATACTCATTGTCAGGTCAGAAATACTTATTTAACGATAATAGACAATTTTTCTAAATTCGCCGCAGCATACCCGGTGAATGAAACATTGATAGGGATTTGTCAAAGTTCAATCAAATTCTTCACGCATCATGGTACACCAAGTAAAATTACCACTGATGTGGTTTGTGCATTAACCTTCAATATACAAGACCTCTGAAAATCCATTGAATTGCACTACTACGCCGTACAATCCAAATTCAAACTCGCCAATCGAAAGATTCCATCCGACGATAAAAGAAGGCATTAAAGAGCGAATTGTCCATCGAACCAAAACAATTCAAAACTAATTGATATATCAATTTTAAATTATAACAAGTAAACATGCAGCATTCAGCACATTCAGACACTCCCCTTACTACTCAAGATACAACCACCCCCTTACCGCCCCCTGTAACCCCCTACCGCGCTCTGTATCCCCCTGCTGGGTCACTCAAGGTATTACACACAGCAATCCCCCTACCACAGCCCAGTATCCCCCTATCGCGCTCTGAAAAAAATACATCAAGTACCTATTCCTCCACCGCAATTTTCCTGTAATTATCCCCCTAGTTTCGATCTCAACCAATCCTCCTCCCAAGTCAGGTGGAAACCAGCAAAATCCAGAACAAAACCAGTGGAAATCTGCTAAGCCAGCGTAAAACCAGCAAAATCAAGCACAAAACCAACAGAACCAGCACAAAACCAGTGAAAACCGGCACAAAATCAGCTAAACCAGCATGATACTAGCAACATCCAGAACAAAACCAGCAAAATCCAGAACAAAACCAGCAAAATCCAAAACAAAACCAGCAAAATTCAGCACACGAAACCAGCAAAATTCAGCACAAAATATAGGGGGATGGTTGTGTGTAGTACCTTTAGAGGTAGGGGGATCGAGGGCGCGATGAGGGTGATGGTTGGATGTATAGTATCTTGAGTGACCCAGTAGTTGGATAGAGGTCGCGGTGGGGGGATGCAAGTTGCGGTAGGGCGATGGTTGTGTGAGTAGTATCTTGAGTGACCCGGTAAGGGGATATAGGGCGCGGAAGGGGGATACAGGGTGCGGTAGGGAAATGGTTGTATCTTGAGTGGGTAGTAGAGAGAGTGTATCTTTGTCTCGTCTCTGTTTTGCTCCAAAACCCCCGTAAACTACCTGCTTACACGACTACACTCCTAACAAGACCTAAATCAGTTACGAAATTATTACGTTTATGAGCTCAAATATTTGAGAAAAAATAAACTCAAAATTGAATGCCAATAAAACAAATGTGTTAAATAAATTGAATGAAAAACATGAAAATGGCCCAGAAATACCCACAACTTATAACTACACAGCAAAAATTAGCTTTAAAAATACAACCTAAGTGTAAGAAAGCTATATTCAAAAATCGAAAACGAGCGTAGCGTTGCCAGATCTACCCGAAACAAACTGATTACATTCGGTGTTTGAGTGCATCTTTAAATGTCTAGTCAAACTTTGTTTATATTTAAATTTCGCTTCACAAGTGTCACATTGGTAAGGGCGATCATCCGAGTGCTTCTTTAAATGTTTGTTCAAATCGCCGATCCATTTAAATTTCGCATTACAAGTGTCACATTCGAAAGGATAAACATCCGAGTGAGTTTTTAGATGTTGCCTCAGATTGCCGATCCGTTTAAATTTCGCCGTACATGTGTCACATTCGAAAGGATAAACATCCGAGTGGGTTTTTAGATGTTGCTGCAAATTGCTGCTCCGTTTAAATTTCGCTTCACAAGAGTCACATTTAAAACGATAATCATCTGAGTGCGTCTTCAAATGATCGTTCAAACTTTCTCTACATTTAAATTTTTCGTCACAAGAGTCACATTGGAAGGGATAAACATCCGAGTGCGTTGTTAGATGATGCTTCAAAATACCGATCCATTTAAATTGTTTTCCACAAACGCCACATTTAAAGGGATAATTATTTGAATCATCCCTGTGATGCAAAAATAAATGTCGTTGAAAATTTTCTCTTGCTTCAAAAGTCTTGGGGCAAATGCTACATTGCAATTTCTCGATATCTTCTGATTGCGTTACTGAATTAGTTTCATCTGATTGTTCCTCTTTTATTTCTAATATCTTTCCATGCGGATAAATTTGTTGAATTTCGGATAAGCCTATTTTGCCTGTCCATTCAGTTCCTCTCATAAATCTGGAAGAAATTTTTCAAATTAATATATAAACTTTTATTGATCTCAATTAGGGTCAGTAGTGTACTCTTACTACGCAAAGTGTCAAATTATTGAAAAACAAAAACAAAACATGAATATATTTATATATTTTTTTTCACGATCATTGATATTGAAATTCAGCTTAGATAACCTTTTATGCGTTTTTATCTTAAATCAAGTTCGCCTTACATTGGATGCATGTCTTGTTCATTTTCTGAATCGTTAACGTTTGGGTCTTAGTGATTTTGACAGAAATCATCTTGTGTTTCGGGTCTATGAAAATTTCATATGGACTTTTATCAAAGAGACTTGACTTTCCTGACCATTTTGTTCCTAAGTGTAAGGCATAATGAGTCTTTGACTTTACTACTATGTGACTCATAGTTTTAGCTTCTTGAAAAGCAATTCCTAATTTCTCAGGAAACAAAGATTTTTCTCTTGCCATATCCACGAATTTTTTTTCCTTCACTCGGAAATTCTTAATAACTTTTGACAAAATTCAAACTCCCAACTAACAGGAATTTTAAAAGCGTAGGCCCATAACCTCTTGTATTGTTTTAAAAATAGAAATTAAAAGGAATTATAGGCGAAAAATGATGAGACATCAATTTTTGGAAATAAAACATCCAATAAATTTTGAGCAAAGTAAATTTATTTATAATGTACAAACTATTTATTTCAACAGAAAGAATGCGCCAATGAAATGTAAAACTTGACGATGATTAAACCACATTAAATTTTATTTAATAATAAGGCAAATATTACATTTCTTCTCCTACTGTTCTGTCAATACCTATCTGTCTATTTCAATAATGGGTCGTATGAATAAAAACGAAGTACTTGCTACTACTACAAGTATTAGTATGTTCTACATAGTATTTATAGAAATTATCAATATTATCAGAGTGTCTCTTCGAATGTCGTTTCAAATAGTCTTTATATTTTAATTTCGCTTTACAAGTGCCACATTCAAAAGGAATATTATTATCAGAATGCTGAAGGATTATCCGAGCGTTTCTTTAAATGATCATTCAAACTTTCTTTATATTTAAACTTTGCTTTTCAAGAGTCACAATTCAAAGGATAATCCTAGTGTATCTTTAAATGTCGCTTCAAATGTAGTTTAAATTTAAATTTCGCTTCACAAGAGTCACATTTGAAAGGATAAACATCCGAGTGTTTGTTTAAATGTCGCTTCAAATGATGTTGACGTTTAAATTTCGCTGCACAAGAGTCACATTTGAAAGGACGATCATCCGAGTGCGTCTCTATATGATCGTTCAAACTTTCTTTATATTTAAACTTTGCTCTACAAGAGTCACCTTTGAAAGGATAATCTGTGTGCATCTTTAAATGTCGCTTCAGATGTTGTTTAAGTTAATATTTCTCTCTACAAGAGTCACATTTGAAAGGATAATCATCCGAGTGTATCTTCAAATATCGCTTCAAATCTTGTTTAAGTTTAAATTTCGCTTCACAAGAGTCACATTTGAAAGGACAATCATCCGAGTGCGTCTTTAAATGATCGTTCAAACTTTCTTCACATTTGAATTTTGCTTTACAAAAGTCACATTTCAAAGGATATTCCGAGTGTATTTTTGAATGTCGCTTCAAATTTTGTTCAAGTTTAAATTTCGCTTCACAAGAGTCACATTTGAAAGGATACACATCCGAGTGTATCTTTAAATGTTGCTTCAAATGTTCTTTAAGTTTAAATTTCGCTCCACAAGAGGCACATTCGAAAGGATAAACATGCGAGTGCATCTTTAAATGTCGCTTCAAATGTTGTTTAAGTTTAAATTTCGCTTCACAAGAGTTACATTTGAGAGAATAAACATCCTAGTCCGTCACTAAATGCGCCTTCATACCACAGGTCGATTTGAGTTTTTTTCGCAAATGTTACATTTAAAGAGAAAAGTATTTAAATCCTTTGTTTCAGAGTGTTTCAAAAATAAATGCTGTTTCAAATTGAGTTTCCCTTTGAAGTTTGTTCCACAACGGTCGCATTCAAAAGAATAATCTGAATGTTTCTTCAAATCTTTAAACTTTTCCGTTGCTTTAAAACTCTTGAGGTTAATGTTACGTTGGCATTCCTGGATTTCTTCTGATTGCATAACTGGATTCGTTTCATCTGAATTTTCCTCTTTGCCTTCGAATATCTGTCCATTCGGACAAATTAGTTGAATTTCGGATATGTCTATGTCGTCTGTACAGGGTGCTGCAATTTGGAGTGTTTCAACAGGAAAAACGTACTTCCAGACCAGATAGAGGAAAATTGACTTAGATGTCATGGGATCGATTTTCGAGAAACGTCGATTGTCAAAAACCGTATCGCGATATCTTCAATGGTACCATTAATACAGGGCGATTTTCGATTTTCCCCTATTATGAAAAATGGCTATAAGTTTTTTATTTATCAGTTTTGTTCATTTCTGTTAAAACATTATGGAGACACTTTTTTGAGCACAATCCAGTGTCGGACTCGATTTTTTTCGATATCGCTCCGATTTCGAGATATCGACCAAATTCCGATATTTTCAAATGAAACTCCCTATATATTTATAGCTCATTGGAAAGCTCTGTTTTTGCTGATTTTAATGATATAAAGTTCGATAGGTTTATCTCTAATAGTTTTCGAGAAAAAAAATTATATCTGTTTTTGTCGTATGGACCAATGTGTTAGAAAAGGATTTTACACGTGTAAGGAAAGTGAGAAAGGTCTCTTTCTAACACATTGTTTCTTATGACTGAAACAGATATAATTTTTTTTCTGGAAAACTGTTAGAGATAAACCTATCGAACTTTATATCATTGAAATCAGCAAAAACAGAGCTATCCAATGAGCTATTAATATAAAGGATGTTCCATTTGAAAATATCGGAATTTGGTCGATATCTCGAAATCGGAGCGATATAGAAAAAAACCGAGTCCGCCACTGGATTGTGCTCAAAAAAATTTCTCCATAATGTTTTTACAGAAATGAAAAAAATTGATAAATAAAAAACTTATAGCCATTTTTCATAATAGGGGAAAATAGAAAATCGCCCTGTATTAATGGTACCATTGAAGATATCGCGATACGGTTTTTGACAATCGACGTTTCTCGAAAATCGATCCCATGACATCTACGTCAATTTTCCTCTATCTGGTCTGGAAGTGTGTTTTTCCGGTTAAAACACTCCAAATTGCAGCACCCTGTACAATCATTTTTCATCATAAACCTGAAACGATTTTTTTGTATTAAAAACCGAACTTTTCTTGATTTCAAGAATGAGGGTTGGTCGGTTAGTTTACACACATGTAAATAAAATGGTAGAAACTGTATTCTAATGAGGCGAAGTGTTAAATTATCGAAAAACAAAACAGAAACTTTTCTCTTGAGTAATATATTTTTTAATACAATCCTAGATATTAGGTGAATGGCCTTTTAGTCATTCATGGAGAACAAAAAAAGATATATATTTTTTCTAAATTCAAATGTGGTATGCGGTCTTATATGCCAAGATGTATCTTGTAAAAATATGTTCACTCACAACACATTTGATTTTCACTTTCAAATGTCACATTCCGAAAGATAATTGGGTATTTGAGTGCCTCTCTAGATGTTGGTTGAAACTGCTTTGATATTTAAATTTCGTGTTACAAGTGTCACATTCAAAGGAACAATCATCCGAGTGCATCTGTGATCAATCATTCAAATTGCTTTTATATCTAAATTTCGCGTTACAAGGGTCATATTCAAACGAAAAATATTCGAGTGCGTTTTCAAATGTTGATTTAGAAGATGTTTCCGTGCAAATTTTGCTTTACAAGTGTCACATTTAAACGGATAACCATCTAGGTATATGATGGAATATCTTTTTAATCCTTTAATTGTTTAACTTCAAATTTTGCATTACATTTGCAGCATTAAAAGTACTTATTTCTGTTTTGATGCACATTTAAATGTTGCGAATGATTTTTGGAATTAAATTTGGAGGAAATGATGCAGTGAAGTTTCTATCTTTTTCGGTGTTATGCAAACACAAATAGAACAGATAAAGACAGGACATCTTTCCTCATTTGAATGCTGCTTCCCGGTTCCGAGAATAAAACTCCTAGTAGTGTTGGTAAATTGAATTCATATGAATATTGCTCTGCCTCTACGTATGTATATCCCCTCATTTGGATCAATTACTGAATTTTCGGATATGTCTATTTCGTCTTTCCAATAATGTTTTATCATAAATCTTAAATATATTTTTTTTATATTCAAATACGACCTTTTATTCGTCTCAAGAATACAGGGTGTCTCATTGATGATGTCTGTCTTGATACAGAACTAGCTATGGAATTAGCACAAAACGATTAAGAGAAATACATTCTCTACAGACCAGTGCGAGTACTTCTTTTTGAAATCAAATTAAACAATTTCCATTTAAATATGAACAACAACAAAATTTAACTTCTTCGAAGTTCTCAAATTTATTTACAGATGCGGTGATACAATAAATGCAAACACAAAAATTCAAAGCTTACAAGATTTCTGAGATATGGTCACTCGATTACCGTATGCATGAGAAAACCTAGCAGAGAAAATGTGCATCAAGCGGAAGATGAACCTGAAGAAATAGAAAACAACATTCAACATGAAGAATTATCTCATTACTCTACTAAAAATTCTAAATGGCCTGAAAAGTTTTCTACAAACAACTTAAATTTTTGGTAAAGTTTTAAAGACAAAGTAATTTTATTTATTTGATTGAAATGAAAAATACCTAGAGTAAACAGAAGACATAAATAAAATTGCCTCAACTGAAATAGTGTCTAGCATCACAGCCTAACGTTTGTTATCTTCCCAGACATAAAACCGAAAATAATACAGGAGAAAATGTTGTAGGCGTTACATCTACCCAAAATTTTTCTTGTATTGATCCTAAGCAAAGTACAAGCTCATCAATAATAATTGAATATTCGATACCAGAAGTTTCTACTCCAACATAAAATACATTGAATGACCAAGAGGCCTTTCGCGTGGAAAGTACCTACTAACCAAAACAGGCCAATCTTTTCTCAGTCAAAAACCAAACAAAATCAGAGTCCATATAAGCAAACAACCAGAAAAACTGAACCTTTAAATTTGTCAGAGAGGATTCAATTGCTTTACTTTAATACCCATAGCAAATACATTAATAGGAATAAAAGCATTTAATAATTGCAGTTGGCATGGTGCGAGGAAACAGGTAGAAAGGGAAAATAAGATTGTATTATATGCCTTGACGACTACGATCGCTAATTCAGACACAAATTTGTGAGATTTGAAACACAAAAATGTTCCGAAAAAAAAGGAAACAACACTTAATGTCGTTGATGGCGATAAATATTTGAAAAATAATAGTTATGGATGTACTTAATTAATTTGATAAAAAGAAGTTTCCAAAAAGTTGGAAGAAAATCGTAAGAAACAGAATTAGCAATCTAATAAGAAAAGAGATCCACCCATTGAATATATTGTTGGTGACTCAGTTTTGAGTAAGGTCACAAGTTTTCCAAATGTAGCTAGTTCCAAATTGTAGGTACCAGAGCCAAGAAGACACTGATGTTAACAAGTCTCCAATTATTTTCAATGCAAATTTTCCAGCCTCGTAGTGTTCAATCCTTTGTTTTATGAATAAACTATAAAGGTTACAGTCACAAGTTAGTAAACTCAATGAAAAATGCGGCAAAATCGCAGATTCAGTTAAAACCCTAACTGAAGAAATTTCAACTGTAGGGACGAACAAAACAAAACGATTTTTTCAAACTTTGACACCCTGTGTCTCGAAAACTGCGCATTTGCATAAAAAAAAATTAAAATTTTAATGAGTACTATTTATCCTTGAAGCTTGATTCCACTATTCAGAAACACCTTGTATTTAAACTTTGCTTCACAAGTGTCACATTAAAAAAAAAAAATCAGACAGCGTCTATTCAGAGGACAATCCTAAGCCGAATTTTCGCGACGAATGAAGTTCATCCAAGGACGAACCATAGCTCGTCTGTGACGTTATGAGTTTGAACGCTAGCTAAAAGCTGCGTCCATGCTTCCGTCGAACTACGTTCAATATGACGTCATGAGTTTCTAGCGAACGCGTTTGTGTTCATAAAATCATGGAAGTAGTTCGTCGCGAAAATTCGGTTCTAGTTTATCTTTAAATGTCGCTTCAAAAGAGTCACATTTGAAAGGACGATCATCCTAGTGCGTCTTTATATGTTCGTTCAAACTTTCTTTATATTTGAACTTTGCTCTACAAGAGTCACATTTCCAAGGATAAATATCCGATTGTATCTTCAAATGTCGCTTCAAACGTTGTTTAAGTGTAAATTTTGCTTCACAAGAATCACATTCGAAAAGACTAACATCCGAGTGCGTCACTAAATGTTCCTTCCTTTGTTACCAGATCTCCTGTTTCAACAGGAGATCTCCTGTTTTCACTCTCAACCTCCTGTTCTACTGTTTTCACTATGAAATCTACTGTTTTTAGCCTCAATGTCTATTTTTCTGCTTTTTTCCATAAAATCTTCAGTTGATTTCAGTAATTTTCCCTAGAATATTATACTGCGCACGAAAGAAAAGAATAACGATATACTCCAACTGAACGCCATTTTTTTGTTCGTTGTTAATTGAATCGATTGGATCGGCTTGGTTCACCATGACACTAGACAGTCAAGACAATAGGTCTGTTTCTGCAGAAATCACAAACCAGTCAGAGCGAATTTCATTGGTTGAAAACAGTCAGAAACAGTCAGGAAACTAGTTTCAACCAATGAAATTGACTCTGATTGGTTTGTGATTTCTGCAGAAATAGACCTATTGACAAATTGTTTAATTTGAGGGAATTCCCCAAGAATCGTAAATTTCCAGGATTGCTCATTCTCATAAGGCGTATTTACATTTGCCAATTTTCAAGTCGGCAGGGCCTGCGAGTGAAGTCCCCACTATTAGCAGCATAGCAGCTTATAGTGGTGACGTCACCCGCAGGCCTCGATGAGATGCTTACGATTCAAGTTAGGCTTGTTTTTTTTGTCGATTTCAAATGTAGAAAAGGTGATTTCAACAAGATTATAACATTTAGAACTTCGTTTTTTGACCTATACTCTTTAATACTCAGATAATGCATTTTACGCCAAAAGTTGAGGTTTGCGGCTGAAATGGTAAGACACTTACAGCTTAATGAGCGGTTGGGAATCCCCTAATATTGTAACTACTCAGTGCATGTACTGCGTTTCTCTTTCAAAAAATAGATTAATTAAAATGTCCTGTTTTTTGGCGACATTCCTACTGTTCTCAGAAATTTCCATCTGGCAACACTGGTTCCTTCATACTCCAGATTGATTTAAATTTTTTTTCACAAATGTCACATTTAAAGGGATGATTAATTAAATCCTTTGTCTCAGAGTGTTTCAATAATAAATGTTGTTTCAAGCTGAATTCCCATTTGAATTTTATTCCACAATGGTCGTATTTGAAAGGATTATCTGAATGTATCATCAAATGTTTGAAATTTTCCCTTGCTTTAAAAGTCTTGGGGCTAATGTTACGTTGCAATTCCTCGATTTCTTCTGATTGCATAACTGGATTCGTTCGATCTGAATTATCCTCTTCACTTTCGAATATCTCTGCATTCGGACAGATTAGTTGAATTTCGGATATGTCTATGTCGTCTGTACATAATTCATTTTTCATCATAAACCTAAAACGATTTTTTTGTATTGAAACACGAACTTTTCTTAATTTCCAGAATGAGGATAGGTAGGTTAGTTTACACACATGTAAATTAAATTGTAAAAACTGTATTTTTATGAGGCAAAGTGTCAAATTATTGGAAAACAAAAACAAAACTTTTTTTTCAAGTATTAGATTTTTTTTTATACAATCCTAGATAATAGGTGCAGAAAGACGAGAAAGATATATTTTTTTTAAAATTCCAATGTGGTATGCGGTCTTATAGGCCCAAGTGTATCTTGTAAAAATAGGATCACAACACATTTGATTTTCACTTTACAAATGTCACATTCAAAGGAACAATCATTCGAAATTGCTGTCATATCTAAATTTCGCTTTACAAGGGCCATATTCAAGATGATAAATATTCGAGTGCGTCTTCACATGTTCGTTGAGAAGATGTGTCCGGGCAAATTTTGCTTTACAAGTTCCACATTTAAAGGGATAATCATCTAGGTGTATGATGGAATGTCTTTCCAATCCTTCAATTTAAAATTTTGCATTACATTTGCAGCATTCAAAGTACTTATTTCTGTTTTGATGCACATTTGAATGTTATGAATTATTTTTGGATTTAAACTTGTTGGAGAAAATGATACAGTGAAATTTATCGAGATCACCCTGTAGTATCGGTGAATAGGAAACAATAATATTTTTCAAATTACTTTTTCTCTTATTGCTTATGTTTTTAAATATAAAATACAGTGGGTCCACTTAAGTTCGCAGCATATGGGAAACTTTTTTATTATCAATTTTACGAAAAAAAGTTATTTTTTATAAAAGTTTCTGCTTCTTGAAAAAATAATATTGAACTACTAAAACTTGACAATATTTTAAGAAAAAAAGTTCCCACAAACATGTGTCCGGAAATGCGTAGTTTCTGAGATACAGGATGTCAAAGTTTTAGAAAAAACCGTTTTTCAGCTCAAAAATCCCTTTTCCATTTTTTTTTTTTTTTTTTCAGATTCAAGAGGTTTGTTCAAGATAACGAAAGGTATCTTTCTACAGTCGAAAGATACCTTGCTTAATCTAAAAAAAAATATAAAAGGTCTTAAAAAAAAGATTACTTGCCATTTTTTTCTACTTTTACAAAAAAACCCTGTATATTTTTCCATTTTCTGACCACCCCTGTACATGCTTTCAATAGTTTAATATAATTTTTTCAAGAAGCAGAAACTTTTATAAAGAATAACTTTTTTTCGTAAAATTGATAATAAAAAGGTTTCCCATATGCTGCGAACTTAAGTGGGCACACTGTATATGTTTTTTTTTGTATCATGTACTCATTGAAAAAAATATACTCCTATTAAATTTCAAATTATTCCCATTGGCGCGAAAACGATTACTTACAAGATGGCGATACTTGTGATGTCAACTGTGAAGAGAATTCTTTATTGAATTCATATGAATATTGCTCTACGTTCAGGTATATCCCCTCATTTTATTCAACTACTGGATTTTCGGTTACATATTTTTGTTCTGTTTGTCCATTAATGTTTTATCATGAACCTAAAATAAATTGTCTATTTCAAAATACGACCTTTTATTGACCTCAAGAATCAGGGTCGGTTATTTTACATACAGGGTGTCAATTTGAAAACTTTCAATGCAAATATCTCTGAAAGTAAAAAACTTAGAAATACTTACTTTAGAACAAATGCTATACAGATAGGGGAACTAGAATCAGCATATTTTGGTCATTGGGTTAGTGACTCCTTAGCCCCATGCACCCCAACTACAAAATTTTAAATGTCACCACGCCTTTGTGATACCTCAAATTAAATATTTTTGTACTACTCACCTGCACAAGAATATTTAATTCTAGGTATCCCTAAAGGGGTGGTGCCCTTTTAAATTTTGGTGTTGAGGTGATAAGGCCCAAGGGGCCGCTCAACTCATGATCAAAATAGGGTGGTTCTGTATAACATTAGCACCAAATTACGTTTTTCTTTTTTTTTTACTTTCAGAAATATTCGCATTGAAAGTGTTCAAATTGACACCCTGTATATGTAAATTAAACGAAAAAATTGTACATAGCGGGTGTCCCATTGATGATGGGTATTGGAGTTATTTGCTAAAGTCGTAGAGGTAGATTTTAATTGATATCACATTCCCGAGACAATTTTTCAGGAAAATCAATTGCCGCAAACAGGAGGTCTCTATCTCTGTTCGTTTTCTAGATACAGGGTGAAACTGGTAATTTTCACTTTCTGAGGGTAGTATTTATCCCGGGTATGTAAACAGATATCAAAAAGGTGAAAATTGTATCTGTTTTCCAACTGGTGGCGTGATGATTTTTTTTTCAGGATGCCATTTAAGTGATACAATAGAATTTTTTTTTTTTTTTTAAATAAGACACCCTGTGAATTTTCACATTTTTAGAATGTGCATAAAATTGAATATCCAATAACACATAATTTGTCTATATTATTCCGCAATAAAATTCAAGCTTCGAACTACCAGGAAACTATTCTAGAAGCGTGAACCCATACCCTAGTTATATCCAAAGGCTCTTGTATTGTTTCAGTATTAGAAATTAAAAAGAGCTTCAACTAATAAGGTCACTATCTTCAACGCTGAACTCTGTCTAACCAAAGTTGAAAGTTGAAGGTCACTTACTCGAATTTATCACAGACATTGCTTTTTGCTGCTGTAAAATAGGTCCGAACGTGTGAATCCTAATCCAACACAAGATAACGCCGATCATATGACGAGACAGGAGTATGATGAAAGGCTGTTACCTCCAACGGTGAACTTAATCACGTTGGGGAAAAAAATTTACGAGGCTACTGTTCAAGAACCAAAGGAGAATCCTACAATTCAACGTGACATTCAATTGATGAGAAATATAGGAAGCAAAAGAAGCGAACATTTAACAAAAAAGAACGCATTTTAAAATCACGATATATTGTTGATGATGAAATTTTATTTTACATAAAGTCAGGCTTCAAATTAATTGTAACTTCAAGGGATCTTTACGAAAGAGTTTTGCACGAATATCATGATGCTTCTACTCCATCTCATACCGGAAGAGATGAAACATACAGAGCAATTTCGAAACATTATTACGGGACTGGTGTTCGGAAAAATGTTCGTGATCATGTGCGATTGTGTCATTTGTGCTTCAACTGAAGCGGGTTCAAGTTAGCCTCATGCTCCGTCAAAACGGAAAGCATCCTCAAGGTTTTAGTATGGATATAATGGGACCCTACCTAAGAACAAAGAAGTGTACAAAATATGTTGTGATAGTAACAGACCTATGCACAAAATGAATCGACGAGTGGCCAGTATACGATGTTACAACTTCTTGTAGATGGGCTTTCCCAGAATCTGTGATAACAGATTGCGGTCCGCAGTTTGGAAACAACGAATGGCAACATTTTTTGAACAGCTTATTCATAGAACATTATACAACTCCGATTTATCATCAGAGAGCAAATCCAGTAGAAAGGCGAAATCAGAAACAGAAAAAAGCTTTAAGGATTCAATCTATGTCAGCAGGTTTTAACCAGTGGGATGAAGATATTGACAATATTTTATTGTCGATAAATAACAGAAAAAACCGAGCCTCGGGATTTGCTCCCAGTGTATTGCTATTTGGGCATACTCTTGTAAGGCCTGGAGAATCGAAGAATCCAAATATTAAAAAATCGGAAAATACGGCCGAAGAAACAGAAAATCGGCTTTTACAAGCAAGAAAACCAAATAAAATCCAATACTAAAGTCTATACAAATTCAGGTAAGAAATTTCTAGATTTTCGCCTAGGTCAGCAGATGTTGATTCGTGAATTTCGCAAAACAAAGGAAAGATCTTTGAGGAAAACATGGACAGGACTATATAAAATAACGGGGAGAAAAGGTGAACATATGAGGTGATATGAGACAATTTAAAGGTGTTCCGTTTCGAAGCAGCAACGAGTCCAGCCTAATTGAGGGTGAGCCTAGAAGTAGAACTGTAAACCTTCGAAGATACAGAGGACCAGTAGCAAGAGGAAGAGCTAAAAATACTGGGTCATGGTTATTTTTATTTTTTTTAAGAGGGTGGATGTCGCAGAGCGATACCTACTTGCCTGTTATTAGTCAGGATGTTATATGATTCGTACCGAAGGCAATAAAAGTACTAATTAAACAATGTGTTTTGTACCGCACATCTTTTCTATAACTTATTCAACATGGTGATTCGTACCGGGCATTAGGCAGGTATAAATCTATTGTTGCCGTACAATTGACGCTCTGAATTTTAACTTCCGTACTTATTTGAAATTTATTATTTAGTTTTTCCACAAATACAAAAAAATTTGGACGATTCACATGCTAGTTGTACGTGCAAGTATTGCTGACATTTTGGCCCAGATTGAAGGGGGACAAACCTCGGAAATAAAATTGTCTGTTAAACAATCAGCATAATCTTAAGTTAAAAGTATTTCATCACTTGACATTATATCCAACAAATCAAGAGCGAGGCTATCTCTTACTTCGCTAGGATCCAAATAAGGTAGGTAATGCGAAAGTCGTTTAACAAACTTTATATCCATTTCACACAGAAATTTGCTGATCAACAATAAAAACAACAAGATACTAGAAAAAAATTAAAATGTAATAAAAATCCTTTCGGACATGTTGTAATAATTAATAGGTAGTTCATTAGTACGATCACGATGCGGTAGTCAGGTAGGGTATAGGAAATCCCAGAAATTGTATACCGGTACGAATCGCAATATGAAGAAATTAGTGAAAATAAGCATATTGGTTCATTTTATTTGAGCGGTACGAATCGCCATATGCCCATTCGTTACCTTTGCTACAGGTCAATAACAGGTAATTAGTAATAATCTTCAACATCTCACCTTTTTCGGTATCTTTATTGTTGTTGTTGTTGAAAAGTTGTCAATAGATATCAATCTATCAATTTAACTCAGGTTTTATTAGTGAGAATGAATGAGAAATCCGCATTTCCACCATTATCGCAACTATTACGAAGCAAGAGTAAAACTTCGCAATGTCTAAAAAGTTTTACACCAGGTCATACAGCGATCATGATCTCCAATACAACCTCACGACGATAAAAAACAAATTAATTGTTGACAGTTGGGCACATTTAGAACTCAAAACTATTGGAAAAAGAAAGAACTTTAACAGAAGTGGTAGAATTATGCCAAATACACGAACAAATTAAAATCTAATCGAAAACAATGAATCAGATAATTATTGCAGGGCCGAGTACATCTTCAGGTGTAAATAATGTTCAACCTAAGCAGTCCTAACAGAATGTTATGAATAACAAATATGCAAGTTAATCAGCTTTTCGATATTCAACCAACCATTAACAATTTAATTAATGTTCATGAAAACGGCAGGATGGTCTCAAAAATGAGCGTCTGTTAGTTTGGATTAGTTTAGATAAATAATATAATAATTATAATAATAATAATAATAAATGCCTTTATTTATTAATTCAATCCAAGTTACAGGTAGGTAAAAAAACAAATCAATATCGTCGGTGGATGATGACATGGCGCAGTCTAACCACACAGCTACTCTACTGAACCATGCACAGCACAAAAAAAAAAAAAAAAACAAAAAAAAAAATACAACTAATGAGAAGCTTACTAGGAGTAATTCACCAAAGATATCTGAAAAAAATATAATATGCTATGTATTACACAGGTATTATTGACGATCGAGCAGGTACTTCTTGTAGCATACTTTAAATTTTCCAAAATTATAGGTAGTAAATTCAGATGGTAAAGAATTGAACAATTTTACAGAATTGTACGTGAAAGATCTTTGAAACATGGCGGTCCGGTGATGAGGCATTGTAATTCTATTGGAAGACCTAATACTACGAGAATGTACATCGGAACGAAAAATAAATCTATTTCTTTATTCAAGATCTTGAAAAAAAAAAGTTCCAAAATGTAAATTTCTACGGTTGCTCATTACTAACCAGTTCAAATCCTTAAAAGTGTAAGAGATATGTTCAAATTTTCTAAGGCCAAATATGAGACGTGAACATGTATTTTGTACTTTCTGAATTCTATGCCTATCCACGTTGTCTAAACAAGGTCCATAAATAAAGTCACAATAATTAAAACTGGATAAGACTAGAGTTTCACAGAGCAATTTACGTAATGACAAACCAAGGATATGACGATTATTATAGAGCATTTTTAACGAAAGATAAGACTTTTGAATAAGTCGTTTAATGTATTCTCTAAACCTCAGCTCCGAATCCAAAATTAGACCCAGATTTTTAGCATTATCAACTACGGGCAACTTAATAGAATTAATAGTTATTTTAATGTTATCTTTCAAGAATTTGACACTATTTTTGCAACCAAAAAGCATAAGAGATGATTTTTGAGGGTTCAACTTTAAATTATGTTCCAATGAAAGTTTATTCAGCAGTTCCAAGTCTTCGTTAATTAAGTTAGAAGCATGCAAATAGTTACTGGGATCAAAATGAAAATAAAGTTGTGAATCATCTGCGTAGGCCTGCACTCTGCAGTGTTTTAATGATTTCAAGAAATCAGAAGTATACAAGGTGTCCCACAATCAGCGTTACAGGCCATAACTTTCTTATTTTTAGAAATAAAAATTTGAAAAAAAAAATTGACTAATGGTTAGTTAAGCTCTCTTCAAAAATATAAAAAAATCTTCCCCTGACAAAATCATCCCCTATTTACAACCCTTAACTTTTTTTTTTCAAATGACACCCCTAATTTTTTTTTTTTTTTTGAGAAGTTCATGAAATTGCAAATTCAATGATGTATGAAAACTTTGTTTTTCCATGTTTCGTTGGAAAAAAAAATCAAAAATGAAAATAATAATAATGGGGTTCTATATGAAAAAAAAGTCAAGAGTTGTTTTTGGGGGATGAGTTTGTAGGGAAGATTTTTTAAATATTCTTGAAAAGTGGTTAATTTGCACACAATTAATTTTTTTTGTCATATTTTTATTTTTGTAGACAAAAATGTGATTGCCTGTATAAGACTAAGGGTGGGACACCTATTTTTTTTCCCCCAAGAGACATGGAAAAACAAACTTTTTATACACCATACAAATTTGTAATTTCATAAGCCTCTCAAAAATAAAAAAAAATAATAGGGGTGCCATTTGAAAAAAAAAAGTCAAGGGTTGTAATAGGGGATGATTTTTTCAAGGGATGATTTTTTTATATTTTTGAAGAGAGCCTAATTAGCCATTAATAATTTTTTTTGTTTCAAATTTTTATTTTTGAAAATAAGAAAGTTAGGGCCTGTAACGTTGATTGTGGGACACCCTGTATATAATAAAAAAAAGTGGCCCCAAAATGGAACCTTGAGGTACACCTGACAATATTTGAACTTTTTCAGAAGACTTATCCTTATACATTATTTTCTGAAATCGATTTGAGAAGTATGACTGAATTAAATTGAGGGATGGTTCAAGAACACCATAGTACTTCAACTTAGCCAATAAAAGGTCATGATTGATCGTATCAAAAGCCTTGGAAAAATCTAAAAGGTCTAGCGCAGTATTCAGTCTTTTATCCCAAGCTGTAATTATGTCATCGGTAACTGTGACTAATGCCACAGAAGTACTGTAGTCTTTTCTGAAACCACAATGAGTTTCTGGTATAATATTATTATCAACACAAAAATTGGACAATTGATTATATAGAACTTTTTCCAAAATTTTAGAGAGGACAGGCAAGATGCTAGTAACTCTGAGATCACTGAAACTTAACGGATTTTTTGTTTTGGGCAGAGGTTTACCAATGGAAATTATCCATTCCTCACTGATGAATGGATAATTTCAAGGCAAGTTATTTTCCTGATGAATCATCAGGAAAATAACTTGCCTCTATACAACAGTTGATTAAATGGGTAATATATAAATCAATAAATGGACTACAGTATTTTATCATCATTGATGAGATATTATCAACGCCAGAGGTATTTGTTCGAAAAGAATGAATAATTTTGTTGATTTCATCTGATGTAGCCATTTTAAAAGAAAAACTCAGGTTATCAGCAAAAACCAGCAGAACCTATATTGAAGGACTTCAAGGCGTTCCAAGTTCTTTTATAATTATTCTCAGCGCACAAAGTATTTAGATATTGCCTCTTCTCCCTTCTTTCCATCGAGACAGTGAAATTTCTCAAACGTTTATAGTTTTCCCAGTCATCATATGACTTCGTTCTTTTGAACTGCTGAAGTGCACCATCTCTTTGTTTCATAAAAATTTTAAGATTCGGTGTAAGCCAAGGTGCTCTTTTTTTAGTAAATTTTGAAGTTTTGTATGGAGCATGTTTATCAAAAAGCGAAATAATAGTTATTTATGATATAAGTGTTAAAAGTACATTTTTAAGGCACGCATGTGAAAGTTTGCAGAATGAGCGAAGCGAATTCTGCAATTCACATAAGTGCCTTAAAAATACTTTTAACACAAATATCATACAATATTTTTTCTACAAACGGCAATAACAAGCAATAACCAGTGACAAATTGGATTTTTAAATGAATAATAAATTGGAAGCATCTTTCCTACGTAAAATTATTGAATTTGATATTTGTCAAAAAATTCAAACAACCAGCACCTTGTTTTACAGGTAATGAAATGTCTCGTCAGTTTCTTGAAAGTCTGTCGTATGGTCTATCGTGGTCAGTAAGCTTTTTGCTAAAAATGCAACAAAATACACAAGAAAAAGAGGGTTGCATCAATCCCTTGAAAAATATAGAGGAGGCGGCCGATGGAGCTTCCTCAGTTGTTCAAATTTTACCATTAATATTAATGTAAATAATTAAAAATACAAACTTTTTTTGACGTTTGCTTTCAAATTTTGATGTTTCATTTTTAACACTAGTGCCTTAAAGACTTTTAACACTAGTGCGATAAAGTAACATTTTTAATGCTTCGAGGGGGTGTTAAAAATTGCATTTTTAACACGTTTGTAGAAAAAAAAATTATTAAACAAAATTATTTTATTTCCAATATCCTGTTCATAGACAATATTATACCACTGTAGTGCCCGTAAGTCATTACGAAATAAGTCAATATTAAAGTTATTAAAGTTTCTATATCTAATAATTTTAGGATCAATATGAGTTTTTTCCAATTTTAAACAACAGTAAACCAAACAATGATCAGAAATATTTTCAGTGGTGACAGTACCAAAGTCGCTTACCAAAGAATCATCTGTAACGAATATAGGATCAAGTAATGTACTGGTTGTCTTGGAAATTCGAGTAGGCTGATTAATAATTTGAACAAAGTTATAATTTTCGAACAGAGAAATGAGGGGGTTACCCAAGTTTAAGAGATTAACGTTGAAGTCACCAACACAAATTATTTCATCCACTGTAGGATATAAAAAAGAAAAAATGTTAACAAAATCCTTAATGTACATATTAAAATTAGTATTTGGAGGACGATAAAAGACACAAAACGCATAATACTTATTCTTTATTTTAATTTTAGAAATTAAAAATTCGAGAGAAAGCGTTACATCGAATTTTAAACTCACCAACTCAGAAGTGAGATTATCTTTAATATATGCCGCCACACCTCCTCCCCTACCAACTCTATTTTTACGTGAAAAACGATAATTGAGAATTGAAAATGTGAATGTATCATCACCCCCGGAAAGCCATGTCTCAGAAAGAAAGACGATATCAAAATCATTATCATTAGTCAAAGTTTTGAATTCCTGGAAACCTGTAAATATTGACCGTACATTCAAATGAGCAATTTTAAATTGAAGCCTATTCATTTGACTAAGGTGCAGTATCCCAACAGCAAACGAAAAATAAAAATAAATCTAGGGGTAATTGAAATCAGGCGCAGAAAGCACCACCTAACGATACCCAGTTCACCACAAAAATACACTCCGTCATCTACCTTAAAAAACGTAAATGATTAAAAAAAAAACCAATAGCTTACATATCGAAGAAAATGTTAAGAGTGGTGGTTATTATTTAACATGTTCAATTAAAGTTAGTTACAGTGGTTTATTAATTTTTTTAAATCAACGAAAAAAAAATCTTATTTTCCAATTTTATAATGTAATGCTAAAAAAAATGAATTATATGAAGTTCATACAAAATCAAAGTAACAAAATATTTTTATTATAACCACATGTAAGCCTTAACTGCAAAAAAAATTCATACAGATATCTTGTTGAAAAATAAAAATAAAGATTCGACACACCAAAAAAAAAGCAACTAAAAGAAAAAAAAAACTTACACTTCTTATATGTGTATGAGTATTTATGTTTATAGTCCCACCACGACAATATAATGCTGTAGTAATTTATTTATAAAATACTGGGTTATTTGATTCGACTGCAACTTTTTTACTAGCACCATCATTGAAAAAGATTTTGCCTCCATAGGACCATACCTTCTCCTTTCCGTGAATTTTCTTGAGAGATACCATTTTTTTGTACCTCAATGATGTGAGGTCTTCAAATATAGTAAGACCCGAGCCCTTCAACTTATTTTTTGCAGAGAAAATCTAATTTCTTTTTAAATTATTCACAAAGTTAATTAAAATAGATCGCGGTCGATCTTCAGATTTTTTCCCGACACGAAATAGAAAGTCAATTTCATTAGGAGAGCAGGGTATCATAAGCTTACCGGAGAAAAACTTCAGGACGGTTTTCAAATCATCTGCCTGATTTTCTTGAAAACCACACAGTCGGAGAGTGTTCCGTTAAGAACGTTGTTCAACGACATCGACCTTTACTGCAAGCTCATCAATAACTTGAGAATTCTTCGCTAATGACAAATTTACATCTTTCAGACTGTCGCACAAAGAAGTTATTTTCGTCTCAAAAGCTTCAAGCTTGCTATCCAATTTTCGCTCTAACTGAGATACAAAGTTAGAGCACACTCTACTTATTAGATTTTCAATATCTTCTTCCGATTTAGAAACCGAGCGAGTAGGACGAGAATTCATATTTAACGGTTGAGGCTCGCAAATTTATCGATTGGGTAGGACTAAAATTCCACAAAATTGTTTGAAAGCACTAATGATGTTGTAATGCCCAAACTACTAAGAACAAGCCACTGAAAACTTCACAACAAGATGGCAAACCACAACTATTAGTGGTGGCAGCAAAAAAAAAAACAATTAATTAGCAAAAAAACCACTTTAACTGACTAAAAAAGACGGAGCACACTCGTTTGTGTCTACTGCGTGACGAACATTTTTGAGAATTTCCAAAAATTCAATGACAAAAACTGTAATCTTTGAGGTAAATATTAAAAAACAAAATTTTTTTTTTTAATCATATTATTTATACATATTTTTTTAATACAATTCTTTAAAGTAAACTCGGGGTGTAAAGCCTGTTAGACGTTTATGAAGAACAGAGAAAGATATATTTTTCAAATGTTTCAAAATTAGTACCTATAAGGTCCAATAGGCCAAGGTGTATTTTCATAAAATACGTTAACAAGTGAAGCGTTGCCAAATCTACCCTAAACACTATTGAATTTCCTGATAATTCTACTATGAATTTTAGGCATATTTCATGGATAATGTCCTACACCTATACCAACACATTTGAATTTTACTTTACAAACATCACATTCTGAAAGGTAATGAGATATTTGAGTGCATTTCAAGATGTCGGTTCAAACTTTCTATATATTTAAATTTCGCATTTCAAGTGTCACATTGGAAAGGTTAATCATCCGAGTGCTCCATTAAATGTTTTTTCAAATTGCCGAGCCTTTTGAATTTCGCATTACAAGTGTCACATTTGAAAGGACGATCATCCGAGTGCGTCTCTAAATGTTTTTTCAAATTGCCGATCCATTTAAATTTTGCATCACAAGAGTCACATTCGAAAGGATAAACATCCGAGTGCGTCTTCATATGATCGTCCAAACTTTGTCTATATTTAAATTTTGCTTCACAAGAGTCACATTCGAAAGGACGATCACCCGAGTGCGTCTTTAAATGTCTTTTTAATTGGGAGTTCCATTTATATTTTGTATTACAAGTGTCACATTCGAATGGATAATAATTATCGGAGTACGTCTTTGAATGATTTTTCAAATTGCCGATCCATTTATATTTCGCGTTATAAATGTCACATTTGGAAGGATGATTATCCAAATGCGTCTTCAAATGATAGTTTAAACTTTCTACATATTTATATTTTTTGTGGCAAATGTTACATTGCCATTTCTTGATATCTTCTGATTGCGTCACTAGATTGGTTTCATCTAAATTTCCCTCTTCTCTTCCGAATAATTCCCCGTCCGGATAAAAAAGTTGAATTTCGTATGTGTCTATTTCGTCTGTCCATTTATTTTTTATCTTAAACCTAGAAAAAAACATTCATATTAAAATACGAACCTTTACTGACCTCAAAATAAGGGTCTGTTAGTTACATACTGTAAATTGAATCGCAAAAACTGTACTCTATAAGTAGAGGTTGAACCTCGCAAAAATTCTGTTTTATATATTTTATTTTTTCTGGTAGAACAAGGGTCTAACTTTTTCCAACAAAATTTCTCCCTGGAAGGGGATATTCATCCCTATAAAAGCCGTTTTTTGTGGTTTTTTCGAAACGTAGCTCTTCCGGTACGTTTTACAAAAAAAATACATCCATAATAAATTGAAGAGGACCAAATGCTCTACAATTTATCCAGCAACAACAATATGTCTGCTCTTTAGCCGGGTTGGCGCTCCAAAGTTGAATGACCTTGAAAAAGATGTTTTGGATTTTTTTTACTAAACTGTAAGTAAATCAAATCCACCACAAATCATGCAGCACATACTCATAAATAATTAGCTGATTTTTTGGTATAAGTTTTATTCAAAAACAATTACCAGTTCGAGACATACAGAGTGTGGAAATTTAAACAACCCCCTGTTCAAATTTTCAGGGATTATTGATGTGGGAATAATATTTGAAAATTCGTAAATGCATCTCCATTGTTGACCCTGGACCACCAGAAGAAAAAAAAAATCAAAAGTATGCTTATTTTCCAAATTTTATTTTCTTTGGGGTGGTTTCAGGTAGAAAATGAGGGTACATTATACGAATTCTGAAAATTTGAACAGCCTAGCATCAGCCCTTCAGATAATATGAAAGGGGGTTAAATTTTAAACACCCTGTTTATCTGAAATTTTAGGCATATCTCATGTATAATGTCGTACACCTATACCAACATATTTAAATTTTACTTTACAAACATCACATTCTGTAAGGTAATGAGGTATTTGAGTGCATTTTTAAATGTCGGTTCAAACTTTTTCTATATTTAAATTTCGCATTACAAGTGTCACATTGGAAAGGTTGATCATCCGAGTGAGTTTGAAGATGTTGCTTCAAATTTCCGCTCCATTTAAATGTCGTATTACAAGTGTCACATTCGAAAGGATGATCATTTGAATGCGTCTTTAAATGTTGGTTCAAATATTTTTGAATTTTAAATTTCGCATTACAAGAGTCACATTCGAAAGGATAATCATCCGAGTGCGTCTTCAAATGATTATTCAAGATGGAGTTCCTTTTAAATTTTGCATTGCAAATGTCACATTGGTAAGGTTGATCATCCGAGTGAGTTTGAAGATGTTGCCTCAAATTATCGCTCCGTTTAAATTTCTTATTACAAGTGTCACATTCAAAAGGATGATCATCCGAGTGCGTCTTTATATGATCGTTCAAACTTCGTTTGTATTTAAATTTTGCTTCACAAGAGTCACATTTGAAACGATAATCATCCGAGTGCGTCTTCAAATGTCTCTTCAAATTCGAGTTCCATTCAAATTTCGCATCACAAGAGTCACATTCGAAAGGATACTTATTTGATTGAGTGTGTTTCAAAAATAAATGTTTTTTCAAACTGAATCCCCATTTGAATTTTGTTCCACAAATATCGCATACGAATAGAGCTTTATTCCAATGTATCTTCAAATGTTCTTCCAAATTTTCTTCCGTTTCAAATTTGCTGTTGCAAATGTTACATTGCAATTTTCCGATACTTTCTAATTGCATTATTGAATTTGTTTCATTTGGATGTTCCTTTTCTTTTTTGAATAATCTGATTGGATTATCCGGATCAATTAGCTGGATCTCGGATATGTCTATTTCTTGTGTCCATTCATTTTTTATCATAAACCTAAAAAATATTTCTATATTAAAATACGGAACTTTGATTAATTTTTAGTTTCAAAACTGAGGGTAGTGTGAAATTAAGTAAATAAATCAAAAAACTGTGAAATTTTCAATAAAAAATACGACTGTGCATTAAGGAACAATTTTCTAGAAGCTCAAATTTCTGGCTATAATTTTCATTTTAACCAGTGTATATGGAAAAATATTGAAAGTATCAGACAAGCTTATGAATATGAAGACAACGAAAAGATACGCTTACATATAAGGATCGATGATGATTGGTTATGCATTCAAAAAATGTCTCCCATTACCGGAAAAATGGAACAGTTCTACGATTATTTTATTCGACTATGGTTAAAGAATAGAAATGTGGAATTGCCATCAGCAAAGACATCGCACTAACAACGCCTTAGAAGGATGGAATATCGTTTAAATACATTGATAAGGCCGCATTCCTATGTATTCCAATAGTGAAGTGTCTACTTAAAGAAGCAGAGTATTCTGATCAGGTTTATGATAGAACTACATCAAATTTAGAAGAAAAACGACGAAAGAAAACGTACATTTTTCTTAATGAAAAAAATTCTAAAACGATGAAGAAATATGAAGATACAGGGGACTTGAGATTGTGTTCGAAGACGTTAGCTTATATTCAGAAGCGGGAATAAGCACACGATTTTTCATTGACCTGCATTTTCTGTATTTTATTTGAAAAAAAAAAACAGTTTAATAAAAAATATTTAAAAAAAAATGGAAGAAAAAAAATCTTTTAAACACACCAAAGTTCTCAAAAGACGGTTACACGCGGACGTGGATGGCTTGATACATATACGTGTATACATCAACGTGCGAACAACAACGTGCATGTCACCTTTGTACAGACGTTCACACAAAACTGCCAGTCTTACTACTCTTGCTACAGTATTTCGAGTGTGCATACAAAATTTCTAGCGATTCCAGAATTCATTTGAGCGTCATTCTACAGTTTGTGACGGTATTTTGCATACGCATTGATGTTTTTGTTTGCGCGTTCATGTATGTGCGTACATGTTTTCAGAAATCCACGTCCGTGTGTAACCGCCTAAAAATAAGAGTCGGTTAGTTCACATATTGTTAATAGAGTGGCAGAAACTGTACTCTATGTGCGACTTTGGTATGAATGCAAACATGAAGACACAAGTTGCAACTTGCTTCCCGCTTTCCAGCGGCAAGGCACACATCTTATGCTACTCTGGTGTAAATATCCACTTAAACGGTCTATCCGTATACATTTCGCTTCACAGATGTCGCAATCGGAAGGATAATTATTATAAGATCAGATAATTATCAGTATGTCGTAGTCTCAAAAATGAGCGTCTGCTAGTTAAGATAAATGTAAATTAACAGGCAAAAACTGTAATCGTACGAGGTAAAATGTCAAATTATTGAAAAACAAAAACATTTTTTTTTTTTAATATGTATTTTTTTTATACGATCCTTTAAATTAAACTCAGTGTTGAATGCCTGTTTGACGTTTATGCAGAACCGAGAAATATTTTTTTTTTTTTCGAATTTTTCAATTTTAGTACAGTCTAATAGGACAAGGTGTATTTTTTTAAAATATGTTCACAAGTGAAGCGTTTCCAAATCTTCCCGTAACAAACTGGTTACTATTGAATTTTCCCCTGATAAGCATTCATTAAGTGGTAATTTTCTAAGAAAAGTTGATTTGATTTGTCTGATTTATATAAGCTCAAATTTTTCCAATTTATTTGAGGATAATTGAAGTCTCCTACGATAAATACCGGAATTTCCAGAGAACACGCTTCTGTTATGGCTGAAATCATTTCTATATCAGTTTCTTCTGTGGAGTAATCTGTTTTATAGATGCAACATAACAGATTTAGGTTGTCAATTCTTACATCAATCCATAAAGATTCTACAGGAAGGGTTGTGTATTTTGTTGATATGCATGAATGTACTTTGTGTCCACTGATTTCCTCTTTGATGTAAATACATATCCCACCCCCTGGTACGCCTCTGTCTTTTCTGAATAGGGTGTATCCGGCTACACTAATTGAGTTGTCGTCTTATCGATTATTGACCCAAGTTTCCGTTATGAATATAAATGTAGGTTGGTACTTTTGAATTGATGCTGCCCATTCTCCAATTTTGTTTGTTAAAGACTGTAAATTGCTATACCATAGGGCGACTTCAATGATGTTTGAAATGTTTACTTTTTTGAAACATTTCTGGTGACAATAATTTTTGGTGTAGAGTTAAAATATTTTATCCCTAAGTTTTTTTCGCCTTGTTCTGTTCGTTTTTTGAGCTCTTCAATAGTTTCTTTCAGGAAGTTTCTTTGCATTGGAGTTAAATCAGCTTTTGTATAGATCCCTTTCGAAGAGTCGAGTGAATTTTTTTGTTTTAATATGTTCAATGTCTCTTGTCTGCTAGAAAAAATTACCTTTACTGCAGAGCTGGGCAGTATTTGCAATTCTAAATACTTTTTAGTATTTAAATACTTTAAAGCAGTGGTTACCAAACTTTTTTCTCTTGCGCCCCCTTTCTGAAATTAAGAAGTGGTCGCGCCCCCCTTTCTTCCCCCATTATACAAAAACATTTTTTTTTACTCACTGTAACTCCTCTGAACTGGACTTTGGCAGAAGGAAGAATGGAGATGACAGTGGGCAGCGAGCGTGCGCTGTAGCAATTACTGTATTCCTTTTATACATCGAGTTACACCGAACGTGTCGCTCTAGAGCTCCTCGGAGTCACTCTAAAACACACAATTCAGAATAATTCAGATATTAGAGAGTTCTTGTGCTGTCCAAATTTGAAATAGCGTAACGTTATTTGACAAGTATGACAGTTCTTACGGTATTAGCGTTAGCGGAGCCGCCCGCTACCTAACGAAAGCTAGCGGATGCCTTACCGTAACGCTATGCTATGTCAAAATTAGTTTACGCTCCATTTTCGTCTGTAAGAACAGCAACTTCTAATAATTCCTCGATAAAAAACACCAAGTAAAAATTATTGAAACTCAGGAATCTTCAGGATAAATAAAAGTTGGCAAACAAGTAAAAAAAAGTTGGGTTATATCACTCAATTCAGCTGTCAAAATTTAAACAGAATAAGGGATTAGAGGATTTTTGTGTCTTCGTGTCCGAGACACTAAGCAGCTCCGAGTAACTCAACGGGTAAAAGGAATACAGTAACAGATCGCATGGCATAGCTGCTTTGGCTTATGTATGCGCTGTTGTAGGATTGTAGACATCTTTTTTTAAATTTCACCTGATTTTTTATTTTAAAGCTTAAAATTTGTTTAGAAGACTTACGCCCCCCTCAATGTTGCTTCACGCCCCCCCAGGGGGGCGCGCCCCCCAGTTTGGGAACCGCTGCTTCAAAGTATTTAAATACCTAATATTTAAATACTTTTCTAAAACTGGTATTTGTATTTATGAATCCAAATGCTTTTTGAAATATTTGGTATTTAAATACTTTGGAAGTATTTTAAATACTTTCAAAATTATTTAAATACTTTCGAAAGTATTTAAATACTTTTTCTTCTGCAAAAAGAAGAAAGAAGATAATATTTATTTTTGTTGTATTTATATTAATCAAATAAATAATTTTTTGTTCGATTTGATTATTTTCAATATTTGCCGACTCTGTTTTCACGTCGGTCGGTCGTATTTATTGTTTGGCAAGGAATGGTAAGTAAGCAAGTAAGTTAATTACTTATTAGAATGGTAAAATTAGCCATGTTCGAAATTAGGAAATTTTTGATGTATTTGCCACTTCCAGTTTTCCACTTTTGCCAGAGTATTTCAGCTATCAGAATTTATAGAACATTTCGTTACAAGTGCGAATAGCGACTAGTCTATTCGCACGAGTGACGACCGATATTTTTCATAACGAAGTCTTGATTTGATTTGATTTGGACAGTGCAAAAAAGGGCCTCCAGTAGACAAATCAATCGTACTTTATCGGTATAATAACACTGTTGTGACAGAGTTAATCTTGGTTCAATGTTTCTAGGTTGATTAGTAGGAATTTATTGTTTTCGCTAGACCTTGGCAATTACCTTGTGCTTGGTGGGAATGAATCTATGCCCTTCAACACTTCGTTATGAAAAATATAGTTCGTCACTCGTGCGAATGGACGCCTTTCTTTTTTAAACTCGCCTCCGCCGATGGCTCCTTCTGCTACGAACTACGACTCGTTCCAAAATCATTGTCCTCGTTTGAAAAAGGCCGTCTGCCCGTCTATTCGCACTAGTGGCGAAATGTACAGGGTGCTGCAATTTGGAGTGTTTCAACAGGAAAAACATACTTCCAGACCAGATAGAGGAAAATTGACTTAGATGTCATGGGATCGATTTTCGAGAAACGTCGATTGTCAAAAACCGTATCGTGAGATCTTCAATGGTACCATTAATACAGGGTGATTTTCGATTTTCCCCTATTATGGAAAATGGCTATAAGTTTTTTATTTATCAATTTTTTTCATTTCTGTAAAAACATTATGGAGACACTTTTTTGAGCACAATCCAGTGGCGGACTCGGTTTTTTTCTATATCACCCCAATTTCGAGATATCGACCAAATTCCGATATTTTCAAATGAAACTCCCTATTTATTAATAGCTCATTGGATAGCTCTGTTTTTGCTGATTTCAATGATATAAAGTTCGATAGGTTTATCTCTAACAGTTTTCCAGAAAAAAAATTATATCTGTTTTTGTCGTAAGGAAGAATTAGAGTTATGACTAGGGCTGAGCGATTATCAAAATAAATAATCGATTATCGATTATTAAAAATAATCGATTATTTTCGATTAATCGATTAATCGAAAATAATCGATTAATCGAAAATAATCGATTAATCGAAAATAATCGATTAATCGGAAATAATCGATTAATCGGAAATAATCGATTAATCGAAAATAATCGATTAATCGAAAATAATCGATTAATCGAAAATAATCGATTATTTTTAATAATCGATAATCGATTATTTATTTTGATAATCGCTCAGCCCTAGTCATAACTCTAATTCTAAAAGCTAAAAGTAGCCTAAAGGACTAGGGCAGTTTTGACCATCTGGAATAATAAAATTAGGAAAAAGTACTGTGTCTTTGGCGGCAATAATTTGGGTTTCTGCAACAGTACCAGCCCAGGGAATCCGTGTCATGTAGAATTCTATATATCGACAGGATTCCATAGGTCGACACTCTGTGCGGTTTCGATATGTTGAATTCTACATGCCACGGACTCCCACCGCAGGTACCGACAATAGGGGCTTTGACAAAAAAATTAAATTCTGTACAAACATCATAAAATGGTGGAAAATGGTATCAAAAATATGTTTTTGAATAATAAAACAGCTTTACTTTATAGGTTTAAGTAAGGAAAACTAAAAGAAATATGCTTATTTATTCAAATTCGAGAAACGCGCTCTCATTGGTCATGACGTCAGCGTTGGTATCGAGAATTCCCGCCGGTCCGTTATTGTCATCATAGCGAATTCTATTGGTAGAATCAGTGCAGAAAAAATTTATTCTTATCTCTTTCCTATATGAGCTGGTAGAAAAAGACACGAATATATTCAGTATATTATTAGTTTCTACAGGTGACAGCGCTACGTTTAATAGATTTTTCTTGAAATATTAAAAATTGAAATAGTTATTAGTCCATTATTCATAGTGTGTATTAAATAGTTGATCAATATAAATCGAGTTTTTCCAAAGAATATAAAGCCTGATCAATATCCTGATCTCTGAAAATAACAAGTGTCAAACTCAACTGTCTTGTATATTCTATGCCTTTATTGGAAGGGTTAGTGCGCACCGAGTGTATTCGTGTCTTTTTCTACTGACTTGAAAAAGAGATTTAAATACATTTTTTCTGTACTGTAATGGCTATCAATGCAGGAATGGCCATCAATACTACTGGTGACGTCACAGGCGCTAGCCTCGCGGCAAGGGTGCCTTTTATAGCCTCGTCAATTTCTTTAATTTTAATTTGCAAGTATTTTGGTAACTTATTATGGATCTGGGCAAAATACTTTCAAAAAGTATTTAAATACTAAATACTAAATACCTAATAAAGACTGAAAGTATTTAAATACTAAATACTATTTGACTTGAAAAGAAATAAATACTAAATACAAAAAGTATTTAAATACTTATTCAAGTATTTAAATACTTTTTAAGTATTTAAGTACTTTAAAAAGAATTTAAATACTTTAAAAAGTATTTAAATACTTTAAAAGGTATTTAAATACTTTTATTAGGCAAATACCTTATTCAAAAACTTCAAATAGTACAGGGTGCTGCAATTTGGAGTGTTTTAACAGGAAAAACACACTTCCAGACCAGATAGACGAAAATTGACTTAGATGTCATGGGATCGATTTTCGAGAAACGTCGATTGTCAAAAACCGTATCACGATTTCTTCATTGGTACCATTAATACAGGGCGATTTTCGATTTTCCCCTATTATGAAAAATGGCTATAAGTTTTTTATCTATCAATTTTTTTCATTTCTGTAAAAACAATGTGTAGACACTTTTTTGAGCACAATCCAGTCGCGGATCCGGTTTTTTTCTATATCGCTCCGATTTCGAGATATCGACCAAGTTCCGATATTTTCAAATGAAACTCCCTATATATTAATAGCTTATTAGATAGCTCTGTTTTTGCTGATTTCAATGATATAAAGTTCGATAGGTTTATCTCTAACAGTTTTCCAGAGAAAAAGTTATATCTGTTTCAGTCATAAGAAACAATGTGTTAGAAAGAGACCTTCCTCACTTTCCTTACACATATAAAATCCTTTTCTAACACATTGTTCCTTACGACAAAAACAGATATAATTTTTTTTCTGGAAAACTGTTAGAGATAAACCTATCGAACTTTATATCATTGAAATCAGCAAAAACAGAGCTATCCAATGAGCTATTAATAAATAGGGAGTTTCATTTGAAAATATCGGAATTTGGTCGATATCTCGAAATTGGGGTGATATAGAAAAAAACCGAGTCCGCCACTGGATTGTGCTCAAAAAAGTGTCTCCATAATGTTTTTACAGAAATGAAAAAAATTGATAAATAAAAAACTTATAGCCATTTTCCATAATAGGGGAAAATCGAAAATCACCCTGTATTAATGGTACCATTGAAGATCTCACGATACGGTTTTTGACAATCGACGTTTCTCGAAAATCGATCCCATGACATCTAAGTCAATTTTCCTCTATCTGGTCTGGAAGTATGTTTTTCCTGTTGAAACACTCCAAATTGCAGCACCCTGTACATTTCGCCACTAGTGCGAATAGACGGGCAGACGGCCTTTTTCAAACGAGGACAATGATTTTGGAACGAGTCGTAGTTCGTAGCAGAAGGAGCCATCGGCGGAGGCGAGTTTAAAAAAGAAAGGCGTCCATTCGCACGAGTGACGAACTATATTTTTCATAACGAAGTGTTGAAGGGCATAGATTCATTCCCACCAAGCACAAGGTAATTGCCAAGGTCTAGCGAAAACAATAAATTCCTACTAATCAACCTAGAAACATTGAACCAAGATTAACTCTGTCACAACAGTGTTATTATACCGATAAAGTACGATTGATTTGTCTACTGGAGGCCCTTTTTTGCACTGTCCAAATCAAATCAAATCAAGACTTCGTTATGAAAAATATCGGTCGTCACTCGTGCGAATAGACTAGTCGCTATTCGCACTTGTAACGAAATGTTCTATAAATAATCGATTAATCGAAAATAATCGATTAATCGAAAATAATCGATTAATCGGAAATAATCGATTAATCGGAAATAATCGATTAATCGAAAATAATCGATTAATCGAAAATAATCGATTAATCGAAAATAATCGATTAATCGAAAATAATCGATTAATCGAAAAGAATCGATTAATCGAAAATAATTGATTAATCGAAAATAATCGATTAATCGAAAATAATCGATTAATCGAAAATAATCGATTAATCGAAAATAATCGATTGATCGAAAATAATCGAAAGTAATCGGTTAATCGAAAATAATCGATTATTTTCGATTAATCGATAATTTTTTTTGATAAATCGTTTATTTTCGATCTATCGATTATTTTTGATTATTCGATTATTTTAGATTATTCGCTTATTTCACAATAATCGGTAGATTTTTTTCTTGGGTTTCATGAAGTAAAAGAAATTCACTTGCCCTTAACCGGCTTGTTTTGAAATAAACTCTCTGGTTACTTTGGAGTTTGAGGCCCGGTTTATTCATCTTCAGATAGACTTGCTGGTTGACAACTATTAGCAAGATCAATTTACCGTTCTATAATTATTGTCTCGGTCGACCAAGGGCCGACCAATAACTGGCCGACCAATGGGATTACAGATTGCGTTATTATCCGCGAAATTGCATACCTAACAGTTTATCAGAAGGTGAATAAACCGGCCCTTAGATATGCAAACAAAAACAAAACATAAAATTATCTCAAAAATAATAGATTAATCGTAAATAATTGATCAATCGAAAATAACCGATTAATCGAAAATAATCGAATAATCTAAAATAATCGATTATCGAAAATAATCGATTAATCGAAAATAATCGATTAATCGAAAATAATCGATTAATCGAAAATAATCGATTAATCGAAAATAATCGATTAATCGAAAATAATCGATTAATCGAAAATAATCGATTAATCGAAAATAATCGATTAATCGAAAATAATCGATTAATCGAAAATAATCGATTAATCGAAAATAATCGATTAATCGAAAATAATCGATTAATCGAAAATAATCGATTAATCGAAAATAATCGATTATTAATCGATTAATCGATTATCGATTATTTGAAAATAAAATAATCGACTAATCGATTATTCGATTAATCGATTACTAATCGATTAATCGATTATTTTGCCCACCCCTAGTTATGACTCCTTAACATTTTGACATCGTAAGCGAACGGTCGCGTTGTAACAGTCGCTTTGTAAAATCAATTTCGTACAGAGTTGAATTAAACTACACTTTCAAGTTATTTCGAGTTTTACTTTTACTTTATACCGGATAACAGGTACAGTGGGAATCATTGCAATTGGCACACACTCTTTAAAATCCCTCGTACTAAGTCAAAATTCTAACCAATAAATCTATTCAGTGCAACATTTTACCACAGCATATACAAAAACAATTAGCAGGCTAACTCTCACGCGCATCGTTTCTGCGCACGCCGCCATTAGGGGATACCGACATTTCCATTTATTTGTTTATTTCTGACGGAGGTCATAGGCGTGCGGTGTAAAGCGGAATTTCAGTTATGATTTTCAAAGTGACTTTAGTATATTCGTGTTGTCATTTATGGTGTTATCAGTTATCATTCTTGTATATTTAATAATAATAATAAATTAGTAATTATAAATATTATTATACAGGGTGTCACGAAAGGTTTATTGCAAACTTCTAGGGATGGTAGATCTCGTAAAAATAAAACTTTTTTCTTGATAAACATGTGTCCGGAAATGCTTCGTTTTCCAGATATACAGGGTGGCCCAAATTTGAGCCTCATCATTGGGATCTCGGTAACCGTAAGAGATACGGGGTCGGTTAAATTATGGCAAAGTTGCGCAATTTTATGACCAATAGAATACCGTTTTGAAACTAGAAAGATTCTGAATACTTCCGGAGATATTCGGAAAAAGCCAACATTTTGAAAAATCGTTTTTTTTTTCCCGGGCTTATTTGAAAAGCAATTTTAAAATAAATGTCACTTCATCATTGTCACTTCTTCCCCTTTAGAAGATGGTGGTACTAAATTTGAAATTCGACGTTTCGTCTTCAGGCGGCCATCCTTAACTTACGTTTTTTAAATACGAACCTAGATTTTTTATTTGCGATTTTGTCATCTTTGGGCGTCCTAAAACCGATACTGTTTATAATTTTTCAATAACACGGTAAAAAAGCAGGTCCGTATTCGAAAAACGTCGGATTTCAAATTTTATACTGCCATCTTGAAAAGAAGAGAAAGTGACAATGGGAATGTGAAATTAGTTTTTCAAAATCTTTTTAAATGAAATCCGGAAAAAATTTAAGAAAAACGAGAAATTTTTTTTTCCGTATAGTTTTCATTTTTTCCTGATTTTATTTAAAAAGATTGTGGAAAACTAATTTCACCTTGCCATTGTCACTTTTTCTTCTCTACAAGATGGCGGTATTAAATTTAAAATCCAATGTTTCTTTCCTCTGAAATCATCATTATTATTTTTTTAAATACGGACCTGCTTTTTTTGCTGTGTTATTGAAAAATTATAAACAGTATCGGTTTTAGGATGCGCAAAGATGACAAAATCGCAAATAAAAAATCCAGATCCGTATTAAAAAAAAGGAAGTTGAGGATGGCCGCCTGAAGACGAAACGTCGAATTTTAAATTTAGTAGCACCATCTTCTAAAGGAGAAAAAGTGACAATGATGAAGTGACATTTATTTTAAAATTGCTTTTCAAATAAGCCCGGGAAAAAATAAAAACGATTTTACAAAATTTTGGTTTTTTCCGAATATCTCCGGAAGTATTCGGAATCTTTCTAGTTTCAAAACGGTATTCTATTGGTCATAAAATTGCGCAACTTTGCCGTAATTTAACCGACCCCGTATCTCTTACGGTTACCGAGATCCCAATGATGAGGCTCAAATTTGGGCCACCCTGTATATCTGGAAAACGAAGCATTTCCGGACACATGTTTATTAAGAAAAAAGTTTTATTTTTACGAGATCTACTATCCCTAGAAGTTTGTAACAAACCTTTCGTGACACCCTGTATGTAAGTAGGTAATAATAAATTAGTTTATTTAAAGCCAATACGACTCTGTGACACGAAAGAAAAAATCTAAATTATTGTTAATCAGGCCCTGTCTCGTATCCCAAAATGGCCGCTAGTGATATCCCGACCATGAATTCCTTTATTACACGGGCTGTCACTCGAGTTAGCCTGCTGATTGTTTTTGTATATGCTGTGATTTTACTATAACTGTGTGTCAGATTTGACACATTACGAGGGATATTTATATAGTGTGTGCCAATTGAAATGATTCCCACTGTACAAGGCCTAGAAATAATCCGAATTTCTACATTGGAGCCAGCGGAACACTCCGGGTTCCTAACAAAGGGAGCAACTACCTAATCCTAATAACTTGTTTAATAATTGATTATCGTATACAAATACCAAATGCCATAGAAAAGGAACGGAGCGTGCAGTTAATTTTTCTGGTCGCGAAAAGGAAATTCTAATTTCTTCGGTTGAGAAATATTTAAAAGTAATCGGGAATAAGAAAACCAATACAGTTAGTCGTGAAACATTGAAATGGTCACCAATACAAAGTTGAAAAGACCCTGTTGCAATAATTAAAATCTGATTTCTTTTAAATATTGGTTTTTTCCTTTCGTCCAATGGCTCCAAGACTTCCTTCAGTAGGTTTTCCAGCCTTTGAAAGCTATTTTTGTTTATTCTCAATCTTCTATGAAACTTCAAATCATCCAATTCAGTGAATAAATCATTCTTTTCCTTACATTTATGGACCTGGGAAGATCTTCATCTGACAGATCATCCGATGAACTTCCAAAAAAATGCAGGTCAATTTCATCCATTCTGTTCAATTTGTCGAAGGATAAAAACCTATAAGTATCTACACAAATTGAAATTTTCCAACCCAATGACCATATAAGAATTTGTATTGACACGCACCGAGCAAATGAAGCAATTCAATATATGGTTTGTTCAGACTGTGGAGAGTAGTACCAATGTCTTTATGATCATATACCTTAAAGGCGTACTGCAACAGAAATGAACCAAGAAACAAAGTTGCTGGGAAATATTTATCTATAGGAGTGTCGATAATTGGAGTCGCACTGTCCGACTTTGGTATGAATGTTAACATGGAAGACGCAAGTTGCAACGTGCTTCCTGCTATCCAGCAGCATGCTACTTTGGTGTGAATGCCCACTTAAACTATATATATATATATATATATATATATATATATATATATATATATATATATATATATATAATTATCGGTTTATAACGTTCTACGTCTTCCGATTCCCGATCTCCAACCATCTCTGTCAATCCAGGCATCCTCTTCTAAGCCTCTGTCTCTCATTTTTTCGTCTACTCCACTTCTCCAGCTTCTTCTCGGTCTGCCGCGTCTTCTTCTTCCCCCTGGCTTCCACTCAATAATTTGCTTGGGTATTCTTGTATCTGCCATTCTTTGTACATGTCCGAACCAAATTAGCTGTTTGTCCTTTATATCATCTACTATTGTGTGTTTTACGTCCATAATTTCCCTTATTCTCAGATTTGTTATCCTTTCCATCTTTGACCTGCCTGCGGATCTCCTCCAAAAGTCCATTTCAGTTGCTTCCAGCATTTTTGCGGTTCTGTTCTTCAGTGGCCAGACTTCTGAGCTATATGTGACTATGCTTTTGACTATGGTGTTGTATATTCTAGTTTTGTTAGCTTTGTTGATATTTTGGTCCCACAGTACACCATTTAGTAGGGATATTGCCTTGCGTCCCTGTATATTCCGGTCTTTAATTGCTTCGTCTAGGATTCCCTCACGTGAGATTTTCATGCCCAAATATTTGTATTCAGTACATTGTTTTATTTCTTGTCCGTTATTCAATTTCAGAGTTTGCTGTTCACCTCCTATAGTCATATATTCTGTTTTAGTTAGATTTACTTCCAAACCCCATTTCTCGTATTCCTCCACTTAAACTGTCGATCGATATAAACTTCACTTCACAGATGTCACAATCGGAAGAATAATTATCAGAGTGTGTCGTTAACTCCCGTATCTATGAAAAAATCACAAACTGCCCAGTTAACTAATTGGTCGTTAAGTCTTAACAAAGAGTTAGTAGTACTCGCTATTCAACAAGGTTTTCAACCAAGCATCAGTTCTATTACAGAGTGTCATGAATACCAAATATGCAAGTTAACCAGCTGTTAGATATTCAAACAACCATCAACAAGTTAATTGCTGTTCATGAATAATTTAGGGTTTTATATATTGTCTAGGGTTGAAATGAAAAACGGCATGGATAGTCGCAAGTAAAACACTTTAACTCTAGCACATTAATTGGGAAAACAAACATCACATAATCAACTTGATAAACAACGCGACTTTCAATGATCGATTATTCGATTGATAGCAAAAATCAACACAACGACTTCTAATAATAGAAATGCAAAAAACGACCGACGTCTTCGAATCATATGCAAGCGCTCGTCAAAAATAAAATAGGTACTGTCTCTATCGGTCAATCACTGCCCTTGTTTTGTTTTCCTTTTCTGTGGGTTTTTTGACCAACCGAGAAAAAAGGGGGCGCTCTGTGTAAAACTATTGCGTTCCCCCTTTATTTCCAGTCGTTCAGACGTACTAGGCTGGAGTGGGAATGGAGGGGTAAATAACTGTACTGGAAGTAGGTATTGATAGAAGAGAATAAAGGATTGAGTTGACCCGGCAGTATAATCTCAAAAAAGAGCCTCTGTTAGTTTGGAGTTTCCTAGGTAAAGTGTCAAATTATTGAAAAACAAAAACAATCTATATTTTATATATATATTTTTTGTTATACGATCCTTTAAATTAAATTCAGGGTGGAAGGCCTGATGAAGAATCGAGAAATATATATTTTTCGAATTTTTCAAATTGGTAAATACGGTCTAATAGGTTAAGGTGCATTTTCCTAAGAGTTATTTTTGTATCTATTGCTCGAAATGCTACTTTGGTGATCGAGATCTGAATTTTTTAACGAGGCGCAGACGAGTTAAAAAAATAGTCGAGATCACCAAAGTATTTCGCGCCCGAGTTGCAAACAATATTTTTTCTAGAACTTCATTTAAATATCGATGTTTCGAAGCCAAAATTGCATTTTTAATCAAAGGTAGGTGAATTTAAATTATTTCTGGTTTTCTGACAGATATGTGTCACCGTGACACCAGTGTGCGAACTAGCTATTTCGCGCACTAGTTTGCGAAATAGCTAGTTCGTAGTAATTAAATAAATTATGAGATTGTGACTTTGTTTTTGTTATCTTCAAAAATATTGATGTTAATTGTCAAAAGTGGTTCATTTTAACACAAACGCCAAAATAAGCAGTGTGTTCTGATACAGTGTTAGGATGAGATCTCATTTCATCACTGAGTGTTGAAATCGGATTTAGAGTGCGTTTCGTGTTGAAATGAGTTTATATTTTAAATTTCAAATATTTTGTATGAACTACAAAAAATCTGTTTTTTTGCAAATGTGTTGGATCACGAGCAAACGGATGGCCTGTTAATAAGAAAGTCGATATTTTTTTTTTTTTTAAGGGGGGGGCAGGGGGAAAGGAATAACAAATAAAATGAAGAAGATAAATTTGCAAAACTCTTTATTGTTTGTATGCTTTTGTGTGCTAATAAATAGACTTAATGTACTCCTTTTGAAGTGAACTTTTCAAAAATCATAAACCATAAAATAGGAGTAAAATGTATATTTTTAGCCTAGTCACCTAATAAATTTGCAAAACCCCACTACTACATATAAAAATGTACAGATCGTTTCACGAGGGTTCACACTTTTAATATCGAACACGTCATAAATTGAAAAAAAAAGGTTGTCGTAAATTCATATGACACATTCAATTTTCTTGACAAATTAAAATGAATGACTTCTGGTTTAAGACTCGACGAACGTTTTTGACGTCAGTGATTTGTTTCAGTCAATTTCTATTTGTTGAAAACGGAAGGCAGAAAGTGTGATCCCTCGTGAAACAAAGTTTAGTTATTAGTCAAATTATGAAATCTTAAATGTATTTTTTAATACTACGATAGTAATGTATAAAATAAAAATGGACTTGTAACCAAAACATAATATTAGAGATAACTTGCAAACAGTAGGTGATATGCATAACTACAATACTAGATCGTCCTCAAATTTTTATGTATCTAGGGTAAATTCATCTTTTGCTCATAATAGCTTAGTTTACAAAGGTTTAATTGACTTCAATTATATTCTGGTAGGTATTAAAAGTTTAAGTTTAAAAAACTTCGAAAGAATGTTTTAAGCTATATAGTAGAGAACAATGACCTATTAACACAGATAGACAGAACAATAAACAATAATATCGGTTGACTACATGCCAGGAACCGCATCTCTCCCCACTACTTATTAATCCTTGTGTTATTTTGTATCTTTCTCTAACACGTGGAAAGCGATTATTTTCCAATGAAAATTAGCAACGCTGCAGAAAAATAAATCCCACCTCGAATTCCACCTTTCCACCAATCAGCGGCTTCTAAAATATTTTCACAAGTCATGCGTTGCCAAATCTACCCTAAACACTATTGAATTTTCCGATAACTCTACTCTGAATTTTAGCTATATTTTATGTATAATGTCCTACACCTATACCAACACATTTGAATTTCACTCTACAAATGTCACATTCGGAAAGGTAATGAGGTATTTGAGTGCGCGTTAGGTATTTGAGTGTACCTTAAGATGTCGTTTCAAACTTTGTATATATTTAAATTTTGCATTACAAGTGTCACATTGGAAAGGTTGATCATCTGAGTGAGTTTGAAGATGTCTCTTCAAATGATCGCTCCGTTTAAATTTCTTATTACAAGTGTCACATTCGAAAGGTTGATAATCCGAGTGCGTGTTTAAATGTTGGTTCAAATTTTTTTTATGTCTAAATCTTGCTTCACAAGCGTCACATTCGTAAGGATAATCACTCGAGTGCGTCTTTGAATGATTTTTCAAATAAACGATGCATTTAAATTTTGCATCACAAGAGTCACATTCGAAAGGATAAACATCCGAGTGCTTCTTCAAATGTCGGTTCAAACTATTTTTATGTCTAAATTTTGCTTCACAAGAGTCACATTCGAAAGGTTGATCATCCGAGTGCATCTTCAAGTGTTCGTTCAAATTGGCGCTCCATTTAAATTTTGCGTTACAAGTGTCACATTCAAAAGGATGATCATCTGAGTGCATCTTCAAGTGTTTGTTCAAATTGGCGCCCCATTTAAATTTTGCGTTACAAATGTCACATTTGAAAGGACGATCATCCGAGTGACTCTTCAAATGTTTTTTCAAATAGCCGATGCATTTAAATTTCGCATTACAAGTATCACATTCGAAAGGATGATCATCCGAGTGCGTCTTTAAATGTCTTTTCAAACTGGTGTTCCATTTAAATTTCGCATCACAAGAGTCACATTCGAAAGGATACTTATTTGATTGAGTGTGTTTCAAAAATAAATGTTTTTTCAAATTGAGTTCCCATTTGAATTTTGTTTCACAAATATCGCAAACGAAAGGAGTTTTATTCGAATGTATCTTCAATTTTTTTTCCAAATTTTCTTCCGTTTCAAATTTGTCGTGACAAATGTTACATTGCAATTTTCCGATATCTTCTGATTGCGTTACTGGATTGGTTTGATCTGAATTTTCCTCTTCACTTTCGAATATTTCTGCGTTCGGATAAATTAGTTGAATTTCGGATATGTCTATTTCGTCGGTGCATTCATTTTTCATCATAAACCTAAAAGAATATTTTTATATTAAAATACGAACCTTTATTGACCTTTAAGAATAAGGGTCGGTTAGTTTACGTACTATAAATTCAGTGGCAAAAACTGTACTGTATAAGGCAAAGTCTCAATTTATTGAAAAACAAAAACAAAATAAATTTTCCGTCGGCTCGACACACACCATTTGGCTCCAAAACCGATGGAATGTTTGCTGATCTCAGTGAGCGCATAATAATTTCATTTATTTGACCATGTCGAAAAAGCCTACCCACGCTTTTATTGCAGCATAGCCCATGAAGACCATAAGTATCTACTGTTTTGCTACAACCAGCGCAGATATGTTCTCCGACAATTGGTATCCCAAGTCTTAAACCGACGGAAATACGGAAAGACGGGTCGTCTAAAACATTTCCCAATGCAACCGAGGGTAATGCCTTTAGCCAGGCATTGCGTCCTGGTTCTTGTAAAGCCAAAAAGCGGGCTTTTCGTCTTTTATCGTTTGCTTGTGATATAATTTTGTTAAGGAAAACCAGGCACATTCCTCTATCAAAATCCTTTTGATTTTTAAAATTTGAAAAATCTGTGAGTTCTGTCAAATCTTGGAAATGTTGTTCTGCCTCTAATAGTGCTGAATCTTTTACAGAAAAAAATGCTGCTAGGAAGCATACAAGAGACTAGGGCAGAAGTGTTATTAATTGAACTCAAAAAAGCTGAAAAACATACTGTTTTCGAATCCCTGATTCCCAAACCACCCATACTCACTGGCAAAATACATTGTTGCCACGAAATGTCATTAAAAGTGCAGTTAACAAAATTTTAGACAAGCATCAAAATCATCCGAACAATGTGGCACTCTCCAACATGGAGCACAACGCAATAAGTAGGTAACGCGTGGTATTGAAAATGAATGCTTTAGAAGAAAAAAGGCTACATGTGAATTTAGTAGCAAAAGATTTTTAGAAAAAGTATTGAAAATCCTAGTTTTCTTATTCAAATATTTCTCGATTTCAAAATTTAATAGAGGACATCCAAATATATTTAGATTTTCCAAATAAATTGTAGAAAATTGACTTGTTATAGATTTATATTTTGAAATTTTATTAGATCCGACAGTCATATTATTTGATATGATTGAAAATTCGCATTTTTAATAATTGACGTGTCTCGTAATACCTGGTGTGCGCGCGCAACTCCGTGGGTTGCAGGTGAGCGTCCAATGAAAATCGAGTTTATTTACGACTAATGTATAATGTGCGTATTATATTTGTGATTTTGGCAGTATAATGACATATGTTATTCCTCCAGGGATTAATGACGAGTAGCGGGATTAATGGTCATTATTCCACAAAAGTGTCAGTGTCAAACGTGTAGTGCTTGTGGATTTGTATTGAAAATTATGAGACGGATGAAATTTGTTCATTGAAAATCTCAAATAAATTAATTTGTCGTAAATAAAGTAGAGTATACTACTCGCAATAATGGCTATTATTCCCTCGGAATGTTACTCCCTCGCCGCTAACGCGGCTCAGTTCGTAATAATCCTCGGGAATAATAGCTATCATTATTGACTCGTGGTATAATCTACTATTATTACGGGCTTGCATCATATACTGGCGTCTACAGACAGGAATATCACATCGGCTTCCTGGCTTCCGCATGGACACTCACGTATATTTAGAGTGCGTTCGAAATCATTCTGGGCATACACTAGTGCACTCGATGAATGTTGATGATTTGTAACGAAAACAAATTTAAATGAAAACAAAATTCCTTTATTTATTAAAAAATCTACCACACAACAAATTAATCGACAAACAGCGGCGATTATTTTCAATAGAAAAGAAGCCTGGAAATTAATGGAAAAATAGCCGATATGTATGTATTTTCAAAAATAGAAATTTTTAATAACGTTTTAAATGTTTTAATTATTTCATTTCTATATACAACTACCTATTAATACTTATCACGAATTTTCTTTGCTATAAGCATGTCAAATTAATGTTTCTGTATCATTTTTTCAAGCCTTTTAAAGTCAAATAAAAGGGGTGTGCGCTAAAAATTAAAGTTTTAGTGTAAAAAAATCTAAGAATAACTGTTCAAACGTCGTTATTCTATGATAAACCGTCGCTGAGATATACCACCTCAAAGTATGTGGGACGTCACGAGAGCTTCGTTCAACTGCGCTCCGCATTTGTTCATTTGATGGTTTTCGGCAGGCGTCAGTACTTTTTGTTTGGATTATTGCAGGTGGCACAGGAAAAATATATGTAAATTCAATGGACTCTACTATCACGTGCAGCGTTTGAGCTTGCGTGACGTCATAGGGTGAGACACGGTATCTCATAGAGCCGTAGTATCTTCGGTATTAATTATCATAGAGGGGCACGGTTTGCACTGTTATTCTTAGATTTTTTTTCTTTTTTTTGCGATGAAGTTGTTTTTTTGGCGCACACCTTCGTCAAGCATTTCAAATTCCAAAAAAAGAAAGAGAAACTACATCACATACAAAACCTCAAAACAAAACCAAACTTTTAAATAGACGTGATTGCCCATGCGGAAGCCAAGAAGCCAATGTGAAATTCCTCTCTGTAGACGCGAGTTGCGTCATATTCGTATTCAGGAACGAGTTCAGAATTAATTGTTCCTTCTTTCTTTGTAACGTGTTATTCGACAAAGAGCAAACTAATACTTTACGTATTACTTGAACTTATCGCAGTGTCGTTTAAGGTTATGTTAGATTATACTTGACATATTCCTTTGCAATTTTATTGTGCAATGTTGTCGGATAAAACATTTATCAAAATAAAAGTGCCATCGATGTTAATATACACTTTAAAGCTTTTTTTTTGTGTGATTTAAGGCGTTGTAAAACACTGGACAATATATCACTTCTTTAATGTTATAATGTTCGATTTGTATTGTCTATTTGTTCTGCAACAATATAATCTCGCTACACTGCAGCTACGAGTTGCGTGCGCATGTCATTTTTTATTACTTTCTTACTTGTATTTATTACAATTAAGCTCTCTTTTTCTATTTCTGCGAGACACGTCAATTACCTTCAAGACCAACTTTCGAGCATTCCTTTTCAATAAAATCAAAATCTTCAAAAACAGTGTCTGGTTAACCGGCTATTGTTCCATCACCCAAATACCAGAAATTAATTTCTGACCTAAATTTTAATATAATTGGTAGAACAACTAAACAAAAAATTAAATGTTAATTAAGGGTCAAAAATAACATTGCTATCAGCAACAAATTACTTTTTTGAAAGATCACCATGTAAAATACTAGGTGAAAAAGCCGGCGGTTTTCACAAGAAATAATGTAAATAAATTTCTAACACAAGCTCCAGATGAGAGGTAGGTACATATTCATTGTGGGAGGAAGTGTTAAGGAATAGTGAATTAAGTAGCTCTGAGTCATTACTGCCGGTCTCAAGTCTGTAAAGGGTTAAGGGTAAAGCCAACGACCCTACCTTTTAAAAGCGACCTTGTTACGAAAACTGACGAGATACTTCGAATTAGGACAGATGAACCACGGCAAAGAAAACAGAAATTGAGTATTTGGTACCATGAATGTGTTAAGCTGGTACAGGCCTGCAGCAGATAAAAACAATAGAACAACTTTAACATGGATATCACAGCTGTGCAGGGAATTATGTGGACTGATACCGGATATATGTAGATACTTTTCGTTAGATGACGATATTCAATATTATTAAAACAGGAAAAAATTCGGCAACAGGGTCTTTTTTCTACTTGTTTATCTGATAAATCACCCCTCTGACCCCGCTATTTCATTATGGAACCAAACAAATATGCATGTTGATCCATCTAGCAGTTTAAAGCTCGATGGGACTAAGACTGTAAATGGAACTACCAGTGCAGCTGAAAAGAAAAAGTATGAAGATAGCTTATCAAAGTACTCAAAAGTAGATAGCAATATGTATATCACTTATACCTTCAGCAAACTCAACTGGAGAAACTTTGATAAAAGTTATGAGATTTACAAATGCCTACGGAGTTTGGTGTGAGATGCATAGAATATTTGATGGGAACATTGAAAAAAAAACCTACGGTTTCTGTTTTCAGTTCTCTATGTACAAAAGAGAAAATGTATGTATATCACCAAATGTATGAACCCATATGCGAAAACTGAAGAACATAATATGGAACCAACTTCAAGCAGAAATCTTAAAGGACAAATTGGCTGGAAGTAATTATTGTAAATGTAACATACCTGAGCTGCTGCTGATTCGCAAAATTAGGAATAGACTACCTGAGGCAATTTTCCTTCGAATAAAGTTGGATGGTTATGTCAAAATCCGGGAGAAAACTAATTGATGATCTCCCCAATCAGCTATGTGCATATGAAAAAGCTATACTTACAGAACAAAATCGAAGATAACTGTAAGGAAGTCTTCACAGCTGATGAATTGCTTCACACTTATAGGAGGAGGACCTACTCCTACCAGAAAAAAGTCACTTCTGCAACTGCTGCAAATCTCATAGTTATGAAGTGAAACAATGTGAAACGTGGAAAGCATATGGTAGACTACCATAACCGCAAACAACAGTAAGCCGGAAGCAGACGTTGGCAGAAACCTCCGTTGTATTGTTGGCCGAAAATGACAAAGAAAGTTGGTTTGTATTGAGAAAATTAAAGATTTAACTGAAAATAATTATAGATATTCAACCAAACATTAACAAGTTAATTACTGTTCATGAATACTGTAGGGTTGCATATTTTGTCTAGGGTTAAAGTGAAAAACGACATGCATAGTCAAAACAAAACCAATCTTTTCTTTTTTAAGTAGATATATTTTATTGTTATACGATCCTTAAAATTAAACTCAGGGTGAAAGGCCTGGTATAGACGTTTATGGAAAACCGAGAAAATATATTTTCCTACGAGCGTGCGCAAAGTAGTACTTTTCCGCACGCATTTCGGTTCTCAAAGTTGCACTTTTCCGCACTCAGTGCGGATACAGGCCTTATCCGCACTGAGTGCCGAAAAGTAAAAATAATTGTCAAGCAACAATAAGTACACCTGTCGACTTTGACACATGATGACAAATTTTTCCTCTGTTCCTGTTCCAGCTAACATCTATACCTACAAACACCAAATTTAATTAACTTCAACACATTGTCAGATTTGTTTTCTATATATATGCATCTACAAACTTTCTCATCAAATTTATAGCATTTTCCATTTGTCGAAACAGGGCAAAAAAATGTATCCTTATCCTTACATGTTACATGCTTTTAGAAAAAGATGCGGATGCACTCAGTGCGGCACTGATGACAAATGGAAATCGCCATTAAACGCTTTAAGATGAAGAGCTCTGACGATGATTTTCTGTTATATTTTTTTTTTGTTATGTAATTTTTTGATAAATGCATAGGTTCCCTTCAAGTTAATTAAAAATAATTAAACAAATTATCGTTTTTTTTTTAAATTTTTGTTGTTACCTACCTGATATGAAGCTCGTAGGAAAAATTTTGTTCCTAACACGTGCGCAAAGTGTCTTTTCCGCACGCAAACACGTATCCGAACTCCGCTTCGCGTCGTTCGTATAACTGTGTTTGCGTGCGGAAAAGTAACACTTTGCGCACTTGTTAGGAAAATAACTATTTTCGAATTTTTCAAATACAGTATACGGTCTAAGGTGCATTTCCTTAAAATATTTCCACAAGTCAAGCGTTGCCAAATCTACCCTAAACACTATTGAATTTTCCGATAATTCCACTGTGAATTTTAGCCATATTTCATGTATAATGTCCTATACCAACACATTTGAATTTCACTTTACAAATGTCACATTCGGAAAGGTAATGAGGTAGTGGCTCTTAAGATGTCGATTCAAACTGCTTTTATGTTTAAATTTCGCATTACAAGTGTCACATTGGAAAGGTTGATCATCCGAATGAGTTAGAAGATGTCTCTTCAAAGCGTCGCTCCGTTTAAATTTGGTATTACAAGTGTCACATTCGAAAGGATGATCATCCGCGTGCGTCTTCAAATGTTGGTTCAAATTTTTTTTAAGTCTAAATTTCGCATCACAAGAGTCACATTCGAAAGGATAATCATCCGAGTGCGTCTTCAAATGATACTTCAAGCTGTTGTACCATTTAAATTTTGCATTGCAAGTGTCACATTCGAAAGGTTGATCATCCAAGTGACTCTGAAGATGTTGCTTCCAATTATCTCTCCGTTTAAATTTTGTATTACAAGTGTCACATTCGAAAGGATAATCATCCGAGTGCGTCTTCAAGTGGTTGTTCAAATTGGCCCTCCATTTAAATTTTGCGTTACAAGTATCACATTCGAAAGGATGATCATCCGAGTGCGTCTTTAAATGTCTTTTCAAATGGGCGTTCCATTCAAATTTTGCATTACAAGAGTCACATTCGAAAGGAAACTTATTTGATTTTTTATTTGTATGAGTGTGTTTCAAAAATAAATGTTTTCTCAAATTGAATTTCCTTTCGAATTTTGTTCCACAAATATCGCATTCGAAATGAGTTTTATTCGAATGCATCTTCAAATGTTCTTCCAAATTTTCTTCCGTTTCAAATTTGTTGTGGCAAATGTTACATTGCAATTTCAATTTTCCGATACCTTCTAATTGCGTTATTGGATTGGTTTCATTTGGATGTTCGTCTTCTTTTTTGAATAATTTGATCGGATTAGCCGGATCAATTAGTTGGTTCTCGGATATGTCTATTTCTTGCGTCCATTCATTTTTTATCATAATCCTAAAAAAAAAATTCTGTATTAAAATACGGCACTTTGATTAATTTTCAGGTTCAAAACTAAATGTGGTTTCAAATTTAGTAAATAAATTAAAAAACTGTACAATTTCCAATAAAAAATACTACTTTCACAAAAAACGGATCTATTAGTATAGCCCTGAAGTTTATATTTTTTAGCGGTATCTACTGCACGCTTTCACTCTACGGCTACTTTTTCAGACAAGTCCGTTTTTTCCTCAACGTTACGATTCATATACTCGATGGTAAAATCTACATTAAGGGTCAAAAATAACATTGCTATCAGCAACATATTACTTTTTTGAAAGATTACCATGTAAAATACTAGGTGAAAAAACCGGCGGTTTTCACAAGAAATAATGTGAATAATTTTTTAACACAAGCTCCAGATGATATGTAGGTACATATTTATTGTGGGAGGCAATTGTGTTAAGGAATGGTGAATTGAGTAGCTCTGAGTCATTACTGTCGGTTTCAAGTCTTTATAGAGGGAAAGGGTTGGGGGTAGAGCCAACGAACCTACCTAGTAAAAGCGACCTTGTCACGAAAACTGAAGAAATGCTTCGAATTAGGACAGATTAACTACAATAAAGAAAACAGAAATTGAGTATTTGGAACCAGGTATGTGTTAAGCTGGTACAGGCGTGCAGCAGACAAAAACAATAGAACAACTTTGGCATGGATATCATAGCTGTGCAGGAATTCAGGTGGACTGATACCGGAAATATGTAGATAACGATATTCATTATTAAGGCTCCAACATCGCCGGCTGATCTCCCGATGCACACGATACAAAATACAGAAATCGGTTTTAAACTGCAAAAAAAAGGCACATCAGAATTTGCTGAAATTTGGCCTAAACATTCCTTGATCGATTATCTAGAGAATAGCGCAGTTAGATTTTCCATATTTCGATGTTTTTTTTTGGCCTATATTGTGACAATGAATTATTTCCCAAAAATAGAAATAACCACGGTAACAATTGAAAAAATAAGAGCGCTATTCTCTAGATAATCGATCAAAGAATGTTTATGCCAAATTTCAGCAAATTCTGATGTGCCGTTTTTTTTTTGTAGTCTAAAACCGATTTTGGAATAAAATTCCTGATAATTAGGCAAATATAGTTCAGGCTTTTTTTCGAAGATGGCGACACCAGTCAATTCGTGATGTTATCATTAGGCGTTTTCGGAAACGCTGATCCGTCGGAGCATCAGTTGTTTGTCCAGCGTCTCCGAAAAGGCCTATTGACATTATAACCTCTTTCTTATTTTGTGTATTTGTTTTGTTTTTTATTGTTGGTTTTATAAAACAATAGAAACAAAGCAAATTTACAACCATTAGTTTCTATTCAAAATAAATAAAGTACCTATTTTACGTAGGTATACGTAAAAAAGTTGGATCGTGTTTTATAGGACAAAATGTCTTTGAAAAAATAAAAAGCTTGGATGATAATTATTAATATTTATTAACAAAAGGTGGAAAGTGCTAAAGTTAGAGTTTTTTCCTTGGTGCTCTTGTATATTAGTGCAATAATAATATCCACCAATGCAGTAGAGCATTCCATTTAGGTATATTGAAGCCTATTTTCCCACCCACTGGCCAATGATTTGCTGTTTTACGATGGAGATTTCGTTCGGCAGTACCTAAAAACAAAAATGACTCAGAATAATAATTCTAGGTACTCCTGGAGATAAACGATAAACATACCTTCAGTCTATTCTCTATTCAGAAGCCTACTTCTCTCAGACTGAAACTCTTCCTCTGTGAGAGAAGCCTGTGTGGCATTTGGCCCATATCCTACTGCTTTTTTTGAAATTTTCTTTTTAGCAGGTTTCTTGTTAGCATTTCCTGGACTCTGCACTTTACGTGCATTGTCTTATTCATATCGCTTCTTGCATTTTCCCACAAACGATTGAAAGGCAGTACCTGGTACCGTTGGTCTCGAGTCCAGCCAAGTTGAGCTTTGCCAATCTGCACCTTTATTGTACTGAAGTCCAGACAAATAGGCTCTTGTCTGCAAGGAGCCTTTTTGGATGGCACTCAACCGTTTGCGGGCGTAAACATCTCAGCTTCATTGTTTTGTTTCATTATCAATCCGCTTGTGGCCCTGGCTTAACACAATTCATTGAAACACGGTTGTTATCCGATTGAAAATGCCAGCAATCTCCATTTCTCCTACTTTATTGCTAAAATATCCATTACATTGACAATATGAAGGACTAAATTTGAGATGTTGTTCTCCAAAAACATGATAACGCCCATTTTCCAAATCAGTTTTTAAATTATCGACATCACCATGTGCGTTGATATACAGTGTGTCCAAGATATGATGGGATAGCATTGGGATCTGGAGATCGGTTGGAGTTACAATGTTGGTTAGATTAGGAAAAAGTTGCGCAATTTACCGCTCAATAAAATGGTACTCTTACATTTGGAAAATTCCGAATACTTTCTGAGATATCCAGAAAAAACCGAAATTTTGCAAAATCGATTTTATTTTTTTCTGAGCTCATTTGAGGAGATATTTCAAAATAAATGTCACTTCATCATAAAAACTTCTTCTACTCTACAAGATGATATTTTCAAATTTAAAATCTGACGTATCATCTTTAGGCTACCATCATCAATTTAATTTTTTTAAACTGCTAGACAATTGCTCTCGAACAAAAGTAAAATTTCTACTAACTTGCAAGCTAGATATTTGTGGAACCAAAATATAAGTTTTCCATAGAGAAATGTCAGTTTAGGGAATACTTTTCGTTAAGGCTTCCTTGAAATAGTTGGTGGAAACAGCCATAAATCAAGTATTCTGTTTCCTAGGATATTTATCGGGTGTCTTCTTAGTATTCTTTCAATTTTTATAATGTGTTTATGAATATTTCATTTTACTCATTATATTCCTCTTAGCTTATAAAGGAGAACTCATGTAGCTTTCCATCAGGCGACATATACATTTATGGGTCTTGTTCAAATTGTAGACAGAAGAAGATATGTTATTTTCTTGCATGAGAAGGTTGCTAGAATCAAAAATCTAAAAAGATACTTAGTATTAGTTTATTGGTTTACATGTCAAGGGGATCAATGATGCCAGTTGAAATTATTTTGTCCATAATAGGGGTGTCATGTTCATTTTTGTAGCACTAGAGAACATCTGAAACCTGCTTGTAATATAACTATTATCCGTTCACAATCCGATGTCCACAGGTACAGGTAAAATTTATCACCTTTCAATGCTTTTTGATAGGGAAGGGTGATAAATTTACCTGTGCCTGTGGACATCGGATTGTGAACAGGATATATATATATATATATATATATCCACTTATCAATTCTGCTTCCATACAAAAAGGTGTAATTCCGCATCATGTGGAAGGAGGCGTTATTTTCCAATTATAGGTGGTGTATATGAAACATCATATAATTCTAAATATAGCGCGCGTAATGGGATCTCCTTAACTTTGATTTTCGGATATACGTTTCCTGATATATTTGCTATCAATTCTACATCTGTATACTTCGCATTCAATTTTGCCTCCTGCGTATATATTTTCACATAGCTCTATCAATTGTGCATCCAGCGATGTTGCCAGATTTATAATATTCTGAATAGTGAAATTTTGCAACTCTTGTTTGGATTTTGTATTCCAGCCCATATTCTAGTCGAGACGGTAGTGTCTTGGGAAGGTAGATGAACATGAAGAGCTTAAGAATAATATATCACGGCAATTTAAAAACTATTTTAAACTATGTCTTTTGGGTAGTGAAAGTAATACACAAAGAGTTTTTGTAATAGTTACAGGAAAAGTCTTGAGATTTATTGAAAGCTGCAGGGGTGAATTTAAATCATCTTTTTAAATGTCATATTTTTCTTCAAAAATAAGATTTCCTTTGAACAGGAAATTGGATCAACAATACAATACTAGAACACAAATTGTCCTCTTGACAGACTTTTGCCTACAGAAAAAATCCAAGTTATATAAGTAGAAGATTATTTTTTTTATTTTTTTAATGATATTTAATGTGTAGGTAAATGTCCTTAGATTATTCAAGAATAAAAAAAGATCACATTTTTTATTTTGTTATTCTTTAGTTTGGAGCCATTTCATTTTATATTATGTACTAGCTTTCAACCGCGGCTTCGCATTGCTGTCCTTATAACCGATAAAAAAATTATATATTTGAAAACCGAAAAAATCGTAGATAACATTTTCGACTATATTCCACTTTTTCTATCAAACATAGTGTTGAGACACGAGCTAGTACCAACATGCCGCTTTTCCGGTTAAAGCACTAATTGAAGCATGCTTTCGGACATTGCGAATAATTGAACTTGAAAAAGACTGTAAATCACACCGTAGTATATTGAATATTTAATTGTATAGGTAAAAGAAAAAGTTAAGCTGACGTAGCTTCAAAGCTGGAGCCCGTGAACGTAGAAAAATGAAAAAACTGAAGCTTCAAAGACAAAAGGCATAACCTCTCTAGCTTTTGAATCTCTAAGCAACTATTCAACAAAATTTTAATTGTTTTTTCTGGTCCGACTTCTACTGCCGTTGTTCCGCGATGAGTTCGCGCTGATTCCGGAACGCATTATCACGTTCAGTTCCTTCAAGACATGACAGCTCAATCAAAAATAACTATTTGGAAAGAAATGAAAATCAATTCAAAATTACTTTGAAATTCGTTCCAACATGCCCCCAGCCTTGAAAGGATACTTTCAATAAAGTATACAATTGACATTAGAATAAACAAAATGCAAAAGACTATAAAATTAACTTAAACTAAGAATATATAGACACGAGTCCAATATATAAAAAAAAAACAGTTGGTATTTTGGTCTTTACGTAATAGGAAGTGGCGCTAATTTCACTACCGCGCGCTTAATTTCACCAAAGGCGGTTTTGACGGATGCAACTCGCACACAACCGTCAGATCCTGGATGTATGGCACACACGCGTCCAAGACGCCATTTGTACGGAGGCGTATTGTTATCGTGAACGAGCACCAATTCACCAACCGAGAGATTGCGCATATTCTCCTTCCATTTTAAACGCTGTTGGAGCTGAGTAATGTATTCGGTACTCCATCTTCTCCAAAAATGCTGTTTAATTTTTTCCAACTGTTCATAGTGATCGAGTCTATTTAATGGGGTGGTTTCCAAGTCAGAATAGGGGAGAGATTCGGATGCACAACCAACCAAAAAATGAGACGGTGTTAAAGCAGCAAGATCATTTGGATCCGCTGACATTGGTGTAAGCGGTCTAGAATTAAGTATATTTTCTACTTGACATGTAATTGTATAAAAACTTTCGAACGTCAAAACACCTCCAAGGGATGTCAATACTTTTAATAAGTGTTGTTTCGCAGACTTTATTCCCGCTTCCCATATTCCCCCTAGGTGTGGTGAATAGGCGGAAATAAAATGCCACTTGACCAGAAGATCGTTGCCTAATTGTTGAATAATGTCATTTTTGTTTGATTTTAAAAATTGTCCTAGTTCCTTCAAACGATTGTCCGCGCCTAGAAAGTTGCTGCCGTTGTCGGAGTATACATCAGACGGCCTGCCTCGACGTGAAACAAATCTTTGAAAAGCTTCGAGAAAAGCTGAGGTACTCAAATCTGTCACCAGTTCAAGATGAATAGCCTTAACAGTTAAGCAAATAAACAGACAGAGATAACACTTTAGTATTTTACCACCGCGACCTTTTCTGTCTTTGTACTGGAATGGACCCGCGTAATCGACACCGACATTAGAAAATGGGGGTCTAGAAGTTATTCTTGCTTCAGGCAAATTTCCCATTATTGGATTAACAAACCTTGGCTTGAATCGAAAACACAATACACACTCACGTACTATTCTCTTGGCCAAATTTCTTCCAGAGATCGGCCAAAATTTTTCTCGGGTTTTTGACAATAATAGCTGAGGTCCACAATGAAAGCACTCATAATGTATAGCCCTTAGAATGAGGGATGTTAAATAATGTTTTTGGTGTAACAGCATGGGATGTTTTTTGTCGAATGAATATGGTGAATGTTTGAGGCGGCCTCCCACTCTCATAATGCCATCATCTAAAAATGGAGTTAAGCTTAGCAGATGATTATTGCGATTGACGCTTCCAGTTTTTTTAAGTTCTTTTATTTCATCAGGAAATGACTCCCATTGAGCTAATAGAACGAGTTTATTCATGGCCTTATTCAATTCTTCCAAGGTTAGATGTTCAAGGTTTCTCCGTTTCTGAGAAGTTCTGCAGTTATTGGAGAATCTCAAACAATACGCCATTACACGTTTCGCCCTGGATAATGTTGAATAATTTCGAAATGGAAAAAATGAAATTTTGGGGTGAGCTTCACCATGAACTAAAACTTGAATATTTTTTCGTATTTCGGGTAATTGCTGAATTGGTACAAGATTGGACATGGTAATGTCTTGTGGCCAATTTGATGATGCTTGATATAACCACGTTGGCCCACAAAACCAATCCCTAGTTCCAGCAAGAGCTTTTGGCGACATGCCCCTGGAAAGAAAATCTGCTGGATTTTGAGCTGTGGGAACATATCTCCAGTACTCGGGTGGAGCCAATTTCTGAATTTCCGATACTCGATTCGCAACGAAAACCTGGAAATGATGTGGTGATGAACGAATCCAGCATAAAGTTACCGTCGAATCACACCAGAACTGAATGTCGTTGAACTTTAAAGTTAATGAAGATAAGACCTTGGAATAGAGTTGTGCTAATAGGTGAGCGGCACTAAGCTCCAACCTAGGTATGGAAATGGACTTGAGAGGGGCTACACGTGTTTTAGAGGCAAGAAGCTGTATGTATATGTTCTTTCGAGTATCTATAGTACGCAAATATATACAAGCTCCATATGCAGATTGAGAAGCATCCGAAAACCCGTGTAGCTCGACTCGAACTAGCTTTTTGCCAGTAGCTTGCCTTGAAATTTGTAATTTGTTGAGTCCGGGAAGTTCCGATCTAAACGATAGCCATTTATTGGCAAGTTCAGACGGCACTTCATCGTCCCAATCTAATTTAAGCAGCCATAGTTTTTGTAGAAACATTTTTGCTCGAACCACTACTGGAGCCAGAAGCCCGAGTGGGTCGAAAACCTTAGCGGTTTCTGACAGAATGATTCTCTTCGTCACCCTTTCTGGTTTTGGTGATAATCCAATGTAATATGACAAAAGATCGCTCTGGCTAGACCAAAGCATCCCAAGAGTTTTACTGATTTCTGACGATCCAAAATAAAATTTGTCGTCGGAGACATTTGATGATTTAATTTGATTAATAACGTCCGAACTATTTGACTTCCACTTTCTCAGCTCAAAGCCTGCACTAGCTAAAATTGCTCTAACTTCTTGACATAAAACCACTGCTTCTTCTACAGAATTCGCACCAGACAAAAGATCATCGACATAGAAATCTCGTTTGATGACCTCAGAAACGTGGGGATGTGATGATTGATGCTCGATAGAAAGTTGCAACAGGCACCTGGTTGCCAGAAATGGAGCACTAGCTGTCCCATAGACGACTGTGTTAAGAGAGAAAGTTTGGAGGTTATGTTCAGGACTCGAACGCCATAGTATTAGTTGAACAGGTTTAAACTCGTCTGCAATCCGAATCTGCCGATACATCTTGCATATATCTGCTGAAATGACATATGAATGTTGTCTGAAACGAAGCAAAATAGATAGCAAATCTTCTTGCACTGTCGGACCCACTAACTGTATTGAATTATACGAGAAGCCTGTAGAGGATGGATAAGAACTGTTAAAGACGACTCGCAATTTTGTTGTGGTTTTATCCTCCCGCAGTACACCATGATGAGGGGAAAAAAATGTTATTTCATTTGGTTGGGGCTGAACGACAGACATGTGATTAAGTTCCTTATATTCATTCATGAAATCGACATACATTTCCCTGAGCTTAGGTTTTAATGCAAGTCTTTTTTCTATAGTGAAGAATTGTCGTGTGGCACCTTGTTTGGAATCACCTAAACTTGAAATTGAATCCATCAGGGGAACAGATACAATGAATCTACCTTCTTTGTCTCGTTTAAAAGTTTGCTGGAAATGCAACTCAGCCTGCTGTTCCTCATCGGACAAATGTGACGCATTTGGAGAAACTTCCTCGAGTTCCCAAAATTTGGCTAATTGAGTCTGGATATCTTTAGAAAAATAATTGCCGAATGTATTTTGTTGTGAATTTGAGCCCAAAGGTCCTGAAATATACCACCCAAGTTTGCTGTTCTGCAAAAATGGTTTCTCTGGGCCTAATTGCTTGGTACCTTTACACAACAATTTCCAAAATATACCTGCGCCAAATAAAATGTCGATTTCACTGGATTCATGAAAGTTCGGATCGGCAAGGTGAATGTAAAATGGTATATCGAGTGAGCTTGCATCTAATGATATAGAAGGAAGATTATCGGTGATGCGAGATAGCACCAAACATTTGAGTTTAATTTGAAAATTCGAATGTAATGATTTTAATGAAATCTGACATGACTTTGACACATGAGCTTGTGCCTTATCAATGCCACTAATGGAAATGTCTTCTGAATGTTGTGTTAATTGTAACTTCTTTACTAAATTTGACGTAATGAAATTGGACATCGAGCCACTATCTAGTAGAGCTCTACAAACATGAAAATGACCAGAGGGGTCTTTTACTTCCACCAATGCCGTGGCAAGCAAAATTTGACTATTATAGGAAGCCTTGCATGACGTGGATTGGTCGTTTTCAGTTACTGGATCGGTCTGATCCAAATTTTGTGGTTCTGAATCTAAGCCTTGACCTAGATTCGCCCTTGCAATATTAGTTGTATTTTTGTTCTGAAAATAATGTAATAATGAGTTGTGTCTTTCATTGCAATGTCGACAAGAGCCGTGTCTGCATTGATTAACCTCATGACCCTTTTGCAGGCAGTTTGCACAAAGTTTCAAAAACTTTATTTTTTCTTTTTTGATTTTTAGAGGTAAAGCAATAAATTCGTCGCATTTATAAATAGAATGCTGTTTGTTGCAATAGAAACACGAAAACCTGGCTCTATTTTTAACATTTGTTTCTTTATCTTTATCATTTTCAGCTTTTCCAAGCAAACATTTTTCTTTGCCCTTGAATGAGGCATTAGGATTAGAGTTTTTTGGTTTGAATTTGTGCATATTGACTTTATCAAAAAACTCAGCACGAGCTGTCAGAAAAGCTTTAAGTTCAGAAATGGTTGGTAAGTCTCCAACTATTTTATATTGTTCCCAATCATGAATTGTATCCAAATCTAGCTTATTAGTTACCCAATAAATGATTAAAGGATCCCAATTTTCAGTTTTGACATTAATGGCCTCAAGTGACCTTAAGTTTTTTGACAAAGAATCAACAAGGTTCCGAAGCGCTCTAGGAGAGTCTGATTTAAGTTCTGGAATGCTAAAAAGCGATTTGATGTGGTTATGTATCATTAACCTTTTATTATCAAATCTTTCGCACAAAATTTTCCAAGCTAGATCATAGTTATTGCCTGAAATTTCAAGATATTGTACGCATTGAGCAGCAGAACCTTCTAATGAAGCACGTAAGTAATGAAGTTTTTGAACTGGCTCAAGATTGTCAGCATTATGAATTAACGATAAAAATAATTCTTTGAATTCAAGCCAACCTTCGTACCTTCCAGAAAACTTAGGCAACTCTATCGTTGGAAGTTTAACATTGACTAATTTGGAAGCATTAGAGGAAGTAGAAAGGTTTGGTAACGTACTAGCATTTGGTGAGGAAGTGGGGGTTTTTGAAGCATCTAAAATGTATTCTTTTGCTTCGGAAATGATTTTATAATAGAAATTTTCAAACGAATTTTCCTCGTCATCATTGAATTTCTCAAAATCTATTCCCTCTAAATCAAACTGAACAATATTGTAATCTGATAGTAAACTGCCTTCTAAATCTTTTAATCTTGTATCTAGTTCTATTATTTTGGAGCTACTAAGTTCTGAAGATTTTAAATTATTTAAAAATGAACTAAATTTTCTCAATTTATTATTTAAAATATCTCTTTTCCTTAGAAGATCTCTAGTTTTTTCACTGAAGTCATCAAAATTTGTAGTATTTGTGGTTGACCTTCTTCTAGGCATTTTGACTTATTGAAATTGAATTGTTAGGGTGAATATAGCACCAATGTTAAATAATGTTTTTATACAATTACCTGTCAGCACCTTAATAATAGTTAATTGGACAATCTACTACCTACTAAATTACTAAATACCTAATACAAAATGTCAAAATCCTGTAAGAAATATTCGTATTAAAATGTACAAAAATAATGTATAAAATTCGTCCAAAGTCAATGACTCCGACTTGGCTTTGTATTAAAATTGAGATTTTCCACTAGCAAAAATAAATAAAGATGATGATATACTTATTAATGAATAATGTCTCGTCAAAAATGTTCACTAGTAATGTTAAAATGTTAGTAAATTTATCTAATTTAAGCGCACGACCCTAATGAAGCCTGACTTGGACCCCAAACGTAAAGAAAAAGAGTTGTTGGCAACGGTCGCCACTTCAACTGCACTTGTGCAAATATAAATGTATTTTTTCTGGTGATATTCCACCAAAAGGAGTTTCTGGACAATCGCTTCTGTTCAATGAACGTTTCTGTACTGAAGGTTGCCAGGAATAATGAGGAATAATGTTACCTTTTTTGTTCCTTAGAGCACCTGTCACTGTTTCTTCGTACTGAGCTATACTTCAACACAGTAATGGTACCTCTAATGTGTAACGATACTACGGCGGCGATGGGTCAATAGATCATCGGGGGAGAAGGACCAAATTTATTATGTTGAGACACGAGCTAGTACCAACATGCCGCTTTTCCGGTTAAAGCACTAATTGAAGCATGCTTTCGGACATTGCGAATAATTGAACTTGAAAAAGACTGTAAATCACACCGTAGTATATTGAATATTTAATTGTATAGGTAAAAGAAAAAGTTAAGCTGACGTAGCTTCAAAGCTGGAGCCCGTGAACGTAGAAAAATGAAAAAACTGAAGCTTCAAAGACAAAAGGCATAACCTCTCTAGCTTTTGAATCTCTAAGCAACTATTCAACAAAATTTTAATTGTTTTTTCTGGTCCGACTTCTACTGCCGTTGTTCCGCGATGAGTTCGCGCTGATTCCGGAACGCATTATCACGTTCAGTTCCTTCAAGACATGACAGCTCAATCAAAAATAACTATTTGGAAAGAAATGAAAATCAATTCAAAATTACTTTGAAATTCGTTCCAACACATAGGAGTCACAGTCTGAAAAAAAAAAACAAAAACAAGAAAAAATACCAAAAAAGTCGTCGATAACATTTTCTTCTATATTTCACTTCTTCTATCAAGCGTTGTAATCACAGTTTAAAAAAAAAAACATAAAAACCGAAAAAATCGTAGATAACATTTTCGACTATATTTCACTTTTTCTATCAAAAATTGTAGTCACAGTATCAAAATAAACAAAAAACCGGAAAAGTCGTAGATAACATTTTTGACTATATTCCACTTTTTCTATCAGAAATTGGAGTCACACTTTCAAAATAAACAAAAAAATTAAAAGTCGTAGACTGTATTTCACTTTTCTGTCAAACGGTGGTCACTGTTTGAATAAAAGATAATAACCAAAACATTTTGGACTATATTTCACTTTTTCTATCAAAAATTGGAGTCACAGTATCAAAATAATCAAAAAACCGAAAAAGTCGTAGATAACATTTTCGACTATATTTCACTTTTTCTATCAGAAATTAGAGTCACAGTTCAAAAATAAACAAAAAAAAATAAGTCGTATACTATATTTCCCTTTTCTGTCAAACTGTGCAGTCACTGTTTGAAAAATAAAAACATAATAATCAACGTGGATAACATTTTCGACTATATTTCACCTTTTCTATCAAATATTGGAGTCGCGGTTTGAAAAAAGAAAACATAAAAACTGAAGAAGTCGTAGAAAACATTTTTGACTATATTTCACTTGTTCTATCAACCATAGGAGTCACAGTCTGAAAAAAAAAAACAAAAACAAGAAAAAAGACGAAAAAGTCGAAGAAAAAATTTTCGTCTATATTTCGCTTTTTCCATCAAAAATTGGAGTCGCAGATTCAAAGTAAAGAAAGAATTTTGATCGTAGTTAACTTTTTTGACTATATTTAACTTTTCTGTCGAACGGTGGAGTACCTAACTATTTGAAAAACAAAAAATCAAAATGACCATAAAAGTCGTAAATACCATTTTCGACTATATTTCACTTTTTCTATCAAACATTGGAGTCACAGTTTCAAAATGAACAAAAAAAATAAGTCGTAGACTATATTACACTTTTCTGTCAAACTGTGCAGTCACGGTTTGAAAAAAAAAACATAATAATCAAAAAAGTCGTGGATAACATTTTCGAAAATATTTCACTTTTTCTATCAAATATTGGAGTCGCGGTTTGAAAAAAGGAAACATAAAAACTGAAGAAGTCGTATGAAACATTTTTGACTATATTTCACTTGTTCTATCAAACATAGGAGTCACAGTCTGACAAAAAAAAAACAAAAACAAAAAAAGACAAAAAAGTCGTAGATAAAATTTTCGTCTATATTTCACTTTTTCTATCAAAAATTGGAGTCACAGTTTCAAAATAAAAAAAAAAAATTTTGGTCGTAGATAACTTTTTTGACTATATTTAACTTTTCTGTCGACCGGTGGAGTACCTAACTATTATTGAAAAAAAAAAACAAAATAACCAAAAAAGTCGAAGATAATATTTTCGACCATATTTCACTTTTTCTATCAAACATTAGAGTCACACTTCGAAAAAAAAAAATAAAAATTGAAAAAGTCGTAGATAACATTTTCGACTAGGTATATTTAACTTTTTCTATCAAAAATTGGAGTCACAGTTTCAAAATAAACAATCTATCGGTCTAGTAGTTTACGCGGGAAATCGTAACAAACAAACAAACTCAGATTCGCATTTAAAATTAGGATTGTTATAGAAAAATAAGTTACCTATGCAACTGAAATATAAGGCCACTTTTGTTTTTGCAGTTCTAATAATTGCTTGCAAAAATGTGTCCAAGTCTAATCATATAAGTGTTGCATAAATTACTATTTAAATCAGCCCTAGCAATTTAAAATTTATTTTATCAACCTAAATTAGGCTAGTTACCATTATCAGTAGCCAAAAGTGCCAAAATCCTGTCTGCTCGACGTCACATAATCACTCAGAAAAATTTAACACACAAATTAATAATAAACGCATAAACTGTTTGATAACGCTTTCAAAATATTCCGCAGTACGCTGCACCCCTTGCTGAAATAAGAAAATGTGCTTTTAATTCCACGAAATCACTTGAAACGGCTTTTCACATCTGAATTACAACGTTGCCAGATTTTGGAGGCCGAATTGACGGTGGCATCTACAATATATAAAAGCCTTTTGTCTGGAGGCAGGATAGTCGATGGAAAATACAACTTATATACGTCGCGGAAGTATATGCCGCCAGCGCCAATTCGTCGCATGCGGCAAATCGCCAAACTACTGATATACGAAATAGGCATGTTTGGCATCAATCATGACTCCAGCCAAAGAATATTATAGTTAACACTTATAGAAAACCCACTCTTATGGGCGACGGCAGGCCGCTAGAGGCGCTGCTCCGGAGTTAAAAATTGAAATAATTTATAATCGCGCTAGCTTTCCGGCAAATAAATTTTAACAGCGTTGCGCGCTTTTCATCTCGGCATTTATTATTTTCTGTGATTTTACCTTGTAAGATGATAGACTAACTGGCGCGGCGGTTTTAGAATATTATTTTTTACATCATTAGATGATATGCTCGATAATATGTGAAAAAAAAGCAAAAGTTACAATAAATCATATAGACATTCACAAAATAATACAGTTGCTATACTAAATACCTAGTTGCTACGTCTAATTTGCTGTATTTAGGAAATAAAATCGGTCTTCTAAATAGGTAATGTAATTTAATATATAAAAAAAACAAACATCTATTTTGATTAATATTAGGTAGGTAGGTACTTAAATATACATAAAACAGAAAATATATAAACTAAAACAAAATTATGCTGTAATCTTCTTAACACTATTTATTAATAACAAATGGGCAAATAACAAACAAAGTTATTTTCTAAATTAAACACATCTCAAAGTTTTACAAATAAAAATTTTGTTAATAAAGATAGGGAATGTTGAGTGGAGTCATTTTTTTTGTCTGGCATTTTCAGGATGTGGCTCGTTAATAGATGAGAATATGGGTAGTTATAATGCCAGCCTCCTGTTCGAAAATTTTTCGAATTTACATGAAAATCAAATTCTTTTAAGATCTTAAATTGTCTGGCGTTTGAATAGAAGATTGACATTGAAAAATAAATCACAAATAAAAAATGCCTGACGGTTTTCAATGTTCGAAAAAGTGAGGCATAGGGGTCAAATTGCAAGAAAAAAGCAAAAGTTCCACATTTTCTTTCTGTCTGGCAATCGAGAGAATGAAATATTTTATCATGAAAATAACGCTGAAAAACTGCCAGACACTAATTCCAGTTCGAAATCGAGTTTCCCGCGGAAAATTGTTTGGAACATTCGAAAAATTTTGATATTTCTGTGGGAAACTGAAGTTCGAACTGCGATTATCGACTAGCAATTTTTCAGCGATATTTTTAAGACAAAACCTTCCATTTTCTCGATTGCTCGAAAAAAAAAAAATATGGAATGTTTCACTTTTTTCTTGCAAGTTGACCTTCATCCCCCATCTATTCGAACATTGAAAACCGTCTGGCATTTTTCATTGTTGAATTATTTCCCAATGTCAATCTTCTATTCAAATGCCAGACAATTCAAGATTACAAACAAAAAGTTTCATGTAAACGAAAATTGATTTTTTGAATTTCCGAACAGGAGGGAGATATTGAAACCATCCATCATCAGCGCGGTCACCGTCGTTCGTGCAAACGCCGTTGCGTGCGAAAAACTAAAACTTTCTGCACTTGTTAGGTAAATAACTATTTTCTATGAGCGTGCGGAAAAGTGTACTTATTTTTAGGTATACAGGTACTTACAGGTAAACCGGTATACTACAAAAAAATATCTTAAATTGATAAATATGTAGATAAAAATATTATCTTTCATCTCGTAGAAAAAATAGTGTTCCTAATTCGTGCGGAAAGTCTCTTTTTCGCACTTGATCGCTTGCCGACCGACGCGCAGTCGCGTGGGGAAAAGCGGTACTTTCCGCAGAAGTTAGGAAATATACTATTTTAACTTAGAATAGAGTTTATTCAGTTGTAGTGTTTTATTCAGTTATCCGAAAATATATAAATAAATTTCTCCTGGAATGATTTTTCACTGGAAAATTTTGAAATTTTCCTCTAATGAGCTCCTCAATTTCCTCTTTCTCCTGTAGAAATTTCAAAATTTTCCCGTTGCCAGTTTTCCAGAAAAAAATTAAAATGTAAGAGGGTGAATTTTTCTCAATTTTGGCAATTTTGCCTTAATAAGTCAATTGTCTTTGAATTTTTCCTGGAATGATTTTTCACTGGAAAATTTTGAGAGTTCCCTCTAATAAGCTCCTCACTTTTCTCTTTTTCCTGGAAAATTTTCAAAATTTTCCCTTTGCCAGTTTTCCAGAAAAAAATTAAAATGTAAGAAGGTAAATTTTCCTTAATTTTGCTTAAATAAATCAATTTTCCAGAATTATTTCTCGAGTGATTTTTCACTAGAAAATTTTAAAAATTTGCTATAATGAACTCCTCGCTTTCCTCTTTTTTCTGGAAAATTTTCACAATTTTTCTTTTGCCAGTTTTCTAGAAAAAAACTAAAAAGAATGGAAATGAATTTTACTTAAGATAGTCAATTTTCCAGAATTTTTCCTGGAATGATTTTCCACTGGAAAATTTTGAAATTTGCCTATAATAAGCTCCTCATTTTCGTCTTTCTCCTGGAAAAATATCACAATTTTTTCTCTGCCAATTTTCCAGAAAAGAATTGTAATGTAAAAGAATGAATTTTGCTTAAAAAAGTCAGTTTTCCTGAATTTTTCCTGGAGTGAATTTTCACTGGAAAATTTTGAAATTTTGCTATAATGAAATCCTCACTTTCATTTTTTTTCTGAAAAAATTTCACAATTTTCCTTTTGCCAGTTTTCTAAGAAAAAAATAAAATCCAAGAAAATGAATTTTGCCTAAAAAAATCTATTTTCCAGAATTTTTCCTGGAATGATTTTCCATTGGAAAATTTTGAAATTATCCTATAATAGGCTGCTCACTTTCGTCTTTCTCCTGGAAAAATTGCACAATTTTTCCGTTGCCAGTTTTCCAGAAACAAATTAAAATGTAAGAGGGTGAATTTTCCTCAATTTTGCCTTAATGAGTCAATTGTCTTTGAATTTTTCCTGGAATGATTTTTCACTGGAAAATTTTGAAAGTTCCCTCTAATAAGCTCCTCACTTTTCTCTTTTTCCTGGAAAATTTTCAAAATTTTCCCTTTGCCAGTTTTCCAGAAAAAAAAAATAAAATTAAGAAGGTAAATTTTCCTTAATTTTGCTTAAATAAGTCAATTTTCAAGAATTTTTCCTCGATTGATTTTTCACTAGAAAATTTCAAAAATTCGCTATAATGAACTCCCCGCTTTCCTCTTTTTTCTTAAAAATTTTCACAATTTTCCTTTTGCCAGTTTCCTAGGAAAAAACTAAAAAGAATGAAAATGAATTTTACTTAAGAAAGTCAATTTTTCAGAATTTTTCCTGGAATGATTTTCCACTAGAAAATTTTGAAATTTTCCTATAATAAGCTCCTCATTTTCGTCTTTCTCCTGGAAAAGTATCACAATTTTTACTCTGCCAATTTTCCAGAAAATAATTGTAATGTAAAAGAATGAATTTTGCTCAAAAAAGTCAGTTTTCCTAAATTTTTCCTGGAGTGATTTTTCACTGGAAAATTTTGAAATTTTGCTATAATGAAATCCTCACTTTCCTCTTTTTTCTGAAAAAATTTCACAATTTTCCTTTTGCCAGTTTTCTAGGAAAAAAATAAAATGTAAGAAAATTAATTTTGCTTAAAAAAATCTATTTTCCAGAATTTTTCCTGGAATGATTTTCCATTGGAAAATTTTGAAATTTTCCCATAATAAGCTCCTCACTCTAGTCTTTTTCCTGGAAAAATTGCACAATTTTTACTTGGCCAGTTTTCCAGAAAAAAATTGAAAAACTATGATATTTCTGTAAGAAACTCGAGTTCGAACTGCGATTATCGTCTAGCAATTTTTCAGCGATATTTTCAAAACAAAATCTTCCATTTTTTTCCCGCATATCGTGCTTTTTCACATCAGCGCGGTCACCGTTTTAAAGTTATTATACATATTTATATGGACATATGGCAACGCCGACTAGCCATCAACTGGAGCCCCGTTGATTACGGCGAGTCTACCACTCCGATGGAGCCCGGCTCGAAAAGTCTGGCTCCATTCAGGGGTCAAAAAATATACATGGAATAGGTTTTCTATAAGTGTTAACTATAATATTCTTTGCTCCAGCCCACATTTGTCTCGTAGAAGGGGGAAGCGATATAGAGACGATTTACACGTTTTACAATCCTGCCTCCATATACAGAGGCAGGATTACGCCGGAGGCAAGATTAAATGCAAATGTTCCATTAGCGGAGGCGGGATTGATAGCAGGATAAATATATATAATATATATATATATATATATATATATATATATATATATATATATATATATATATATATATATATATATACAGGGTGTCCCAAAAAGATACCGACAAACTTTAAGGGGTAGTAGGGGATATCAAAACAAGCATTTTTGTTTATATAAACATGTGTCCGCAAATGAGCCATTTGGGCTGTAGAGCAAAAAAACTGTTTTCATTCTTCGCAATAATTAAATCACTGATTACGTATTAATTTTGCTTTATTAACAAATCAATTATGGTTTACAATAATTGTTGAAAATGTTGACCATTTACTTCAATACCAAGATTGCATCGTCGGCGTCGGGTCATTGACTGAAAAGTTTCGTCTACGAAACACCTGTTCGTAATGAGGAAGATCTGTTAGCAAGGATACTGGCGAGTTGTACCCATGTAGAAGCTATTCCCGAAATATTCCAAAGGGTTCGCGAGTCAATGACCCGACGGTGCAATCTTTGCATTGGAGTAAATGGTCAACATTTTGAACAATTATTGTAAACCATAATTGATTTGTTAATAAAGCAAAATTAATAAGTAAACAGTGATTTGATTATTGCGAAGAATGAAAACAGTTTTTTTTGCTCTACAGCCCAAATGGCTCATTTGCGGGCATATGTTTATATAAACAAAAATGCTTGTTTTGATATCCCCTACTACCCCTTAAAGTTTGTCGGTATCTTTTTGGGGCAACCAAAAAAAAAACAATATAATTTCATTGCAGAACAACAGTCACAAATTGGATACGTCCCGAAATCTAAGTTGTAATTTACCTCTTTGAACACACTGGGTCTAGAGCTTCCACCAGCATTCCGGCTACTTACATAGAAATGTTCTTGCAAGACCATACGTAATACAGGGTGTCCCAGCCGAGAGTGACCCATTTTAAATGCTTATAACTTTTGAACCAGGTGAGCTAGCTACCTGCGGTTTGTGCCATTCGATTTCTCTTGGTCTAAAGTTTTTTCCAGTAGGTTTCAAATTTTTTTGAAACTTATACAGGGCGAGTAGAAAAAAATCCGTTTTTCAACATCGAAATTCTCCACTATTTCTAATGGAACACCTTGTATATCACAACGTCAAAAAAAAGATTAATGTTTAAGGTTTCCATGTACCAATAGACATCGTCCCTAAAACTTGAAGTTTTAGCCGAAAAAAAAATCAAAATCGAAATCTTGGTATTTTTGCAAACGCATGTAACTTCATGTTGTAGGAACTTTATATCACTATGGCAAACAATTTTGTAACTGTCTAGAGTTAGATATCAATTAAGTTGAGATACAATTTCCAAGATTTAACGAGTTCCAATGTTGGAACTCATTAAATAGAGATACACCAACAGTAACAGTTTGGTGTGCAATCTCTATTGAGAAAAAATACAGACCATTTTCATTGATGAACCAACAATAACAGAAACTGTATACACTGATATGTTCTTTTTCCCATAGTTGAGACAGGATGTTATCAGCAGGATGATGCCCTCACCTCATTATTCATTAATAGCAAGGGAATCACTAGATATGACATTTGGGGAAAGACGGATAAGGAGAGCTGGCTGCTGGCCTATAGAATGGACACCTTACTCTCTTGACTTGAGAATTCTAAACTCTTCTCTCTGGCGTTATGTCAAGGAAAGATGCGGCAATACTTTGCTAAAATAGCCTGAAAGATCTTAATTGGAACATTTGTAATGTCATTGAGGCGATTCTCCAGGAAATGTTACACAATTCATTCAACCATTTATTGATCCACAAATGCCTGGAACAGAATGGCTAACATATACATATAGGTACCTACAGCTTTTTGTATAATTTATGCAGTTGTTATTAACTTTTTATTAGGCAAACATAAGGTTGAATCTTTGAAAATAGGTGTTTGCCAAAATACCAAGATTTCGAATTTGGAAATATTTTTCATAAAAAAACTGAATATTTTAATTTTCTATTCAAAGTTCAGTTCACTGACTTTTCGCAAAACTGCAAGTCGTTTCCTTTTGTAAAATTAAACAATTTCGGTTATGAATCAATAACTATAATTTTGTAACTTCGATGAGTCCGCAAAACGATAGTTCAATTATTTCAAAGGTAAAATTGATTTTGCTGACTTATCAAAGACTCGATGGCGAAAAACCGAATTAAAGCTTGGACAGTACCCTCGCAGACTTCAAGAAAGTACAAAGTGTTGTGCAAAATTATGTTGAGTCATATAATGTAAGTACGAACCAAAATCTTTCGATTTGTATTTTATCGCAATCTGATTTAACTTTCAATTTTTAATTTCCAAAATTTCATTTTGTTTTATTTTATTTATTCAATTTTTTTGTTAAACTTTCTTTTCTATTATTTATTAATAAATCCCGATTTGTTATTGTTTTAAATTGGACTTTTTATTCCTTCCAATCCCGGATTATTCGTCTGGTATTTGGACGACGTTGCGACCAAAATCTGGACGTAACATATGGTGGAGGCGCCGGGTACTATAACAAATCAATTTATTAATGTAAAGAATCAATTAAAATTTTGTGTCATCATGAATCATTAAAAATCAGGTTGCGATAAATCTATTTTTTATTTATTTTGTTGGTTTTTTCGTAATAAATTTTGGTAAATTTTTTTTATTATTTTTTTTATCAATTTGGCATGAAAATTATTGGTGTAATAAATTCTTCGTTAAATCCCTTATTCTTCCCTTTTTATACAATGATTCAAGATTTTAGTTTTTTCTCGATTCGTCAAAACTGGGAACCTTTGCTTTAATTGTAGTTGTAAATATGAGTCAGAACCTTAGTCGGAACCATACATTTTTGAACAATAGTTTCAAATGAGTGATAATAATCCAGAACGCATAACCACTAGAAGTAAAGCAAAGGTCGATCTTAAAATAAAAATAAATTCAGAAGCTTCTGGATCAAACTTTAACCCCAAGCATAGGAGCACTGACATAAATCCCTTTAAACCGCGAAATTCAATATCCAGAAGTCCAAAACAATCTCCAGGAGGTACCAAGGAAAAACCCTTCAATTTTGATTTCGAAAAAGTAGAATTACCTGAGGTATTTTCTGATACAACTAACAGAAATTCGCCCACCCTCGAACACGATAAACATCTTGTGGAGCCCCCTCCTTCTGACTTAAATCATATTATACCATCCCCAAAAATTTTGATAAACAACCAAAACACAAACATGCAAAATACAACACTCACCGACGCCCTTGCTGAAGCAAGGAACCCAGCAACACCCAAGTTTATCACACCACCCTCATTCGACCCAAGTATAGATTCAGCGGTTTCATTTTTGGCAAAATACGATAAAACAGCCAGCTGTAATGGTTGGACCGATTCCTACAAAATTGCGTATTTTGGAACATTTTTGGAAGGCCCAGCCCATCATTGGTACAATAGATACATCCAAGACAACGCTAATCAGAGGAATGACTGGGCTAAAATAAAAGACGATTTCAAGAAAGAATTTTCCAGCGAACAGTCCATTCGAAAAGCCAAATTTAAGTTCCAAAACAGGAAACAAGGGGACAGCGAAGACCTTAAAAAATACTATTTTGACCTGCTGAATATATCCTACGAGCTTGACCCTAATATGCCCTTCGACCAATTTCGGGAACAGTTTGAAAATGGCCTGCATTCATCATTTACAGAGACGTACTATGTCATGTCAGATGGCCAAATGGACCAGGCAAAGCTGAAAGCTCTGGTTATAAAACTAAGCGAAGTAAGAGAAAGGGTGCTTATGAACAAAATGGTCGCAGAAACAGCATTATTATCAATAAGCCAACAGCCTGCAACCCAGACCGCAGAGAGGGACAACATCATTAATAGGCAAAATAATAGCTTTCGTGGCCGAGGCAGGGGGTATAACTACCAGAGAGGATATCAGCGAAACGGATCACCAGCTGCCAACAATAATAGAAACTACACTAATAGATATAATAATAATCAAAATAGAAACGCATCTTTTTACAGAGGAAATAGAGGGAGTTATCGGGGCCGATGGAATGGACAAAATCAAAGGTATAATGGCAGAGGAAACCAGAGAAACGGGCGCAATAACTATTATCGAGGAAATAATCCGGACGAAGGGCAGTTGCCAAATACGAGATGCAGAGACGGCAGACCAAGGTGCTGCAGTTGCAATCGTTGTGGTCACTATGATTGTGAAAACGACCAAAAGAGAGAGTCGTCATCCCCAAACGACAAAGGACGGCTCAACTAATGGGCCCTATTGAGGTCGTCCTTCACACTGCGGGCAATAATGTAAATATACTTAAGGTAGAAGGGTTGATAAACAATAGTCAACAAGTATCCATCTTGTTAGACACAGGCTCAAGCAGGTGCATAATTACAGAAAGCTTAGCCAATAATATTAAGCCATTAAATTATAGTACTAGTTTAGTCACAGCGGGTGGTAATAAGATAGTCCCATTAGGCTTATCGGACGTGCCTATAAAATTAGGTAACCTGAAAGGATACATTGAAGCTTTAGTTGTGGAAAACTTGTCACAACCAATAATTTTAGGAACGGATTTTCTACAAAAGAATAATGCAAAAATAGATTTTTCCAAAAAATTGGTGTTTTTATACAACAGGGGTATACAGACAGCCTTGAAATTTGTGGAAAAGAATAAAGTCACACCCTTCAATTTGGTAGAAGACAAAAGAAGAGAGGAAAACCAAAAAATGCCAGAAATCCAGTCCAAAATAGGGGAAGAAAGTAATTTGGAGGAAGAAATCGACGAAATGGAAGAGACAATTCGAAAGATAACATATCCTTGCTCTGATAAGAAGGGCAGCAATAGGACTTATAAAGTTACTTCTGCAGAGGACATGGTGCTAAATCCCAATATTGAAATTAGAATAAAATGCAACCTCAACTTTCCGGAAGAATTAGAAAACTGGCAGCAAATGAGTCTGAAAGAAAATGACAAATTTTTAAGGCCAAGAGGGATAATCTTAACCGAACGAATTCAGTTTATTAACGGCGTGCCTTTTATTGGATTGGTGACAAAGAGTCATGAAAAGGTGAAAATTTTCAAAGGAACAACCATAGGGCATCTAGAAGAGAATAATCTCCTGCGAATAATGGACCTACCCACCTTTTATTTGGACAACGAGGAAGACGATTACGACGAAGAAATTGTCACAATTAGTGACCATAAAATTGACCACCTGAAGAACCCAATAAAAACCAAACTCACCAACCTCTTACTTGAATATTCGGACGTGTTCTCAAAAACGCCAAAATACATGGGCAAAACGGTCTTAGTCGAACATAAAATTGAGGTTGGAGACGCCCAACCAATTAAAAGCAAAGCCTACAGGGTATCACAAAAGGAGAGAGACCTAATAGACCAACAAATAGCAGAAATGTCAAAATATGGAGTGATCAGACCCAGCCACCTTGGGCAAGTCCCGTCGTGTTAGTAAAAAAGAAATCTGGCGAAACGCGGTTCTGCGTAGACTACAGACGCTTGAATGAAGTCACGAGAAAATCAGCCTACAGCATTCCCAACATTGACGACATCCTGACATATTTAGGGAAGGCAAAATACTTTTCATCGCTCGACATGTTCTCAGGTTTCTGGCAAGTCCAGATAAATGAAGACTCCAAACCTTACACTGCTTTCCAAGCGCAGGGACATGGACTCTGGGAATTCAATTATATGAGTTTTGGCTTGTGTAACGCACCAGCAACTTTTCAACAATTGGCGGACAAGGTTTTTGAGGGACTGAAATGGAAGGAAGTTTTAATTTATATGGACGACATCATCGTATTCTCTGAAACAGAAGATGAGCATCTCGAGAAGTTGAGGACAATTTTCGATAGGCTACGAGACGCCAAATTAACTCTGAAACCTAAAAAATGTGGATATCTTAGACGAAAAATTAACATCCTGGGATACTCGATCTCAGAAGATGGAATTTTGCCTGATGAGAGCAAGCTCGTTGCCATAAAGGAATTTCCAAAGCCAAAATCCATAAAAGATATACAGAGCTTCATTGGGTTATGCAATTATTATAGGAAATTTATAAAAAATTTCAGCCATATAGCACACCCTCTGCACAATGCTACGAAAAAGGACGCCGGATTCTCGTGGAACGAAGAACAAGAAGAAGCTTTCCAGACACTCAAAGAAAAACTATGTACAGCGCCAGTGCTTGCGCACTATAACCCACAAAAGGGATGCGAACTGCGAGTAGACGGGAGCATGATTGGTATTGGAGCAGTTCTTCTACAAGAGGGGCCTGATGGCCATCTCCACCCCATCGCATACGCCAGCAGAAGCCTGTCAAAATCGGAAAAGAATTACACAATCACGGAAAGAGAGGGATTAGCAGCGATATGGGCGCTAAAATATTTAAGACACCTAATTTATGGGAAACCAGTTCGAATAATAACTGATCACCATGCCTTATGTTGGCTCAAGTCTTTAAAAGACCCTACTGGAAGGTTGGCTAGATGGTCAATTAAATTATCGGAGTTTGATTACACAATTGTACAAAAAAGCGGGTTGGCTCATAAGGACGCAGACTGTATCAGCAGGCACCCAGTGTTGGAGGCCGAAGATATAGATATCAGCGATGTTCCAACGTTTTTATTAGAGGCACAGGAAATTGGAAAATTGCAGTCAGAAGACCAAAAAATCGCTGAACTAATCGATGCTGTCAGGAATCCAGAAGATGCTTCAATAAGCCTTAGAAGAAGAGCAAAAAATTTTAGATTAAAAGATGATGTATTGTACAAAATCAACCCCAAAAATACCGGCAGGGAACTGCTATTGGTAATCCCAACGAGACTTGTAGCAGAAATCCTCTACAGTCACCATTCAGAACCTTTGAGTGGACACTTAGGTATAACAAAAACAATGAACAAGATCAAAGATCGTTATTACTGGGACAATCAGCTAAAAGATGTTGAAAATTTCATAAAGGGTTGCCCAGATTGTCAGGCTAGGAAAGGGCAACAAAATCGAAAACCCATCGGACTTTTGCAACCAATACCAGTAGGAACTCCATTTGAAAGGATTGGAATCGACTTACTAGGCCCATTCCGCAAGAGCAAAAACAACAACACGTTCATAGTTGTAGCAACAGATTATGCAACAAGATGGGTAGAAGCCAAAGCATTGCCCAGTGGGAAAGCAGGGCCAGTAGCAAAATTCATCCTCAACAATATAATTACTAGACACGGAGCTCCAAAATACATTCTTACTGACAGAGGAAAAGTCTTCCAGTCGGAACTTGTGACTGAGCTATTAAAAAAGATGGGAACTACCAAGCAATTCACGACAGCATACCATCCAAGCACGAATGGACTTACGGAAAGATTCAACAAGACACTCGCAAACATGCTCTCTATGTATACCAACACGAATCAAACAGATTGGGATGAGTACCTTAGTAACGTCACATTCGCTTACAATACAAGTCGCCAGGATACAACTAAATTCTCTCCATTTATGCTAGTATATGGAAGAGAGCCAATATTACCCACAGAAGCAAACTTACTTCCATCCCCCAACGCCAAAGGCAGTGACCAAATAAGGGATCAGGCATTAGCAGCAAGGAATGAGGCTGTGGAAAATATAAATCGTAAACAAAATATAGATAAGTTGAGATACGACGAGAAACACAGGCATGTCGACTACCAAGAAGGAGATCAGGTGAAAGTCTTTACCCCCATAAGGAAAGTAGGCAGAAGCGAAAAGCTCCTACTTCATTGGTTTGGCCCGTTTTATATAACTAAAAAGGTGTCAGAAGTTGACTACGAAATACAAATGGGCACAAGTAGGAACTCTAGAAAAGATATTGTTAATGTCAGTCGAATTCTGCCATACTATGATCCTTGGACACCAGAAGCAGTCCCTGAACTTGTGAATACATAGGTGTATATTTGAAGTTATTATTCATAGGTATAAAAGTAGAGATAAGTACCACACCCCTGTGACAACAATATTTACCCTGTTAAAATTAGTTAGGATATTTAAACTAGGTATAAGCCCCTCCCCCCCTTTCCAGATTGGCAGCTCTAACCTTCGCTATAATAGGAAGCGCCCATGAAAGAATATTCCATGTAGAAGTGACAGCAGGAGCGTTTTGGAAACCTCTACCAGAAACTATAACATACGAAGCGACGATTCCACTAACCTATCAAACCAAATGGACACAAGATGACATCAGTGAGATAAAACCGCTAATTTTTACATGTAACAGTTCCGCCAAGGCAGAAGAATGCATTATAATTCATCAATTTAACGAACTGTCAAAAGCATTTACTAAAGAACTAGAATATCTAGAGGAGAGCTGGAGCATGGATGCAATGAAATCAACTAAGAAGAGGAGGAACAAAAGAGCCCTCGATTTCATTGGACAAGGCTTCTCATGGTGTTGTGGCCTTGTGACTCAAGAAAAACTCCATTTGCTAACGGAAAACGAAGAAACATTGAGAGAACGTCTTGATTCTATTGGAAAAGGACTCTCTGATACCATCAGAACAATAAGTGAAAATTCAAAACATTTCGAAGAATACGAAAAATCAATTTCAAAAACATTTGCAGAAACTGAGGATAGAATCAAGTTTATAGAACAAAATACTGCCAGCCTACAACAAAAATTATTCAATTCCTATGATCACCAGGAGCGGTTGATATCGTCAACTATTTACAACGAATTCCAAAACTTAAAAAAGACGATTTTGTTGACAAGGATGATGCGTAGGCATGCGATCATAACCTCATGCAAACATCACAAGATCCCGCCATCCATTGTCCATCCAGTCGTTCTTGGCAAAGACCTAGAGATTCTGGAAAAAGAAATTAGAAATTCAGGACAGGAGCTAGCCATACCCATTTCGGATGTTTCAAAATATTTTGAACTCCCAATATCAGATTGTTCACTCACAAATTCCAAACTTTTTATCCACGTCAAAATTCCAATAATTACAGAAAATCAACATTGGGACCTCTTCGAACTTATTACTGTCCCTTTCGCTTGGTATAATCAAACATGCTCTATTCCTCATCAACCTCTTTTCTTAGCAGTAGGAGCAACCAGCCTCAGGGACAAAAACATTAGACAAATTTCAGGTGTCGGACTTCACCAATGCAAGCCCTATCATGACAAACTCTGTTTCATACCTAGATTTTCTGCAGACTCCATTCAGGGACCAGAATGTGCCAGAAAATTGTACGAGGGCAGCACAGTCGAAAAAATAAGTCAATATTGCCCAATGAGCTGTCACACAGCAAAATCAACGATTATTTCAGAAATACTTGAGGAAACATATGTAATTACACACCCCAAACCAAATACTATTCTCACGTGTGAGGAAAAGTCCACTGAGGTTCCCAGCCAATACAAACATCAAGGATCTATCAAAGTCCACCTACCCTGTCACTGCAAACTTCATTCAGACGGTGAAATAATCATACCAAAAAGATTTCCTTGTCCTGAAATACCTACAAGTATTCCAAAAACTGTACATATCATACCCGCCACCTGGTCCAATTTAAAGTCATTTGTGTTGGATCCTAAACTGATACAAAGTACACCAAGGTACCAAAATATAACTGAGTGCCTCAACACAAATTGGACACTGCATATTCCTCATCTAAATTTAACATCAAATGACAACGCAATAAAAGACATTTTAAATAATATTGATTCGAAGTATAATTTAATTACATCATTTGGCACTAATTATACAGTTCATGGTTACACACTGTTCCTAATTTGGAATACAATTCTGTCCATACTCCTAGGTTTCCTAATTCTTAGGCAAAACCGCCTAATTGTAACTGTCGGGACCATTCCATACGCAAATGGAGAGACAGGAACTACCCTGGGATCAACCATGACCCACGATGCATTACTTGGAATAATCTACTTTTGTCTAATAGTCTTCCTATTCTACATAGCTTATCATCTGGTCACTTGCAGGCGCTGCCAAATCTCTCAATGTTGTCATAAAAACTCTGAGAAACAGAAAAAACGAAATAGTGTCCCTAGATCCTGCGAGGAAAATATTGAATTAGAAACAATCACCCCTCGAATCACCCCCTCGTCCCAATTGAATTCAACTGAGAATTCAACAAAAAGATTCTCAATAGAAATAAATGATGAGAAAAGTCAAATATCTCTAGCCCCAGGAGAAAAAATTAATTTATCAATTGAATGTCTTTGAATAAGTACAGGATGTTTCCTGTGCAAAGTAGATAGGCCCAAAACACTAAAGGGTACTTATTTTTAATTATTCTTCTATACCCTTGTCAATTGATGTATATTGTGGTGTTATTTAAGCCTCAGCAGTGATATCACAATGGCCAGCTGTTGGATGAATATCATTATAATTGCATTAATGCTTACTCAGTATATAAGAAAAATTAAGACAAAAAGATACATGTATGTGCACAATACATGTTGAAAGTACGGACGTCGTACATTTTTAATGAAGAAAAAAAAAAAAAAAATATGGGTCTAATCTAATTGGGGAGTTAGAAGTTGAATAAACAAACTATCTAACAAAATATTTGAAAAAATAAATAAAAATATATAATGGGTACCTAATAGGAAAATAATGAATTATGGGATAAAATGGAATAAGTTTACTATTAAGTATAGTCTTTACATGAAGTGAAAGTGGTCCAAAATTCACTAAATTCACTAAATAATAATTACCCCCACTGAAAAAAAAAACAGAGACATATAAAATTGATTCAGTTGATTGGGCATTAAGGGAAATCAGGGGACCAATAACTTATATCAAAGCACGATTTAGAGAAATAAATAAATAAGAATACTTTAAAACAATTAATTAATATACAAATATACAAGTTTTTTAAACTAATCTTTAATCGACTATTTTAACCTAGTTATAATATGGGAAAAATTGAATTAATAATTAAGGGGTCTAAGTTTATATTGGTTCTAGACGTACGTAGTAATAAATTTAGATATTAAGCAGTAAATAATAGGAGATACATACACTTTTTTTTGTTTCATGTACACAAACAAACTGTAAAACCCGTCGAATCTGAGACTCTGAAGCCTTGAACCTCCATTCCTATATGATGAAGAGTACCAGCACCGAGACCAGCACCAATACCACAGAAACCCAGACCACAGTCTCTGGCCACATCCAGCATGCAGGAAGATTCTGTGAAAGCTAGCAATCAAAAGCGCACTGTTGCCAGTATTCCAAAGTTCTGATCAATCTGAACAAACTGGAGACACCACCTGAAAATAGAAGCACAAGACAATCAGCCAGCTATAGGGATAAGTCACTCAAGTTACCTATCATGCCTCCCAAAGTCTGCGAGAATTCAATCAGACTACCAAACCGGTCACAAACACACACACAAACTCTGAACTTATCAAATGCAAGGCAAGCCGAGAGAACAAAAATACTCAAACGCCGGAGTACCCATATCAGCAGGGTCAATCCAGGTACCAGGGTACCAAAGAACACTACACACTGCACAAAAAACATCTTCACAAAGGGTGTTCTCCCAGCATTAAGAGGCGACGACACTCCCCGCAACCGAAAACTGCTTAGCTTGCAACCCAAAAATAAAAAACTCATTCATGGAAGTTTGTTTTGATTTCTGTAACCAAAAAACGAGGTTATGTCAAGTCAGAACCATAACATAACCAAGTACCGTACTGTGCTAGTACTACGAGTACCTGAACAAATCGAGGCAGATCCCAGCATCCGCCAGGTCAAGCTAATGACTTGGGCGGGCGAACCCATAGATGGCGCATCATTTGCAAGCGATCAGTGCGACGAACCAAGCCAGCGCCAGCCGACTCCGACTTACGACGAAACGCAAACACAGAACAGCAACAGCAAAATGGAGTAAACCAGACCGACAGGGCCGTATCAAGGCTCAGAGACTCGAGAAAACGACGTGTACAAGACAAGGTTGTTTTGAATTTTTTTTACTTTTAATTTCTTTTGTATTTTAATTAGATTTAATTTTTAGGGATTTATTAATTTTTTTTTTCTAATTTTTTTTATTTCATTTTTGTTTCATTTGGTTATTTTTTTTTTTTTTTGCCTATGTGATTTAGGGACCTTCAGCCATTCTCTGTAATACTTTGGTTTATCTAGAGCTGGGGTCCAGCTCTTTTACGCCCGAGGGTAATGTCACGCTAAAAAGTTTTTATAATTTACAAAAGGAAATATTTTTCATAAAAAAACTGAATATTTTAATTTTCTATTCAAAGTTCAGTTCACTGACTTTTCGCAAAACTGCAAGTCGTTTCCTTTTGTAAAATTAAACAATTTCGGTTATGAATCAATAACTATAATTTTGTAACTTCGATGAGTCCGCAAAACGATAGTTCAATTATTTCAAAGGTAAAATTGATTTTGCTGACTTATCAAAGACTCGATGGCGAAAAACCGAATTAAAGCTTGGACAGTACCCTCGCAGACTTCAAGAAAGTACAAAGTGTTGTGCAAAATTATGTTGAGTCATATAATGTAAGTACGAACCAAAATCTTTCGATTTGTATTTTATCGCAATCTGATTTAACTTTCAATTTTTAATTTCCAAAATTTCATTTTGTTTTATTTTATTTATTCAATTTTTTTGTTAAACTTTCTTTTCTATTATTTATTAATAAATCCCGATTTGTTATTGTTTTAAATTGGACTTTTTATTCCTTCCAATCCCGGATTATTCGTCTGGTATTTGGACGACGTTGCGACCAAAATCTGGACGTAACAATATACAGGGCGTTCAATTGAAAATAGTGGAGAATTTCGGTGTTGAAAAACGGATTTTTTTTTACTCGCCCTGTATAAGTTTTAAAAAAATTTGAAACCTACTAGAAAAAACTTTAGACCAAGAGAAATCGAATGACACAAACCGCAGGTAGCTAGCTCACCTGGTTTAAAAGTTATAAGCATTTAAAATGGGTCACTCTCGGCTGGGACACCCTGTATAATAATGAACAATTTAGCATACCTAAGTGATCAAACGTAGAGTTGGATAAATTTATTAGTGTAGGGTAAAGAAATCAAATTTTTGAAATAATTTTTCTTTCCTGTGCTTTTAGGAAGGAAATCGCGGTACTTACCTTTCGCTGCGCTCTACTATTTTTTTAGGAACATAGTAGGTAATTTTCTTTCAATAATAATTGTCCCAGTATTTCACAAAAGAAAATAACAAAATATAAAAAATAATCTTGTAAAAATTGCTTGCAACTTATGAGTAAACATGAAGGATATAAACATTGCATTCTTTGCCGCAAAAAAAATTACCCCGCAAACCAATTCAAAATAAATTTCGAATTATATTTTATTATCTGTGTTTATATCGCCTAAAGCAGGACGCGCACTGAATCGACTCGGACCGGTCGACTCGGCGAAGAGCATTCGGTAGTTTTTGATACTCATGCAATTAAATGAGACTCGAGTCGACCACGTCGAGTCGACGAGTCCGATGCCGTGCGCGGAGTCTCATTTAATTCCATGAGTATCAAAAACTACCGAATGCTCTTCGCCGAGTCGACCGGTCCGAGTCGATTCAGTGCGCGTCCTGCTTAAGTCCAAAGGTCTAACGACGGTCCAATCAAACGAGTGAAAGGTTTTTGTTGTCTAATACTAAAAAATAAACAAAGACAGACATAGGTCGTAATAAGCAATTGAGAGCAAAAAACGAATGTCTGTCAACTTAGCGAGACAACTTCGGAAAATCGATTATCCGTTATGCCAAGAATTTGCCGCTTTTTTGCCGCTAATTAAATGTGGAATTAAAAAAATTGCCGCTCTTTTGGTTTTTTCTTAATTACGTGTTTTGCTAACTTGACGTCAAGATAGCGAGACAACATCACTAAATATGTCAGCACTAAAAAACTAGGTACGTGAAAATTTGCCGTTTTTTTGCCGCTAATTAGTTGTGAAAACCAAAAATCATGTATTTCGCTAACTTGACGTCAAGTTAGCGAGACATCACTAAAAATGTCGGTAGTGATAAGTTGAGTGAATGGAAATTTGCCGTTTTTCTGCCGCCAATTAGATGTGAAAACTAAAAATTTGCCGCTACCTTTCTTTTCATAAGTAAAATCGTGTTCGAAAATAAAATAATGTTTTGCTAATTTAACGTAAAGTTAGCGAGATCACTAAAAATGTCGGTAGTGATAAATTGAGTGAGTGGAAAATATCGCGTTTGAAAAAAATATGATGTGTTTCGCTAAGTTGATATCAAGTCAGCAAAACAGTATCATTAAAAATGTCGGTAGAGAAAAATTGAGTGATAGAGAAAAGCTGTGGAAATTTGCCGCTTTTTGCCGCTAATTAAATATGAAAACCCAAAAATTTGCCGCTCTTTTTCTCCAGGAAAAAATCGTCTTTGAAAAAAATTTGTGTTTCGCAAGCATGCCGTTAAGTTAGATCGAAATCATCACAAAAAACGAAGGGCAGTATAAAATTAGGTGAGTAAAAGGGTGTTCCCTTATAAATGATCTCCCACCCTGGATTTTTATGCACCCTGTAAGTATATTTTAATTAGTGAAACTCAACATTTGTTGGAACAAATATTTATTTCTAAATTTTTTGAAAATAGTTTTTCAGTTTTTTTTTTCTTTAGCTTAGGAAAACTCTATTGGAGGCCTTATAGATTTCAAAAATCAGAAAGCGAAATATCGTGTGCTCATTTATACAGAAAATAAAATAAAATTAGAAATAAATTTCAATTGGGATAAAATGGAAATTATCGATAATTTTTAGCAAATTTTCCCGAATGCATTTTTAGTTGAAAAAAAGCACGAGGGACGAGTGCCTTTTCCAGTTAAAAATGCATGAGAGCAAATTTCTCAAAAATTATAGATATATTTCCATTGCTCGAGTTGTATTTTATGAGAGAATTTCATGAATCAAAAATTTAAATTTTTAGTATATCCTCGTAAGTATAAAATGTCACCAATCAGAAAAAATGTCAAATGCCACCCGTTAGTAAGCAATTATCCAATCCGATAATCCTGCACTTGTACAAATTATCACGTAATCGTAATCTGATTGGTTGAAATCAACAATTAAAAAATGCCAGTTTATGCATGGGATCTGTGTCATTTGCGCGAGGGAGAAAAGCGCGATACAAAAAGCGTAGTGCCTTACTACGAGAACTGAAGATCGTTTTCCAAAATACAAGATATTTTCGGTGGCTCCGGTTCAAAAGAACGATATTTAGAATAGCAACATCAAAAAGGCGACATATTGTTAAAGCGATATATCAAAATAGCGACATTTGGAACAGCGATATTCAAAATAGCGACATCTAAAAAAAAACAGCAACATATCAAAAGAGCGACATATGTAAAGAACGAGATTTAGAACAATGACAAATTAAAAGAGCGACATTTACAACGACGACCTTTAAGCAAAAGAGCTAAACATCAAATTGTTCCAATATTAATCAAAATTATGTAGATTTACTCAAACTTACCCGTCCGTCTAGGGCAATCTCGTCCTCGTGAGTTAGCATTTTATTTAAAAAGCACTGCGCTCTCAAGAGACCCTGAGCAATCAGTGAATTAACTTTGTTTTTTTAAATAAAATGCTTACGAGGACTAGATCGTACTAGGTGGACGAGTTATTCTGGGTTAGTTTGAGTAAGTCTGTATTGCGACATCAATTTGAACTAATAATAATAAAGCAAATACAGACTTGCTCAAACTAACCCAAAATAACCCGTCCGCCTAGTGCGATCACTGCGATCTAGTACTCGTAAGTTAGCATTTTATCCAAAAAAACAGTCAATTTATTTATAGCGTAGGGTCCCTTGACCGCGCCTAGTTTTTCAAATAAAATTCTATTTAACGAAGACTAGATCGCACTAGGCGAACGGGTTAGTATGGGTTAGTTTGAGTAAGTCTGCATTTTTCTGATTATTATTGATACAATTTGATGTGTCCCTCATCTTTTGCTTACAGTCCTCGTAGATAGTTAGATACCTCGCGTTGTTGTCCAATCGTGCTTTATTCCAGTCGCGTTTTTGTTCCGTCGCGCTTTTGTCCCTCGCGTTTTTGTTCTGTCGCGCTTTTGTCCCTCGCGCTTTTGTTTCTCGCGCTTTTCTCGCTCGCGCCTTTGTTTCTCGCACTTTTATGCAGTCGCATTTTTGTTCCGTCGCGCTTTTGTCCCTCGCGCTTTTAGTATCGCGCTTTTCTTCCTCGCGCAAACGACTGTCGCGCAAATAACACAGAGCCCAGAGACCAGTTTTTGGTTCGAATACCAGTTTTGACAGATGAATGAAATTTTATACCGACATTTTTATTGAAACTGTTTTGCAAACATGATGTCAAGTTAACGAAATACATGATATTTTTTTCAAACGCGATATTTTAGAAAAAGAGCTAGTTAGCGGCAAATTTCCACTCACTCAAATTATCACTACCGACATTTTTTGTGATCTCGCTAACTTTACGTTAAATAAGCAAAACACTATTTTATTTTCGAACACGATTTTCTTATGAAAAGAAAGGTAGCGGCAAATTTTTAGTTTTCACATCTAATTAGCGGCAAATTTCCATTCACTCAACTCATCACTACCGACATTTTTAGTGATATTGTCTCGCTAACTTGACGTCAAGTTAGCGAAACACATGATTTTTTTTCAAACTTGATTTTTTGTAAAAAAAAGCGGCAAATTTTTGGTTTTCACAACTAATTAGCGGCAAAAAAACGGCAAATTTCCATTCACTCAATTTTTCACTGCCGACATTTTTGATGATAATGTCTCGCTAACTTGACGTCAAGTTAGCGAAACAAATGATTTTTTTTTCAAACTTTATTTTTTATGAAAAAAAAAAAAACCGGCAAATTTTTGATTTTCACAACTAATTAGCGGCAAAAAAACGGCAAATTTTCACGTACCTAGTTTTTTAGTGCTGACATATTTAGTGATGTTGTCTCGCTATCTTGACGTCAAGTCAAGCAAATCACGTAATTAAGAAAAAACCAAAAGAGCGGCAAATTTTTTAATTCCACATTTTTAATTAGCGGCAAAAAAGCGGCAAATTCTTGGCATAATGGAAAATCGATTTTTCGAAGTTGTCTCGCTAAGTTGATAGACATAAAAAACGATGATAAATAAATGCCCATGAATTTTTGATTTCATGTTTATTCGTTGGGTTTCAAATATTTATTGTCGGTCATGTGGCGTGATCATTCCTGAATTAGAGTTTCGTGCTCAATTGCTAGATATTTTCCTGATTTTTCGAGCAGGTAGAGCAAGTATGTACAGGGTATTTGATTATATTTGGCACCATACCTACAGCCTTTATTATTTAAGATAGAAAAAAAATTTAAATACAAAACTTGACAGTTTTTTTCTATATTTTCTTTTAACGTTATCAGAGAAAACAAAATCGCATCGGAAAAAGGAGAAACGTAGACAACTTCAACTTTTTTTAATAGAACACCCTGTATATTTTGCGATAAAATGAAAGATCTTTTCTTCCTGATTCCAAATATATATTGATGACATTTGGATGAGCCGTTTTTGATATATCTTAGCTTAAATTATAGATAAAATCCAAAGAAATTTTTAAAATATTTGAATGTCTTGACATCCTCATGAAATTTCTGTGCAAATTATCTATAATTTAAGCTAAAATACGTCAAAAACTACTCACTCAAATGTGATAAATATATATACCGGGTGTTTTTCAAAACCCGCTCACCCCTATAACTTTTTTATTTTTTCAAATAAGCAAATGAAATTTGGTGTGTTTATTTATGACCCGGATGTGCATTATTTGACGTATTCAATTTTTTACTATCACTTCCGGTTTGACCGGAAGTTACCCTAACTTTCTTATTTTAAATGAGACGCTAGGTATATTTTTCCTCATTTTAATAGAAAACTACATTACGAGTACAATGACACCTGATTTGTCACGTTTTGACATTTCATCACCAAATTATTTAAATTTTTACTTTTAAATCTAGAGCACCATGAATAAGTCAAAATGCTTAATTTTGCTCCTAGAAACATGGGAAAATTTGTTTTGACCTTATTTTGTATTTTATATCCTCTACAGACTCATTTAAAGATAGTAGCAGCGCATTTTTGGAATTATATCAATTTTTTCAAATGGAAAGGGTATGGCTCATTAGCATATTTCGAGAGAGCATTTTCTAACAAACAATTCAGTACCACACAATCGCTAGTTTATTCAAATATTGAACTAAAATTTTCCAAAAATATTTAGAATGCTAGAAAAATTCTTAATTTGAGGGATGAACTAGCGATTGTGTGGTACTGAATTGCTCGTTAGAAAACGCTCTTTTGGAACATGCTCATGAGCCATACCCTTTCCATTTGAAAAAACTGATATAATTCTAAAAATGCGCTTCTACTATCTTTAAATGAGTCTGTAGAGGATATAAAATACAAAATAAGTCAAAACAAATTTTCCCATGTTCCTAGGAGCAAAATTAAGCATTCTGACTTATTCATGGTGCTCTAGATTTAAAAGTAAAAATTTAAATAATTTGGTGATGAAATGTCAAAAAGTGACAAATGAGGTGTCATTGTACTCGTAATGTAGTTTTCTATTAAAATGAGGAAAAATATACCTAGCGTCTCATTTAAAATAAGAAAGTTAGGGTCACTTCCGGTCAAACCGGAAGTGATAGTAAAAAATCAAATACGTCAAATAATGCACATCCGGGTCATAAATAAACACACCAAATTTCATTTGTTTATCTGGAAAAATAAAAAAGTTATAGGGGTGAGCGGGTTTTGAAAAACACCCGGTATATATATTTGGAATCAGGAAGAAAAAATCTTTCATTTTATGGCAAAATATACAGGCTGTTCCATTAAAAAAAATCGAAGTTGTCTACGTTTCTCCATTTTCCGATGCGATTTTTTTTTCTGATAGGTACCGTTAAATAAAAATATAGAAAAAAACTGTCAAGTTTTGTATTTAAATTTTTTTCTTTTTTTAATAATAAAGGCTATAGGTATGGTGCTAAATATAATCAAATACCCTGTACAAATGAGCACCCCGGTCATCCAGAAGCGTTGCAAAAACCCATCAAAATAAAAAAAAAATTAAATTTGACAAAACGATCACAGAATTGAATTTTTTTTGTCAGGAATATCCTGAAAAATCGTAAGCATAGACTGTTTTTTTTTTTTTCAATAATAATAAACTATAGGTCTGTTTTTACAGAAATCACAAACCAGTCAAAGTGAATTTCATTGGTTGAAACTAGTTTTCTGACTGTTTTCAACCAATGAAATTCGCTCTGACTGGTTTGTGATTTCTGCAGAAACAGACCAAATACTATGTTTTTCACTCAGTTTTTCATTATTCCTTCCAAAATAGTCAAGAAATTAGGTACTCAGTAAAAAGATTCCGAAATCAAAACAAGGCAATTTCTTCATAAACAAAAACCTGTTCTATAAACCTATATCTAAGTCCCAATTCTTTTCTAATAAAATAAAATAGGAAAAATAAATATGTCAAGGTCAACTTTGAGCATTGTGGTTAGCCAGGCAAAATAATAATGGCAATTTCCATTCGGCAATCACTGCGAACTGAGTGAGAAAAGTTGCACTGATTCTGCAAACTGAAATCGCTCTAATATTTCAAATACTGAATCCTGGCGCCGCCATCTATATTTTTTTTTAGAACTAAAATGTAATTTGAAGGGGGTATTGCGGCCTTAATCGGTGTAGAAACCTCTGGCATCAGTGTTGTTCAAAGGGCACAATTGTGCCAAAAGTGGCACTTTTCGCCCGCAAAATGCACAGTGGCACCACTTTGAAAAATTTGGCACAATTCACATCTATTAGATAATGAAAAAGACATCATCCATTTTTATCCAAGAGACCAAAGGCAAGATTTTTGAAGATAACAAAAACAAAGTCACAGTCTCATAATTTATTTGATTAGCTACACGTGTTTCGCTCAATAGAGCATCATCAGGCCTAAAATAAAATAAAGTCACTTAACAAATAATAATTGAGGCAAAAACAACAAAAAAGTACCTTGAAATACACACCCTCAACACACATTAAATAAAAATAAACACTAAAAAGCAAGGTTAGGATACAAACACTGAATAAAATAAAAAAGGCCGCACTTCGGTTTGCAACTCAATACGAATAACATCGTTTTGCTTCTTGTCCGGGTTTTAGCTATTTCAGAGCGAATTTCTACCTACTAATCTGTGTATTGTTTTCGTTTGAGTCCAGAGCTTAGGTAAGTTGAGCATTATTAGATAAACTCACTTTTTCACCTTTGCTTTTGTTTTTTATTTTGCTTAAAAAAAAAAATTCAACTGGTGGCTATTGAATGGTTGTGGGATATTGAATTTTAATCATGGATGAATTTGGGGGGGGCGACTCCCCCAGAAATGAGGGTTTGCCCCAAGAAATTATTAAAAATTTAGAAAAAATTAGCGATGTTGAAAAAATAATATAATTAAACCAACCATTTTATATTCGGCTATTGATAAAAGCCCATACATTGTTTACTTGGAATCCACAGAAAAAGTGGGTTTCAACCTTGGTAAAGTAAACAACATTAAAATTGCTAGGGATATTTTTAATCTCAAACTGGCTGATATTAAAAAAATTAGTAACAAAGGATTAAATAGAATTTCAGTAGAATTTTTATCATTTAGTGCAGCAAATTTATTTGTTAAAAATCAAACTCTTTTGAAAAAAGGATATAAAATATTTATACCTTTCAATTTTGTCACGTCCAAAGGAATTGCTAGACAGGTTGATTTTGATATTACAGAACAAGAACTCTTGGAATGTAGTAATATGGATGGAAATATAGAAATCCTTAACGTCAAAAGACTTAATAGAAAAGTAATTACTGATAAAGTGGTTTCTTATGAACCCACTGGAACAGTTCTTTTTACCTTTAAAGGAGTTAGGCTGCCAAGAGCAGTACATTTTTACAATCTTTCATTCAATATTTCTGTATATGTGCCACCAGTTACACAGTGTTATCGGTGCCTTCGATATGGTCACACAAAAGTTAATTGTAAGGGAAAAGAACGCTGCTTTAATTGTGGTGAACCAAAACATTTAGATGAGAATGAAGAATTCACATGCAATATGACATGTTTTTTTTGCAAAGAATCTCATAAATCTACATCCAAAATTTGTCCAGAATACACCAGACAAAAGAATATTAAAGAGCTTATGGCGTATGAAAATTTAACCTTTTTTGAGGCAAGCGAGAGTTGTAAGAGAACCTATATTCCCAGGGGTGATTTTGCCCTCAACTGGGAAGACTTCCCCTCAGTACAAAATACTACTAACATTACATACTCCCAACGTAGCTCCGATTTAACCTTTGAACCCTCAGAAAGAAGGAGTTCTTCTTTTAAAAATAATCCCATCAAACGTACTTTTCAACAAGTGGTATCTAGTAACCCAACAAAAAAAAGGATTATTCAAAAAAGTTATGATAAGAAAACACATGAAGAAAATTTATTCAACCCCAATGGAAGAATTCAAAATACACGCCCTACAGCTTATTTTTCACAACAAAAACAAACATTGTCAAATGATTCAATAAATTTACAGCCTACTAGTGCATCTTCATCTATTCGTAAATTGGAAAATGTTAATTTAGATATTATTATTAACTTTATAAGACATGCTTCTGTAGAGCAAACAAATGTATTAAGAAGTCTATTGCTGTCGGAACAGGGTCGCGGCTCATATATGGAATATGACCGTGATTCAGAAGACTGATAGCAATAAATCCCTGTTCTAGTATATTACCCCCCACTAGTATTTTCGATCAACAAACAAAACTTAGGTCCAATATTAAAATTATTCAATGGAACATCAGGAGCATTCAATCCAATCAAGAAAATCTCAACAATTTAATATTCAAAGAAAACCCCGATATTATTTTATTAAATGAAACATGGTTGAACCCCGCACGAAAATTTATATTGAACTCCTATTACATAATTAGGCAAGATAGAGATGATGGGTACGCTGGTGTGGCTACCTGCATTAAAAAAAATATACAATTTAAACAAATTAAAGTTTTTCATTCGGAAACTGTTCAATACATAATAATTCAAGTGGGTGATATTTTTATAAAAAATGTTTATGCCAGTAGAGATACTGCAGTAGATGAAAATCTTCTTGTCAATCTTTACAATCACAATGAATCTCAGAACAGCGTATTGATGGGCGATCTGAATTCTCACCATCCAATGTGGGACAGAAGTCCTGTTAACAAGGGAGGTAAAATTATAAGCGAATTTATATTTGATAAAGATCTTGTTATCATGAATAATGGAGCGGCTACTCTTATGCAGAATCCGACTTGCAATCTCAGTGCGGTGGACCTAGCAATTCTCAATGGTGCACTGGCAATTAAATCCACATGGGACGTCCTAAAGGACTGTGGTAATAGTGATCATTATCCAACCGTATTGAAAGTCAACGTGAGGGATAACAATAATTTAAGTAAAACCTTTTACCCAGGATTTAGAAGAAGAAACTTTGACAAGGCTGATTGGAAATGTTATCATGATAGAATTGCTTCTTATATCGACACGTCAAATGTCAATATAGGTTATGAGGACATCGTTAATATGATGAACCTGGCAGCAGAAGAATCTATTCCATATAAAAACTGTGGTTTATTTAAAGGGGCCGGCAACCCCTGGTGGGACGAAGAATGTTCTGGATGGATTCAGAATAGAAGAAATGCTATAGAAAAATTTAATAATCATCCTTCACTTGAAAATTTCATTGCAGTAAAAAGAGAAATGGCGGTGGTAAAGAGAAATTTAAAAAAGAAAAAAAGAGAAAAATTTGTTACTTTCTGTGAATCCCTGAATAGGAACTCAAATATTAGCTATGTTTGGAACAAAATTAAAAAATTCTCCAACATTCACAAAAATAATAACCTTTGTATGACAGATGACAAATTAAAATTGAACATTCTACAAAATATGGCCAGCATCAATATTGATCCGGAATTTTTAATGGTCCCCCCCGATGATGTAAACAATATTAAGTTATTTTCCCTGCAAGAAATGGAATCTGCTTTAAGAAATAAAAAACTTTCAGCACCAGGCTTGGATGACATTACCTACCTGATGTTCAGGAATTTACCCTTAAGAGGAAAACAAATTTTGTTGAATTTGTTTAACAAAAACCTAATGGGAGAAAAGATCCCACAATCCTGGAAAAAGATTAATGTTATCAGCTTTTTGAAGCCAAATAAGGACCCAACATTGGCTGAGAATTATAGGCCCATTGCACTTTCACCTTGTGGGGGTAAAATATTAGAAACTATGATTAAAAACAGACTAGATTGGCAATTAGAAAATAAACAAAAATTTAATAATAATCAGTTGGGTTTTAGGAAGGGAAGAGGAATTTATGACAACATAGCCTATTTATCTATGTAGATATTCGATGCTTTTCTTTCTTCAAAGACAGTGGTGGCAGTTTTTTTAGACATTAAGGCCGCATATGATAATGTAAATATATATAGACTATATAATAAACTCCAAACATTGGACATACCACCGGAAATCAACAATCTCATTCATTTATTTCTTAGGACAAGACTACTATATAGCAAAACTAACATGGGCACATTATTGGGCCCTTTTCTGGCAACAAGGGGTCTACCTCAGGGCTCTTCATTAAGTACTATTCTTTTTAACGTATACGTTGCAGAACTCTTTAAATTGAAACTGGGAAATGTCTCTCTGATTGGATATGCAGACGATCTGGTGATTTGCATAAAGGGTAATTGTTTGGAGGAGATGCTTGCAGAAATAAATTTGGCTTTGGAAAAGATAGATGATTGGTTAAGGGAAAACAACCTATCCCTGGCACCAAACAAGTGTGAAGCGATGTGGTTCACAAAAGGCAGAAGAAAAACAATTCCTTTACCCATTAGATTCAATAATCAATCCATTGTTTTTCGACAGCAGGTTAAATATCTGGGAGTGATGTTTCAGAACCATCTCAAGTGGGATGCACATGTGGAGCTAATCACAACGAAAGCAAGAAAATCTTTGAATGTTTTGAAAGCCATTTGTAGAGTCTGGTGGGGAGCAGATCCCTGTACTATGTTAACAGCTTTTCATGCGTTGGTTAGATCCCACTTGGATTTTGGTGCAATTTTTATTAAACCAGGTAGTCTGAAGAATTTTGATAAGATTGACAAAGTATTTTATGAAGGGTTGAGAATATGTTTGGGGTGCATGAGATCATCGCCTAGATTAGCAATCCTTTCTGAAGCGGCAATAGTAGAACCAGAACAAAGGAGAAAAATGCTGTCAATTAAATTTATAATGAAATTGTTGGCCATTCGAGATCATCCGACTGTCAAATTAATGCTGGAATGTCGTAGGCAGCTTATCAATGGTCGTGATTTTTATGAGAATGACAACATACCATACTTAGTTCTAACTTTGCAACATTTTTTGCCTTTCTTGAATAAAGTCTATAATGGTGTTAATTTTCCTTGCTATGAGGTAGAATATGAAATTCTAATGTCCCCGTTGAAAACTATTGATTGTAAGATAAAGAAAGGTGATATAGCAGCAAAGGCGAGATTTGCTGCGGTAAAAAATGAATATTCTAACAATTTTTTGTTTATTTATTCAGACGCTTCTAAAAAAGATGACAGGTTGGGTTACGGAATTTACATACCACATATAGATCATAGATTTTCTTGCAGACTACCAGACAATATTGATATCTGTAAGGCAGAAATCATCGCAATTCATGATGCAGTAAGGACGGCTATTCAAAAACATTTAAAAAACGCTATTATCTTCTCGGATTCTCTGTCTGCTATTCAGAAAATAAACAGTAATCTCCATAATGCGGTAGCCGACTATTGGACACTAAGAACAAAGAAGCTCATCCTTTCATCTAGTGAAAATGGTTTCGATTTCAGACTGGCCTGGATCCCGGGACATTCGGGTATTCAGGAAAATGAGACTGTGGACAAACTTGCTAATATTGGCAGAATTTTAAACGTTCCAAAACAAATGTTGTTGGACATTAAAGATGTATATAATAGTATTAAACAAAAACTCTACACTGAGTATAAGGATCAGTGGAGAATTTCGGCAAAAAATAAAAATTATCAATACTGTAAGGTACAGTCAGAATTTTGCCAAAAGAAATGGTATGCTGATTTCCCCTACAAAAATCGTAGACATATTACCACCATAATACGAATGCGCATCGGACACTGTTTAACCGGAGAGCACCTCTATAAAATTAATATAAAAGGTGACCCCTTATGTGAGTGTGGACAGGTAGAGAACCTGAATCACATTATATTTGAATGTCCTATTAACTTCATACAGGGCGTTGATATGTATAAAGAGTTCCGTGAGTTAGGATTCAGTACTCCCATGACAATTTACACCATACTGTCTTCTATGAATGAAGCAGCAAGTTGTATCATAATGAACTTTCTCAATCATAGCAAAATAAAACTGTAATGCTCAACTTAATGTTTCCCTATTTCCAAATCTTCCAGTTTTCGTGTTTTGATATGCTACCATTGAACCTCTGTTGTTATGTCTATTAATTGCTCTACATGTACCCAGACTACCCAGTAAAATCACAAAAAGTTTGCTAATAATAATCTATATAGTATTGTAGCTCAATTTTCAACAGTTCAGTGGCCACGACATGGTTTCGAGCCAGACATCCCGTGGACACTAAGGAATCGAGCTGGCAATTGCCTAGTAGCAAAGCCATTGACAGAACAACAACAACAAAAAAGGCCGTGGCTAAAGTAACAGAGGTGTTACTATAATTTTTTTTTTAAAGTAACATCAATTCAATGTTGTCACTGATGAAAACGTTACTTTTAATAGGGGTTAATAGTAACGGAGGTGTTACTCTAATTATTTTCTTGAAGTAACGTCAATATAGCAATATGTAGATAGGTAATTACTTTCTTTGCTATAAATTGCTATAAAGTAAAGGTGATATTCTTGGTTCTTGGCATTTGTTTTAGAGTAGAAATGGAAATAAATAAAAAATAACCTGACTTGACTTTGAAGAATAGAATAGAATACTTATAAAACAGGCACAATTATAGGCAAGGCAGGAAAGACACATTTTCTTATGACTGTCAGAAAGTTACAATTTGTTACCTTTTTTTCAGGTAGGAAAATAGTAATTTCGCCTCCCTATGGAGGAAAGTAAATTATTTTCCTTCCTAGGCAGAAGTTTTTTCACTGTAGATTATCATAGTTTTAGCTCCAAATTAAGAAATTACCTATCTTCATTTGCTGAAAAAAAATGCTTGAAGTTGATGGCCATTATTTTATACCGCTAATGATTAAAAATGGAAAACTGAATTTTCACTTTGCAAATTCATAAAAAGGTAAACAATCGAATTTCACCTGCAGGAGAGAACTATACCTACACTCCCGTTCCTTTGTAAGGGCATGTGAGGAATAGGAATTTGGAGACGCCGTTTTTCTCACAAAAGATTTGTATTATCAATATGTTGATTCAAATTTTTGGTTTATAAAAAATAAAATATTATTGTTATGTTGTTGAATATCACCTTTACTTAGTTTAAATTGCTAAAGAAAGTACCTACCTTTCTTTTCTATATATTGCTACTATATTGACGTTACTTCAAGAAAATAATTAGAGTAAACACTTCTGTTACTATAATCCCTATTAAAAGTAACATCAGTGACGTCATTGAACTGATGTTACTTTAAAAAAATATTTATAGTAACACCTCTGTTACTTTAGCCACGGCCAATAAAAAAAACAAAAAACAAACCGCAATTTATTGGAATTGAACCTGCGATACCCAGGATGCTAGCCGAACACCAGACCCAATGCACCAGCGAGATACTGACAATTCAAAGGCGAGAACAATAACCAATGAACCTTAACAAAACTAAGTGGAACTATAATAGTATATTATGCAATGATCATGTAATGATAGCCATTAATACACGAGCATGTTGTAGGATACGAAACGAGCCGCAGGCGAGTTTCGTATATAACATGCGAGTGTATTAATGGCCATTACATGAGAGTTGCATACACTATTTTTTCTACTGCCATTGATAAAACTTGTGATATTTAGATATGTCAACATTTTGCTTAACTTTGAATAGAGATTTTATAATTGAGTAACCCATACAGTTGAAGGTTTCATTTTTTGTTGTAATTCTTCAAAATATACTATCAAAACATTTTTTGAGAAGGACGATGTGTTTTTGGTGTTTCCAATCCATAAATTGTCCATATATTTTTTCGCAAATTTTCTTGGACTTGTCCGGTAGTGTATTTTTACCTGCATTTGTCGCCCTTTCTGTAATTTCTGGAGGTGTTAGTGAAAATTCTTCGTTATCACTCTATATTTCCATAATAATGCCTTATCCCAAACATTGGGTGACTTTTAATAACAATTTGAAGTATTTTTTTCATGAAATTAATGAAATTATTGTTTTTCGCTAAATTACCATGGAAAAGCTAAAAACAGAGTGCTGTCATCATTCAAAAAATTCAATATTTCTCAACTGGTGGCGCCATCTATTGACAATGTATAATAATGAAAAAAGTAAAAATTCTTCCTTATCACTCATTATTTCCATAATAATTATTCTTTGTCCCAAACTTTAGGTAACTTTTAAACAATTCGAAGTCTTTTTTATAGTTATTAAAATAATTGTTTCACGCAAAATTACCGTTAAAAATGTTTAATATCTTAACTAGTGCTGCCATCTATCAACATTGTATAATATTAAAAATGAGTATTATAATGAAAATCTGTATCGTAATGAAGTTCATTATAATACAGATTTTAATCGTTTAATAGCGTATTATGAAATGTCAGTAGAAAAAATTTCTTATAAAATCTAATGTAAAAGGAAGAAAGTTTAATAAAGTTATAATGAACTGAAAGTTAATCCGAAAGGTTGTTAAAAATAAGGTGAGGCTCAAAATTGAAAACGTCGTTTACACACACGAAAATGGGTCTCTTTTTGGCTCTGGTTATTTCCATCTTCTCTAGAAGATCGAGCTTTCTGCCCTTAGGGCATTCGTAAAGAATTTCGGCGCCATCAGCTGGAGAGAAATTGTGCGTGGTTGTAAGTAAATGGTTCGCAAACGCAGATACAGAAACTAGATCTGCGTTTGCGAACCATTTACTTACAACCACGCACAATTTCTCTCCAGCTGATGGCGCCGAAATTCTTCACGAATGCCCTAAGGGCAGAAAGCTCGATCTTCTAGAGAAGATGGAAATAACCAGAGCCAAAAAGAGACCCATTCTCGTGTATGTAAACGACGTTTTCAATTTTGAGCCTCACCTTATTTTTAACAACCTTTCGGATTAACTTTCAGTTCATTATAACTTTATTAAACTTTCTTCCTTTTACATTAGATTTTATAAGAAATTTTATAGTTCCACTTAGTTTTGTTAAGGTTCATTGGTTATTAGGCATTCCAGGTTAATGTCATAACCGATCCGCCATATTAGTTTGGGGGGCACACAAAAGCCAAACATAACCTGATTCAATGTTAAACCAAGAATTTTCAATCTATTTTGTGAAGATGCCTTCCTTTTGCTGCGTTGTTAGGTGCTCTAGTAGAGCGGAAAGAGATAAAGAAAGGTTTTTCAGGATCCCAGCAGCATTAAGAGATCTAGGGAATCGTCTAAACGAGCTAAAAAAGGAACGACGAAATCTGTGGATTAAATGCCTCAAAAGGAGAGATTTAACTGAAACGTTTCTGAAAAATGCTCGTATTTGTTCAAAACATTTTGTTAATGGTAAGTATTATGACTGTCTTGTTGTTAAAATACAAAAACACATTTATATCGAAAAATTGGTTTGTTTCTACAAGTAATATTTACTTTTAATACCTTTTAGGTAGTCCAGCAGAACTTGAATAACCCTTTATACGCCTTCAACTGCAAGCCTGTGTAGTAACTGTGGGTGTGGGTCAAATATTCGGATAAATCCAAAATTGAAACCTCTGGCAACTCATTGATACTTAAAGTAAACTCATTAGGTAGAAGTTTATAAGGATCTATATTGGCAATTATTTGTATTTTTTGGTCATACCGACATTTCACATCACTAGCTAACGATGAATAATAGTCAATGTTAGCCATTCTACCACAAAAACAACTTAAAACTTATTGAAAGAATTTAAGAACGCAAAAATTCGGAAACACAATCTGAAAGAACGGTGTAAATACTGATCTAGGCTTTGTTTGCCCCCCAGCGGACCTGTCAAAGTCACGTGACCTGGAATGCCTAATTGTTCTCGCCTTTGAATTGTCAGTCACAAAACATCCCCCCTTAGAAATGTAAGTCTTATGAGAGACGTCAGTCTAGTCGTTTCAGCTTTCCCCTCCAATCACTAGAGGCGCTTCAATCAACCTATTAAAGTTTTCTTTTTCCTGCCGGACCGTGCGCCAAGATTTGAAGTTTATTTTGTCATTTCCAGTCGTCAAAATTTAAATTTTGAATTTCTCCCAACATTTAGAATTATCAATTACCTATCAATTAACAATAATTATTATCTCAAAATGTCTTCTCCCAGTTTGTTAATTGAAAAGCATCAGAAATGCTACAGCAGCTATTTCCGGTTTCCAAAAGATGCCGAAAAAATGAAACAATGGCTAGAAAAAGTTCGCAATCCTTTACTAAATAGCCTCAGTGTCGAGAAGGCTTATAATAATTATAGAGCGTGAACAAGACATTTTCCTCGAGAATTTATTGTTGGCGATCCAAAAGCCAGACGAGGACTCACATGGAATGCTGCGCTTTTGCTGTATCTCCCTGAAGGTAAGTTAATACTAGATATATGTGAGAAAGACGTACTTACATTTTCACTTACTCCTCCCCATAGTTCTGATTAACGACAACGTGTTAGAATTCGGGTTTAAAGGAGCATAGGTCAGAAACATTAAAATTAATTTTAATTTTAGCCCCAATTATCAAAAACAGTGAGGAGTCGTTAATTGATAAACCACAATCACCAAAATGGCAAAAAGTGGAGATCGACACAGTTGAAACTCGTCGAAGAGTCCTAAGACGCCTTCAGAAATTAGTTTCGCAACTATGATTGACATAGGTAGGTAAACATAATAACTCTGTTCCAACACGTCAAAAAATCGTCCCATGAACGGTTTCGAAACCACTCAGTATAACAATTTTAGTTTCTGCGCAGAATCGTGACGGTACATTGTACGGTTTTCTGCTGTGTTGGAACAAAGCTAATATTATTCATTTCTTTTTTTTAAATGTTTATTCCTTTATCAGGAGACACAATAATTAAAATATTCCTAGTTACATACAGGTACACCATATTCTAATATGCATGTATCCAAACTTTTTTGGTAGAATCGTTGGTAACGAAATTTGTGTTTTAGATCAACCAGGCCCTTCATGTCGTCAATTTTTATCTACTGAAACTTCTGCAATTCGGGCAGACATTGCTACACCAAGTGGAACCATCACATCTGCAAACATGAAAAAGTCACCAACCCACTTTGTCTCTTAAAACTTTTATTGGTAGGTACCTAACTGTTATTGCTTAATGAATAACCACCCAGTTGGGAGTAGGTGAATTTTAAAACATCCTAACTCAAGTAGGACTACTACTATAAAAGACTACTAATTACTAAAACTTGCAGTCGAATGCTAGAAAAATTAGAAGCTAAATGTGCGAAAAGCTCGTCTCCAATCTTGATCTATTTTTTTTTTGCAGGTCATGAGAGACGATGCCAAATTTTAAAGAACATTAACGTCACTAGGCAAAAAATTCCTATCCCCAAGGGCAAAAATATCTTTATTCCAAAGTTATAGAATCCAGCAATAAGTTAAGAAGAATCAGTAGAAGGTTGTCGTCATTTAAATCCAAAGTTTCTACTGCTGAATAACTTGCATCATAAACCAAATTTCAAAGGCTCGTAGACCACGTCAATCCATTGATATACAGCTTTATTTTAAGCCAAGTCCATACTCAAAACCAAAAGCCTAAAGCTAGACGATTTACATTGGACGAGAAGTTGTTGGCGTTGTCTTTGCTTAAAGCTAGTGGTAAAGGGTATAGACTATTATCAAAAATATTTATTCTATCATCCAGGCGAAATCATTTTCTTGAATGAGCTTTATATTATGTATAACTACATAAACTTTCTACCTAACACATGCGGAAAGTGTATTTTCTGGACGTAAAGGCTTGTTTGAACTCTGCTTTTTGTTGTCATTCGTGCAACTTCCATCACGTGCAGAAACACTTTCCTCACTTGTTAGGTTAACAACGATTTTGGATTGTGAGAAAAGGACCTCTTTTGTCATTTTATTTACGATTTAAGTTTTTCATCAAGCTATTGTTAAATGTACGTCATTACTTCTTGTAACTGTCCTTATTATCTTTAACTTAACTAGCATTACCTACCTATGTATGTATACTTACATGAAAAAAAACTGTTTCGCAATAATTGTAATTAATTCCATATTCTTTAATATTTTCTGTTTCAAACTTTAATAAATATCTAAATTTGTCATCTTAATTTTTAGTCAATTTTACCTTGAAGGCGCTTCAACACTACCGATTTTATGAGTTTCTTCTTTTTGGCACAATTATTTTATGCCAAAAAATGGTAGAAACTTTAAAGTGGTGGTGTTGAATCGCTAGAATCAAACAATGGTGCAAACGATCCACCGGAACAAATAAGATACCGAACGAACCCTAATTGCGTTTTGCATTCGCCAATAAATCCAGAATTACAAAAGCTTACCCCCCCAGTCACTAGAGGCGTTGAAAACTTATAGACAGGTTCTCAACACGGCACTTACCTTTCTAAGGGGGGATGTTTTGTGTTGTCAGTATCTCGCTGGTGCATTGGGTCTGGTGTTGCGCTAGCATCCTGGGTATCGCAGGTTTAATTCCAATAAATTGGGGTTTGTTTTTTGTTTTTTTATTTTATTCAGTGTTTGTATCCTAACCTTGCTTTTTAGTGTTTATTTTTATTTAATGTGTGTTGAGGGTGTGTATTTCAAGGTACTTTTTTGTTGTTTTTGCCTCAATTATTATTTTTTAAGTGACTTTATTTTATTTTAGGCCTGATGATGCTCTATTGAGCGAAACACGTGTAGCTAATCAAATAAATTATGAGACTGTGACTTTGTTTTTGTTATCTTCAAAAATATTAGATAATATTATCCTTTTTCAAATTTTTAAGATGAGAAAGACTGCTGGAGCTGGATTTTTTGTTTATTTCTATTCTATTGTATTATTTGTCAATTTATTTCTGTGCTAGTGACCTCAGGGCCGAGATTCTAAAATCACGATTCGACACACGACTCGACAACGATACCGGCCTTGTCGTGTCGAAAGGTATAATTCCAATGAGATTTCTAACCTAGAATCGTCGGAAAAATCGTCTCGTTGTCGAGTCGTATGTCGAATCGTGATTTAAGAATCCCCGGCCAGTCTTGACCTGTGAGAATTGTGGTGGATCTGTCAGGTCCAATGAGTAAAACCGAATTTTCGCGACGAACCATAGTTCGTCTCGTGACGTCATAAGTCTGAACGCTGGCTAGAAGCTGCTTCCATAAATCGAATATTATAACATTAAAGAAGTGATATAGTGTCAAGTGTTTTACAATGCCTTATATCAGACAAAAGAAGAGTTTTAAAGTGGATGAACATCGTTTGCACTTTTATTTTGATAAATGTTTCCTCCGGCAACATGGCTCAATGAAATTGCAAAGGAATATGTCAAGTATAATCTTAAACGAAACTGTGGTGAGTTCAAGTAATATGTAAAGAATTAGTTTGCTCTTTGTCAAATTACACGTTACAAAGAAAGAAGGAACAATTCATTCTGAACTGGCCCCTGAATAAGAATATGACGCAAGCCTGTCACAAACTTGCTTCTCATTGGACGCTCACCTGCAGCCTACAAGCGACGCGCGCAGTCCAGGTAATAGGAGATAGGTGAGAGATAGGTCTATTATGGAAGTAGTTCGTCGCGAAAATTCGGTTCATGTCATGTCATTGAATCGGTCGATGTGAGTCTGACTAGTGACAGTGACGTGACTGTCAATTGTCATTATACTGAATTTATTATATGAAATATATTACATCTTTCTCCTTTTAATCATGTAATAAAAAGAAATGGGTGAAAAGTCAAAAAATCCTCTCCCATCACTTTTTATTAGGTGGCACTATTTGGCACTATTTGAGTGTTGCTGCAGGCACATACGAAAATTCCCCAAGAACAACCCTGTCTGGCATAAATCAATTGAAATCTTGAATAAATCTAGGTATAAAATTAGCAATTTTTTTCTCAAATGAGATAAAATCGATAAAATCAACATAAATCAGTAAAAATCTTTTTAAGCCACAATAAATCAGTAATACTTAATGCAGTTGAATCAGGATAAATCTCTAAAAATCAAGAGAAATCTCCAAAAATCAAGATAAACCACCTGTAAATCACAACAAATCTCTGTTCATCACCTAGTCTAGTTCAGTATATAAGTTGGCTGTTTTTTTTCTCAAATGAGATAAAATCAGCATAAATTAGTGAGAATCTTTATAAATCACAATAAATCACTAAAACTTAATCTAGTTGAATCAGGATAAATTTCTAAAAATCAAGAGAAATCTCCAAAAATCTAGATAAAGTAAAGTAAATCAATCACTTATAGGGAATTGGCATGCCTGTTTCCCAAGGGGGAGATAACTCCACTTAATCGGTGTACAAACCTCGGGCATAAATCAATTGAAATCTTGAATAAATCTAGGTATAAAATTAGCCATTTTTTTCTCAAATGAGATAAAATCAGCATAAATCAGTAAAAATCTTTTTAAGTCACAATAAATCAGTACCTAGGGATGCCACCTTGGAAAGTAAGTTGAACCGGAGAAAAAAAAAACCCTTATTGAAAAAAAAAGCTGCATTAGGTACACTCTATCTAGACATAAGTCTTCCTTGGCATCACCGGATGATGCTTCAGAGGGTTGGGAGTTGAGACGGTTTTAGAGGGAGATCCAAGGATTATTACACACTAAATAGGATAGGACAACCATAGGATAGCCCATCCGCATATAGCCTTTGTAGATCAAATTCCAAGCCCCCTACGGCCCCCACCACGCCAAAGCACCAGTGATGACGTAGAGAGCGTGTCGTTCCTCGCCGTGACGTAAGAGGTCTATGGTACCTACCTGCTTTATTTGCACCCTGTTTGAAAAAACCTAAGGAAACTAAAACTATGAAAAACCTATAAAATCATGCAGAAACAAGAACAAGAACTTTCAAGACATGAACTCAACAGGTAGGACCACCATATAAAATTCTTACCTTGTATCTATTATGATTTTACCTTGGTATTTCCAATTGGAGGCATTTTATTGAAGAAATTTCAAGTTTCTCTAACATAGTAAGTCCCTGTTTGTTGAATATACCTAATAGGTCTGTTTCTGCAGAAATCACAAACCAGTCAGAGCGAATTCCATTGGTTGAAACAGTCAGAAAACTAGTTTCGTTTCAGCCAATAAAATTCACTCTGACTGGTTTGTGATTTCTGCAGCAGAAACAGACCTAATATAAAATAAAAGTTCAAAAAATAGAAACTGGGAAACTCGCATGACGCACACTGCACACAAGTTCTTCCAGCAACCAATAATTTCTCTAGGTATGCACTTTTACAAGTTAATTGTCACTAATTCGCGGAAAACCGAATAGTCCTTTTTAATACCGACCGACACCAAACACTACAGTTTAATAGTTCATTTCAATTCGCAATATTTTCAAAGAAATTTGAATGCCTAGGAAGGTAAACAACTACTAAAAATAAACACAACAACAATCATTTAAATATTAGGTTAGGATTTTGTGACATTACTCAAATACCTACACGAGCGCAGCGTGGTCGGATTTTAATCTTGCGTTCGGTATTTTGCTCAAAGAGCAGAGCGTGCTGAGCGGAGCCGTAATCACGTGACCAGCGAGCGAACAGAGCAGTTGAAGGCTGTATAAAAGTGTCAGAAAGTTTAATAAACGAACGCGAATGAGGCTGCACCGAGTACACTTTTCAAATAAACGAACGGTAAAGTCAAGCTCGGAGAACTCAGACCAAAATAACGAACGCACGGTAACAAGGATGATACAAACTAGCCGCTTTCCAGTATGGGAGTGTGACGCTCGGAGCTACTCGGAGCGTTGAGCTCCCGTGGTATACGTACGGACAAACGTCACACGTCATGGTACTGGAACGGTACAAATCTTGTGCGTAGCGCTCCCGAGGTGCTCTAGAGCAGTGATGTGCCTGTAGACAATGTCAACGTAAACAATTGATTGTCTACGTGTAGACAATTCGAATTGTTTACGTGGGCATTTGTCTACACATTGTCTACATGTGACGTAAACAATAAACTTATTTTAGAAAGTTTAAAAAAAAGTTCCAAAATTACTAATACCAAAGTAGCTTATACCTATCACTTTGATATCAGCATTCACTGATTATAAATATGAGGAAAACCGATAATAAATTAAAAATAGTTTTCGAAAAGGAAAGTGTGAGGTTAGAATTAAACGCCATTTATATTATTTTACATTGTTGACACGTTGTCTACATTGTCTACACGTAAAGTAGACAATGAATGTCTACGTGTAGACGCACATCCCTGCTCTAGAGCGCGCCAATATGAGCCGCTTTCCAGTATGCACATTGGCGCGCTCTAGAGCACCTCGAGGGCGCCACGCACTAGATTTGTACCGTTCCAGTATCATGACGTGAGACGCCTGTCTTAGTGTCAAATATGTCAAATTTTAAAAATAATTATCTGTTTGTTTGTGCAGTTTGTTTTTTTATTTATCATAAATGAAAGAGAATCAAAACTATATTTTTTAAAATGTTCAATCTTGGGATATAACAAGAAATAATTAAATAAATAGCCTCCACGGATGTGACAGCTGACAGGTTGACGCGTACGTACAGCACGGGAGCTCAACGCCCCGAGTAGCTCTGGGCGTCACACTCTCATACTGGAAAGCGGCTGTGCATACTGAGGTGCTTTCCACTGACCCATTTGAGTTACTCCTGAGCAGCTCAACAGTGCTCCACAATTACTTTGCGCGTTCCAGTGCTTAAAGTGTCGTACACATGTCGAATAGTTCAAGAGCGTCACACTCCAGGAGCATGATGCTCTAATAATTAAGGCACGTCAAAGCAGCTACTTCGTCTACTACAGGATGGCCTATCCGCATCGCATAAGGACTGTGTGTAACAAATCCCCCCTCTACCAAATCACCAGTTGTGACGTTGGCAGCATTTTATTTCTCGCCTTGAAGTAGGCTGTAAACAACTGACGACTTAGTTATGACGTCGGAAATGGTGACACACCAATATGGCGGCGATTACCAAAAACGAGGCCGATAAACAATCCTGTAAGTGTGTATCATCCTTAGAACGGGTATTATAAAACTGCTTTGACAGTTAACTTGACGTTAACTTTTTGAATTACATGTAATTCCAGAAGTTAACTTTAAGTTAACTCTCAAAGTAGTTTTATAATACCCGCCCTTAAGCCTAGTCTCCATAGACGCGAAATCGCGAAAGCGAATTTTTTAAGTGTCATTTTTTAGTGCCTATTTCCGAGCAAATTATTCCCATGTCTCCATAAGCGCGAAATTCGCGTTTTATTTAACAGGTTAAGGTTATGTGTTGTTGTTTGTAATCAATTTGAATTTGATTTAAATGTTTTGAATTTCAAACACTAATCTTTGAAAACCATGAAAGTGATTACTAAAAAACAAAAAAAGATATGTGTCTTGGTGTTGTCTTATTTACATTTTTCTCTATTAAAAAAAATACATTTGTATCTAGACGTCGGCCGCGATGGTGGGTTAGAGACATTTTCAGAAAAAGGAAAGAACAAGGAGCATTTTACGCCCTCCTGGCGGAAATGCGACTCAATGATCCGGAAAAATACTTCAATTATCTGAGGATGACCCCTGATCAATTCCATAATTTGTTAAAAATTGTTGGCCCCCAGATGGAAAAACATTTTCATGTAAGGGAACCAATAAACCCAGCAGAAAGACTTTCTCTTACATTGAGGTAAGTTCGTAATGTTCGTATTTTCCTTATTTTTTTTTTAAATTGTCTTGTAATTAAACCGAAATTAAACTTATTTTAGATATTTGGCTTCTGGTGATAGCATGTTTCCTTATCTTATGCTTTTCGGATTGGGAAACAAACAGTTTCTAATATTATAAGAGAAACGTGTAAACCCTTGTGATCAGCTTTACAACATGAAGTTTTCAAGGAACCATCTGAACATAGTTGGGTACAATATGCAAAGGAGTTTGAATTATTCTGGAATTTCCCTCATTGTGTAGGAGCCATAGATGGCAAGCATGTAGTTATGCAGGTAAGAATAACTGTTTATGTGTAATCTTATAATATAATATAGTATTTAATTATAGGCACCACCCCATAGTGGCTCACAATTTTATAATTATAAGGGGTCTCACAGCATTGGCCTGATGGCTCTTTGTGATGCTAAATATAAATTTATTGCCGTTGACATAGGAGCGCCAGGTCGTCAAAGTGATGGTGGTATTTTCAGGGAATCTGAAATTGGAAGGAGACTATTCAATGGACAATTAAAGTTCCCAATTCCAATTCCCATTGAAGATGGAGGTGATGATGTGCCATATTTTATTGTTGGGGATGCTGCTTTCCCTTTAACAACTAATTTAATGCGACCTTATGCAGGAAATTTTCTCCCTTTGCATAAGAGGGTTTTCAATTATAGGTAAATATCTATTGTACTTATATTAATTTTCATTTAAGCAAACACTCATTCTTTAAACTTATGGTACCATATTAACTAGTAGGTACAATTGTTCATTTTTCCTATCTTTTTTAGACTAAGCAGAGCTAGGAGAGATAGTGAGAATACCCTTGGAATATTGGTAGCTAGATGGAGACTTTTAAGAAAGCCTATCATAGCTTCTTTGGAGACTATTGAGAATGCCACCAAAGCAGTTGTTGGTCTTCATAACTGGCTGATGAGCAACAAACAACAAAATGCCAAATATTGCCCTATCGATTATCTTGACACTGAAGATGTACTAGGAAATGTGACGCCTGGTTTATGGAGAGCTGATAAGCAAGAATTATGTCACTTAGGCCGCCTAGGAAGCAACATGTACAATGCAGATGCTGGAAGTGTCAGAGAGACTTTAGCATTGCATTTCTGCTCTGATGGAGCTTTGTCATTTCAATGGAATAGAGTATGAAAAGTTTAAAACAATGAAATATGTTATTGAACAAACATATATTTTTGTATTATTATAATAGAAATAAATAGGAAAGTGTAATTAAATAAAATTTTAGTTATCCACATAAAAAAATACACATAGTTTTCTGTACAATAATGCTTTTTAAAGGTAGGGTTGACTGAAATCAAATGCTTTTTTTAATAGTTCTATTTCAGCTATAGATCTTTCCTTCATTGGCATTTTTTCCAGCATAGTAGAAATTTTAAGGCAAATGGGATTAATTTTGTCTTCTTCAGGCTCTGGGGTTTCTGATATTTTCTCAATGGCTTTTAAATTTTTTTTTTGTGGTGAGTCTAGTTTCTGTGTTGCAGGAAGTTTACCTATAAATTATAAAAGCTACAAATATTCGAAATAGGTACAATAATTATTATATATTAGTTTACGTTTATTGGGATGTGGCGGTATAATTTCTTTTTCAGGTTCTTTTGGTACTGACGCCTTATTAATATTATCAGCGTAGCTAGACGTAGTGCTAAAACTTAAAACAGAAAAAAAAATGTAATGTTTGCAAAATCTGCAGTATGACGAAAAATCTAGAACGAAACACGACCGATAATTGCAAATAACTACCTTGGCTGATTATAATCCTCGGCTGCCGCCTAGCTCGGATTCCAAACTTCAGCCTCGGCTTTTATCTGCTATTTATCAGCCTTGTAACGTTAATAACTATACTAACCTTCCTACAATCATAATATCACTTAAAAATTATAAATTATCGTAATGTTTCCAAACTTTCTTTTTTTTCAACGCAGCACAACCTGACGGTATGTAAGCTTCCACAGTTGACTTAGTTTTAAGATAAGTGTCTTTCAGATTTTTCCACTTTTTTTGAAGACAAGTAACGTCAATATTAGGATATTTATCTAAAAAAAAAAACTGCAATTTATAGAGCTCTATACCTCTATACAAAAAACAACCCAGCATAATAATAATAATATATCAAATTTTCAAAAGTTCATCACAAAAATAGTTATATCTAGGTAATTTGGGCAGATATACTATAAAAATTATTCCACGCATAACAATAAAGGTAAGTAGACGTTTATCAGCTCAGTGAGTTAATAGCTATTTACCTAACAAGTGCGGAAAATCAGTTTTTCCGCACGAGTCTGCCGTTCACCGAACGACGCGTAGCGGAGTTCGGTGGAATAGCCGAGTGCTGAAATAGTTATTTACATTACTAGTACGGTATGAGCTTCATTACGGTAACGAGTGGGGAAGATTGGTTCGACGAGGTCGTAGACCGAGTCGTGGTACTCGTCGTAGACCGAGTCGTGGTAACCACACGAGTGCTGTAATGAGCGTTACCGTACGTGTGATGTACAACATTTTATATACGACCCACACTATAACAGCTTATTATGTTACTGTTAGCCTGTTTGAGTTACGTAATAAGTTGTATTATCGTACTAGTGATGTAATGAGCTCATTATAATCACTAGTGATGTAATAAGGACTAAGGACCTTATTACATCACTAGTGATGTGATAAACTCATTACGTAACTCATTTTTATTAACAAGACAACAATTTTTTTATCTGGGTCGTATATAAAACTGTTTTTCCGCACGACGTGGTGAAAAGCCCGTTTTCCGTAAGGGATATCGGTGCGGAAAATTGATTTTTCCGCACGTCTGTAGAAAAAATATTTCACTCTCGGCATACTTTAACTCACTTTACCTTTAAAAAACCGCTTAATAAATTATTTTTATCTGGATTTCTTTTACTTTATTTTTTGGATTCCCATCAGAATGAGATAAAATTTTGTATAAATCACGTGAGTTAAAATGTTTATTCATTCAAAGAAAATTAACCTGGCTGTCTGCAAGTACAAAAAACAACATATTATGTAGGTATTATTTTTAATAAAAAACATGACATTATAAAAGAACATAGGTAGGTACCTATTATAAATTGTTAAAAAAGAAACTGATCTTATTGTTCGTTATATTGAAAAAAATTTAGTTTTTCAAAAAAATTAAAAATAATTCAATACCGACCCTTAAGTGCCCTCATTATTTCCAACCATAATTTTTCCCGGATGGGTTTGGAGGTTTGGATCTTTCTACTAACGGAAGTCTAGCATCCCATAATGGTGGTCTTATTTGAACCTCTGTTATCAATAGTTCTTCGAGGTCATGATTTTTATTTGTCCTAGGGGGTAAAATAAATGAGACTTCAGTGTCTTTAGTCTCAGTTTCCAAATTCGCCATTGCTGGAGACGCTGGAGTGTCCTCATCAAGCTCTGTCTGTTCAGAAACTTTCATGTTATCATCTGTTTTTGCGTGTGTTAATAACATCGACAAAAATGCATCATCTATATAATTTTTTAAATAGAGAAGAGATGTTAAAATTATATTAAATGAGAAAATTAGAATTACCAACCATTTAAGGCCCTATTATAATCTTCCTCATCAACCAGCAAGCTGTAATTTATGTTTGTTGCCGGGTCTACAATATTCAATTCTTTGGCATTATCCATTCTTTATTAGGTACCTACAAGTACAAACTACAAAACACATCAACGACTCACAGAGGACAGAGCACAGAGCAGAGCACATACCGACAAAAACATAAACAAAACTAAACTGAAAGCAACACCACATAACCTCATTTTTTTTGGCGAAATTCGCGGAAAGTTAAAAAATAGTTAACTTTTTTTGCGACGCCGCAAGAAGTTAAAAAATTCGCGAATTTTTCCCGCCATAAAAAAATCAAATGTTAAATGTCAAATTCCAACCAATCGGAAAATATCCGCAAAAAAAAATTCGCGATTTCGCGTCTATGGAGACTAGGCTTTAGGATTTCAAAAGCACAATAACCCTTTTCACGTAGCCCCGGTTTATCAAACCACAACATACCGCTCAAATTCGAGTGGTATCGATCACATCAATTTGTAACGGGGTTAGAAAACGGTATGTCATACTTGACATACCGCTACTAACCGTTTTGTAACCCGGTTAGTTTAAACCGGAGCCACGTGAAAAGGACTATTATATTATTTCTGGGATCGTTCGAGAACTGGTTTTAGCACCGTCATTTCGATCCCGAGTGGAAAGCAAGAACCGCGTGGACTGATCCATGACTGACATGCGTAATTCAATTTTTGTCACCTGTTGTTGTTGTTCATGTTGTTGTTAAACAACCAATTTCCAATCTAACTTATAAAACTGCAGCATTTTTATTTTTTCAAGTGAAAAAAAGTACAAAATTTATTATCAGCTATTTGCTAATCTTTGATGTTATCAGCTTGCAAGGATTCAGTTTCAGATTCTTCATAATGAATCAGCGTTGGTGTTCGATTCTCCTTTTTTATATATTATTTTGTAATCCTAATCCTATATTCTTCTATTTTAATTTGCAAACAAACAAATTTAGGATTAAAGTTATTTGAACTGTCGTCATTACGAAAACGATCATGAAACCGTTCCAACTACCCGTTGTTTCTGTACCAAGATAAAACCGTGCAAGGTCAACGCATGCGTCTGCAATCGATCCTAACAGTTCCGAAACCGTTTCATGACGATACGAAAACGGGGGGTTGGAACGAACCTTATAGCTATGATTGTTCAAGGATATTAGACACGACTACACAGGATTGCTTATCTGTCTCGTTTTTGGGAATCGCAGCCATATGTATAGCACACTGATAATATTTTTTTCTTAAAACACGTTGTTTTAGAATTTTAATTAATGGGCGCTCAAAAGCAGCTCAGGAGCAGAGACCTGAACCGAAATGAAATATCGGTTCCGTTAGGGTTCTGGTTGTAAGAGAAATATTTCGATTCCGTTCGGGCCAATATTTCCGGTTTTAACGGTTCATACCGATATAGTTTTTCACAAATTTAATGGGTCTGTTTCTGCAGAAATCTCAAACCAGTCAATGCGAATTTCGTCGGTTGAAAACAGTCAGAAAACTAGTGTCAACCAATGAAATTCACTCTGACTGGTTTGTGATTTCTGCAGAAACAGATCTAATACCTAACAGAAGCAATGTATAGCCAATTCGATTGACCAGTCGGTCATCCTTGACAGATAAGAAATGCAATACCAATTGGTTGACAAATAACGCTTAATTGATGGTTTATCTGTCAAGATGACCGATCGGTCAATTGCATAGAATTGGCTTATGTTTCTGAAATTTATGGATTATTTTTTATTGGAATTCTCTGCCTATCTGCAACAACTTTAATAATCATAATAAATTTGTGTATTTTCGATCAGTTAATTATTAAAAATCTCAATCCCTCACCAGGCCAAAGTACCAGTGATGACGTAGGCAGCGTGTCGTTTTTCATTTCTCGCCTTGACGTAGGATGCTTGCACCACGGGTTATGATGACGTCGATTTTAGCTTTATGCATATTTGGTTAACCACAAAAAATGCTTTTCTCCGAATAAAACATGCGACATTTTCCGCATACGGTGGATTCAAGGATATAAATATTGTCAAAAAGGATTAGATGTGCTTACTGGTTTTGTAGTTCTCAGGGTTAAATTTTTGTGACGTCACTTTTTTGTCCGGCCGTGACGTGAGCGTACAAAAAAGTGTACTTTTTTGAACGCCCACGAAAATAACAAAAAAATGAGGCCTGTGAAGTCAAAATTCAACATTAAGAATTAAATTTGAAAAAGTTGTCATTTTTTGTCGTTTGCGGAAAAACATTATTGTCCCATTGTCCGTTTCAAACCTCCTGCTGTTTTGAACCAATATCAAAAAAGTGGACGCTAGAAAACGGCTTTGATAAATTCGTGACCACCAAACGATTTCTGGTAAATTCGACTATGATTACTGAATTGTCCAATATTAATTATAAGTTGACATGTCGGTCAACGTCATATATGAAATTTTGAATTAGGTGCTAGCTGACGTCTCACACATAACCTCAATGACAAGTTTGTCCCCCTATCGAAAGTCACATTATGTCATTGGTGACGAGCTAGCGCCCGTGTATTGAATGAACCTTTTATGGACGTTTGCACCGACCGTTTCAAGGGAGGCTTAACGATAAGTTTACCTTAAAATGACAGTTTTACATGTAAAAATGTCACTTTGAGGAATACTTATCGTTAAGCCTTCCTTAAAATGGTCGGTGCAAACGGCCATTAAACGCTTTGTTTGTCCCCCCAACGGAAGTGAGGTTATGTATGTGACTGCAGCTAGTGCCTACAGCCGTAATCACGTGATTAGCGATCGAACAGAGCAGGTGAACGCTGTATCAGAGTGCCTGAAATTTTATTAAACAAATGCGAATGAGCCTGTTCCGAGTACACTTTTTGAATAAACGAACGGTAAATTCAAGCTCGGAGAACTCAGATCAAAATACCAATCGCAGGGTTTGATTAACTGATAGGCAAAGAGGAAGATGAAAACGAGATCTAAAAAAAATTGTTTAAGGATGTAAACTAATGTAGTAAAAACTAGTGTTGATTTATTTTGTTTTATTTTATTTTACTTTTCAATAAACACGAAAATACGAAGGGTGTTGCTTTTTATAAGGTTTTTTATTACGAAAAACTAAATACTAAATCGTTTTTTAAATGTGACGAAAAACATTCTTACAGACTAACTTAACCTCATTTTTTTTATGTTGACAACCAAATTCCTTCAACTGCCAATTCAATGTTGCCAACTCCAAAATATAACATTTCATGATTATTTATTTAAACTATAGCCGATTAAACGCGATGGAATATTAAGGCGATTTTCAGCCTGGAATGATTATTTATCGGTAAATACCGTGGTTATTCTTTTGGTTGACAACTTTGACAGTCATAGCCCCCCACCACTCAAGAATCATAACCCAAGGAACTGACCGCTGAAATGATTTGGTTATAGCAGTATAGGATTATGTTTATTATTCCTATTTGTTTTTTCGTTTCAACAATGGTTTGTTGTTTAGGTACAGAAATTAGAGCGGAATCTCTCGTTAGTCTCGTTTATCGAACAGATTTTCTTTGGGGATGATCTAAACCTCGATCTAAACATGATGAGTTGCAGTGAGTGAGTGAGTGAGTGTATACTTCTTCCATTGTAACAGGCCACAACACAACTGCAAAATCACAAAACACCAATACCAATTCCCAAAATAATAACAATAACATCAAAAAGCTGTAACCAAAAGATTAACCCAAGTCCAAAGCTGGGTTATAATCGGTTATAAGTGGTAAATACCAAAAGCAAATCAGCTGATATGTGACATCACAACTTCCCCTACTTTGGTTAAAACCGCGACGGCGGAAATGCATTGGTTATAACCAAATAATAATCATTTCAGGCTGAAAATCGCCTTTAATAACCTAGTTAAAAATGGTATTACCATTCACGTAAACGCGGTTTTGGTTATTTTTGATCATTCGGTAGTGACGTCATCATTTGGCCCTTTGTGACGTATTGAATCAGCTGTTTTTATCTTTGGTTCAACCATTTTTAACCTACCTCTGCTTGGAGCTAGGTTATTATGTTCTGTCCTTGTCTGAAAAAGTAAATAAAGGTAGAGGTGGGCCAACCTGCGATTTTAATGGAGCTGTGACAAGATGTGACTGCTCCAGTCGTGCAACTGTGACAAATAGCAGTGATTTTTTGGAGCAGTTTTACCTTAGTTGGCGGCCGTACTGTTAATATTATGTTAATGATACATCGCAACATGGCATAATCGCAATCCGCAGTCACGGCCGAGAGAGATGTTCCAGTTTCCAGCCTGTTCCCTGCAGTAGCAGTTTCTATTTGACGTGACCGCGATGCGATTTATAATATTATATTATTTCATTTGCATCACTGCTCGAGTTTTGTCCGCGCTGTATCGGTCGAAGCTTGAAGCAGGCAGTGACAAAATGTCACTGCTACTTGACTGGGACTGGAGCAGGCCGTGACTGTGACAGACAAGTAGCAGTGACAAAGTCACAGTTCATGAAATCGCAACCCACCTCTAAATAAAGGAGAAATACCCGAAATGGCGGATTTTGACGGGTTTTTCGTTGTTCTGTTCTGTTTTGTATGTTGTGTTTTTTTGTGCAACTCCAAAAAATGAACTTCGAACTGATCGAAAAATCAATCTTTGAAGATTTGATCTAGGTTAACACAAAACTAAACACTAAAACTTCACCAAATAATAAACATAATAATAATGTACTGTACTTTAGGTGAAAATTTAACAAAAAACAATCACAAGACAGAACAGAACGGAAAAATTGGGGTTAACGGAATAACTATAGCATAAACGCGAGCTCTCAGGTTAATCAAAAAGGGTCGACAATCGCTGTTTCAAAGATAACCAAAGGACTGACCAAAGATATAACCGCGGTTAACAATATTCCATCGCGTTTAATCGGCTTATAAATTTTTGTTTTCTCAACACCTTGTCCTAATGATCATAAAATGTTATCACTCCAAAAAAATAATATCAAAATATTCTTATTCAACTAATACATTCTTATGTTTTACAAATTTAATAGAATTTAGAGCTTTTGTAAAAATATCTGCAACATTACTCTCGGTACCTTTTTTTTTTTTTTACGGATATGCGGACTCGCAAGGAAATGTCCTATCACGCTCGAGAAGCGGCAAGTGCGCGGAAATGTCGGTGTATGTTGGTCTTGAAACGGTTCAGGTTGTAACCTGCAGGGAAAACCGTCGCAGGGAGTTTATTCCACAGCGATGCTGTTCTCCAGAGATATGAATTCTGATATAATGAGGTTCTTGGTGCCTCTAGTTTGCCAGTAAATTCATGGTTACCGTCTGTTTGACGGGTTCGCCTGGTAGGCGCTACTCTCGGTGGAATCATACGTGCCAACTCTTCAGAGCATTTTCCGTAATAGTACCTGTAGAAGAGAGATAAATCGCCCACAGATCTGCGATGTTCGAGACCATCCAAGTTACGAGTAAGTGCGGGGTCATTGATCAGCTTGATAGCTCGTTTTTGTACGGTATTCAAAAGCATTAAGGTATGTTTGGGTGCTGCACTCCATATATGTGAGCAGTACTCCATAGTTGGTCGAATCTGGGCTTTGTAGAGTGTCAGCAATTGGCTTGGTGTGTACAGATGTCTTGTACGAAATAGCACCCCCAGCTTTTGGGAGGCCCTTTTAGCAATATCTGCCACGTGACTGTGCCAAGAAATGTTGGTCTCTGCAGTAACCCCCCAAGATGTTCAACTGACTCTGTAATGTGACAGCACTTCCAGATAGCACCGGCGTATACAAGGGGGGGGGGTAATGGGGGTAATTACCCCCCCCAAGACCGTCGCGATGAACAATAAATATGTACCCTCAAATAATCTTTCATACTTTTATACGTTATACACTCTTCCTATGTAAGGGTATGTTTGAAAATCACGGCCGGCGGCCGTTAATTAGATATATACTCCTGGACAAAATTATCGCACCACTGCTTATGTAATGCTTATGTGCAGTGGTGCGATAATTTTGTCTAGGGGTATATTTTAACACCTTTTCGATTTCAATTTGGGTCATGCTATAGGGCCGGTTTCTCAATAGCAAGTCACCTCCGGGTTAACCATAACTCCAGGGTAAAGCTTGCAACTGGACACTTTTAACCTGTAGCCCAAGTTTTGAGAAATATCGCATCGAAATTTTATTCGAATTTGACTGACAGCAATGTAGATTAAAGATTAAATGGGAAGCGTTCAAAATCATATCAAATTACGTATGCAATATTATTCAAGAATTGGGCCCTTGGAGTTAAAACCAACCCGGATGTGACTCGCTATTGAGAAACCGGCCCATAGTAAGATAACAGTACAGTATGACGAAAAAACTATTATAGAACAGTCAGACTTCTGCGACGTGACTGCGTTCTAAAGGCTGACTTGTTTTCTAGTTTGCACAGTGTCTGCACTGCACTGCCCGCATACGCACTGAGTGTATTCGTGTATTTTTCTACTAGTTTGCATGAGAAAGAGATAAAAATACATTTTTCGCACTGGTTCTACCTATAGACGTTGTATAGAATTCGCTATAATTTAAAAGTGTTCGGGGAACCCCAGAGTTTGGTTTCGTTATTTGTTGGTAGTACAAAAAAATTGTTTTGAAAGCTCAAAATAAACGGTTTCGAGCGTGGCACCCGGTAAAAAAATCGTCTCCGGCGGTGCCTGCGGCAGGCTGGCCTGGGCTGATTACCCCCCCCAGACGCATGGGCTGGATACGCCAGTGCCAGATAGCATGATGTTTGGCTCACCGGTGCTGGTCTTTTTTGAAAACAGAGCTGCTTGGGTTTTCTGCGCGTTGAACTGTACAAGGTTTTTGTTACCCCAGTCCCTCTATTATCTCCAGGTCGTTATTTATCTGCGATATTTGAGTTAGTCTAAGATGATGGAATTCACGTGCGGAAAGACCTGTGGGTGGTATGAGTGAGGAGACTACATTGCCATCGTCTGCAAAGCAATAAACTGGATTTACTGTTTTATCTATGAGGTCATTTATGTAAATCAGGAAAAGAGTTGGCGAAAGGATTGCTCCCTGTGGCACACCAGCATTTATTTGGTAAGAGTTGGAGTTCTGGCCATCCAGTGCAACATAAATGGATCTGTCCTTTAGGTAACTTTCAAACCAAGTGCAAAGTTTCGGCGATAATCCCATTGCTTTGAGCTTGTTGAGCAGATTTTCATGCCAAACTTTGTCGAATGCTTTAGATATATCTAAGGCAATTGTTCTTGTTTCACCCCGCAACTCAATCGCTTTTTGCCATAAGTGAGTGACGTATGTAAGTAAATCGCCAGTTGACCTATATTTTCGAAATCCGTATTGCTTATCGTTGATAATTTTGTACTTTTCCAAGTACTTGGTTAGGTGATTGTTCACAACTCTTTCCATTACTTTTGATATCACCGGAAGTAGAGCAATTGGTCTATAGTTTAACGGATCTGTCTTTTTTCCTTTCTTTGGAATGGGTTGTACTGCGGCAGACTTCCATGATGATGGATATACTCCTTGCCTGTAAGACAAATTGAATAATTTTGCGAAAGTTGGGGTGAGTTCGTTGGCGCAATTTTTGAGTAGTAATGCGGGAATGCCATCCGGACCCATTGCTTTGTTTGTATCCAGCTTTTTTAGGGATTTTCGAATTTCTCTGTGACAAAAGGGTACCTCTGGCATACTATTTTAATCAATCCTTCTTTCACCTTTTCATGAATAAAATGGTACCTAACATCTATATGTTTTGATCTTTTGTTAAATTGTCCATTTTTAATGATACTGATTGCACTTTGATTATCTACATTCAAAAGAACAGTTACATTTTTCAAAAACATGCTTTCTAAAAGAACTTTCAAGTACAGTACCTCTTTAACACTTTCAGCTGCTGCAATAAATTCAGCCTCCGTACTGCTCAATGCTGTCACTGGTTGTTTTCTGGAACACCAACTTATTGGACCATTACTGTAGAATACTACATAGCCTGTAGTGCTTTTTCTTGTCTGTTTGTCCCCTGCAAAGTCACTGTCGCTGTATGCTGTTAACACTGCATCTTGTCCATTCTGATGATAAATAATTCCATTTGTTTTTGTTTCGTTCAAGTATCTCAAAATTCGCTTTACATTGTTTACATCTACCTTCGATGGATTTTCCAGATTTCTGCTGCAAAAACCAACTGCATATGCTATATCCGGGCGAGTCTTGTTTGACAGGTATAAAAGACTGCCACTGCCTCACGATAAGGAAATTTTATTTCTTGTTTTTCTTCAGTGGTAGATTTTTCTTCATAGTCTGTGATTGGTGTATTTGCTGGTTTTGCATTCTCCATTTGGAATCTTTCTATCACACTTTGAGTGTAGCTCTCTTGGTCTAACTTGATCCAGTTTTCACCTTTTGTTATTTTTATACCCAAGAAACTGTCAATATTTTCAAACTTCTTCACCTCAAAATTTTCTTCTAGGTTGTCTATATCTTCTAATTTTTCTCCGACAACTAAACCATCGTCAACATAAATGGCTAAAAATAGATTTCCTCTTTGATTTTTAAAAACGCACTGGTCAACACTCAAAGGTTCCATGTTATTTTCCTTTAAAAATCTTGTGAAGCACTCATTCCATCTCATTGGTGCTTGCTTAAGCCCATATAGTGATTTCTTCAGCTTGCATATTTTGCCTTCTTGTTTTTCATAGCCTTCAGGAATATACATATAAATGTCTTCAGTAATTGTACCATAGAGGAATGCTGTCTTTATATCAAATTTTTTCATGTTTAAATATTTTTGTACTGCTACGGCTAACAACATTCTTAGAGAACTGATATTTACAACAGGACTAAATATTTCTTCGTAATCGAGTCCTTTTTGCTGTTGACATCCTCGTACCACAAGTCTTGCTTTATATGTCCCGTTATCTTTTATCCTAAAAACCCATTTATTTGATAGTATTTTCTTAGCATTGGCTTCTGTTTTGTCAATATATTCCCAAGTTTGGTTCCTTTCTAGTGAGTCTTGTTCATCTTCTAGTGCTTGTTTCCAATGATTCTTTTCTTCACTTCCAATTGCTTCTTCGTATGTTAGTAGAATATAATCTTCTAAATGTTGTGGTTTTTTGATATGTCTTCCTCGTCTTGTTATTGTGCCTTGTCCCAAGTTTAAATCCTCTTCATCACTGTCTTCATATATATATTCTATCTCATTTTCATGTTGTTTTGGTACCTCTGTTTGGTTTTCATGCTGAATTTCATTATCATTTTCTTGTTCTTGTATTATTTCTTCTCTTTCTGGTATATTTTGCTCTTTTTCATGTTGATTTCTCTCCTTTCCTTGATTTTCTGGTATTTCTTCATCTTTATCTATTTTAATGTTAATTTTTAAGTTTTCATTGTCATATTTTGGTTTTTTGAAAATAACATCTTTTCTTATTATGATTTTCTCATTCTTTTCGTCCCACAAGCGGTATCCTCTTGGTGCATAGCCCACAAATACATATTTTTCACATCGGCTATCTAGTTTCTTTAGGTAACCTAGATTTTTTGAGTATGCTTGAACACCAAAAATTTGCATCCTTTTTAAATCTGGCTTGTCGCCTGTCCATATTTCAATAGGAGTTTTATCTAGCTGTAGGGATTCTGTATGCCAGATGTCTAATAATAGATTCTAAACTGGATAAAAATTTTTGGGGGGAAGCTGTGCGTTGTGCTGTGTACTTAATTAATCGTACAGAAAGTAGTGCATTAAATGACAAAAAAACCCCAGCTGAGATATGGTATGGTTCAAAGCCGAATTTTAGCAAAATCAAACTTTTTGGTTGTGAAGCTTTCAATTTAATACCAAAAGAAAACAGAAAAAGCAAACTTGATGCAAGAAGCAAAAAAATGATAGTGGTAGGGTTATTCTGATAATGGGTACAGACTGTGGGACCCTCAAGAAAATAAAATTGTGCATGCCAGGAATGTTGTTTTCAAAGAAAAAGACTGTATAACAGAAATTATAACCAAAGTTGACATAGAAAGCCCGGAACATGACAAAACAAATGAAGAAAAAGAAGAAGAAATAGAAGAAAATAGAGATGATAATGAACTTGATGATGAGACTGTAAATAATAGAGAGACTGTAAATAATAGAAACTTGAGACAAAGTACCCGGATTAGACACTTACCAAAATATTTAAATGAGTACGACCTTGATTTTGAAGAGAACTTAATGATGGCCCTGTCAGCTGGAAACTTGATAAATGAAACACCGAATAATTATGAAAAAGCTGTCCAGGACGAAGGTTGGAACGCTGCAATGAAGGAAGAACTGGATATTTTAAAGGAAATGTCAACTTGGCAGCTAGTTATTCCTCCAGAGAATGAAAACATCATTGACTCAAAGTGGGTGTATCGGCAAAAGTTGATAAACGGAAAACAGGTGAAAAAAGTGCGACTTGTAGCTCGTGGTTTTCTGCAGGATTCGCTTGGATGAAAACGTATACGCGCCTGTTGCGAAAATGACTTCGATTCGATTGTTATTGTGTTTATATCTTGAGCTGAATATGTGTGTGCAGCAACTTGATGTAAATTCAGCATTTTTATATAGTGATCTAGATAAACCTGTTTATATGTTACAGCCTAAGGGCCTAAATGAAAACCCAAACTTAGTTTGTAAATTAACCAAATCATTGTATGGCCTAAAGCAGGCTCCGAAGTGCTGGAACAATCTGTTCCACAAAAGTATAACTGATTTGGGTCTTTTGAGATCAATAAAAGGATCCTTGTTTATATTATAATGAAAGCACTTTTCTCTTATTATATGTCGATGACGTAATTATGTTTTCAAAAAGTAAAAATAATATTGATTTTATTGTACAGGAATTGCTCCACTAATTTCGATTTTTGCTCCATTACAGTGGAGAGACTATGTGGTCTATTAGGTGGGGGGGGGGGCTGAATTAACGCTAGCCCCCCCCAGTGAAAATTCAGAAATTTGATCATGCTCATTTTGTTCTCCGAGTTTTGCTCCACTATCGGCGAGTTTTGCTCCATTACCAGGAGAGACCTACAGAGCTTCCAAGAATCTCTCCCAGCCCCCCCCCCGGTGAAAATTTTTAAATTTGATCATGCTCATTTTGTTCTCCAAGTTTTGCTCCACTATCGGCGAGTTTTGCTCCATTACCAGGAGAGACCTGCAGAGCTTCCAAGAATCTCTCCCAGCCCCCCCCGGTGAAAATTTTGAAATTTGATCATGCTCATTTTGTTCTTCGAGTTTTGCTCCATTTTGCTCCACTATCGGCGAGTTTTGCTCCATTACCAGAGGAGAGACCTACAGAGCACCCAAAAGTCTCTCCTAGCCCCCCCCAGTAAAAATTTTCAAATTTGAACATGCTCATTTTGTTCTCCGAGTTTTGCTCCGTTTTGCTCCATAATCGGCGAGTTTTGCTCCATTACCAGGAGAGACCTACAGAGCTCCCAAAAATCTCTCCTAGCCCCCACCGGTGAATTTTTTTTAAATTTGAACATGTTCATTTTGTTCTCCGAGTTTTGCTCCGTTTTGCTCCATTATCGGCGAGTTTTGCTCTATTACCAGGAGAGACTTACAGAGCTCCCAAAAATCTCTCCTAGCCCCCCCCCCCCGGTGAAATTTTTTAAATTTGCTCATGCTCATTTTGTTCTCCGAGTTTTGCTCCGTTTTGCTCCATAATCGGCGAGTTTTGCTCCATTACCAGGAGAGACCTACAGAGCTCCCAAAAATCTCTCCTAGCCCCCCCCACCCCGGTGAATTTTTTTAAATTTGAACATGTCCATTCTGTTCTCCGAGTTTTGCTCCGTTTTGCTCCATTATCGGCGAGTTTTGCTCCATTACCAGGAATGACCTAGAGAGCTCCAAAGAATCTCTTCTTGCCCCCCAGTGAAAATTTTGAAACTTGAAATTTCGAGTTAGTCCGAAATACTCCGCCTCCAATTTTACACATTCGAGCGAACATAGTTTGGCGCTCTCAAGCTGCTTTCACTTTCCTCGCCTGTTTCCCCTGAAGCACCTGTAACTGATTTTTAAGCGTTCGAGTGCAAAGCGCATTGAGTATAATGGGCGTGAAATGCTCGTGCTTCGCACACTGCACCCGAAAGCGGCTCTGGAATGAACTAGACAGCTCCCAGGAATCTCTCCTTGCAACACGTGTGAAAATTTGGAAGTTTTGCTCCATTACCTGGAATGACCTACGAGCTCCTAAGAATCTCTTCTAGCCCCCTTACACCAGTTAAAATTTTGTTTGATCATATTCATTCTGTTCTCCGAGTTTCGCTCCGTTTTGCTCCATGATCGGCGAGTTCTGCTCCATTACCTGAGCCTGAGCTGCTTTCGGTTGCCACGCTTTGTCACAGCCTTTTATTTTTCCGAAATAGGGCACTTTCCAAATTTCACCGATAAATTGACCGGTTAAATAAACCGGTAGCTGTCAAAAAATTCCGGTAAAAGTCAGATGCAAGCAAGGATTGCAAGTCCGGTTACAAGATTTTTCTGGTGCATTTTGGAACGCTTTGGTGTCAAAGTTTGGTGGTGTTGCTTATTATTTTTTGGAATGGGTTTTTTTGTGGGATGCAGTGAGGTTGGTATGTATTTTTTATTATTTTTAACAGTCAACAAATGGTAGTTTTCAGTACGATTTTTGTAGATTATGTGAGCTGAGTATTTGATTTGTCGAGTTCATAATGACGCCCACGCACAAACAATTTTTTATTCTGCAATCTGCAAGCAGCAATTTAACGTTAGACTGCCAATAGTACCCATTCAAAGCAATTAAATTAATGTACGTCAAAAAACCTCCAACCGAAAAAACCGACAAAAATTCCCGGTGGATTCGGTGCCTCACCGGTTTCAAACAGCTGATCATTCCGGTCAATTTTGGAACGAACGATCGGGTTCAACCGGTAAAAAGTCGGTACATTTTGGAACAGTGGTGAGTAAACTATTAAACCGGTATCGCACCGGTTCAGAAACCGGTGAATTTTGGAAAGTGCCCATAACTATTTATGGCGGTGATCTTTTTTTAACTGTCAGTAATGTACCCAGTTACTTTTGGTGACGATGGTATTTGCTGCAAATCGTTCCAAAATCAAAATTCAGTTCACTGATTTACTGGCTTGGCAAGCTTTTGAAATCCACAATGACATATGCGCATTTTCACCGATGTAATGCTGTCCTTGTCATTTGACAGCAGCAAAACAAGGATAGGTTACTCCTCATCAAGAGAAATGTGCATAAGCAATTGGTGAATTCAAAAACTTGGCCTTCCTTCAGGAACCCTAAATCTTAATAGAATGGCTTATCTAGCTGAAAGTGTCTGCCATGTCCACGCGAAAATTCCCCACCATTTGTGTCATTTTGACGTCAATTCAAGACTTCAGTGACGTCACGACTAGTCGAAAAGCGAACGTACGCCTTAGGGTGGATTTTCATGCATCCGTTTGTCCGACGAAAGATGTCCGTTTAACATTCTATTCTAACATAATCGTATAAAAATATGTCAAAATAGAAGATTTAACGGACATATTTCGTCGGACAAACGGATGCATGAAAATCCATCCTTATGCCCACAGCCCTTTATGCCTCATTCTCACTTGCGCGAAATTCGCTCTTCTTTTGACATTGCTTCGACAATTTGACGTTTTATGCGTGTATCAAACGTCAAATTGTCGAAGCAATGTCAAAAAAGAGAGAATTTTGCGCAAGTGAGGCTCTATGGGGAAAAGCCATCCTGTTAGTTGAGGGTTGTTGGCCTTCCTTTATCCAATTTTCTTGCTCTTTCTTTCTGTTCCAAACCGTTCCTTGTTCACTTTGGAGCAGAACGAGTTTATCTGACGGCCGTTCCCATATTAAGCCTAGTACTCATAACTGCGAAATTCGCAATTTTTTGACATTGTGTTGACAATTTGACGTTTTATGCGTGTATCAAACGTCAAATTGTCGAAGCAATGTCAAAAAAATGCGAATTTCGCAGTTATGAGTACTAGGCTTTACATTAGCTGTATTCCTTTCACACCTAGGAGGAGCTCCGGAACAGCTCCGGGGCGTTACGCGCTTATTCCTTTCGAAAAGTGTTTGTAGCACCCCGCATCTTTCCCTTTAAAATCATGTTGACTAACACCGGAGCGAGTAACTCGAGTGTTCCAAACTCTTGAAAGGAATCAGTGATGTGCCTGTAGACAATGTCAACGTAAACAATTGATTGTCTACGTGTAGACAATTCGAATTTTTTACGTGGGCATTTGTCTACACATTGTCTACAGGTGACGTAAACAATAAACTTATTTTAGAAAATTTTAAAAAAATTCCAAAATTACTAATACCTAATAGTAGCTTATACCTATCACTTTGATATCAGCATTCAGTGATTATAAATATGAGGAAAACCGATAATAAAATGAAAATAATATTTGAAAAGGAAAGTGTGAGGTTAGAATTAAACGTCATTTATATTATTTTACATTGTTGACACGTTGTCTACATTGTCTACACGTAAAGTAGACAATGAAAGTCTACGTGTAGACGCACATCCCTGAAAGGAATACAACTATTATGAGTATAGTCCGCCGCAAAAATATTGAAGGACCGAAGGAGTGCGAGCGACCGCGAACACACACAACTCCTACGCATTATTTGTTGTCCTTTTCTAGTCAACAGGCTGTTAAGTATATCTCGATCGTTTTGGTAGGCTTGCTAGGTTCATAAAATCTGTCGCTATGAGTTCTGTCGCATTGGCTTCCTCTTCCCCTTCAGAGGTCGTCCGTCATGATCTGTGCTGTGGACTTCAACAAAGGCGGAACACTCTTTCTCATGGAAACGCTGCTCCCCTGTTTCAAGAATAAGGACCCTAGAGGTCATTCCAAGTAATGGAGCAAAACTCGCCGATCATGGAGCAAAATGGAGCAAAGCTCGGAAAACAAAATGCGCATATAAAAACTCCAAAATTTTCACCCGTGTTGCTAGGAGATATTCCTTGTAGCTGTGTAGTTCATTCTAGAGTCGCTTTCATGTGCAGTGTGCGAAGCACCTGGAGCATTTCACGCCCATTATACTCAATGCGTTTTGCACGCGAACGTTTGAAAATCAGTTACAGGTGCATCAAGGGAAACAGGCGAGGAAAGTGAGAGCAGCTTGAGAGCGCCAAACTCTGTTCGCCCGAATGTGTAAAATTGTAGCCGGAGTACTTCGGCCTAATTCGAGAGCGTTGAGCGCTCAAAGCGTGGCACCCGGAAGCGGCTCGTCATGGAGCGAGTCATGGAGCAAAACGAGCTGATCATGATGCAAAATAGAGCAAGACTCGGAGAACAAAATGAATATGATCAAATTTCAGAATTTTCACTGAGGGGGCTGGGAGAGATTCTTGGGAGCTCTGTAGGTCTCTCCTGGTAATGGAGCAAAACTCGCCATTAATGGAGCAAAACTCGCCGATAATGGAGCAAAATGGAGCAAAACTCGGAGAACAAAATGAGCATCTTCAAATTTCAAAATTTTTACCGGGGGGGGCTAGGAGAGATTTTTGGGAGCTCTGTAAGTCTCTCCTGGTAATAGAGCAAAACTCGCCGATAATGGAGCAAAACGGAGCAAAAGTCAGAGAACAAAATGAACATATTCAAATTTAAAAAATTTCATCGGGGGGGGGGGGGGGGGGGGCTAGGAGAGATTTTTGGGGAGCTCTGTAGGTCTCTCGTAATGGAGCAAAACTCGCCGATTATGGAGCAAAAACGGAGCAAAAACTCGGAGAACAAAATGAGCATGATCAAATTTCAAAACTTTTACCGGGGGGGGGGGCTAGGAGAGATTTTTTGGGGAGCTCTGTAAGTCTCTCCTGGTAATAGAGCAAAACTCGCCGATAATGGAGCAAAACGGAGCAAAAGTCAGAGAACAAAATGAACATATTCAAATTTAAAAAATTTCATCGGGGGGGGCTAGGAGAGATTTTTGGGAGCGCTGTAGGTCTCTCCTGGTAATGGAGCAAAACTCGCCGATTATGAAGCAAAACGGAGCAAATCTCGGAGAACAAAATGAGCATCTTCAAATTTCAAAATTTTTACCGGGGGGGCTAGGAGAGATTTTTGGGAGCTCTGTAAGTCTCTCCTGGTAATAGAGCAAAACTCGCCGATAATGGAGCAAAACGGAGCAAAAGTCAGAGAACAAAATGAACATATTCAAATTTAAAAAATTTCATCGGGGGGGGGGGGGGGGGGGGGGGGGGGGGGGGGGGCTAGGAGAGGATTTTTGGGAGCTCTGTAGGTCTCTCGTAATGGAGCAAAACTCGCCGATTATGGAGCAAAACGGAGCAAAACTCGGAGAACAAAATGAGCATGATCAAATTTCAAAACTTTTACCGGGGGGGGCTAGGAGAGATTTTTGGGAGCTCTGTAAGTCTCTCCTGAGTCCTTATTCTTGAAACAAGGGAGCAGCGTTCCTGGGAGAACGAGTATTCCGTCTTTGTTCCGTATATTATCATTTTCATATC